>JAGIQG010000013.1:48413443-49078443 GCA_024679065.1 Sphyrna mokarran
TAAAGCTTTCTTTCGATATGTTAAGAATAGAAGATTGGTTAGGGCAAGATGAGGGCCAGTCATAGACAGCAGTGGGAAGTTGTGCGTGGAGCCTGAAGAGATTGGAGAGGCACTGAATAAATATTTCTCTTCGGTATTCACGCAGGGTGATGTAAATTTACTTATGGAGAACACTGAGGTACAGGGTAGCAAACTGGAAAGTATCGAAGTAGATAGGGAGGATGTGCTAGATATTCTCGAGGGTTTGAAGTTGGATAAGTCCCCTGGGCCAGACGGGATTTACCCTAGGATCTCTGGGAGGCAAGAGAGGCTCTGATCTTCAGGTCGCGTTGGTTACGGGTGTGGTTCCGGAGGACTGGAGGATAGCGAATGTGGTCCCATTGTTCAAGAAGGGGAAGAGAGACCTTCAAGGGAATTATAGGCCAGTGAGCCTACTTCTGTGGTGGGCAAAGTATTGGAGAGAATAATTAGGATAGGATTTATAGTTATTTAGAGAGTAATGAATTGATTGGAGATAGTCAGCATGGTTTTGTGAAGGGTAGGTCGTGCCTTACTAACCTCATTGAGTTTTTTGAAAAAGTGAATAAGGAGGTGGATGGGGGTAAGGCGGTTGATGTGGTATATATGGACTTTAGTAAGGCGTTTGATAAGGTGGCCCATGGAAGACTTCTGCAGAAAATGCAGATGTATGGGATAGAGGGTGATTTAGCTAATTGGGTTAGAAATTGGCTAGCAGGTAGAAGACAGAGGTGGTGGTTGATGGGAGATATTCATCTGGAGTTCGTGACAAGGGTGTACCTCAGGATCTGTTTGGGGCCCCTGCTGTTTGTAATTTTTAATAAATGATCTGGATGAGGGTATTGAAGGATGGATTAGTAAATTTGCAGATGACACTAAAAGTCGGAGTGGAGTTAGATAGTGAAGAGGGGTGTTATAGTTTGCAGAGAGACTTGGACAAGTTGCAGAGCTGGGCCGAGAGGTGGCAAATGGAGTTTAATGTGGAAAAGTGTGAGGTAATGCACTATGGCAGAAATAATAAATGTGTAGAGTATAGGGCAAATGGTAGGATTCTTAGTAGTCTAGATGAACAGAGGGATCTTGGTGTGTATGTGCATAGATCCCTGAAAGTAGGCAGTCAGGTCGAGAAGGTTGTTAGGAAGGCATATGGAGTCTTGGCTTTTATTGGTAGAGGGATTGAATTTCGGAGCCGCAACGTCATGTTGCAACTGTACAAAACTCTAGTGCGGCCGCACTTGGAGTATTGTGTGCAGTTCTGGTCCCCACATTATAAGAAAGATGTGGAGGCATTGGAGAGGGTACAGAGGAGGTTTACCAGGATGTTGCCTGGTATGGAGGGCAGGTCTTATGAGGAGAGGCTGAGGGATTTGAGGTTGTTTTCGTTAGAAAGGAGGCGGCTAAGAGGGGACCTTAATCGAAACATATAAGATGATTAGAGGTTTAGATAGGGTGGACAGTGATAGCCTTTTTCCTAGGATGGAAAAAGCTAGCACGAGGGGACACAGCTTTAAATTAAGGGGTGATAGTTATAGGACGGATATCAGAGGTAGGTTCTTTACCCAAAGGGTGGTTCGGGAGTGGAATGCCCTGCCTGCAGCAGTTGTAGATGCGCCAAGTTTGGTGGCGTTTAAGAGGTTAGTTGATAAGTATATGGAAGAGAAGGGAATGGTTTAGTTTGGAGGGGCATTGCTTTTTATATTGGTCGGCGCAACATCGAAGGCCGAAGGGCCTGTCTGTGCTGTAATGTTCTATGTTCTATGGGGACCAAATTTGCACCTCAGTATGCCAACATCTTCTTGCACAGGTTCGAACAAGACTTCTTCACTACACAAGATCTTCAACCAAGGTTGTATACTAGATACATTGATGACATCTTTTTCCTTTGGACTCATGGTGAACAATCATTGAAACAACTGTATGATGATATCAACAAGTTCCATCCCACCATCAGACTCACCATGGACTATTCTCCAGAATCAGTTGCATTCTTGGACACACGCATCTCCATCAAGGACGGTCACCTCAGCACCTCACTGTACCGCAAACCGACAGACAACCTCACAATGCTCCACTTCTCCAGCTTCCACCCTAGACACGTTAAAGAAGCCATTCCCTATGGACAAGCCCTCCGTATACACAGAATTTGCTCAGATGAGGAGGATCGTGACAGACACCTCCAGACGCTGAAGGATGCCCTGATGAGAACAGGATATGGCGCTCGACTCATCAATCGACAGTTCCAACGTGCCACAGCGATAAACCGCACTGACCTCCTCAGAAGACGAACACAGGACAAGGTGGACAGAGTAGCCTTTGTTGTCCAGTACTTGCCCGGAGCGGAGAAGCCATGACATCTTCTCTGGAGTCTTCAACATGTCATCGATGACGATGAACATCTCGCTAGGGCCATCCCCACCCCCCCACTTCTTGCTTTCAGACAACTGCACAACCTTAAACAGATCATTGTTCGCAGCAAACTACCCAACCTTCAGGAGAATGGTGACCACAATACCACACAACCCTGCCACAGCAACCTCTTCAAGAGATGCCAGATCATAGACATGGATGACATAATCAAACGTGAGGATACCATTCACCAGGTACACGGTACATACTCTTGCAACTCGGCCAACGTTGTCTACCTAATACGTTGCAAGAAAGGATGTCCCGAAGCATGGTACATTGGGGAGACCATGAAGACACTACGACAGCGGATGAATGAGCATCGCTCAACAATCACCAGGCAAAACAGTTCCCTTCCTGTGGGCGAACACTTCAGCAGTCATGGGCATTCGGCCTCCGACCTGCGGGTAAATGTTCTTCAAGGGGGCCTTCGTGACACACGACAGCGCAGAGTTGCTGAGCAGAGACTGATAGCCAAGTTCCGCACACATGAGGACGGTCTTAACAGGGATCTTGACTTCATGTCACACTATCTGTAACCCCCGTAACTTGCCTGGATTAGCAAAAAACCTCACTTACTGTGCTGTCTGGAGAAAATACACAATTCTCTAACCAATGCTCAGGATTTCCTTCACACACATTGTTAGCCACTTTAACACTTGAATAGCAGGTTAGATGTAAGGATTCGCATTCTAATCAGCAATCTGTAACTGTCTGTGTGGATATGAGTGCCTCTGCAGATCAGAACACTGCATTTGCCTGACAAAGGCACAACATAGTGTCGAAAGCTCGCAGATTTACTATCAAATAAATTGGTTGGATTTAAAATTGGTGTTGCAAAACTTTACTAAATGGAATTTAATCCAGACAAATGTGAGGTAATGCATTTTGGAAGGTCTAATACAGATAGGAAATATACAGTAAATGGCAGAACTCTTAAGAGTATTGATAGGCAAAGGGATCTGGGTATACAGGTACACAGCCACTGAAAATGGCAATGCAGGTAGAGAAGGTAGTCAAGTAGACATACGGCATGCTTGTCTTCATCAGCCAGGGCATTGAGTTTAAAAACTGACAAATCATGTTGCAGCTTTATAGAACTTTAATTAGGCTGCACTTGGAATATAGTGTTCAATTCTGGTCGCCACACTACCAGAAGAATGTGGAGCTTTAAAGAGGGTACAGAAAAGATGTACCAGTATATTGCCTAGTAAGGATGGCATTAGCTATGAGGAGAGGTTGGAGAAACTTGGTTTATTCTCACTGCAACAACTAAGGTTGAGGAGTGACCTGATAGAAGTTTATAACATTATGAGTGGCATGGACAGAGTGGATAGTCAAAAGCTTTTTCCCAGGGTGGAAGAGTCAATTACTAGAGATCCCAGGTTTAAGGTGCAAGGGGACAACGTTTAAAGGAGATGTACGAGGCAGATTTTTTATGCAGAGAGTAGTGGATGCCTGGAACTTGTTATTAGGGGGAGTACTGGAATCGGATACGGCAGTGACTTTTAAGGGGCATCTTGACAAATACATGAATAGGATGGGAATAGAGGGATATAGTCCCCGGATGATTGGAAGTTTTAGTTAAGTCAGGCAGCATGGTCGGTGAATGCTTGGAGGGCCGAAGGGCTTGTTCCTGTGCTGTAATTTTCTTTGTCCTTTAGTCAATTAGAAGGATGCTGACAAGTAAACCAGAACATGGGTCAAGGTAGGAATCTGGAGGAGATTTGGGATGGAAATCAAGAGGTGTCACCTCTAGATCTTGAAATCAAGGGATGGTGTCACCCAAATAAAAGTAATTACAAATAAAAGTAATTACATTAGCTTTCTCAATCAAGGTAGTGATTGGAAAGGTGGTGAGGGCTATTGAAAGGAATTGGCTGGCCAGCAGGAGTCCATACTTCTAACATAGGATTGGCAGGAGCATTTTTGTTCCTCCTAACTAGGATGACCAGTCATCCCAGGTTTGCTGGTGCAATCCTGATTTGACGTTGAACATCTCAGTATCCAAACATTTTTCTCCAAATTACTTGAATGTCCTAGCTCTGTCTCCTTTTTCGCCCCAGCATCCCTTCGTCTTTATCCCGTTCTTGGGATGCATTTACTGTTACTATGCTGCACTAAACCACACCTCTGGCAATTAAAATTTTCCCACTCACTGGACATACCCTCCCACTTCCACAGGAAACCTTCTCAGCAGCACACAGAGATGGGTGAAAATCTTTTCCCATTACTTGCCTTTCAATGACCTAACTGGTGTTTCCATCAGAATGCTCCAGTTGGCTAATCAGGAACACCATGAGATGTGCTGGTGTCAGGTGTATATGTGTCCTAATGGAAATTTATATTTGTAAGACTTAGCCTATTTCTAAATTGTACTGTAGATAAACTCTCAGTGTTTGGAACTGTCTGGCTTAGAGAAAAATCAACTCCAAAAATAATTGCTCTCCAGGGGAATGACAATCTCCCTATTGTGAAGAGTGCCCTGGGAGATCATTCACATGCACAATAGTACCCTCTGGTGGTCATCAGTTGGCTTCCCAACATGAATAGACTCATTTATTTTCTAATTGTAAATTTCTGTCAATAGGTCTGTAGTTCTACATTGTATGCAAAAACATCAAATTGGTTCTTTTAACTGAATCCCAGTTAATTAATTTAATTAGTATTCATAAACTTATCTGGCAATCTGCTTCTTATTTATAACTTTGTAGTCCCTGATAGACAACAATAGGTATGAGTCTGACAGTGGAGGATAGAATCCCTACAGTGCACAGGGAGGCCATTCAGCCTATCAAATCTGTACCAACAACAATCCCAGTGGGCCCAATTCCCAGGACCTAACATATTTACCCTGCTGGTCTCCCTAACTCAGCATTGCCAATCAACCTAACCTGCACATCTTTGGAGTGTGGGGGGAAGCCAGAGCATTCAGAGGAAATCCACATAGACATGGGGAGAACACAGACAGTGACCCAAGATTGGAATTGAACCCAGGTCCTTGGTGCTGTGAGGTGACAATGCTAACCATTGTGTCACCATGCCATAGACAACATGCATCCTGCTGTTATCAGAAATATATTCCAGTATGAAAAGTTTTAACACTATAAAGTGCAGTTTTCAAGATAGATCTATAATCCTCTGGATTTGATGCTATTGATGGTGTCATACTGTCTGAAGCTGAAGATTATATACTTCTGAAATGGATAGAGTAGTAGTTTATTTACAGAATGAAAACTGCAGCTCTATTACAACACTGGAGTTATTAGTGTATTTATGAAGCACAGCAGAGAACAAGGACTGGCAGATCCAAAGAGCAAACTAACTTCTCCAAAATATTAAGAGATTCTAAAATTAAGATATTGTGAATTCATTTTCACAGCATGCTGAATGCTTTATGCTAAAACTTTTTTACTGTTTTTTTGCATGCTGTGCACATGTTGTCAGCAGCCAATAATCTTGGTTTTATTCTCCATCTGTGTCTCTTCTGAAACTGATGGCTGCTGACATCAGAAAGTAATGAAGGCTCTTTTCTCACATGACATGACATAAACCAATCACAATCAAGATTTTTAATAGCTTCATACGCAGTTTGACTTCCACAGTATACAAAATAATTACATTTTAATAAGTGCAATTTATGGTAATGATATCAGCGCTTTAATTAATCTAATTTATGCTAGTTACATTACTTTCATTAATCTAATTCATGCCCATAATATCAGAATTTTAATGATCCTCATTTATTAGGAACCATTTTAAAAACCATTTTCAAAGAATGGTGATTATCTTTGGTTTCCTTTTCTCCCCATCTACCTCTGTTAATTTATTTCAATACTTTTATTTAATGAGTGAGTGACAATGGGATCATCCTACACAATGATGTGAGAGCTACTAAGTTCAGAATTATGGAAATGAGTAAAGAACTTGTACTGGAGACATCAATAGGACACAAATCTCATGGCCCTGATGGCTGCATGTTCGGTTTTAAGAGGTAACTGTGGGGAATGAATAAACATTACATAGTTGAAAATGCACAATCAGTAAAGCAACAGGATAATTGATTATATCTAATAATATTATTTAATCAATTGATACTGGTATTCAGTAAGTTTTCAAGTCGTTCTTTAATGTAACATAAATATTTAAATAAACAGGAACAAATAATTTAAGTACAACAAAGTTGATCTACATAATTTCCTTTAAAAGAAGCAATACAAAAATACACAAAGTTCACAGACTCACATCTTCCAGGTCAAAGGCCAAGTGGCTTTTCTAAGCCTTGATAGGAAAGAAAGCAAGCTATCAGAACCAGGAGTGGGACCTTGTTGGAGGGAGGGCTATATCTGCCTATGCAAGGGATTCAAAATGGCTCTTATGTTCTTATGTAAGAAATGGACAATTGAAATCAAGATAGATCTTTATACAAATTAAGCTAAAACCTTTATTATTATGATAATTTTACCATTGTAATGATGCATTACAATAATGCAACCAAAAATAGCCTTTTTCCGTGTCCTCCAGGCTTAATGTGAACAATACAAGTCACCTCTTTAAGATGCTTTTAAGATGGCATCAAAGTCCAGTGTTGTTCTTGTGATGGAAATTCTACAATAAGGAGCAGAAATACTGTTCAGTTAACTGCAATCTGTAGCCAAATTTATAATGTTTTATTAGGTAAGTGTTTGTTCACATATATGGGGGGAATCAAACAAAACAAGGACTTTTTTGTGTCACCGCGTGATGTTTGGGCATTAAGGAAGCATAAAACCTGTCCAGTTTTTCTGCATTGTATTTTTCCTGTAAAGTGGCATCACAGAGGACATCAATGAGCTCAAGTTGTAATTCTTGCAAGGTTTCTCAATTAAAATAACAGTAGACATGACACCAAACCCAGTATTTTCTTAACATCAGGGCATCAAGGAGAAAATTTCCCCTGCGAATCACTCAAAACTTTGCTGTACCTCTTCCTCTGCTTGAACAACTTTTCCAAGTATTTCTGTGCTGGAAAATGAGCGAACTCTTTGGTCCTCATTTGTTCTGAGATCAAGAGTAACTTGACCCTGAAACCTTCAACACTGGAGGATAATTTGTATACAGACACATTCTTGCCTTGCAGTACTCCAAATCAGGTCCATTTTGTTGTGTCACAATAACATCAGAAGTGAGGTTGCACATCCTGCTGAAATTTTTTAATTCAAGGAAATCATTTTCTTTCCCCATCTTCTTCACCTCTAAGCTCCCACATTTACTGCAATGGAGTAAGCCCTGGTGCTCATATCAGTGTCTTCAATAAGGAGAAATTAATTTCTGATTATTAAGTCCCCTCACTTTTGTGTAGTTCATGATTTGCTCCACTGTGCAAACGCATGATCGATGTCACCCTTGTACTCAGATTATACACTGCCCTCGGTCAGAGAAAGATAAGATCACAAGAGGTAGGATATGGAGCAGCCCTTTGAACCTACTTCACCATTTAACGCGGTAAGATCAATCTTCTGCCTCAGCTCCACTTTCCCGTGTGCTCCCTTAATCCTCTGAGAGACCAAAGATCTGTCAATCTCAGCCTTAAATAAATAAGAATGGAATGTTCACAACCTTCCAAAGATTCACAAGTTTTTGAATTACAAAATTTATCTTCATCTCAGTCCTGGACTTCAACAATCTATTTGTTAGAAAATATAATCAATAACCTAGCTGGTCACACAGGGCACATTAAAAAAAAATCACATGGCATTAGCCATTGAAAAAGAAGTTCTGGCCAATGTTTATTGCTCCTCGTCAGACTGTGAACTGCAGAGATTGGCAGATGCATTTCCTCATACAACCGAGTTCTAGAAAGTAGTCCATTGACCGGAAAGCATATTTGGATGTCCCAAGATCGTGAAATGTGCTTTGTGAATGCAAGTCCTTTCTTACTATTAATTCCACTGTCACCCACTGAGTAAGCACATACTGACATCAATGAACAGTAACATAAGCAGATTTGTTTATGATTCCAATGAGGTGAAATGTGACTGAAGAGAGAGAGAGAGGAGAGAAGGATCAAGATTGAGACCACACTCCCATCTACAGGACAAATCGAATCCTATCCATGAGCTGTAAGTGTGAGCAGAGAGTGCTTCAGCACTGATATGAGGCTAGGAGGTTGTTTGCATTTCATTGTATTTGATGAAGGCTGGACAGGGAGGATTGAAAACCACAGTCAACAAAGTCAAACTAGGAGCTTAGCACAGATCAGAGTGTGGCCCACATCATAGACTGTGCATCAAAATTTCCAGTAAAATAATCTCAAGAAATAATTGCAACTAAAATTAAAGTTACATTTCAAACTAGTACTTTCTCTAACCAAAGAACAGTTGGAATAGGATATTGTAGTGAGTTTGCAATGACTGAAATAATACATATTGTTACATATATTAGGATACAGTGAAAAGTATTGTTTCTTGCACACTATACAAAGAAACATTCCATTCATAGAGAAGGAAAGGACAGAGTGCGGAATATAGCGTTATGGTCATAGAGTGTAGAGAGAGATGACCTTAATGCAAGGCAGGTCCATTCAAAAGTATGATGGCAGCAGTGAGGAAATACTTCCAATCTCTGAACTGTGAGGATTTACTGGAGATTCTGAAGAAAGACACAATTAATGATTGCAATTCTCCCTTTGCCTTTGATCATTGACTGACTTACCTGAAACTACTTCCTGTGATCATTGGATACCATGGTGCAGCTGTGGGCTGGATCAAAAGCACTCAGAGGCCTGCCATGGCCCATAGGCTGTCATTTGCGCACCCCTGCATTAGAGCATAGGGAACAATACCACTCAACAAAATGCTGTTCTCTCTGAGTTCATATATGCTCCATGGACTTTAATCTGTAGCAAATTAATGACTTATTTAACACTTTCTAAACCATTTATGTTACTGTCAGTTGCATGACATTGAGCATGTCCAGTTGAGATCAGCTAACCTGACAAAGGGCTGGGGTCCCATTTCAAGGTCAGTGACCTGACTTCCTGGTTCCAACGTCATCAGTGGGGTGGGAGGGTTTGGGGGGGGGGGGGGGGGGGGGGGGGGAGGTGTGGAAATCAGTCAAGTGTTCTGGGGATGCCATGGCAGATGCTATAAGTTGCTGCCAATGCATGTCACTCACTGTGTCCTGTGAATTATTTGAGCACCTTGATTTTCTCAGTAGCAATGTTTTGAGGGGCCTCCCCCCTTGACATCAACATGCAGTGTCCCACCAGCAATGCTGGGGTAAGCACATTGCTCTTAGAGGCTAATTAGAGACAAGTTAGTCACAGGTGGGTGAAATAATATTTATTGTTGCCAATAATAGTGCTTTCAAAATAGGTGATAATATGAAAACATGTGAACGTGAGATTTTAAAGTACTAAAACATTCATCTGCCTGGTGTTGCCTTTCACTCGTGCTATCTTAGTGCCGCTAAAAGTTTTTAACCTAATGTGGCGTACCACTACATCTCAGTGTCTCCCTAGCTTGTATCTCAGAGGTGGAGATGGCTAGCTGCCTACTGCACCCCATAGCCTGTAATGTTCTTTGGCAATCATTCTCTGAAGGATCTGGACTTTGAAGGCCCTGACCTGCTTCCAGAGCATATCTATAACAACCCTCTTCATCCTGCTGCCCCAGAGATGCCCCAGCGTCAGAAAGGGAGATTTCAAAGATGTAGCTATGGCTGCAGTCTCCTAGGTAGAAGACCAGGGCTTCCATCCAGCAGATCACATGGGCTAGAGTCCTTATCCTTCCTCAGGGTTCCTGTGGGCTCCTGGATCACTCCATGATATAGTGGTACTTCTGCAGTGAGCTCCAGAAGCTCCAGTGTCACCTCCATTGCCAGTCCTGGAGGACATTCTTGCTATTGGGGCTAAGCCCTTTGCGATGGCCCTCTGAATTGGGGACACTTATCAATGGCAGTAACAAGTGCTCATTGAGACTGGACCACACCCTCAAAGGCTGCAGCCATAGTCCATTGTATCTCAGCATTGTCCCACTGGGTCTCCAGCAAGCTCTTGAGCCTCTCAGCCATGGGTCACAGAATCTTGAGAAGCCTGTTGAGGCTCTCAGCTGTAGCCTGCTGTACTTGACCTTGGCCCTCTGGCACTCCACCATAACCTGCTGTGATGTGGCCACCGCTTGGAACCTACCACTCACAGTGAGGATTTCCTACCCCAGTCTTTCCACCACAGGCACCATCCTTGCAGTGTTGGCTGGGAAACACACAAGATAGGCAACAGCTGGTCTACCTGAAAGCTTTGGAACTCCTCCCAACAGCCTCCCAGTCGTCCAGTGTGGCTGTCAGCCACCACCCCCTGCACTCCCTGGCTCTGTTGCTGCATCTCAGATGTTCTCTCTTCCATCTGATACTCATGAGCAGATGCGTTGTGCTCACCACAGAATAACACAGATGCCTCATCATTAACTTGACCCACTGGTGTGAGAGTCTATGGGATGGTGAGTTGCAAGGTGGAAGCTGATACAAAAACTGGTGGTGGCCTCGGAGGCCCCTTCATCTGCTTGCTCTGAGGAGACTTCTGAGCTGTTGGGACAGGATGGGTGGGAGCAGCAGTGGGGGGCAATGATGCCAAATGCATCAGATGCATCATGGTGCCTTCCTGCAACACAGAACAAAAGGTTAAGTGCAAGGGAGGGAGAGGAACCTAGGCTGCAAGAAACTTACTTAAAAACAAGTGGAGGATTGGCAGATGCTCCATGCTGTCACTAATGGTCTGTATCCCCTCCTCTTTTATAAACTCCAGTGCCTGGCTCCTCAAAGGGGGTGAGGACCCAGATATTAGGTATATAACCTTCTGACTTTGCCCTCTCCCTGCAATTTTGTGTATTCCTCTCATGTGAAAAGAGAAGGAGCCATGTACAGTCTGATGCCACAAGTCATATAGATTTCCAAGGGGTGGCTCTCAGAGGACAAGGGTTGTGATACTCTTGGGGAAAGCAGAAAGAGAGGTACTTGGGGATCAGGGTCTGAAAGCATACAGGGTGCTGGGGTGTAGGGATCTGGGAATCTTTCGGGGGAAGATGCTAGATGAAGTGAAATACTCATCCTTGTTAGCTGGATTAGGTCATTTGGCTTTTTGCAGCACTACTTTTTCTGGTTCTCCTTGCCAGTGCCTGGCACTAACACATACTGCCACTGCCTTCCAGGCTGTGTTTCCATCCATTCCTCCAGGATGGCATCATGCTGGGTGGGGGGGAGGTGGGGGGTGGTGTTCCACCTTCCCTCCATCACCTCCAGTAACCTGGCCAGATCAGCATCTGAAATACGGGGAGCTGTCTTCCTGGAGGCCGTTTCTTCCTGCACTGCCTGCCTATCTGTCCATCCTCGGGATTTTTATGGAGCTCTCCCTCATTAGGGCAGATCAGCTGCAGGCATTTTGAGCGAGTCACATGCCCATTTAGAACATTCCAGCAAGCTTAATGTTGTTTGCCTTGTTAACATGGAGAAGAAGCCACATCAGCACTTGTATGCTGATGGGGTGGGGAGGGGAGGGCGGTGAATGGGATTTGTGACTCTGTGATGATCGGGGGCAGAGAAAGGGTCAGGTCAGTCAGTTATCAGGGCCAGGGGAGATGATGAAAGAGCCTTGTGCAATGGTGTCCAGGAGGAGGGTGGGGAGGGGTTGGGGAGGGGAGGCTGTATGTAGCCTTGGGAGAGGTTCTGCTAGTAAAGTTGATTTTTCTTTCTGCTTTTCCTGCACATGCGCAATTTATGACTCTGATCTGAGCTGCTGGCTGTCTGGCAAATTTGGCCCCACCCACTGCCTCTCGCAGCTAGAAACGATCTAGCCCATATTTTCAAAGACTGAGTGCATATGGTTTTGCATGAAAACTTGCCCAAAAAGTGGATCAGGAACTCTCCCATTTTCATACTAGCTGAACACTTAGAAAAAAAATCTCATAAAATTCCATCTATTGTGTTAAGGCTTGAGCTATCCGATTTCAATAAACCTTTCTTCTCAAACGTTTTAGTTCAGCAGTAACATGACTTCATACCTCTCCACAACGCTGCTGAATCCTAACTCAGTGTTCATTCATAGTGCACCAAACTATTCACTTTTCTTGTTCCCCACTTTGAAAATTTCCTTCTGGACCTGTACAGGTCATTAACAGATTCTTCAACCAGCTTAACTGGAGATGAATGGATTTTTGATTCCCCTGTTGAGCCTTCCTTTGACGATTGCAACAAATTCTGGAGGACACAGAAGATTAACACATCAACTAATATCACACTTTCCCCCTATTTCTCCCTCCGCCAGAGGGGATTGAAAATCTGGCTCACAGACCAGTTTGAAACCTGGTCAGTATTATTCAGCTGCTCTGGTGACTTTCTAAGCTACTCATGCAACTACAGACACAGCTAAATTCAATAGTCCCTGAAATGGCAAGACTGCGCACACTGACTACAACTGAGGCAGCAAGCAAACTTCATACTGCCTGCTATGTTTGCATTAGCAATGTAGTGGCACTCCAAGTGGCTTCAAGAGACTTCAGATTTTGTTTATTGAATATATTGAAAATATTTATTGAATAAGAGAAATTATCTACTGGGGTTTGCAGCCCTCTGCTGTCTTGGAATAATAGCCTGATAAGTCCTTTCATCCTTATTACATAGTTTCCAGATGTATTCTGCCCCAGACCCAGAAAAGACTCCATCCTCTAGGGTGATCACTCACCCTCACTTCCCATTAGTCCTTCAAACCAGATGACCTTCCTCTTCTGTGTTGTTTTAAACAAACAGAAATCACAACATCTAAACAGTGTTAACTGCATTGTTTATTGTCTAAATGCCTGATTTCAGAGGGGTTGTGCAATATTGTGAATGGCTAGCACAAGTTAAAGCAAGCTTGCATTGCTTCAAGTTTGACAACTCTTAAATAGGAGATTCCTTGTGGCCAGAGAAGATGTTGGGAGTCCTGTGTAAGCTGAACATTATCCAGGAAATACAGAAGAATGGCACAAGATAGGGGAGTAAGTGAGCTCAAGAACAAGTGTCCTTCAGATACATGCTCAAAAGACAGTAGAAGGAGGTTGCCATGGAGGACAATGTCAGGAATCAAACCCCAAGGACCTGATTACGTGCTGCAAGAAGGAAGAGATTAATATAAATAAATATGGGTTCATTCGAGGCAGAGAGATGAGAATGTGGAATGAGAAAATGGTAGAGACATCCAAACAAATACTTTGGCCTGGATTTCAAGAGGAGACAGATTTGTGACACACTTCAGGCTGGCATTGAAAATTAAGTATCAGTCTGCCAAAAGGTAAGATCGTACACAAGTTCCGCTGCAGTGAACTCAGATGTGCACTTTGAGGGGACAGCATAGAGAAGATGGCTGATGGATATGCTCAACAAAATGTTCAGTGCAGAAATCAGGGAGTATTTCAGCTCTGGACTTCATACAGAGCTTTGAGCCCATCCTCCTCAGCCTAAAGAGGTGGTCAACTCCATCAGCAGATTTGTGGACCCAGCCGTGATGCAATGCCTGATGGCCGTTGTTTCGGTTTGCATTGCTGCACAGGTTGCACCAGAAGTCTGAGTGGTGCAAAGGAAGCTCAAACTCAAGTTGTTCAAACTCAAACTGCTGCCATCATGGCTACGGATTAGAGTGAGCAAAGCTGAACTAGCATCCGGTAAAGAAAGAAGCTGAAGCCAGTCTATCTTTCAAATAGATTTATTCATAAGAACCCAGATAACGTATATGCAGATACTTCCCTTCCGCACAACTTCTCCCCATAGAGATGTAAACTGTTTTTTCTAATCTTTTCCCAACTGGTGTCAACTGCTGTTAATCACAAATCAAGCATGTATTCCATTGTCAGAGTATTTGTAAAATTAACAAAGATGCTTTTAGGATTTCATTACATTTCAGAAATTTAATTTACAACAATTATTCAGACTGCTGAGGCGTTGCCAAGTGAGAGTAGCATCATTGAACACAATGGAGGACAGTTCTCAGAAGGACAGAAATCATCCTCCCACCATTTCCACTCACCAGTGCCTTTACTGTTGCCTGACAGTCAGCATGCTTAGACTGCTGCTGTTGCCCAGGCCAGAATGGTACCAATTGATGTTTCTGATTCTCCTTTAGTTGTGTCAGAATTACCAATATCCCTATTCTCCAACATTTATATGCCTAGTGTAGCTATTAATCGTTGAGCAGAAACTGATAACATATACGGCCTCAATGGGGATCTTGGGTTCATGTCACACTATTTGTAACCCCACAACTTGCCTGGGCTTGCAAAATCTCACTAACTGTTCTGGCTGTAGACAATACACACCTCTTTAACCTGTGCTTAACCCTCTCTCCACTCACATTTTCTCTACCTGTAAAGACTTGATTACCTGTAAAGACTCGCATTCTAACCATTATCTTGTAAATTGTGTTTGTGTTTATATGTGCCCTGTTTGTGATCACAACTCCTCACTCATCTGAAGAAGGAGTGACACTCTGAAAGCTTGTGCTAAAAAAAACCTGTTGGACTTTAACCTGGTATTGTGAGACTTCTTCCTGTGCCTTCCCCAGTCCAATGCCAGCATCTCCACACCAGTGCTAGCTAAAGCAGGCATGATTTGCTGAGGTCGTAATCCTGGTAATAAAAACTTTTAAATGGAAACAATCTTAATATGAGTCCTGAAGATTTTGAGTGATGGAGTCTTTTGGCAACTTGTTCAACTGGGATTGTCTTGGGAAAAAAGATTGCTGATACAGTGTTTTGGAAGCAAATAATCTTTGTATCTTATGTGTCTGACTATCTTGTGTTTTGTCATTGCCAGAGGGCACCAGTTGATCCCATATTTTATAGAACATGGTCAGTCAATTTTTCTCCCTCTTTTGGTGAAGCGATTCTCACAGCAAATCTTATATCAAAGATGTAATACTGATGTATGTTCCATACCGACTGGTGCAGAAATGTGCAGCATATCTTTTGATTGCTTCAATTTTATAAGTGTCCAAGCAATAGGTATGTTGTTTGTGTTTTTGTACCTAGTCGTTTTCATTCATTTTTATATTTTGGACTCAGGACTGTACAGTAGTACTCTACTTGACAACTTATTACACATTGCTGTTTCTCTGAGCCAAGCCTCAATCTTACAGTTCTTCATTGTCTTTATTAGTCTACTAGTATTATCACTAGACTATTGATCCAGAAGCTCAGCTAATGTTATGGCAACTTGGATTGAATCCCGCCACAGCAGCTGGTGGAATTTGAATTCAAGAAAGAAGTCTGGAATTAATAATTGACTGATGAGCATGAAACCATTGTTAATTGTCAAAAAACCCCATCTGGTTTAGTAATGTCCTTTTGAGAAGGAAATCTGTCATCCTTACCTGGTCTGGCCTACATGTGATTCCAACGTTACAGCTGTGTGGCTCACTCCCAACTGCCCTCAGGCAACTAGGAATAGGCAATAAATGCTGGTCAGCCAGTGATGTTCATGTCCTATGAATAAATTTAAAAAAAAATTCCTGCAGTACTTTGAGGACTGATCACAGCATATGGTCATCAAACTTAAAATATTAATGGATTCCGAAATTTTCAATCAAAATTTACATCGTCTGCAACATATTGAATATAGAACTGTAACTGTACTTGAATATATAATATCAAAGCAATTAAATATGACAGATAAAGTGCAGCATCTAATTTGAAACAGTGATTAAAATCCAAACAGTGTTGAATTTATGCAGCTACTTTCAAATCCTGAGTGATCTTTTCAACTGTTTCACCAACATGGCTAGAGTTTAAAATAGCAGCCTTCTCCACATCACTTATAAGTAGCAAAGGCGTCATTAACAGAGATAAGTATCACCATGATTTAAAATTATATTAATATAGTTATATTAATTTATATTTATTTTCTCAAAAGACAAAAATTACAGAAACATTTAATTCTAGAGCTGCTTTTGATGTAGTAATTTTTAATTGAGTAAATATAAGCTAGATTTTACAATCGGTAGTAATACTCCTGCCATTAGATGAGCAGGGATCAATCTCTTTGGATTTACCAGAATCATCAGATTTTCCACCAATTCATTTGCTCTTCTCATTTTCAGCAGCCATTTTGTTCTCATACAGAATGTACCTGAGCTCCGTTAGACAATTGCAATCTGCATTAGTCTACAATTCTGCAGCCTACTGTCTTCCATCCATTAAAGCTGGAGGTGCCTTGCTGCAGATGTCATTTGATGAGGGTAAGATAGTGCAGCGATTGAGTTTAACTAACTCAGATCGTTGTCCCAACCAGTATTAAGTCCAGCTGTTAGAGATTAACAATATTATCACATATGAGATAAACAGATTTTGATAGCACAAAATACATTTATTTTAATGGCAAATTCTATAATTTGCAGCATTTGCTTCCATAGATTTGAATCAAAGACACAGGAGTAAATGCCAAAGACACCAATTCTCATAAAAATCAGACTACCTCACACTGGTAATTTTGTCACTAATCATAACAGAATATTGCCTCCAGAGGCTTCTGAATATTACAGGGCATTTTCAGAGCTGTGCATTTGCTATAAAAACCAACTCTATCAAAGGAACAGCACAGCCAAGTGTAAGGATCTGTCATTGCTTCCCTCAATAGTTATACCTTTGCCTTCTTCTGGAGTGGTGTAGCGGAACTATCTTCTGTATCAATAAACCTTTTATCCAATCCATCCAATAGCGTATCAAACAATTCCAAAGAAGGATCCACACTTTCATTTTCTGCTGAATAACTGCATCATGACATGGCTGCCTAAATTCTCATCATTGCTGTATTTCACAATATGTAAGAACCGTTAATGGCATTCTGCAAGCTCTGGTGTCTGGTGTGTGCCAGTGACTAAGCTTGTTTCTTGCAGCTACAATGTGTTGGCAGGACTTGCTTTGTCAGGTTAGGATTCTATTGTAACATCAGTTCCAAATGAAAACTAAGTTTGTGTGGGCATATGTGTGAATGAGAACTGCTGTGAGCCATACTTGCTAGGCATTCAAAGTGGATGTGAAGTTGCAATGACATCTTTGGAGGAACAAGTATCAAATGCAACATTTTCTGAGGACATATTTATGAAAGATACTGTTATAATTCAGAAATTAGCCATAATCCACAAAGGAACACAGGCATCTCTCTTCATTAGAGAGGCAAATCATTACATTATGATAGATCATGCATTGTTCCAAATCTGTGGCTATATTTCCTGGGTATTGGAAAGAGATCGTTGTGAGACTTTACAATGTTTACCCTAGTCCAACGCCGGCATCATGAGTACCTTCACAGGGGACACAGTGGTTACCAATAAAGCGCAAGCCTGGCCAACTTTTCCTTTGTAACTCAGGCCGACTAATACCGGCAGCTTCTATTTCACAATCAGTTTGGGGGAAGGAGAGGGAGGTTGCTGCATTGCTGTTCTCCCACAGGGCGGGGGCGCTGACACTGGCGCCCTTCCCCGCCGACACCGGAAGGGCCATCTTGCAGCGCGGCCTGCACTTGTTGTCGGTGGAGGGGTTGCATCATTCTGGGAGCGGCGGTTGGGCCCGGGCGGCAGGATGACAGGAGACGAAGCCGGGGTGACCGTGGGCCAGCCGCATCTGGCTCGGCAGGACCTCAACACGTTGGTCAGTGCTTGGCTCGGCTGGCGGGGGACGGAGTGGGGGAAGGGGAGGGGGGGGGAGGGATGAGGAGAGGGGCTAAGACAGCTGGCTGGGCACATTGGGTTCACACGCGGGCTGGGCTGAGCGGCGGCCCAGGGAGGGAGGAGCAGCAGCAGCAGCAGCAGCTGGAGGCTGTGAAATGGAGACCCTGTCTAACTTGCAGCCGGCCCGGGGATGTCCCCGCACCTCTCTCTGTCACCCCCCCCCCCCCCGAAATCTCTGCCCCCCTCCTCCCCCCGAAATCTCTGCTGCATCCCCAGCCCAGGGTCATTGGTGCGAAAGGAGCCAATTCTCATTGTTCTGAACAGGGATCTGTTTCTCTCTCTCTCTGTCTTTACCCCTCACTGAGCTCCCTGGCACAGGGAATGACCATGTGCTGCTGCTGCCCACTGATACTCCAGCTCTTAATAATTTGTAAATGGGGGTGGCGTTAATTCTGGAGGGTGCATATGCACAAATCTCGGGCAGCAGGGTAACAGTGGGTTAAAACCATATGAGAGGCTCCCTCCCTTTCTCCTGCAGTTCAGATTTAAGTTTATTGGTGTCACAAGTAAGTTAAGTTCAGCACTGCAATGAAGTTATTGTGAAATTCCCCTAGTCGCAATATCCAGTGTCTGTTCAGGTACACTGATGGAGAATTTAGCATAGTCAATGCATGTCTTTCAGATTATGGGAGGAAACCAGAGGAAACCTGTGCAGACTCCACACAGACAGTGACCCAACTTGCAAATTGACAGGTCCGTGGTGTTTTGAGGCAGTATTGCTAGCCACTATGCTGTCATTAACTCCCTACCTCTCTCTCTCTCCACACACTGCCAGACCTGTTGAGTTTTTGCAGTACTTTGTGTTTTTATTTGTGCCTTCCAATTTGCTTTACTTCCTGAGGCATGGGATATAAAAGCCAGGAAGTTCTTTATTGGTGAATCAAGTGAGGACATCCCATCACTGTGGATTGTTTGTTGCATGGCTGTCATTTTTTTTGATAGAAAGTTGCAACAAACATATCTGTAAAACACTGGTTTTGCTTCAGCTGGAATGTGTGTGCTCAATTCTGGATACCAAACTCTAGGAAAGTTCTCAAAGCCTTAGAGAGGATTCAGAGAAGAGTTAATAGAATGGTATCAGGATGTTTTATGTAGGGAGATTGAAGAAGTTGGGTTGTTTTCTGGCATGAAGGTTAATAGAAGATTTGGTGGTGTTCTAAATCGTTTCCAGTAGCTGAAGTGTAGGTAACCAGAGAATATAGACATAAACTGATGGTTTAAAGTATCTTGGTCGCATGTACTGCTTGGTAGGATAGTGGAGCTTCAGCAGCAACTTTCTAAAAGGGGATTGAATAAATACTTGATGGTAGAATATTGCAGGGCTGTAAAAGTAAAAGCAGTAGAATGGGATTATTTTGACAGCTCCATCAAAGAGCTGGCATAGGGACGATGGGCCAATTAGCTGTCTGCTTTGCTGTGTCATTCTATCAGTTGTACATTTGTTCTACATTTGTCAAATCAGATATTGAACCTGTAAAATAATCAAATTATTAATGAATGGTTGTCTTTGATCAGTAAATGCTGTTGGTGTTTAATTGCTTTGCAAAGTAGAAAATATATCAATGTATCTATATTAAAGCAGTTGCTTAATTTTAGATTTTTCTTTCAAGTTCTGAGGAAATGTTGCTTCATAATTATTAGTTGTCAACCAGAGTTGGCTGATTGTTGTAGATTGATCAATTAAATTTTTGTCAGATCGAGATTATTAATATCTTGTAAATTGGGAACATTAATGATCTGATAGAATAAATATGTTTGAGGGACTGAATGGTCTATTTCTGTCCCTCTATCAGTTGATGTACAATACTAGAATTTTCTTTCCGGTTTTGATTTTCAGTATCTCCTTGATACTTGTGTCAGAATTTTATCTGATATCTCCTGAATGCTTAGAACATCCTACTCATTTAATGGCTAAATTTCAAAATTCTCCGAATGTAACTCCTACTTTCAAACTGAGCTTTGTGCAGTATAGTCATTCTTTGCTAATTATGTCAGCTCTCTGACAAATACAGTTTCAGATTTCATGAGGCTCTAATTCTATATATTCAGTAAGATCTCCTGTGAATCCCACAATGATCCTGCTAATATGAAATAAATTTATATTTCTGTGGTACTTCATACATTGCAGAATAACATTTCAGCGCTTGAAAGAGTAGAAAGGTGATGTGGATGGCAAGTATGGAAAGGGTGGGTAAACTAAAAGTTTGGAAATCATGCTAATAGCAGGTGAAGCATTTGTTTTGAAAGACTGAGCATTTTGAGGAATAAACCCCAGAGCGCAGAAGCTTGTTAGGCAAAAAAGGGCCCACAGTGAAGGAGCACAGGAGTAGATAACAAAATAAACATCTGGCATGCACAACTTCAGTGATCCTCAATCTTAAATAGTTGTGCAAGACCTGGCAAGGTTTGAAAACAAAGGATGAGGCTCATCTTGTCCTTCCATCAGCTTTTTTATTAATGAATTGTTAATATAATTGTTAATTAATATAGCAATCCCTCTTATTCATTGAATAAATATTTACCAGCTAAAAAAAATAGTGCTCCACATTTTTAGCAACAAAACAAGCCACTTTCCCAGGAAATATGAAGCTCACTGTGGAGCATCAGAATGTCAATCTCATCTTTCATCTGGATGTAAAGACGTGGATGGCTACATTCATGAATATATAATGCTTTTAACTTTTGAGTCCAGTGAGATGTTTACAAAGTGATATTCGTTGCTGTCTTAATCTGGTCCTCATATTGACAGGTCAGCCTGGTGTGGGATGTAAGAGCTACAGAGTAATTCTCTACATCTGTACGCTCAAGATAACAACTTTCTTTCACTTAGCAACTTTAACTTCAGCATCTTTTACAGAGACAACAATAATCACAAACTGAAACAAAAACAGAAAACGTTGACATTTCAGCTATTTCCATTCATCAGAACTGGAAGGTTTGACATATGAACAATTTATAAAAGGCAAGATTGATAGAAAAGGAAGAAAAAGGAGTAGGGTGAGCTGTAAAACAGTGAGGAGAACTGGTAACAATTAATTGATAAATGATCATTGTATTAGTCAAAAGGAGACACAATGAGAAAATGAAAAAGTATAATGAGACCAGGAAATATATCATAGATTTCTAAACATTTATGGACTGCATATTCATGTGAATGTGGTTTGCCTATTGAATGCAGTGACTGATAGAAATCAGGAAATTACTTAGTCAACAATTCGTTTATCACAGGAATTTTCTGGAAACTGACGAACTCAGCTTATTTGTCTTCAGAATGAGCAGAGCACATAAAATGCAATAATTGGCAACTTTCAAATTAGTGTTAACGGCTAGTGATTATCATACCTTAGCCAACAAAGGTACTGTCCATTTTAAGAGGTGAGACCTATGGATGGCGAGAAGGGGCATAAAAACCTGACAAAAACAAAGCAGATTTTAGGAGACTGGTGGTAAAAATAGACAAGTTGTAGATCACACTATCAACAGTGTATCAGTGGCGAGAATTTTCAGCCTCTTCTGGAGAAAGAGCCATTATCCTACTTCACCATTGCCTGCAGTCAAATAAAACAAAACGACTGGCATTAAGGCCTAAATATCTATTTAAGTTAGATGCTGCAATATGCCCAATAGCCAGATTGGTACCGTTCTTTGAGCTTGTTTTCTCTCTGAGCACCCTTTACATGTTTGGGAGATAATTTGGAAAAATGGAAGACCCAGAAGAAAGTGCCATTTGAAAGTTGCTAATTATAGCACATTATGTGCTTTGTTCATTTTGAGGACAAATGGATGGAGTTAGTCAGTTTCCAAAAAATCCTGTAATAAATGAATTGTTGACTAAGTAATTTCCTGTTTTCTATCAGTCACTGCATTCAATGGGCAAATTGCATTCACATGAACGTGCGTTCCATAAATGTTTAAAAAATAGCAGCTAACCTGTTGATTTTTGAAAACTGTTGTGAAACTCAAAATTGTCATCCCTTTGTCAGTATGTTGACATTCATATTCATTGTCAAAATATGACTTGAATTTATAATCTGCTAACCATTTGCATTTAACTGTTGTGGACAAATTGAAACATTGGTAATTTGCAGGAAATGCTTACATATACCAAGGAAAAGAAAATAAGTTTGGAAGGATGAAAGGTGGTAGGAAATGTGCTGACTGCTAGTTGTTAGGTGCTTAGATAGGAAGAATAAATAAGAAATATCATCAAACTTGATAACAGCCAAACTGAAGCACTTGACTATAAAGTTAGAATCCCAAATTGGGATTTCTGTTTTGTCCAGGTTTACTTGAAGAAGACAGAGGGTAATGTGTAATCTCTGTGTTTTACTAATGTTGTCTAATGAGACGTAAAATGGAAAGTGCTGAAATACATAGCTAGTCTGGCTGCATCTGTGGAGAGAGTTAACATCTTGAGTCAAATGTGATTCTTTAGAACTGAAGGAAAGCAGGAATGTGGTGGGTTTTATGGCATTGAAAGTTGGAAGGGTAGTAGAAGAACATAAGTGAAGGTCTGGAATAAAGCATGGGAAAAATTAAATAGTGTGCCATGGAACAAAAAGTAGAGAGTGAAGAAGAAAATTCATAGTGAAGAAAAGAAAACATTTATCCAGAACGTGTGCGAATGGCAGACTAATGAACATATCTGTCTAAAAGCAAAATAATGAGTTTAATGGTTTATGATCCAATGCTTCTATTTTACAGGATGTTGCCAAATTAACACCCCTTTCTCCGGAAGTTATCAGCAGGCAAGCTACCATCAATATAGGTGAGTTATTAAATAATTTTGACTCATTCTTGGTTATCTAAATGTTCATTTTCTACTTGAAACAATACCTGTTTTGAGCAGAATGTGATAATTAGATTTGAGGAAAAAGTACTCTTAAACATTTTCTGTTGATTGAATTTATAAAGCTGAATTTTATGATAAATGTTTTTTAAACATCTGATTTCTCTAATCACAAGTCTTTAAGTTCCTGTTTGCTGTACTTTAAATATAAAACAAGATTCTGCAGATTGTGTTGAACAGTGGAGTGGACTTGTATTGAAAGTTATACTGGAAAATTTCAAAAGTTGTTTTTCATTGGCTATGTTAATTGTATAAATAGTCATTTGGTAATACAGAATTTTAGTATTGCTAAAAAAGTGACTTTTTGTTTAAGCTTTTTATTTTGCACTCATCAGAACAGTTCATTAGGAAAGTTCAGGAGCAACAACAAATTCATACTGTATGAGAAGTGAATGCTGATTGGTTGGCATGTAAAATCTAATAGAGGCATTGCCGCAGAGAATGTGCCCATAAAATTATATAGTTAGATTATATAGTTAATGATTATTTCCATTTTCCACAAATTTTTGTGCCCTCTAAGATGAAAATTTGGAAGTATTATGCTGTGAATCTGTACCAAATCTCGTTTCAGCCAGTGGAATTTGATCTTTTCAGTCTGTGGAACACTTGAACACATTTGATAACTTCTGAACTCTTTTGGCAAATTATGTACTAATTTCAATGAAGACAATTTAAATTTGTCCAGTTAAGATATAAGGGCAAATACCATTATACATGTTTCAGTGAGAGATCCCATGAAATAGGTCAAAACAAAATTAAATCTTACCACTTATTTTGATTGAAGATTTACCTTGAGTATTATTTACTCATCTATAAATTTTATGTGACTGTAGTAGACAACCTGAAATGTAATTATAAAATATTTTCTCGGAGCAAATCACTTCACTTTGCTTGGACCTTATACCATTCATAACTGTGAATGGCAAATATCTATTCAGTTGTAAGCACCTTAAGTGTTGTAGAAAGTCAGTGGAAGTTGGCTTCCCAAGTTGGCCATTTTAATCAAAGCAAAATCTCGTCAGTGAAAAAGCCCAAATTGGTTTTACAATTTAATGGGATTATAATTAAAGCAGCAAATTGACAAAGACTGGGACCTGAATGATCAAAGATTACATAGGTGAACTGCAACAATTTTTTTGCTGCCTGGCGCAAAAGTAAAGGGAGAAAGATCCACTATCTATTATTTGCAAAGGAAATTAGAAAGAGTATTAGATCCAAGGAAGAGGCATGTAAATTAACCAGAAAAAAAGCAACAGGTCTCAGGATTGGGAGCAGTTTAGAGTTCAGCAAAGGAGGATCAAGAGATTTAGAATGGAAAAATAGAGTATAAGAGTAAAGTTGCTAAGAACATAAAAACTTAGAGTTTCTACAGGTAGTTGAAGAGAAAAGGATTGGTGAAGACAAATATGGGTCCCTTACTGTCAGAAACAAATTTATAATGGGGAGCAAAGAAACAGCTGACCAACTAAATACATACTTTGGCCTTCACAAAGGAGGACACAGTATACCAGAAATGTTGGGGAGCACAGGGTTTGGTAAAAGGGAAGAACTGAAGGAAATCAGTATTAGTAGAGAAATGGGAAAATTGAAGGCCGATAAATCCACAGGGTCAGATAATCTATATCTGGGGGTACTGAATGAAGTGGCCCTACGGATAGTAGATGCATTGGTGGTCATCTTCCAAGATTCTACAGACTCTGGAACGGTTTCTACAGATGATAGCTAATGTAGCCCCACTATTTAAAAAGGCAGGTAGAAAGGGAGGAATTATAGGCCAGTCAATCTAACATTGATAGTAGGGAAAATTCTGGAGTCTATTAAGAATTTTATAGTAGAGCACCTGAAAAACAGTGACAGAATTGGACAGATTCAGCATGGATTTTTATGAAAGGGAAGTCATACTCAACAAATCTATAGGAATTCCTCAAGATTGTAACGAATAGAATTAATGAGGGGGGAGCCATTGGATGTGGTTTATTTGGACTTTGAGAAGGCTTTAAGCTCTGCTTAAAATTAAAACACGTGATTGCGGGTAGCAGATTGAGTTGGATAGAAAACTGGTTGGCAAATGGGGAAAAAGGAGTAGGGATAAACAGATCTTTTCCCAAATGATAGGGAGGTACTGGGATACCATGGGGATTACTGCTAAGACCCTAGCTATTCACAACGTATGCTAATGATTTAGATGAGAGAACAAATGCAATATCTCCAAATTTGTAGATGACACTAAGGTGGGTGGGAGGGTGAGTTGTGAGAAAAATGCAAAGATGCTTCAGTGTGATTTGGGCAAGCTGAAGAGTGGATGAATGTATGGCAGTCAATAAATGTGATGTTATCCAATTTGGTAGCAAAAATAGGAAGATTATTATCTGAATGGCTTTAAATTGAGAAAGAGGAATGTGCAACGAGATCTAGGTGTCCTTGTACACCAGTTGCTAAAGGCAAGCGTGTAGGTAGTAAAGAATGCAAATGATATGTTGGCCTTTATAGCAAGAAGATTTGTGTATGGGAACAGGGATGTTTGGTTCTAATAATACAGGGCTTTGGTGAGACTACATTTGGGATATTATGTGCAGTTTTGATCTCCTTATCTGAGAAGGATGCTCTTGCTAAAGAGGGAATGCAGCAAATGGTTCCTGGGATGACAGGACTGACTTAGGAGAGATTGAGTCGGCTCAGGATGATGTAAACCACCTTCAGGAGCTTTCCTATTGCAATCCTTCTCCTCGAGTGAAGGGATGAGATTTGCCTAGGACCAGGAGCAGTGAGTAGAATTAATCAGAAGATACCTGAGATGTTATGCATTGTTGTGTTGAGCTGGTTAACTGGTGTCAGGTTGCTTTTCTCTCTTTGTTCAATTCCTAGGGCAATTTAATGGGCAATCTGAATATTACTCAGATGGAAGAGAATGACATGGGTACCCTGTCCTGCCTGCCAAAAGAAACATGCTGTGATCAACAAGGGGTCTTTGAATGGACAGATTTTAAAGTTTTGTGGTATCTGAAATTTGGCAACTTAAAGTCATAAAGAACCTTTTACGTTAAAAATCTCATGGAACTTTACAGGAGCTTAGAAAATGGGCACAGTAAATAAGAGGCGAAGAGTTCAATAACTGGATTGCATTTTTGGCAACTCAGTTAATAAATCAGGATTTTATTATTTTTGAATAAGCTTGAGTTCAGATTTTCAAGTAAATTGTGTACTTAGCCATATAGTAGCTTAACCTGTGTTCCAATGAATTGTTTTCCCTTAGGCACAATTGGTCACGTAGCCCATGGCAAATCCACTGTAGTTAAAGCAATTTCTGGTGTTCAGACTGTCCGATTTAAAAATGAACTGGAAAGAAATATTACTATCAAGCTGGGATATGCCAATGCAAAGGTAAAAGAAAGCAGTGCATAATATTTCTTGCACTACAATTTATGTTCAGTTAAATCACCATATTTGTTTAAAATTGTATTTTTTTTAAATTGCACTTATTGTGCTGCACATCAGTATAACATTGTCAAGATAATGGCATATATTTTTGTATTTCCTGAAGTGCTTAAGTAATTAAGTATCTTTAAGAAATCATTTGCAAGTATTCTGTTTTATGAAGCTCTAAATTGCTTAATAAATAGCAATTATTGTGGGAAAACAGTACTCAAATGTCCTTTTGAGTTTGGCAATTTAGGTAACTTGAAGCCTAGGCATGTTCATCCTTGTCATTCAAAGTGCAAATAATTGATAGAACATGCACAGTTGATAAATTAGTCTTAAGTGATTTAATTTTATGAAAGATAGCCTAGCTTCTGTGAATAAGGTCAATAACTTGTTGGCATTTATTTCAGTTACAAAATCTAGTCCTTAGCTTTAATTGTTGTTGGCTTTTATAAAATTTCAAACTTTTTCTGTACTCATTTAGTTCTAATTTGTTTTAGGTTTACAAACTTGATGACCCCACTTGTCCAAGGCCTGACTGTTACAGGTCGTGTGGTAGCAGCACACCAGATGAATTCCCTTCAGATATTCCTGGAACCAAAGGAAATTTCAAGCTAGTCAGGTTGGTGCAAACTAAATGCAAGTCATAGATAAGATTTAGCACTAGTACCTGCACACTAATGAGAATTGTTTTGGACTCTTTGTCTTCAATTATTTGGTTTCCTTTGCTGCAAAACTTTATTAGATGCAGTCAGTTTTTTTTTCTGCCTGTTGCAGCTCTGAGGTGACCCATAAAAGGTTCTACTTTGTTCAGGCAGTGTGCCTCTTTGCCAGCGTGCTTTTGGAATTTTCTGGTAACATATTGCTAGTTTGCAATATTAAATGCAATTTGATTGCATTTTATTTTTAAAACTGACTCTTTTTTAAAAAACTGGCTTATTTTTAAAAAAAGCTATTTATTAGTAAGTAAAAGTTTTCCTTACCTGTGCTATGTTTGTTTTTCTAATTATTGCAAATGTCCTATTAGGTCTGTGACATTGTAAATGGTTTTCTAGTTTTGGGTATGACACTTCCCTTACAAGTCACCAGTCATTAGCTGCTCAAAAAGATGGTTGTTGATTGCTGTAACCTTGCATAAAGTTTCCTCTCCAAAGGCTATGAGCTTGTCACCTTGCAAATCTATGTGTATATTTGAGACAGTAATCTAGGACAAAATTAATTGGCTTTTAGAAATGTATAGCCAAATAAATAAAAGTCAGCACAGATTTGTCAAAGATAAATTATGTTTATTTGATGAAAACAAATTATTTGAAATAGCAGTAAAGGTTGATGGAGTAGTGCTGGTTGATCTTGTGTAGGTGAATTTTCAAAAGCCCTTGTACTAATAGACATGTTGTCAATATTCTTGGAAACATGGATGCAAAAGTAACAAAGGGACAGAAACTAAGGAGTAGTGGTGAACAAAAGCAAAATATCACAGATCCTGGAAATCGAAAATAAAAAGAAAAAAACGCTAGAAAAACGCAGCAGATTTGACCACATCTGTGGAGAATGAAACCAAATTAATGTGTTGAGTCCATATTCTTCAGAGTAGTTCCATTGTTTATTAGTGTCACAGGTAGGCTTACATCAACACTACAATGACATTACAGTGAAATTTCCCTAGTTGCCACACTGCAGCGCCAGTTCGGGTAACTTGAGGGAGAATTTAGCATGGTCAATGCATCTAACCAGCACGTCTTTTGAACTGTGGTAAGAAACTGGAGCAAACTCACACAGACATGAGGAGAACATGTAGACTCCATACAGACAGTGGTGCAAAGCAGGATTTGAACCTGGGTCCCTGGCACTGTGAGGCAGCAGTGCTAATCATTGTGCCACCGTGGATTGAATGGACAGATTTCTTTTCAAATGTTAATGGCCACTAACTGGAGATTTGATAGAAATGTTCAATATCATGAATGATTTTGATAGAGTAAGTAAAAAGAAACTGTTTCCAGTGGAGAAAGGCTTGGAGTCAGAGGACACTGATTAAAATGATTGACAAAATAACTAGCCAAGACGAGAAAACAAGTTTTTTGATAGAATAAGTTGTTCTGGAATGCAGTATCTGAAAGAGTGGTGACACCAAATTTTTTGAGTAACACTCAAAAAAAAAAAGAATTAGATAAATACTTAAGGGAAAAGATTACAGCGCAATGTAGAAAGAGCAGGTGAAATGTATTTGATTAGATAGTTCTACAAAAGTGCTGAAGAGACGTGATGACATAAATAGTCTGTTGTATCATTATACGATCTTCCTAGCAACTCCACGTTTGAATCAGGTTTCTGTTCTCATCACTGAAGTAGACCTCATCACAAATGACCATCACTTTTTGCAAAGTATATTCTTTCACCTGCCTCATCCTCTGTAGCCTTTAGCACAATATAGTATATTTGCTGTATTGCTGAGTTCACTTACTTAATTCCACTCCTTCCGGTCCTTTCCACAATGGATTCTGGCCCTGACTACATCCATTGCATCAAATCCTCACTTGGATCTGTCACCTCAAACTCAACTTTCCAACTCTGTTTTGCCTCATTCTCATTTTTCACCTACATATTTATGTCTAATACAGTACTGTCCTAAGTCTCATTCATACATTAGTCCTCTTACTGTTATCTACTTTCGTTCCTAGTCCCCTGGTGCTGCAATTTTTTTAAAAACTAATTTCCTTATTTAATCTCCTGATGATCTTGTTCTCCCATTTGTGACCTCTTGCAACCTTAGAATCTCCCTGCTGCCTCCTCTGCTAATTCTGGCCTCACTTTGCTTTGCCTCACTTCAGTCTTTGTTCTGGAATTTTCCTCCCAAAACTTCCCTCCCCAGCAATCCCTTTTTCCGTCTTCCCCATTCCAGTTTGAGCTTCCTTCAAATTCAGCTTTTGAACCAGGTGTTTGATCACCCGATCTAACATTTCTTTCAATCAAATTGTCTGTGCCTGAATAATAAAACTTGGTCACCATTCAAAATTGGATTGGTAACTGGCTGCTAACATTTGTGCCGTACAGTGACTGTCTCCAAAAGGGAAAATCTAGCCATCTCTCCTTGATTTTCATTGCCACTACCCTCACTGAATCTCCCAGCATCACAGTTCTGCCGGTCACCATGGACCAGAAAGACAACTGGATCATCTGTATTGATAATAACTGGATAACCTGTATTGAGCAGGTCAGAGCTGGGAATTCAGCAGAGGTAACTCACCACCTGACACCCTAAATCCCATTCTCCATTTGAAGACATGAGTAAAGAATGTGATGGAACACTCACCAGTTGTCTGGATGATTTCTCCAATGATACACAGACAACACCATCCTGCACTTTTTGTACCTTGCTTGCCACCTTAAACATTCACTTATTTCACCACAGATGCACAGAGACAGCAGTGTGTATTACCTACAAGATGCAATGGGACCTTTGCATTGGTCCTTTGAACCAAGGTTCCTTCGAAAGCACCTTTCAAACATGTGATCTCTATCATTAATAAGTTAAGCCAGCACAAAAAGCACAGCACTTCAAAAAGGCTACTGATCACCACCTTCTCAAGTACAATTAGGAATTGGTAATAGATGTTGATCTTGCCAATGGCACCCACATTTTACAAACAAATAAAAGAACTTTTTTGTCAGATCACACTCAGGGTCTTTTTTTGACATTAAAAATAATGTTCATGAACAAGTTATTGTTCGTGATGTTGATCTTAAAAAAAAAACTTGACAATATCTTGCTCATAGTTCCAAGTTATTTATTACTCTGTTGAAATTTGTGAAATACCTTGTGGATTTTATCACTTTCATCCGAGCTGCAATATGATATTTAAATATGATAACTTATGAGGCAATGTTTGTGATTTTCCTTCAGTCATATCTTTCAGATTTTTCATTTGTCTCCCTAGTCAAATGGTAACACAAGAATACTCTTGCCCATTTTTTACTTTCCAATGGAATGAAACAGGGGAGAAAAGTCTGTACTAAATTATGGGGTTTTTAAATTTTGTTTTCTCTATTATAGGCATGTGTCTTTTGTGGATTGTCCAGGGCATGACATCTTGATGGCTACTATGTTGAACGGAGCTGCTGTCATGGATGCAGCTTTGTTATTAATAGGTAATTGGAACAATGACAGTAGTTATCACCTGTCGAATGTTTTTGGTTTTATGATTTCGTCTGTATTCTACTCTGAGTGCAGTTTCGATGGAAAGATCCTTGCTGTTTAAACAATCCTGAAAAATGCTGTCTTAGCTTACTCCACCAGTCTCATCCCAATTCCATATCTTAGTTTTGATTGTGTAAATTGTCATGAGTGGAGAAGATTTGGGTTTACGATCCCAAAAACTGTGTTAGATAACTGAGTTAAAACTATATGCGATGCTGAAGAATGCCAATGTTTTTAATCCACACAGTTAGAGAGCAGAAGCTGTAATTAGATGATCATTATATCTTTCTGTCAGACGACAGCGTCCTTATTTTGGCAATTGCACTTAAACTGATTAGATAGCAGTTTTTATTTATTTATGAATAATAGTATAATTCTTGTGAAGAGGCTAGAGTGAGAATCCTTATAATGCAGATAGAGGCATTCAGTCCATCGAGTCTGTACTGACAATAACCTCACCCAGGCCACATAGCTTTAACCCCACGTATTTACACTCCTGATCCCATGATACTAAGGGGCAATATAGCATGGCAAATGCAGTGAATCTGCAATTTTTGACTGTGGGAGAAAACCGTAGCATCCAGAGGAAACCCATGCAGACATAGAGAAAATGTGCAAACTCCATGCAGACACCTAAGGCCAGAATTGAACCCAGGTTTTTGGCGCACTGAGGCAACAGTGCTAACCACTGTGTCAATGTGTCACCCAGGTGTTCTTTTCTAAATTGCCTTGAAGACCAGAATGCCTTGTTGAGTTGAGAGAGGGAGAGAGAGAATCTATGTTCCTTCAGTGTGTGAGGATTGTCTAATAATGGCCAGGTGGGTGAGTTTATTTTGAGGAGGTGGCTGTTAAAGAATTTCCAAACATGATTAACAGAAGTGGGCCAAGCTCTGAGGCATGGTAACATCTAATTTTTGAAAATGATAAAATATTTGTTCACTTTCTATTTAATTTAACAGAGTTCTTTTGGTGGTTTAGTGTCAAGGTGCTTTGTCTGTTAGCTGTTGAATCTTGAGGATCCTAAAAAGTTCTGTGATCGATCCTGGTTTATGTTGTGTTTGGTAATAAGCCAGTGCAGTGATGCAGACACTACAGTTAGCTTCAGCATCCTTGGCTAAGGAAGAGAGTAAGTTAGCTCCCAATCCCAACTCTCCATACATATGAATAGCAAGCAACAAAGGATCAAACTAATTTGCAGTGACCTTTACGGAGTTATGAGAGTATTTAATTCACTAGCTGAGGTAATGCTGATCAGGTTAAGTATTGAGGGTATTTTAAAATATCTTTGCATACATGTGCTTCTTTCTGACCCCTATCAATCTATAAATGTAGCACTTCTCTGACACGCTTATATATAAAACATTTCAGTTCGATCATGTCGTGTGCCTAGTTTATTTTCTCCCCAACTTCTTTTCTCCAGTTTAAATTTTAATCCAGTGGATATTGAAGTGGAACAATAAAATATCAAGGACTAGGAATTGTCAACATTCATACTATTGTTAATGCTTCTTCTTCTCTCCGTTAGCTGGTAATGAATCTTGTCCTCAGCCTCAAACCTCCGAGCATCTGGCTGCTATTGAAATCATGAAATTGAAACACATTCTGATCCTGCAGAACAAGATTGACCTTGTAAAGGAAAGTCAAGCAAAAGAACAGTACGAACAGATACTTGCTTTTGTTCAGGGTAAGTTTTCTCGAAATGAAACTTCTTTAACAATTTTTACATGTTTGATTTCATGAGTTATAGAATGAGACAGATGAGATCATTTGACAAAGTAGGCCTGTGTTTGCTGTTTGTTTGAATTATTCAGTTAATTACACTTCCTCTTCCCCTGTAGCCATGTCAGTTTTCTGATTCAACTATTTATCCAACTTTCTTCGGAGTACACTGTAGAATCACACCAGAAGTAAATTTCAGACTGCAATTAACTGAGTTACCTCTGGTTGTTTGGCTAGTCACTTTAAATTTATATCCTTTGCTTAATGAATTTGCTGCCATTAGAAACAGTTTCCTTTTTCACATAAACAGAAGCATTCTTGATTTTAACACCTACCAGATCTCCACTTGGCCTTCTCTCTTCTAAGGAGGAAAACACTAGCTGCTCCACATAAGTAAAGATCCTCATCCTTAGAAGCACTCTTGTAAAAATCTCTTCTACCTTGACATTGTTCCTAAGTGTGGTGCCCATAATTGAACACCTTAGGTCCAATCTGTGTTTGCCTTAACATTCCTATTTCTATTATTAAAGGAAATGATCTCATACTTTAACAGTTTTCTCAACTTGTCTTGTCATCTTCAAAGGTTCTGTTGCATATTCTTGACTGTCCCTCTCGCCCCCCAACACAAATCCTTGAAATTGTATTATTTAATTAGCATTTTTGGTAGAAAGACTTGGGAGCAGTATTTCAGCTGTAGGCTTATTTTACAAGTTGTGCCCTCCTGAAACCTTACCATCATTTTCATTGTTTAATATGTTTCCAAGTTTTGCATCATCTGCAAATATTGAAACTATATATACATGAGTCCAAATCATTAATATTTATCAAAATGAGCTATGATCCTAATGAACAATTATTCACCATTACAACGTACTTTTGTTTTGGCCAATTTTGCTTCCATGCTGCCACTATCTATTTAGTTTCATGGGTGTTAATTTTGCTAATAAGCATATGATGTGGTGTTTTGTCAAATGCATCTTGAAAGTCTATATAAACAAATAATCATCCAGGAGTGTACCAGGCGAACCCCATTGTTTCTCTTCAAATGGCGATAGTTGACTAGGGAATGATCCTTATAATGGGTACAAAACGCGTCACTGAAATGGCTACGTTTTTGAAAAGTGGGAACCACAAACCAGACAACATATTTAGAGAGGAAATCATTCTGCCAGCAAGTGTCATTATGATAATTAGCCCACATAATTTAACTAATTGTAGGTTTCTTCAGTTAATATTAATTTGAACATGTTGAGGTATTGCAATTCGGTGGAATATTTTTAGAGTCTGACACTTGGAACTCTGTTAGTAGAAATGGGGTGTCAATTGAGGAAATCTGATGATTTCTTTGAACTTAAGTATTGCTGAAGGACAATATTGTAATGATTTCATTAAGGTACGTATCTTAAATTATTAAAGCCTAGATTTCAGCTTTGAGCAATAAAAAATGGTTTGCCATTAACAAATCCATACTAACTTAGCCCATGCTTCGTTGTATGTCATTTTTTTTGTTTGTTCAACGTTTTTTTCATTATTCTTCCAGTTTCAATTTTTCAAGTTTTTCCTATCAGCGACGTTTGCTGGACTATAAATTTTGCTTTGTTACTGTTTTCTCTTTGGATTTATAATTTAATGCCTTTTCATGTTTCGATATGCAGGTACAGTTGCAGAAGGAGCACCAATTATTCCAATTTCAGCACAGTTGAAATATAACATTGAAGTAGTGTGTGAATATATTGTAAAAAAAATTCCAGTACCCATCCGAGACTTTACCTCTGAACCAAGGCTAATTGGTAAGTGTTTTATTTACCTTGTTCTTTAAAACGTTGAATTATTTGTGATTTCTGGATCTAATACATAATTACAAACAAGTGTGCAAATACTGAACTTGTTTTCTTGCTATTTTCTCATTCACTTGAAAAAGACTCTTATGAGAACGTATAATTGCAGCACCCATCTAAACATGAGTATTTTATTTTATAGCGAAGTGCTAATTTGTGCATGTTACTGATCATTGTGTTTGATCTCCTGTCTGTATTAAGTTAACTGATTTCAAATGGATTGGCAGTAAGAGTTTTGCAATTGGCCAGGACATTCCAGGACTATGGTAGGGAAACGTCAACTAGACTTTCTGCTGGTGATCAAATTTATTGCCATTGCATGTAAGATAAAATCAAACAGCTATGATGTCAGGCAATGTAAAATACACTGGAATTTTCAATCTTTTTTGTAGTGGATAAGGGAGTTGAGGTAAACTGAATCTTGGAAGTTAAGTCAAGCCCAAGGTGACACACATGATGGAGTTAAGGGTTCATCCTTTGTAGCAGACTCGTAATCCAGTATCACATCTGAGCAAAGTGCTATAAGTTAATTGGCTAGCCTGTCATATCCCTGAAATTTATATTACAAGCTGTAATTCTTATCATTCAGTTTCGTATGACTCTGCAACTTAATATGCTAGCTCAACAAGCAATGGAAAGCTTACAGTGATAGGTCTGGTAAGCTTTACTCTTGGCCCCTTAAGCTCAATCTAGTAGAACTGTGCTCCTTCTGGGAAGGGGGCAGGGGGGAGTATACACTCAATGTACAAAAATGAACAAAATTCTATTTTTGTGAATATTTTAAGTTTAGTTTTGATACTCTTAGCAGTTATGTGATTTTCAAGCCTGCCTGACTCAATTCGACCAGAAGGAAATATGGGATTGTGTGGCCTCCTAATGCTGAATTTTCCATGCTTTTCATGCGACATTACCCCTCTTTACTCTGCTTATCTGTTTGCATATTCTTCTTTGTCTTTCATTTCTTCAAACATTTAATACAAGTTTACTGTACAGCTTGCAGGCTAATCAGGGTCTGAATCAAATTTAGTTCTGATGACTCAAGCCACTTGGTTCAGTTTTTGTCACAGCCCTTGAGCTATTGTTCCATTATTTTCTTGTTTGAGCTGGTCTTCAACTATAGCAGTTATTAGTAGGCCTGGCCTACTAATGATAACGAAGGTAATTTAAAAACAATCTTCTGCTAAAAGTGCTAGATTTCTTTTTGAAGATATGTGATCTGGTAATAGATTAACATAAATTTTCTGATCAAAGGAATATCTATTTCACTATAATCATTTTTACGATAGATATCCCTATTAAGTTAGTATGAGGGTGTACAACTTAGAATTCAGAAGATAGGGACATTCTAATATCCTTCTATCATCCCTCTACCCTTCTGATTTGGGTTTCTTTTCCACGGCCATTCCCATTATGACCTTTAGTCTCACAGCATTTAGCTGTTTTAGCAATCATTCTCACATGCATAGTCTAAAAGTTTTGTTATTGTTTCTTTTTAAAGGTTCCTCAAAATCAAACCTGGCTGTCTTAAGTCATTTTCCCTAACTTCTCTCTCTTTACTGCTCACTGTTTTCACCTTGGTGGCATTTTATTAAAACAAGAGCTAAATCCAGTACCTTACATTTAATCAATCTTTGTCAATTTCTATTGTGTATTTTTGGAATCCTGGGCATTTGTGACAGTGGTTATCACTGCTGTCTGAGTGCCAGGGACCAGTGTTTGATTTTAGCTCAGATCATGTCTATGCAGAATCTGCATGTTCTTCATGTGCATGTGTGGTATTCCTCCAGGTGTTACATTTTTGTCCCACAGTCTGAAAAACATGCTGGTAAGGTGCATGGGCCACGCTAAATTCTCCCTCAGTGTACCTGAGCAGGCGCCAGAGTGTGGTGGCTCAGGGATTTTCACAGTAATTTCATTGCAGTGTTAATGTAAGAATATTTGTGACACTATAAATAAATTTTTAAACTTTATTCCTTTTTCTCTTGGTCTTGAGAGGTGCTGAGGCAAGTTGCATTCTTAATTTCCTTTTACATTTTTCTTTGTATTAATGCAGTTATTCGATCCTTTGATGTCAACAAGCCTGGCTGTGAAGTAGATGATTTAAAAGGTGGTGTGGCTGGTGGCAGCATTCTGAAAGGAGTACTTAAGGTATAAAATGTTAATCAAAGTAAGTAATGGGATTGGGGTGGAGTGACACTGTGGTCGTCTCAGATGGGTTTTGGAATAATAATTACTTGACAAGTTCAATTAGTTGTCTAGGTATGGAACCCATTTATTTGTTGCTGTAACCTCATAAAATTTTGTTAGTTTTTTAGTTTTCAATTCCTCTGTTATAAGCTAACTTGTGCTTTTCAAATGTCTCCAGTACCTCCAAATGCCTGCTAGTGGCAGTAATGAGCTTTTAGTTGCTGCATCTCCTTATCAGAAGAAATTTTGTGCTGCTTGCTTAGCTAACCATTGTGCAGTACCAGTCATGTTTTTAAAGACTCAGTATCCTTCAAAAATACCTGGATTAGCACTTGGACATAACGTAACATGCAACACTATGTGCTAGTGTTGGTAAATGGGTTTAGGTAGGTAGGTCAGGGTAGTCACTCTCATCTCACCTGTGGAGTTCAGCTCCACATTTCCATGTTTGGACCAAAGCAATAATGAAGTCAGGAGCTCAGTGACAAGGAACACCTTCCATTACATTACTGGTGACCAAGAGTAAATAGATGGGGTGGTAATTGGCTGGATTAGATTTGTTCTGCTTTTTGTAGATATACGTGGGCAATTTTCCAGTGTTGTGGCCATACTGAACAGCTTGACTGGTTAAGGGGCATGGCTCGTTAAGGAGCACGAGTCATCAGTACTCTTGCCAGAATGTTGTCAGGCTTTGTGGGATCTGGTGCCTTCAGTCAGTTCTTGATATCATGTGAAGTAAAACAAATTAGTTAAACACTGACATCTGTGATACTTAGGCCCTTGAGAGGACACCAAGATGGGTATTCCATTTAGCATTTTTAGTTGAAGATGGTTGCAGATATTTTTGCAGTGATGTGTTGGGTTTCCCAGTTATAGAGGATGAGAATATTTGTGGAACCCCTTCTTCCAATTAGCTGTTTAATAGTCCACTACCATTCTGGAAGGTTAAAAAAAATTGAATATTTCTTCATAACCATAACCCTGCTTTTCTGTTATCATTCTTAAGAATCTTTAAATGTCTTCACCTCTGAAATTTGGAAAGTCAATGCCACCTAGTCCATCTAAGACTGGACTAATGATCCAGAAGCCCAGTCTAATGCTGTGGAACCGTTTGTTCAAATCTTATCATTTTGTAAATTGAGTTTGTTTATATGCCCTATTTGCAAACAGAACTCTTCTTTACCTGACAAAAGAGCAGCACTCCAAAAGCTAGTGGGTTTTGCTATCAAATAAACCTGTTGGATTTTAACATGGTGTTGTGAGACTTCTTACTGTGTTCAAATCTTGCCATGAGATCTAATTTGGAGTGGTCTTCTTGATAATACAATGTAAGCCCTGACTCACTTGACACGAAGCTTAGAGTTCAAATACCTAGATGTTCCCGAGATATAGGGAAGGAAATGATTAAGTTGTTTCATGACCCCTAACCAGAGGTCTAGTCACGAATGCATGTATGGAAGTTACTTGAGGACCCTTCTCCACTATTCAGCCATTGTACGGAAATATGGCTTATTAAAATTGTATTAAATTTCTTTGCCCTGCTAATGTTTCAGCCCTTTAAGGATTCGAAACATAGAAGATAGGAGCAGGAGGATGCCATTTGGCCTTCAAGCCTGCTCCACTATTCGTCACGATCATGGCTGACCGTTCAACTGAATAACCTAATCCTGCTATCTCCCTATAATCTTTAATCCCATTTGCCCCAAACACTATATCTAGCCACTGCTTGAATACATCCAATGTTTTGACGTCAACTATTTCTTGTGACAATGAATTCCATAGGCTCACCACTCTGAATGAAGAAATGTCTCCTCACCTCTGTCCTAAACGGTCTAGCCTGAATCCTCAGATTTTGTGACTCCTGGTTCTGGGCACACCCACAATATCCTCCCTGCATCTACCCACAAATATTCTCATCCTCTATAACTGGGGAACCCAACACATAACCGCAAAAGCATCTGCAACCATCTTCAGCTAAAAATGCTGAGTGGAGGACCCATCTTGGTGAGCTCTCAAGGGTCCAAGTATCACAGATGCCGGTATTTAAATAATTTGTTTTACTTCACATGATATCAAGAACTGACTGAAGGCACCAGATCCCACAAAGCCTGACAACATTCTGGCAAGAGTACTGATGACTCGTGCTCCTTAACTAGCCATGCCCCTTAACCAGTCAAGCTGTTCAGTATGGCCACAACACTGGAAAATTGCCCACGTATATCTACAAAAAGCAGAACAAATCTAATCCAGCCAATTACCACCCTATCTATTTACTCTTGGTCACCAGTAATGGAAAGTGTTCCTTGTCACTGAGCTCCTGACTTCATTATTGCTTTGATCCAAACATGGAAATGTGGAGCTGAACTCCACAGATGAGGTGAGAATGACTACCTTGACCTACCTACCTAATGCCATATACCAACACTAGCGCATAGTGTTGAATGTTATGTTATGTGCCAAGTGCTAATCCAGGTACTTTTAAAGAATACTGAGTCTTTAACAACATGACTGGTACTGCCCAATGATCAGTCCAGAAGTTAAAAGTCTCTGAGATCTCCCTGCCATTCCTCAGAATCCAGTAAAAAGAATCCTAATCTGATAAATCTTTCCTCGTACATCAGTTCTGCCATCTCTGGTAAACCTTTTTTGCACTCACTCGAGCGCAAGAACATCCTTCTTCAGAAAAGGAGACCAAAACTGTGCACAATTTTCTAGATGTGGCCTCACCGAGGCTTTGTATAACTGCAGCAAAACATCTCTGATCCCGTACTCAATCTCTCGCAATGGAGACCAATATACCATTTGTCTTCTTTACTGTCTGTTGCACCTGCGTGCTTACTTTCAGCAACTGATACACAGGAGAGTCAGGTCCTGCTGCACACTCCCCTCTCCCAATTTACAGCCATTCAGGTAGTCATCTGCCCCCTATATTTGCTTCCAAAGTAAATAACCTCATTTATCCAAATCATATTTAATTTGCCATTGATTTGCCTGCTTACCCAAGCTGTCCAGATCATTCTGAAGGATTTCTGCATCTTCGTTACAGTTCACCCAACTTGGTATTATCTGTAAACTTTGAGATGTTACATTTTGCTCCCTCATCCAAATCATTAATATATATTGAGTAGCTGGGGTCCCAGCACTGATCCCTGTGGCACCCCACTAGTTACTTCCTGCCAATTTGAAAAGGACTCACTAATTCCTACTCTTTATTTCTTCTCTGCCAACCAGTTTTCTATCCAACTCAATACACCTCCCCCAATCCCATGCACTTTAATCTTACACAATAATCTTTAAGTGAGACTTTATCAAACAATTTCTGAAAGTCCAAATATACCACATTGACTGGTTCCCCCTTGGCAACTCTACTAGCTACATCTTTAAAAGATTCGAATAGATTTGTCAAGGATGATTTCCTCTTCATAAATCTGTGCTGACTGTCTGATCATGCTTTCTAAATACTTCACTTAAAGTCCTTAATAATGGATTTGATTATTTTGTTGAAGTGAAAATTTCCCTGCTTCTTGACTGTGATAGTAAGACTCAACAAAAGTAATTCGAACAAAATGACTAGTTTTTATTTACAAAAGACTGCATGCAATATTGGCAGTAACTTGAGTTTGGAGAGCAGTCATTTTCACTTACTAATTCTTTCTCTAGTCCGCGCTTACGTAAAGAATCAGTTCAGTATTTATCCATAATCATTATCAGTTCGCGTGACCAAGGCATATTCAGGAATTTGATCAGTGATAATGTCTTATGCAATATCATAAATCATGGTACAATCTGTAGACCTCCTAGAACTCTCTGTCTCATCATTCATACTTTATCTTGTCCTTTGATAGAACAGAAGAAGGTCAGCGACTCCATTCCTGACCTTGTCTTATTCATACAGCTCCAAGATATGCGGGGTTAGCCTTATCAGGTCTTGACTTTCTCCGGTCATGTTCATGTCTTAGGTTATGTGGAATCAGTTTTCCTTAATTTGTACCAAATAGTTGACCAATTTTCCCATCTTAACATTATTTCATTTGTACGACTTCACAATTTCCCCATTACCCATGTTAGGCTTACTGGTCTATAATTCCTTGTTTTCTCTCTACCTCCCTTTTTGAATATTGGAATGACATTCGCTGCCCTCCAATCTAGAGAGAAAGTTCGAGTTATAGAACCCTGGAAGTTGACTACCAATGTATTCTTAAGCCACTTCCTTAAGTACTCTGGGATGTAGATTATCAGGCCCTGGGGATTTATCCACCTTCAATCTCACCAGTTTCCCAGCACCATTTCGCTACGAGTATTGATCTCCCTCACTTCTTCCCTTGCATTCTCCAACATTTCTGTTATCTGACTTGTATCCTGTTTTGTGAAGATAGAATCAAAGTATGTATTCAGTTTCTCAGCCATTTCTTTGTCCCCTATTATACATTCTCCCGTTTCTATCAGTAGGGACCTATATTTGTCTTCAATCTCTTTCTCTATGTATCTATAGAAATTCCTAGTGTCAGTCTTTATGTTCTCTGCAAGCTTACTTTCATATTGTATTTTCCCCTTCAGAATCAATCCCTTGATCCTGAATTCTAAATTATTCCCAATCCTCAAACCCATTACTTTTCTTGGCCATCGGAATGCTTCTTCCTTGAATCAGATACTAGGTGTAATTTTCTTTCTAAGCCATGGATTGGCCCTTTACCCATTTTGCTTTTGTGCCAGACAGGAATAAACAGTTCCCCATGCAATCCTTGAATGTTTGTCATTGCCTATCCATTATCATCCATTTAGAATTTGGATAGTTAGATAGAAGTTGGCATGAAAATAGTGTTCTGAGTAAAATCTGTCTGATAGAATAGTTTTGACAATGCAAGTCTAGCTATAATGTAATTTAATTTATATACCAAAGTCTGTAGGTTTCATATGTTTTTTCTGCAGGTAGGTCAGGAACTTGAAGTTCGGCCTGGTATTGTATCAAAAGACCATGAAGGGAAGCTGATGTGCAAACCCATCTTTTCAAAGATTGTGTCACTTTTTGCAGAACATAATGACCTTCAGTTTGCAGTACCCGGTGGCCTTATTGGTAAGGAGGATATTTCACTTAAGCCTCTTCATTTTGAGGTTTTACCTGACAAAAATCCTGTAAGTGTCAATGTTAGCACATTGCTGATATCATCCACAAGGTCATTGACCATGTATGATGCAGTGAACATTTTGCAAGTATATTGTGTTGATTGGCCTTTACTGTTTATTATACAAAAAAAACTTTTGGTGTTAATTATTTATCATTAAATTATGTGCTCATTAAGCCAAAAGTTATCTGATTAGAAATATTTTGTTCTTTAAGCTGATTTGAATCAAGATTTTCAGTTCAATGAAATAAAAGGTAAAAATCAGAAGGCCGATTTATTTTAAAACTACAAACTAGAATAATACTGCTTTTTGAGCTTTTTAATATTTAAAGTGTTTTAGAATCTATACAATTATCAGTTTGTCTGTTTAAAGTATAATACTCCTTCCTGTTATTTGAAGTGGGATTGAGATGATTCCCCCATAGTGCAATTGATTCAGCTCCACACAATATTGAATATCTGTTAAAAGCATGTTGTGGCCTAACAAATTTACAATGGAATATTGACAGCTTAACGATGGAGGAGTCAGGTTTTAGTTTTGTACCTGTTATACTGAACATTGTCAACTGTAGGTAGCCACAAATTTCTCAATGGTTTAAATTGAATCAGGACTCGTAAGTGCCTTTTTAAATGGTTGACTATTCACATTCCTCAGTATTAGATACTGGTAAATATTCCAATAAAACTTAAATATATTTCTCCAACCATTCATCTCTTTGGTCTTAATTAAATACAATTCAGAAACTGGAAGGAATTGCACTTCCGTTGGACGTCTCCAGAAATTACTTCAGACCAATGGAGTAATCAACCATATTTGGCAGGCATGTTTTCCCATAGTTGGGGGCCAGAAAGTAATCTCATAGGGAAAATGGTTCACTTGAGTTCAAAACTAACTCGTAACAAGAAGTGGAAAACTCCAGCAAGATAAAAAAGTGTTCAATATTAGTTACTCTTTATTTTAGGTGTTGGAACAAAAATTGACCCAACGCTATGCCGTGCCGATCGTATGGTGGGACAGGTGCTTGGTGCTGTGGGAGCTCTCCCAGAAATCTTCACAGAGCTGGAAATCTCTTATTTTCTTCTTAGGCGATTGCTGGGTGTTCGTACAGAAGGAGACAAGAAAGCAGCAAAGGTGAGTTTGGTGTTGTACACAGTTCCACGTTTTGAAATAGAATATTTGTAATAAAAACATACAGTTTGAGAGAATGTTTCAAACTTAATATATGAAATTCAGAAAATTAAATATGATTTGATAAAAATGTCTAGAACTCAAAATTAGTGGAGAAACAAATAATGCAGTGGTATTTCTTGTTCCATTGCAGCAGTTAAAATGAACATTTCTTTCCATATCCTTTTTTTGTATTTAAAATTCAATTAGATTATTGACTGTTGGATCATCCACTATTGTAATAGTGGAATTTCATTCACTTATCAAATAAGTGGCAAACTATTGTGCATTTTAGCATAGAAGTGTTTTTTTTCCCCTTTAGGTACAAAAACTATCCAAAAATGAGGTGCTAATGGTAAATATAGGATCTCTTTCTACTGGAGGAAGAGTCAGTGCCGTAAAAGCTGACTTGGGGAAGATAGTCCTCACAAATCCAGTGTGTACAGAAGTTGGTGAAAAGATTGCCCTTAGCCGAAGAGTAGAGAAACATTGGCGGTGAGTAAATAAAATGGCAAAAGTATTAAAACATTTCAAGGAAATTTTGGAAGTTAACATTTTTGTACACCTTAAATTAAACTTCCAAATATAAGTTTTATAAATTTATTTTAATGGTTTCCAAATTGATTCTGTCTGAAGCATCCCACTGAGAATAATCATGTAGAACACATTTTTGAAGATCGTTGAGAAGAAAAGAAAATCAGCATTTTGTGTAGAAATGGAGTGTTATTCTTAGTATTAAAGATAATTGAAAAGAAAAACTAAAGTTCCTTTTCTTTAAAAAGCAATGTTGTAACTAAAAGCCTATTATAAGTATAAAAATTGAGCACTGTCAAAATAATGACCGTATTCCGAGTGTATCAAAGTTCATGAAATATATGCTATGGTCCATAGTTCACAGCTCATAAGCCCCAGACTTGGCACTTCTCAACAATGAAGAAAAACTAAATGCCAAATTCCCAGGCAGCTTTTAATGACCAGAAGCATCTCAGGGCTGAATTTAGTAAGCATCTTGATGGAATTATCTATATTCCCATAAGAATGGTTATAATGCAGAGAGATTTGAAGGGAGATATTTTCAAACTGTTACCATTTCTGATGGTAAAGACTAATATAAAAATTGGAATTGACAGGCTTTGTTAATTTTGTATTGTACTCGGAATTATACAAGAATTATGCTGTTGACAAAAGAGACGTTATGTTGAAACTTTTTATCTTACACTCATGAGGCCAGAATGCACATTTCAAAAAAAGCAATAATTTTTATGCATGAGAAGCGGCTGCTCTTTATGTATCAGAGGACATATCTCTGTATGTGAATATATGTAGTTTCTAACAAGTAAGTGAGCCGAATGATAATCTTAAATTGTTAGTGTAATTCATAGCACGCTTAGGATTGTTCAGGAAATGTTCATTCTCAAATCACATTTAATGTTGCACATTTTGTGTTTTGCAAGCACAGATTGGTTGAGTATAGTCAACACTCATTGCAAACAGCCGAATGGACTTGTTGATTGAACAACCAGTTGTTGGAACAGTCAGCCTATGTCCCTGGCATTGCACTAGTACTGAAATTCATATACCATGTTTCTTCATTTTGTGATCAGCTGAACATTTTTTGGCTTGAAAACAGCATCTGTTAATGGAAAATATCAGTTTTGTTGCTATTACATGGTAGTAGAATGAAGCAGCTAATTTCACCTATTGCTCGGATACTTTTTTATTTCAGCTACCAGAGTAATTTCAGGTAGACTTGACACTTGAGCGATGGCTTCACACTCAATTTGTCAGTTTACGAAGCAACGATCTGATCGGAGTAGCCATTATGCTACGGGATAGCCTTGATGTGCCTTATTTTTGCATCAAGCTTGCGTGCTGAGCAAATGGCTCAGTTGCTGATGTGGTCAATCTTGTGGCAGGTGGAATTGTAGCAATTCCTAGGCATATTGGCCAGTGAAGTTAACCTTGCAGTACACGATAGTAAAGAATCCATTTGCAGACTTTTTAGCCATTAAAAACATGTTTCTTGCGGAAACGGACAAAAGTGTTAGTGAGACCATGATCTAGAGAGATCTCATGGCGACACCCATTTATTTGCCTATACCTGGTATCGTTAAAGCTGTGCGAGTTGCTAAGTTCATAATTTAAATTAATATAAAGTCAGAAAATGGTAGCATGTCTACATTGCCGTGATGTGGTGCAAATGTATATGATTTTCGTGAACAGTATGATAGTGAAAAGGCTGACTATGAAAGGAGCAGATGGATACTGCATTGCTATTGATATGCAGGCCTTGAATAGTCTTCACAAAGTGAAGGAATTTTCCACCGTATCTGTGAAAAAAGCTACTGACTGTTAGTAATTGAGTTTTTTCAAGAGGTGACAAAATTGATGAGGGAAGAGCTGTGGATGTAGTTTTCTGGACTTTAGTAAAGTGTTTGACATGTACCACATGGCAGATTGGTACAAAAACTAAAATCATGGAATTCATGGTGGGCTGCTGGATGGCTGCAGGACTGGTTTGGTTATACAAGACAGAGGAGCATTGGAAGGGTGTTTTTCAGAACAGAGATCTGTAGCTAATGGTGTTCCATAGGGATCTGTGTTGCTTGTCGTATATATAAATGAACTGAAGGAAAATGTGGGTGGTCTGATTAGTAAGTTTGCAGATAACATGCAAATTGGTGGAGTTGCCAATAGGGTCAGCGATTGTCAGAGGATAAAACAGGATATAGATTGGAGACTTGAGCATAGAAATAGCAGATGGAATTTAATCCAGAAAAATGCATGGTAATGCATTTTGGTGGATCAAATTTAGGTGTGAATTATACGATAAATGACAGAATCTATAGTTTCATTAACATAGAGGGATCTGGGCATGCATGACCATAGTTTCCTAAAAGTGACAACTCAGGTGGCCAACGTAATTAAGAAGGTATATGTTTGCCTTCATTAGTCAGGACGTTGAATACAGGAATTGAGAAATCATATTGCAGCTACATCAAACCATGGTTAGGCCACATTTGAAGTATTGCATGCAGTTCGAGTCACCAGAAGGACAGGGAAGCTATGGACAGAGTACAAAGAAGGATCTTGCGTGCTCTTGAGGGTGTTGGCTATAAGGAGAGGTTGAATAAACTAGGATTGTTTTCACTGGAAAGATTGAGGCTGAGAGGAGATCTAATAGAGGTCTATAAAATTGAGAGGCACAGACATGGTGAATAGTCAGAAGTTTTTTCCCAGGCTGGAAGTGTCACTTACAAGGAGGGGCATGTGGTGGGTGGCTGGAGCGTGCTGTCAGGGGTATGTTGGAAGAGGCACATGAGCAGCATTTAAGAAGCATGTAGATGGGTACCTGAATAGGGAGGAAATAGATATGGACTGAGTTAAGGGCAGAGATTTTTTAAATTAGGGCATCATGTTTGGCACAGGCTTGAAGGGCTGAAGGGCCTGGTTCCTGTGCTGTACTTTGTTACTTCTTTAATTCGCTCAATCATTTGACCAATTCATGTTATTGCCAGTCAATAAGATAAAATGGGGCATAATTGGACGTCACTTCCTTGTTTGGGCAGACTTAACATAGACGCAGTGAACTGAGAGAACAAATCATATATGCCACATGGCAGCTGGTTACTCTCAAGTCTAAACCAATTTTGTTACTTGCTTTCAAGGTAAAATGGGGCATAATTGAACACTGCTTTTGTGTGCCTTGGGCAACCCTAACATAGACAATCACATGGCAGCTAGTTACACTCAAGTCTAAAATAATTTTGTTACTTTCAAGCAGGGCTGTGTCCTTAATGGTCCTCAGAAATGGGTCCGAGCCATTTGCTCACTGTGCAAGCTTGACACTGAAATAGGGTGCATCAAAGCTATCCTGCGTTATAATTGCTCACTTGATTAGATCAATGCTTGTCCTATACATCATTTTGCATCAATGCTTGACAGCTTATTTCAAATTACCCAGCAAGCTCTAGGTATAGCAAACTTTGAGCAACAAGTTGTGATCCATTTCATGGTGCTATAATGCTGTAGCAATATGAGTAGTAATTTTCACTACTAGATGCTGCCTTCAAGCCAAAAACATGGCTATCTACCACAGAAATGAATAATGTGGTGAATGAGCTTCAGTACTAATGCAATGCGAGATACATAGGCCATATGTCCCAACGACTGGCGTGAATCATATCAAACAGCACCTCCTTTTGTATGTTCGCAGTCGGCAGAATATGGGCCATAATTGGAAACTATATTCCAAGTGCTGCCTACCTAAAGGCTCTATAAAGTTGCAACAGAATTTGCCAATTTTTAAACTCAATGCCCTGGCCAATGAAGGCAAGCATCCCGTATGCCTTTTGACTACCTTCTCTACCTGCATTGCCACTTTCAGTGACCTGTATACCGTACATCCAGATCCCTCTGCCTATCAATACCCTTAACAATTCTGCCATTTACCTTACATTTACATCTGGACAAATACGTGAATAGGGTAGGAATAGAGGGATATGGTTCCCAGAAGTTGGGCAGCATGCTCAGTGCAGGCTTGGAGAGTCGAAGGGCCTGTTTTTGTGTTGTAAGTTTCTTTGTTCTTAACCAGCCTCTGCTTGCAAAACTCAGAAAATAATGTTATATGTAATTCTGCAATTAAATATTATTTGCTGAACAATCTAGTGTGCCTGAAATTGACTAAGGTCCAGTTTGTTATCAGTTAGGCTCGCAATATGGCTAATCACCTAGTGTTGCTAAAAGCTATGTATATTAAGACAGAGACCTGTCCTCTGCAAGTAGAAAAAAACATGTTCAGAGATTGTGCCTTTTTTGAATTAATCACAATCTTGGAATAGTCATTCCCTGGTGCATTCTCCACTTCCTAACTCAGACCACAATCAGTAACGATAGGTAACAACACCTCCTCTACAATTATCCTCAACACTCATGCCCCACAAGGCTGTAATCTCAGCCCCTACTATACTCCTTATACACCTGAGACTGTGTGGCCAAATTCTCCTCCAATTCGATTTTCAAGTTTGCTGACTTGAAATTGAAGACCTCAAATAATGACAAGACAGAATATAGGACTGAGCTAGAGAATCTAGTGAACTGGTGCAGCAACAATAATCTTGCCCTGAATGTAAACAAAACGAAGGAGATTGTCGTAGACTTTGGCTAAGATCAAGTGTGGTATCAACGTGCTGTGCTTGGTTGAAGTCATTAGATTACATTTTACCTTCATTTGAAGCAATTTTTAAAAGCGGCATCTCGGCCTTTTGGCTAAGATGCAAATGAGATCAAGCCTTGGAGGAGGAGTTGACTAATCAGCTTCTTCAGCTGTTCGAGAACAGCTTCTTCCTTGCTGCTGTTAAACTTTTTTGAACGGACCTATCTTGCATTAAGTTGATCTTTCTCTGCATCCTAGCTACGAGTGTAACACTACATTCTGCACACTCTCATTTCCTTCTCTATGAATGGTATGCTTTGTCTGTATAGTGTGCAAGAAACAATACATTTCACTTAGTACACGTGACAATAATAAATCAAATCAAATTAAAATGGCAATACCAAGTCCAAATAGAGCAGGCTTGCTAACCAATAGGTACCCTTGGATTTTTTTATTCTTGCATCTGTTGTGATGAGGACAAGATAAAAGCTTCATTCCTGTATCTCTTTACTGAGCAGTGCTCAAGTTCTGTGGAATCACATTGCTTTTGTCCCCTACTACTTTGGTAAATACACCATCTAGTATGGTACCAAGCCTTACAGAACACGAAGGTCTGATCTCCTCCATTTTCTATGCTGAATTAACTGACCTTTCCTATGTCCCTACTGCACTGGTAGGGACAGTATAATTTATCTTTGAATTAGGGAGAGTAGATCAAAGCAAGAGGAGGTGGCAACCGTGCAAGTGATCCCTTCCAGAAAGTACATTAGAATCAATTGTTAGTATCATTCCACAGTTGAACAGACTAATAACATGCATTGTTTCTTCCATGTGACTAATCAACTTACTTTCTTTCGCAGTTTAATTGGCTGGGGTCAGATAAGAAGAGGTGTAACGATAAAGCCAACACTCGATGATGATTAAAGCTGGAGACAGTGGTATCATTGAAGAGGACTAGTGGACTACCTGTAGCAGTACCTAGCATTTTCCAAATACTGTTGAATACTGCTTAAACATGGTTTAAAAGAACTTCTGGTATCATGCCAGTAAATTTGGAAAAGTGATTTTTTAAAACAAAAATTCAAATATCTCCTGGTGATAAATCTAATTTATATTTGAATAGAAGTTGTGTTTTCAGCAAGAATAAAATTCCATTCAATCAGGTCTGTCAACATTGGCAGTCAGTAAACATAAAACATTAAAAGTGTTTTGACATTTAGAATTAAATGTGTGTTTTTACCCTCCATATCACTCATGTATATTTTCCTCCTAAGCCCACATATTTCTTCTGTTTCTTTCAAATATCATTTTTCTGACTGCACCACAAGCAATTGTACTTGCAGAGTATTTGGTAAATTATAATATGAAAGTAAAGAGGCATTTTTTTAAAGCTAGGTCAAGACTCTCTATTCCATTTAAACCCACCCTTGCTGAGTATCAAACTTAATTGCAGTATTTTAAATGTTTCTTACAAGAATTCAATTAACTCTTCGTTCTGGAAATTAATTCTAACTTTTTATCACCCAAGTAAAGAATAACATTGATCTGTCTTTTCACATCTGGAGTTCAAATCCAATGCAGAATGATGGAATAAAAATCTCTTTGGCAGTTATCTGTAAGGATCCTGAAGGAAATGAATGGGCAGAGTCTGTTAAGATGTGAGCTCACAACACTGAACTACCACAATGCTTTTAAAATTGCTAATCTCTCACATTACAAGGATAGCTTTGTATGAGAATTAAAAGATGTCACACTGGTGTAAAGCAGTAGCTGAAGGTCTCGGATAGAGTGGAAATAGTTTTTTTCATTGATGTACAATTTACAGGGACATAGCATTTTTGATGGTGTTACTTATTTTAAATAACTCCAAACCTTGGACTGATTACCATAATCCGGTGCTTAATATTGCTTTGTTTCAATTCTGTTATGATTAATATGAAGTAACAAAAATGGATATGATTATCAGTTGGAGGTTTGCTCTGCCAAGTAGTTGCACAAAAACCATAACATCTTGACAGCAACTGATCATATGGGTTTGTGTTTGAATGCAAGGATCAAGGATTTTGATTCAGAAAATTCTGAGATCAGTTTCTGCTTACTTTTCTCTCAAGTGACTTTTGTCTCTGCAAATAGTTTACATGCTTTATTGTAACTTGCATGATTTCCCAAGGAGTTCAATTGGTTTTGCCGTATTGATCAATCTATGCTAAATTCAGTCAGGGAAGCTAATCAGTTGGCATCAGTGACTTTGTGTTAAGGATGGCCAGTATTTGTTTGCTCAAGATGAAATGGGTGAACAGATTCGGTTCAGTTGTAACTTTGTGTCAACACATGATATGAAGGCTGACTTATCAAAAATAGCTACTTGAATAAAGTACCAACAGTGACTTACGGTTATGAAAGTATACAAATGGGCAATAAAAGGGAAGGAAAAAAATCCTTCAGTCCCAGGTGGCTCCACTCGTTAAAGGAACCATTTTAATTCTGTGACTGCATTAAGCATGTGGCATTCTTACCATCATTATGTAACAGTCTGTTAGTACCTTACAGTGAAACTCTGGCAGAATGAAATAAGTTTTTTTTCTTGTTATGCAAGGATCAGAAAATAAAATAAGAAAAACATTGCAAAACATGAAATAAACAATGTCCAGAATACTGCAGGTATCGTCTCTTGAACATTCTAAGAAAGATTCTACATGTATATCACCATCTTTTATCCTTGACTATAGTTCCATCGTTGCATTTTTTTTTCATTTTGGCAAAACATCTCTGAAGTTTCTATGCCTCTTAAATCCTCATTTCATAGCTAACCGGTAGCTAAAGTATTTGATTAATCTGTTTTCTATGGTTCATACTTCTACTAAATTTAATTAGTGATCATGTAAGGTAATTAAGTGAATATTTAAAAATCAATTCTAAATTCTTTAATATTCATTGTTTTGTATTTGTGATATCTATATTAACTTTTATTTTCAACTGAAATGTTCTATTGTCCTACCAATGCAGCATTAATTATTCTAATGTATAACGTAAAAATGGGATAAATGTTTAATGATCAGAAGTTTTACCTGCTGCTTTTTAAATGAAATGCAGCCTCAGTAGACGCAGCACCCTTCAGATAAAACTGATCGGGAAATTGGCCTTCACTCCTATTATGTATTTCATATTTATGACTTGATTGGCTCTTTTTAATTAGAAGAAATTTACATTTTATTGCTGCCACAAAACAACTGTCCTGGTTGTAGTAATACAATGTTAAAACACAAATACTCAGCAATGCTGGCAGACTCTAGAGAGAGAAACAACAACAATTTAGGTTAATGATTTATCATCAATTCTGCTTGGGGGTGGGGTGTGAATTCTGGAAAGTCATCAATCTGAAATGTTAATTAGGGTTCTCCATTCATAGGCAGCCAGACCTGCTGTGTATTCATTTCTTTCTGTTTTCATTCACCACTTTTTTATATCCCTTAAGCAATTTTGTATTCATATAGTCATTTCTCATTTAATCCCATGAGCTTCAGTTTTGCTCATTGGTCTATTCTGTACTTTTCAAATATCATTTTCCCTAACTCTGTTACTTCAACAAAGAACTCTGAGATTAGGCAAACACAATTTACCTTCTTTCCAAGTTCTAATGAATTTTATGTTTGATTCATAGCTTAAAGGCTTCTCCACAGCCAATGTTTGGCTGATTGATCTAGCATGACTGGCTTTATACTTACCTTTTTTTCCAAACAGATCTCTGGTGCCACTTTCATAGTTAAGGAAAATTAGAAGATTGTGACGAGACCCATTGGATTTCAATGGTTTGGTCATGCCATCCAGACACAGTGGCTTTTCAAATTTAAGTACTGTAAAGCTGTTTATCCTATCCAATTTCACTAGTACTCAGTGACATTTGCAGCATTTTCTCATAAACAGATGCAAAGTTCTACGTAAAACCTTAATCAAACTCTGTACTTGATAAGATTTTCTTTTTGATTCCCTAGCTGACCCACCTTTCAGTATCTTTCACTATTTTTGGGGATTTCATCATCTATATTCTTAAAACACAGTGCGGAAAGGAGAACGTTTGTTCTGTCGATCTGCAGCAACTCAGCATTTTACCCAGCCTTATACCATAATTCCATGTGTTTACCAAATAATAACCCTAACCTAGACATTTTGGGGCACCAAGGAGTAATTTAGCATGGCCATTCCACCTAACCTACACATTTTTGGACATGGGCTGTCTTCTGCTGTCTGGTATTCTGTTCTCAAACTCTACCCTTTTATTTCATTTTTCATGTGTTTCCTTCTACTAATAACTACTCAGTTTTATTTTCTGAGTTATGAGCCCAGCGCTTAGAAAAAGCAAGCATTTTATATCTCATTTTAATGTGGGGAGCTCTAGCTTTAAATAATTAAAGATCCAAAGTTCTTTATCATTAATAGAATTGACATTTTACATATTAAAAGGCAACAATTATAATGCAAATAGTAAGTTTAATTTTAATACTTGTCTCTAATATCCTGTCTTCCTAAAGTTGGAATAAAAGCTATTGAATTGATTGCAATAGATGGTTCTGGATATTACATATGGAATCTAAAGAACACAGAACCTGAATGTACAAAAATCTCCCCCAAAATTAATTTTGGTGATCTAGGTTGCATATTGAAGAGAAGTTTGTTTATTAGTCACAAGTAAGGCTTACATTAACATTGCAATAAAGTTACTATGAAACTCCCCTAGTCGCCACACTCTGGCGCCTGTTTGGGTCAATTCACCTAACCAACACATCTTTCAGACTGTGGGAGGAAACCAGAACACCTGGAGATATATTAAATGGCAAAAGTGGCACAAAATTATTTCCAAAATACGTTAGCTTATAAAACTTGATAATTCCACGTTCTTCTAGTTGGCTTCCCACATTCTATTGTCACTAATGTTGAAGTCATTCAAAACTCTGCACATAAACAAATGCCATTCACTCATCATCTTATGTTCGCTGATCTACTTTGGCTCTTGATTAAGCAATACCTTGATTTTAAAGTTCTCATCCTTGTTTTCAAATCTCTCCATGGTCTGGTTCCTATTTTTCTAATCTCTTACAGCACTACAAACTTAATTTCTTCAAATTCAGGCTTCTTGATCATCTCCAGTTTTATTCACCCCTCCAGTGGTGGCTTTGCTTTCATCTACTTGAAACTTGGCTCTGCGATATCTTCCTTATAAACACTTGCTGCTTTGACTTCTTTGCTAATGACTTACTTTTTACCACATTTGCCTTTGATTCAAAAGATTGTGGAATCAAGACCCACTCTAGGACTTGAGCACATAAATCATAGCTAACATTCCATTGCAGTCCTGAGGAAGTGTTCTGGCGGGTACCTTCTTTTGATCAGATGTTTAACAGAGGGACTGCCCGTTATTTTATATGGACATATAAGATTCCAGAACACCATTTCAATGAAGAACCAAGGGAGTTAAACTCAGTGTCCTAGCCAATATTTATCTTAAAGTTGGGAAATGGATTATCTAGTTTTTTTCGTATTGCTGTTTCTGACAGCATATGTTCAAATTGGCTGTCACTTTTCCCACATTGACTACATGTCTAAGTACTTAATGTGCTATAAAACACTTGGATGTTCCGTTGTAAAAATAAATTTGTTTTTAATTGAAAACCTACCTCTTCATCTGCCCGAATATCACATTTTGTTCTAAAATGCCTCTGTGAAGCGTCTTTGGAACACTTGTATTACATTAAAGGCGCTATATAAATACAACGTTGTTGATGAGTAATATTTGAACACTGATACTAATGTATTTGAACACAGCAAATGTCATGGAGATTTGCATAGACCATTTTTTGCACATGCTTTTGAAACCAAAGTTCCTGCATCAAAATATATCAGGGATAATGTGCATCAAAGTTATTCTGTTTTCAGCATTTAACTCATAGTTGACTTAATATAAACAATTTTTATGAAATTAGTCTCCATTCCATAAAGCATGCTGGCATTTTGAAAAATTCAGTTTGTAAAAGTTATATTTATACTTTAAAATCCAGAATTGTCTCTTTTTTTGACAACATATATATTTATCATGAGGGCTTTTTTTTTAAAGAGATGACATTTGTCCCTTTTTCTGTAAAATCTCTCATTCTTCTCAAGACATTAACAGGATGCTGGAATTTAGTTCTGAAAATACTTCTGTATATTACCCAATCATTTGTGTGATTTTTGACAGTGCATGTTGACTGTAAAATCCATTTGGCTGTAAAAGGTGTCACCCAAGCTAATCCTGCCAAAGATATATTTCAACTCGTACAGTTGTTTTGGAGGGGGGAGCAATGTCACTGAATAGCAATTAAATGTTGCTATTTAACATTTAGCAATGTTGGCAACTTTCATTGGTGATGGCAGCTACAATCTGCTAACAACACACCACAGAAAAAAACCTGGGACAGAACTAGGGGTAACCAATCAATAAGACCATGGCTGATCTTTTCGTGAAGAGCTTCAATTACATGTTCAATCACCATAACCCTTAATTCCTTTACTGTTTCAAAATGTATCTGGCTTTAGAAGCATTCGATGAGGTAACCTGAACTACTTCACTAGGCAGGGAATTTCACAGATTCACAACCCTTTGGGTGAAGAATTTCTCCTCAACTCAGTCCTAAATCTTCTCCCCCTTATTTTAAGGCCATGCCCCTTGGTTCTATAGTTTCATCTGCCAGTGGAAACAACTTCCCTGTTTCTATCTTATCTATTCCCTTATGTTTTTATAAGATCCCCCCCCTCATTCTTCTGAATTCCAATGACTAAAGCTCCAGTCTACTCAGTCTCTTTTCATAAGCCAACCCCCTCAACTCCAGAATCAACTTAGTAAATCTCCTCTGTACACCTCCAGTGCCAGGCTATTCTTTCTCAAGCAAGGACACCAAAACTACACAATATTCCAGCTGTGGCCTCTCAGCACCTTATACAACCGCAACATAATCTCGCTGTTTTTAAACTCCATCTCTCTAGTAATGAAGGACAAAATTCCATTTGCTGCTCTAATTACCAGCTGTACCTACAAACCACCTAGAAACCCAGGTCCCTCTGCACAACAGCATGCTGCAATTTTTTTTTTAAATATAAAATATTTATAGGATCAAGAGAAACCAGAATGTAATAACAGTCCATTTTGCTATTGTTCCTACCAAAAAGGAGGACCTCACATTTACCAACATCGTACCCCAACTGCCAGACTCTTGCCCACTTACTTAGACTATCAGAATCTTTTGCAGACTTTCAGTATCCTCTGCATATTTTATTTTGTCACTCATTTTAGTATCATCTGTGAATTTTGACACAATATATCTGATCCCCAACTACAAATCATCTATATAAATCATAATCAATTGTGGTCCTAACATTGATCTCTGAGGCACACCACTAGTCACCGATTGCTAACCAGTAAAACACCCATTTACCCCACTCTTTGCTTCCTGTTAGTTAACCAATCCTCTATCCATGCTAATACATTATCCATAACACTGCACCTTTATCTTAGCACCTTGTCAAATGCCTTTTGGAAATCCAAATGCACCATATCCACAAGTTCCCCATTGTCCACTGCGCATATAATGTTCTCAAAGAATTGCAACAATTTAGTCAAACATAACCTGCCTTTCATGAACACATGCTGCATCATCCAAATGGGATAATTGATATCCAGGTGTACCGCTATTTCTTCCTTGATAGACTCAAGCATTTCCCCATTACAGAAGTTAAGCTAACCAACCTTTAGTTCCCATCTTTTTTAAACAATGATATCACGTTTACTGTTTTCTATTCTGCAGGAACCATCCGTGAGTCTAGTAAATTTTGGTAAATTACCATGCATGCATTTGCTGTTTCCCTCGCCATTTCTTTTAGTACTCTGATGATTGCATCCCATTCCAATCAGGGCCAGGGGACCTGTCTACCTTTAGCTTCATTAGCTTGCCCAACACTATCTCTTCGGTGATAATGATAGTTTCTAGGTGCTCGCCTGTCACTGCTTCTTGTCATCAATTTTTGTCATGTTATTTGTCTTCCACTGTGCAGTCTGACACAAAATACCTGTTCAATGCCTAAGCCATTTTCTAATTTCCAGTTATTACATCTCCCTTCTCATCCTCTGAAGGACCAATGTTTAGCCATTCTTTTTCATTTTATATATCTGTAGGAACTTTTGCTGTCTGTTTTTATATTCTGAGCTAATTTCCTCTCATAATCCATCTTACTTTATAGCTATTTGTGTGCCTTTGTTGACTTTTACCAATCCACTAGTTTCCCACTAATTTTTGCCACTTTGTATGCATTTTCTTTCAATCTGATACCCTCCTTCATTTCCTTAGATATCCATGGCTGATTATCTCTTTTCTATATTCTTTCCTTATCACTGGTGTATACTTTTGATGAGCACTGTGAAAAATCATTTTGAAAGCCTCCACTGTTCTCAATTGTCCCACTATAAAATTTTTGCTCCCAGTTTACCTTAGCCAACTCCTCTCTCATTGTAGTGTCCTTTGTTTAAGTGCAAGATACTGGTATTGGATTTTACTTTTTCATGCTTCATCTGTATGTTAAATTAAACCATTTTGTGATTGCTTCTTCCGAGAGGATCCCTAACTGTAAGATCATTACACAAGACCAGATGTAGGATAGCTTGCTCCCTCATAGATTCCATTACATACCGTTCAAAGATGCTATCGCAAATATATTCTATGAACTCTTCCTCAAGGTTGTCTTCACCAATCTGGTTTGACCAATTGACACGTAGATTAAAATCCCCCATAATTGTTGTACCAGTTTTATATGCATCAGTTATTTGTTTATTTCTCACCCCACCATAGTGTTATTTTTAGTGGCTTACAGACTACACTTTTAAGTGACTTTTTCTCCTTACTATTACTAATATCCACCCAAATGGATTCAATCTTTTTTTCCATAGAAACCATATCATCTCACTACCTGATGTCATCTTTAAATATCAGAGCGACATTACCTTCCTGTCGTTCCTCCAAACAGTCTGATACCCCTGAATATTTAATTCCCAGTCGTGACCCATTCTGCAACCATGTCTGTTATGGCCATACTCATTTGCCATGATTTGTGCTGTCAACTATTTTATCTTGTTTTGAATGTTACAAGCACTCAGATGAAGTGCCTTTATGCTATATTTTGTATTTTTTTGAATTCTAACACCTCCATTAATAACATCTCCTGAGTTCTCCTTTTAACTTTTTTCCTAATTTTTGATGTCATTGAAACCTTCTCCCCACATGCTAACCTGCTGCTTTGCTTCCCATTAACCATTACATTTCCTGCAGTTTTACTCTTCCCTTTTCCCCACAACTTGCTAGTTTAAAACTCCTTGTGACCACCCTATTTATCCTTTTTGCTGGAACACTGGTCCCAGATCGGTTCAGGGACCATCCTGGAATAAGTGGAACTTTGACCTTTAAACTTATAGAGAGCCTGGCAAAGTTTGTTTTTTTTCTTGTATTAGCATATTATTGCATGCAATCATCATTACAGATGGATTTTCAAAATGGCCATTAAATCACAGCTTTATATGTTTTAAGAATTTTCATTATTATCAGGACTTTCTATTTATGATTAAATATCTGTAGACCTACTGTAATTCTGTAACACTGATCGATTGGTTGTAGATTAAGCTCACTAGAAACGTGCTAAAATCTGCTTCATACACTTGGCATGAGTTTGCAAACTCCAGCAATGCCATTAGAGCCATCAAGAGGTGAGCACAATAGTGAGGTTTCACTCTACTGCAAAAATCACATTGTCACATACTAATTAACATTCTACTTATGTAATGCTGTTAGTGTCCCAAGCTTGCTTCAAATATTTGGTGAGATAGACATTAGTTACTTTTCTAAAGAGCAAGATTCTAAAAAGTGATTTGAATGCCAAAGTGCTCAAATGGATTCTGTACAACAATGCAAACATGGAGTACTGCTCTATTTATTGGGTCTGGCATTTGAACCTTTTTCTCTTTAGCAGAATGGACTTCAATTATTTGGTGTCTCAGCACTGCAATGTAACTGGATTGCATGTGTTTCAACTAATTTCTATTTCAGCTGTTTAATTTTATATGAGCAAACCTTGGCTTTACTTTTTACAAGTTATGTTGTACAAGTTAACATGAGCGAAGTCTAACAATCAAATTGCAGTAAATTGTGTAATCAAATTTATGAAGAAGCCTCACTATGTCTTCAGTTCAGTCTCTGCAAAAATAGATACAGTATATTCAGGTCCAGATTGCATCAGCTAAAATTAATACAATATTTACAAATGAAATACTTAGAATCTAACAAATGGAAAAACTACCATAATTGTATGGAAATATTATTATATGTACAACTTAGTGTACAAGTCTGCAAAATGTTCATAGAATCCCTACAGTGTACAAGGGGACCATTCGGCCCATCAAGCCTACAGTAACAACAATCCCACATATTTACCCTGCTAATCCTCCTGACACGAAGGAGCAATTTTAGCATGGCCAATCAACTTAATCCACTTGTTTTTTTTGGACTGAGAGGAAACTAGAGCACCCAGAGGAAACCTCAACAGACATGGGGCAGACAAATGCAAACTTCACATAGACAGTCACCCAACCTGGGAGTCGAACCCAGGTCCTTGGCACTGTGAGGCAGCAGTGCTAATCACTGAGCCATCATGCCGCCCAAATTTGCATGTGCCGTCTGGAAATCGAATCCAGAATGGGCATCTTGCATGATACCACTATACCATGGTGCAGGTTGTTTCTTACTTGTTTCTTGTTCTTCAGCAGAAAGTTTTACGGTTTTTAATCTTGAATAATTTCTTCTGAAAACTAAGATGTTAAACATCTCTAATTCTGTTAACTGAACCAGCAATTATTAAATTTGCTCCTTGTCTTCAATAATATTCATCAAAATTAACAATGGCAATTACTTAAAATAATTTTGCAATGCTTTATTTAAAGTATAGATAATAATGCAGCATGCACATTTTAATGATCCATGTAGCCTGAGTTTCTTTCTTACCTGAACCAGCCCATAATTGCTCTGCCAATAACTATATAAAAGTTCACTTTTAAGTTTAAAACTGATAGGTTAACTTAAATCATCTGAATTAATCTTTCATCTAATTAATATGCAGACTAAAATCTGATTTGCCTCATAATCATGGCGTATCATCCAATTTTAAATATATCACTAATATACTTTCAGTCCATTAATAGCACAGTTAAAATTTTACTTTAGTTTTTAAATAAAGATATTATTTGACAGGAAAATAATATTTTTTCCTGTCAAAATAACAATGAGCCTAATGGCAATCATTATTATATATGAGCAAAAGGTTCAGTACCTTGGGCAAAAGGCACATGTACAGTTAAACCCAAAAATCTAAAGGTTGCTGCCCAAATTGCTCTGGTTTACCATTAGCTTCACAAAAATGGTATTCACTATCTGCTCATTATTAGATTAGGTGAATTGCTTTATTTTCACAGTACATATGAAATAAACATGCCACCAAGTTAAATCATGTCCAATCAATTTTATATACCCTCTTAATGATGTGATAAGCATTAATTAGATGCCAAACAATCTTTCCAACACTGAAATTAATGTTGTAAGTTTGGAATCTCCTTCCTGGTTTTAATTGCTGGAGATTTTAAAGAAATAACAGAGACCATTTCCTTGGGTGGATATAGCTGTTACTAAGGGGCATAACTTTAAGGTTCATGGTGGGGCAGATATAGGATGGATGTCTGAAGTAGATTCTTTACTCAGAGAGTGGTTGGGGTGTGGAATGGACTGCCTGCTGTGATAGTGGAATCGGACACTTTAGGAAATTTCAAGCAGTTATTGGATAGGCACATGGCGCATACCAGAATCACAGAGAATGGGATAGCTTGATCTTGGGATTGGACATAGCTCAGCACAACATCGAGGGCCAAAGGGCCTGTACTGTGCTGTACTGTTCTATGTTTTATATAACATTTTAATCTTTTGTCTCTTTTTTCTTAATTCAATCTTTCTTTCTGTCCCATTTGACATTGAATTCACCTAATTTAATTTACACCACTCCTTTCTCAATTCTAGTGCTGTTCTATTTCAAAATCCTTTAATCAGATTGTTTAAAGGGATATTTAGTTGCATGCTTTGTTAATTTGTTTGCCAAATGCTATTAAATGCCATACATTGACAACATTTGGCCTGTTTTATCTATTTCTTCTTTCATTACAATTCTTTAAAATTATAGTCATAACTTTTCTGTCCACCCTTTGCAGGTGCTACTCTGTGCCTCCACATCCTTCTTTTATATATGGAGTCTAGAACTTCAAGTTCTCTAAGTATTGCCTGAGCAAACTTCTTCACAAATTTAACGACTTTTCTCTTTGATTCGATGAGCCCTATTTGATTTATTATTGTCACATGTTCATGTACAGTGAAATGTATTTTTTCTTGCGTACTATTACAAAACATACCATTCATACAAAAGAAAACAGAGTGCAGAATGTAGTATTACAGTTATAGTGAGGAGGTAGAGAAAGATGAACTTAATGTAGGGTATGTCCATTCAAATGTTTGATGGAAGCAGAAAGAAGCTGTTCTTCAGTCGGTTGGTACGTGATCTCAGACTTTTGTATCTTCTTCCCGATGGAAGAAGATGAAAGAGAGGATGTGTGGGGTCTGTGGGGTTGTTAATTATGTTGGCCGCTTTGCCAAAGCAGCGGGAAGTGTAGACAAAGTCAGTGGATGTACAGGTTATTGGTAATCTGGACATCTAAAAACTTGAAGCTCTTGACTCTTTCTACCTCGTCCCTGTTAATGTAGACAGGGGCATGTTCTCCTCTAGTCAGTTTAAAAAAAAGCAGTGAGGGAGATTACTTAGTGAAGAACTGTCCAGTACAAATGCCAAAGGATTCTTGGAAGTCTGATATTAAGTGAGTACATAGATGGACTTCTGATGGTAAGGAAAACAGATGAGTAAAGGGAAGTTTTTTTTAAACACGTTTAAGGATTTTTTTTAAAAATTGACTGGACATCTCTGAGTCTAAATGAGTTATGGGCATGAAGGGCTTTGACAGTATAGTTACATAAATCACTGAAGATATCAACAGTGTGATAAAACCTTAAGGACAAAAAAAAAACACTAGGAATTCCTATGAAACTCATCTCCAAACTCTGTGGAACTAATAGAGTTGAGCAGCTGAATGGCCAGAGCCCAGAGGAAGCACAAGCATCAAGGAGCACAATTTTTTTTTAAAGTGCTGTTAGCACGTGGGAAGGTACTCATTGGTGGATCAGCTGGTGGATTTTAAAAAATATTACTCTCCAATATATTTGTAGCTTATTTCTGTTAGTTTAATTAGTCGATAAATAAAGGTATGACAGGACATCTCAGTGCCCTGAAATGCACATCCTATTTCTTATGAAAACTTGTCCAGGGCAAATGTCATGAGCTGGAGGAGTTCTGTTATGAAGCTTGAGCAGTAGCTGGGTTCACTGCAATGCATTGTGGGTAACATGTTTCTGGATCAATCTCCAAGTTAAGAAAATGCAGGCAAAGAGGGAATTGATGACTGCCCGAAAGTCAAAGAAGACAAGAAAGATACTGTAACAACATCTTGCTTTCCAACCACTATTTGGTCCTGAACAGAAGTTGGAGTGTGGGGTTCTCTGGGGAGTGCAACCAGAAACAGTCCATGTCACTATGGTTGCCTCATCGTATAGGTGGTTGGGGAAGGAGATTTGGATAAGCAATAATAGGGAATTCTTTAGTAAGGACAACAGACTGGCATTTCTGCTATCATAAATGTGAATTCAGGATGGAATATTGTTTATGATGCTGGGGTCAACAATGTTACTCAACTCAACTGTTGTCTCTGAAGAGACAAGGTGAACACACAGGCATCGAGGTTCATGTTAGTATCAACAACATGAGTGATGAAGTCTGTCAATCAGATTTTAAGGAACCAAGGAAGCGAGAACTCAAAGCTGGTAATCTCCGGATGAATTCTCAGTGCTATATGCAAATGAATAGAGAAGTAGAAAGATGGAGCAGATAGTTGTATATGAAGTGAGGATGATAGGCAGGTAAGATTTCTAGGGAGCCTTTCGATTTTGAGGAAATGGGATTGATTGTGGGGATAGCGGGACCTGTTCAGGCCACAATGTCTGTACCTAAAAAGAACTGACACCAATGTTCACACTGGACAGTTAAATAGTCAGTTAAATAGACAGTTAAATGGAGAGAGTTTAAACTAACATGACAGGAGGATGGGCATCAAGATGTAGTATTAGAAAGGAGAAACAAAGCGCATGTAGCATTGGGAGATATTGATAGCGTTAGAGTAAGAAATAATCTAACCTCACCTAATTATGACGATGAAGAAAGGGGTTTACAGTGATGTCCATAGATGCAGGAACTGTGATAAATAAAGTTGGTTGCACAGATAGCCATGTGGGAATGTGATGTTACAGCGATTATGAAGATCTAGTTCACAAAATATACAAGATAGTTACCAATTACTCCTGAATAGAAGGTGTTCATGAAAGATAGAGAATGAAAGAAAGGAGGTGTGGCCATATTGATTAATCTGAATATTACAGTGCTGGAAGAGTCAAAGACATAATCAATTTGGTTTGAGTTAAGAAGCAACATTTACCATTACAATACTTCACAATGACTCTTAGACAGCACCTTCTAAAGTGATGACCACTTCCATCTAGAAGGACAAGGGCAGCAGATAAATGGGAACACCACCACCTGTAAGTTCCTTTTCAAGCCACTCATCATTCTGACTTGGAAATATATCACTGTTCCTTTGCAGTCGCTGGATCAAAATCCTGGAATTCCCTCTTTAATGGCATTGTGGGTCAACCCACAGCACATAGACTGCATCGATTCAAGAAGGCAACTCACCACCACCTTCTCAAGGGCAACTAGGAATGTGCAATAAATGCTGGCCAACCAACGACACCATGTCCGACAGATGAATATAAAAAAAGACTTGGGTATATTCTATAACCCACAAAATAGTGGGGAAAATATAGAACAGCTTATTTGCAAGTAAATTATAGAAGCAAAAATTTATGTAGTTGTGATAATGGGGCTGTTAATTACTTTAATATAGATTGGTATAGTAATCCAAAGGGCAGAGGGAGAGTTCCTGAAATGTGTTCAAGAGAATTTTACGATCAGTATCATTCCAGCGTAACCAGACTATCTTGCTGGATTTGCTTATGGGAATGAGGTAGGTCAAGTAAATGAAGTCAGTAGAGAAACATTTAGGGAACAGTGATCATAATATAATAGGGTTTAGATTATTTATTGAAAAGGACAAGAAAATATTTAATTGGAGAAGGGCCAAGTGGGATGAGAAAAAATCTATCCAGATAAATTGGAATCAAAGATTAACTAGCAAAATAGTAAAGATACAATGAGCTGTATTTGAAGAGGAGAGGATTCAATTACAGTTGAAGTATATTCCCACAAGGGGGAAAAGTAAGGTAACTAAAGTGAGAACTCATTCGATGCTGGATAGATGAAGCAGAAAAGTTGGGGTGTATGACAAGATTTCATGATTATGATATAAATGAACAAACATAAAAGGGAAAACAGAAGTTTTCTATGGGCATGTTTTTAAAGTTTATAAATTAGTGTCAGATAGCTGCAGTTGTTACTGTGAAAATTCCCCAACTGCCACACTCTAACACCTGTTCAGGTACACTGAGGGAGATTTTAGCACAGCCAACACACCTAACCTGCATGTCTTTCAGACTGTGGGAGGAAACCAGAGCACCAAAAGGAAATCCACACAGACATAGGGGGAATATGCAGATTGTGCACAGACATTGATCCAAGCTGGGAATCAAACCTGGGTCTCTGACACTGACGCAGCAGTGCTTCCCTCTGTGCCACACCTAGATAGAAGGTGGGTTGGAGCCAATTAAGGATCAAGAAGTGGATGTATGCATGGAGGAAGACAGCACAGCTGAGGTACTGTACAAATATTTTGCATTTGTCTTTACCAAGGAAGAAGATAGTACACTAAAGTCATTGTAAAAGAGTTCAGATGTGAGAAAAAAACTTTTTCACACAATAAGTGGTTCACATCTGGAATGCGCTGCTTGGAAGTGTGGTGGAGGAAAATTCATTTGAGACAGTCAAGAGATATTAGATGATTATTTAAATAGAAACAATGTGCAAGGGTGTAGGAAAAAGGTAGGCGCTAGCACTAACTCACAATGCTTGTTAGAACAGCAGGTGTAGCTACGATGGGTCAAATAGCCTCATTCTGTACCGTAACAATTCTGTGAGTCTGAGATATTGAATTGGTTAAAAACTGATGAAAAGAAAAGGTATTAGAAATGTTGTTCATACTTAATGTTGATAAATCATCAGGACCAAATGTGATTTATCTAAGGGGAATGAGTCAGCGATAGGCTGATGCTTATTTTGTTTAGCTGAAACAGATGCAACGTGTGTGCACGTTCCTTCTGTCAGCAAAGAACAGAGCCTTGTCTATTAACATTATTCAAAACACAATGTCCAACATTGCATGATTTGGTAACATTTGCTATGTAGCCTGACTTAGTCATATTATCATACCTTACAGAGAATTCCTTCCTAGGATTACTCTGTGTATGTATTTGTGTCATCAGCAGGACAAACCCAGCAGAGATGGTATCACAGTGATATATAGTTGAGAGAGAGTTGCATTGGGAGTCCTGACCATTGACTCTGGACCCAATGAAGTCTCACAGCACCAAGTCAAACATAAACAAGGAAAACTCTTACTGATTACCACGTACTGTCTTCCTTCAGCTGATCAATTAGTATTCCTCCATACTGAACACCACTTGGAGGAAGCATTGAAAGTGGCAAAGGTGCACAATGTACTGTGAATGGGGGAATTAAACATCTGTCATCAGAAATGGTTCAATAGTACCACTACAGACCAAGCTGACCATATCCTAAAGAACGTGACTTCTAAATTGAGACCGCAACAGATAGCGAAGGAACCAAACATGATAGTATCAGTAGGTGTGACCATTGCACAATCTCTGTGGAGACAAAACCCTGCCTACACATCGAGGAAACCCTCCATTTTGTTATGTGGCACAACCAATGTATTAAAAAAGATACACTTTGAACATCTAGCAACTCAAAACTAGTGATCCATGAGATATGGATCCATGAGATAGTGATCCATCAGAGGAGGTGAATCATATTCAATCACAAATTATAACCTTATGGCTGGCATATTCCCCACTCTATTATTATTACCAAGCCAGGGGATCAACCCTGGTTCAACGTAGAGTGCAGGTAGGCATGCCAGGAGCAACATCAGCCATACCTGAAAATGAGGTTTCAACATGATGAAGTTATAAAACTGGCTTACCTACATGTCAAATATCTTAAATGGCAAGTAATAGAAGAGCTCAGTGATCCCACAACCGGCTGAACAAGTCTAAGCTCTGCACACCTGCCACATCCAACTGTGAATGAAAATGGACAACTAAATAACTCACTGGAAGAGGAAGCTCTACAAATATCCCCATCCTTAGTGATGGATGAACCCAGCACATCTGGCTCAAATGCTTCAGTCTTATCTTTTGCACTGAAATCCAGACTGGATAATCCATCTTGACCTTGTCTGGAGGTCTCAGCATCACAAATGTCAGTCAATTCAATTTACTTCAATAATACTAAGAAATGGTTGAAGGCACTGTCTGGGGCTCACCACTGACCAGAAACTGGACTAGCCAGATAAATACTGTGGCTACCAGAGCAGGTCAAAGGCTAGAAATCTTGTAGCAAGTAACTCACTTCCTTACTCGCCAAAGCCTGTTCACACTTCCAAGACACAAGTCAGGAATGTTATGGAATACTCTCCACTTGCCTGGATGAGAGCAGCTCCAACATCAAGAAGCTTAATACCATTCAGATCAATGCAGCCCACTTAATTGCTAACCCTTCCACAAATATTCAGTCCCTCCAGCATCAATGAACAGTGGCAGGTGTCTATACCATCTACAAGATGCATCGTAGGAACTCACCAAGTTCCTTTGACAGCACCTTCCAAGCTCACAACCATTACTATCTAGAAAGATCAAAACAACAAATACCTGGAACTCACCATCAGAACTTGTTTCCCGTGCTGTTTTGTTCTTTGTTCCTTGAGAACGTGCAAATACCATACAGCTGGAATCGAACCCAAGTCCTTGAAGCTGTGAGCAGCAGTGCTAACTACAGTGCCACTGTAAGTTATCAATTGAGCCATGGCTGACACAAGACCAGGCAAAATCCAGGACAGCAGAAAGAACAGATAATAACAAATCAGACTGTACAATAGGAAGTGGGTGAGCAGATTGGATTGAGAATAGAAAAAATATTTTGAAGTGTTTGGATTTCTACTAAGTCATTCTGTCAATATACTGTCATTCCTTTACTGTCATTAGGTCAAAACCTTGGAACTCCCTCCCTAAAAGCTCAGGAACCGTACCAGTTCAAGAAATCAACTCGCCATCTTCTTCTCAAAGACAAATAACAACGGGCAATAATTGCAGGTCTGGCTAGCGATGTCCGCATTCCATAAGTATGCAAAAAATTACATTGACAACTAATTTGAATTTACTAGGAGCTCCATATATTAATACACAATCACAACTCTATGATAAAAATTTAATTGATGTTTGTAAGGAAACATCTAACTTCTCTGCTATGTAGTAGAAATCCAAACACTTCAAAATATTTTTTCTATTCTCAATCCAATCTGCTCACCCACTTCCTATTGTACAGTCTGATTTGTTATTATCTGTTCTTTCTGCTGTCCTGGATTTTGCCTGGTCTTGTGTCAGCCATGGCTCAATTGATAACTTACAGTGGCACTGTAGTTAGCACTGCTGCTCACAGCTTCAAGGACTTGGGTTCGATTCCAGCTGTATGGAATTTGCACGTTCTCAAAGAACAAAGAACAAAACAGCACGGGAAACAGGCCCTTCGGCCCAACGAGCCCACGCCGCCACCCCGATGTTCCCATCTCTACCCACGATCCCTGTCCATGTTTATAGATCTATGGATTTAAAAACCAAATTTGAAACAATTTAGGGAGAATTTGTTTTGCCAATTAGTCTAAGAGCACATCTTTGGGATGTGGGAGGAAACCGGAGCTCCCGGAGAAAACCCACGCAAGCACGGGGAGAATGCGCAAACTCCCACAGACACAGGCCCAAATCTATGTATCTGCACAGCACAGCGATACACACTGAGCTGTCATGTCGCCCATCAGATGGTCCAGGTCAAGCATACACTAACGATGTGAAGCAGTAGGATACTCTCGAAAAAGATCCAAGAGCAGTCCTCTCACGACCCATCGCGTGAATGCCCCTCGTTAGACAACAAGATGGACCAAAGCACCTGTAGCATAAAATCAAGTACATCAATATCAGCATCATCTATTTACACACTTCCCAGGGACTCCCAAGGCTCATGATCCCTAGTTTAAATCAGTTTTCTATACCCTTCCATTCCTATTCTGTTCATGTGCCCATCTAAGTATTTCTTAAATAACTCCAGAGTACCTGCCTCCATCACTTTACTTGGCAGTGCATTCCATACCCCTACCACCCTCTGTGTGAAAAAACTCCCTCTAGCATCCAAATTATACCTTACCCCCCTCACCCTAAGTGCTATTTGAGTCCATCCTAGGAAAAAGCTTAACCTTGTTTACTCTATCAATCCCCTTCAAAATCTTGTACACCTCTATCAGATCTCCTCTAAGTCTACGTCTTCCTAAGGAAAACAGTCCCAATTTGCCTAATCTCTCCTCATAACTCAGACCTTCCATACCAGGCAGCATCCTGGTAAAACTCCTCTGCACTCTCTCCAGAGTCTCCACGTCCTTCCGGTAGTAAGGTGACCAGAACTGGACACAGTATTCCAAATAAGGTCTAACCAGCGTTTTATACAGCTGCAACATTAAAGGCCAGCTCTTGTACTCTATATCCCTTCCTATAAAGGCTAACATACTATATGCTTTCTTCACAACCTTCTCCACTTGCTCTGCCACCTTCAGAGACTTGTTCACCTGCACCCCCAGGTCCCTCTGCGTTTCTATACTCTTAATAGGTCTTCCCTTTATCATATACCTCCCCCCTACATTCTTTCTCCCGAAATGCATCACCTCACATTTATCAGGATTGAATTCCATCTGCCATCTGTCTGCCCAAGCTACCAGCCTATGTCCTGCTGCATCGCCTGACAATGCTCCTCACTATCCGCAAGTCCAGCCGTCTTTGTATCGTCTGCAAACTTGCTGATCACTCCGCTTACTCCCTCTTCCAAGTCATTTATATATATTACAAATAGAAGAGGTCCCAGTACCGAGCCCTGCGGCACACCACTAGTGACCGACCTCCAGCTAGAGCAACACCCTTCCACTATTACTTTCTGTCTCCTATTACCAAGCCAGTTACTTATCCATCTAGCTACCTGTCCTTGTATCCCGTTTGCCTTGACCTTCTCGACTAACCTCCCATGAGGGACTTTGTCAAATGCCTTACTAAAATCCAAATAGACAACAACAAAGGCTCGCCCTTCGTCCATTGATTTCGTCACCTCCTCAAAAAATTCTACCAGATTTGTAAGGCACGACCTCCCCTTAACAAATCCATGCTGCGTATCCCTAATCAGATCGCAACGCTCTAAGTGCCTATACATCCTATCTCTAAGAATCCCCTCCAACAGCTTCCCCACCACTGACGTCAAACTCATCGGCCTATAACTTCCAGGGTTATCCCTACTACCCTTTTTAAACAACGGTACAACATTAGCTATTCTCCAGTCCTCTGGGACCTCACCTGTGTCCAAGGAAGAGACAAAGATTTGCGTCAGAGGCCCAGCAATTTCACCTCGCACTTCCCTAAGCAGTCTGGGATGAATGCCATCAGGACCTGGAGATTTATCAGTTTTAATGCTACCTAGAAGCTCTAACACTTCCTCCTTCGGTATGGATATTTCCCTCAACTGGTCCACAGCTCCCTCAGAGACAGGAGTGGTCAACAAGCCCCTCTCCTTCGTGAATACCGACGCAAAGTATTCATTCAGGATCTCCGCCATTCTCTCGGGCTCTAAACACAGTTCTCCCCATGTCTGTGTGGCTTTCCCTGGGTGCGCTGGTTTCTTCCCACAGTCCAAAGATATGCGGGTTAGTTACATTGGCTGTGCTAAATTGCCTCTTAGTGTCTCAGGATATATAGGTTAGTAGGATAAATATGTGAGGATACGGGGATATGGTCTAGGTGGGATTGCTGTCAGTGCACTCAATGGGTCAAATGGCCTCCTTCTGAACTATAGGGTTTCTATGAACTCACTCACAGTGATCAGCACTGCTGCCTTGCAGCTCCAGGGACTCGGATTCAATTCCAGCTTCAGGTCACTGTGCAGCTTGCACATCCTCCTTGTGTTTGTGTGGGTTTCCTCCATGTGCTCTGGTTTCCTCCCACAGTCCAAAGATATGGGGGTTAGGTTGATTGGTCGTGATAAATTGCCCCTTAGTGCCAGAGGGATTAACAGGGTAATGGGTCATAGGGATAAGGCCTTGATTATTGTCAATGCACTCAATGGGCCAAATGGCCTCCTTTGGCACTGTAGGCATTCTATGACTGAGGGTTAAGTCCTGCCCTCGGATTTGAGTGGAAATATCTAGGCTTTCACTCCAGTTTGGTGATGTGGGTGGTGTTGTGTCAATGATGCTGTCCTCCAAATTAGACTTTAAACCAACATTCATTCCATCTGCTTTCCCAGATGGAGTTAAAGACCCTAAGACACTATCAAAGACAAGCTGGGGAGTTATCCTGATAACCTGGTTTACATTTGTTTTCACAAACAGATTATCTGGCCATTATCACATTTTTGATTGTGGGAGTTGATTGTGTATAAATTGGCTGAAGCATTTGCTACACTTCAGCCAGTAACTGTACTTCATTGGATAGCACATTGAGGAGTCTGCTGGTTATGAAAGGCATTATATAAATGCAAGACTCTTGTTACTTTAATCTCTTTAAATTCCCTATGCCTGGAAGCTGCTTCCTGATGGGTACAAAACATAGTGTGTTTGGTCAAAAGAGGAAATATTAGGGATCAGTTGTTCTAATCCTTAAACTCAGGTAAAACTATTCAACATACAAACAGAAGGAAATGATTACAGGCTATGATTAAGGAACTCATAAATTAGATCAGGACACAAGCCTCTTCTTAGACATTGGCAGTGTAAGGATCTAGATGATTTCATTTGAAATAGACTAAATGGGCAAGGCCTACAGCAAAATAAACTGCTGTGTTCTCAGCAGTTTCATTTGGTTCAAATCCAAACAAGACTAATGAATTGGAAGTACCGTGACCCAATTCCTGCAGCATTCTCTATTTCTCTCTTGTACCATGATTCACGTTGGGAGTCTAAGTCTGTAAGAACAGTGCCTGTACATAAGTTTACCTTGCTAGAAGGGTAGTTTTGAGATTTGTTGGCGAAATGTTCTAAAATCTATTTAAAATTTAAAGTTGCTGTTGCATGCCTTCAGTAGTGGGTAATCGGTATTCAATAGTGATAGACAATTTGTAGAAAACTTTGAGGGAGATTTTTCTTTGTCTTTATAGAAATTACAGCATTATTAGTCGACTGGTCTTTATTATTTACCAAGCAACTGCAGAGTTACTTCTATGAATATGATACATTAATGCATGGAGTGATATATTTAATTAACTTTTGAAGCAGTACTATCCAGTCACATGAAGGTACAAGATTAGAGAATTGTAAGAGTAAAATCTCTTCAGATATTGTCCATGTTCTGTAAAGTGAGTTCAGCTTGAACTGACAATCCAAATGGAATGATAAACTGCTACCAAAAGGTGGTTATTAGCATGTCAGAATCTAATGCTTGTGTTCCAGGGGATAGACTCAACTATGTTGCCTGTAAAGGCAAGTTTGTGTTTATTTTGAAATATTGCTAATTTCCAATATTGAAATTACAATCTATCCAACAACCTGGTTTCAAACCTGTTAACTTCTCAGTAATCTAAGGGTGTATTCCTAAATAATTTCATCAATTGAAATAAACTCAGATTTTGATCACTGCTTTAATTAATATTCAGTGTCTACAGTGCTGCTCTATAATATTCTGAATTGCTGAAACAATTTCATATTATTTATGATTCAGACTGCTGGGTAACTCTGATGACCTATTTTTATATCTATTAAGTGTATTTCATTTTAACTAAAAAGTATATTGTAATCACTAAAATCTTGTGGTATTTAGCCAGTTGATAAATTCCTTCCTTGTTTATTCTGTAAGGATTAATTTCTTAATGTTGTAGCTTGTAGATGTCCCATTTGAAGGTTAAATCATAACATTAATTTAATTTGGTTAGTGTGAGAACCATTTGGCAAGACTATCCAGAGATCAGTGGCTGTTACTATTGTGAGAAGCAAACTTCTACATATAATAAAATGCATTGAAATAGAGAGGGAAAAACTCCCATGCCTAAACTGGAATATAAATTTCAGAAAATTCAAAGGTTTTTAGGAATTTTCTAGTTTAATGTTTAGTCTCTGAAAAGCTCCAGCGAGAAGAATGAAAATGTATTATCCCTGCTAAATCTTCCAGGCATTTTACCCTTTCAGTCACCTTTGGCCCATCTAGATTCTGAGTGCAGCACACAAAACATTTAGTTGATCATTACTCACTCACAGGGATGCCACATTCTGTTGCTTTCTGTCTGCATAGCTCTTTTCTTACCTGTATGACTGAAATGATATTCACAATTGATGACAAGACGACAATGGCAGGTGAGGACTCAGAAACTACTATTATAGAACATTAAAGCGCAGTACAGGCCTTTCGGTCCTCGATGTTCCACCGACCAGTGGAACCAATCTAATGATCCTCTAACCTAAACTATTCCAATGTTATCCATATGCCTATCCACTGACCACTTGAACACCCTGAAAGTTGGCGAGTTCACAACTGCTGCAGGCAGGGCATTCCATGCCCTTACTACCTCTGAGTAAAGAACCTGTCTCCTATAAATACCACCCCTTAATTTAGAGCTACGTCCCCTCGTATTAGCCATCACCATCCGAGGAAAAAGGCTCTGTCCACCCTATCTAACCCTCAGATCATCCTGAATGCCTCAATTAGGTCACCTCTTAACCTTCTTCTCTCTAATAAAAATAACCTCAAGTCCCTCAGTCTTTCCTCATAAGACCTTCCCATCATATCAAGAAACATCCTGATAAACCTCCTCTGCACCCTTTCCAATGTCTCCACATCTTTCTTACAACGCGGCGACCAGAACTATACGCAATACTCCCAAGTGCGGCCGCACCAGAATTTTGTACAGTTGCAACATGACCTCATGGCTCCGAAATTCAATCCCTCTACCGATAAAAGCTAACACACCGTACGCCTTCTTAACAACCTTATCAAACTGGGTGCCAACTTTCAGGGAGCTATGCACATGTACATCAAGATCTCTCTGCTCATCGACACTACTAAGAGTCCTTCCGTTAGCCTTGCATTCTGTACTCCTGTTACTCTTACCAAAGTGAATCACCTCACACTTTTCCGTATTAAACTCCATTTGCCACCTCTCAGCCCAGCTCTGTAGCTTATCTATGTCCCTCTGCAAACTATAACATCCATCCTCAGTCTACAACTCCTCCGACTTTGGTGTCGTCAGCAAGTTTACTAACCCATCCTTCTACACTCGTCTAGGTCATTTATAAAAGTGACAAACAGCAGTAGCCCCAAAACAAATCCTTGAGGTACACCACTTGTAACTGAACTCCAGGTTGAATATTTCCCATCAACTACCACCCTCTGTCTTCTATCAGCTAGCCAATTCCTGATCCAAACTGCTAAATCACCCTCAATCCCATGCATCTGCATTTTCTGCAGTAGCCTACCACGGGGAACCTTATCAAATGCTTAACTAAAATCCATATACACCATGTCAACTTATCCACTTCTTTGGTCACCTTTTCACAAAACTCAATATGGTTTGTGAGGCACCTTTCACAAAACAGTGTTGATTATCCCTAATCAATTTATTTCTCTCTAGATGATTATAAATCCTATCCCTTATAATTCTTTCCAAAACTTTGCCCACAACAGAAGTAAGGCTCACCGGTCTGTAATTCCCAGGATGGTCTCTACTCCCCTTCTTGAACAAGGGGACAACATCTGCTATCCGCCAGTCTTCCAGCACTATATCTGTAGCCAATGACGACATGAAGGTCAAAGCCAAAGGCTCTGCAATCTCCTCCCTAGCCTCCCAGAGAATCCTAGGGTAAATCCCATCCAGCCCAGGGGACTTATCTATTTTCATACTCTCAAGAATTGCTAACACCTCCTCCTTTTATACTTCAATCCTGTCTAGTCTACAACCCTGTATCTCAGTATTCTCCTCGACTGCACTGACTTTTTTCTTGTGTGAATACTGACGAAAAACACTCATTCAGTGCTTCTCCTATCTCTTCAGGTTCCACGCATAACTTCCCACTGCTGTCTCTGACTGGCCCTAATCTTGCCCTAACCCATCTTTTATTTTTAACATACCCATAGAAAGCTTTAGGGTTCTCCTTGATCCTATCTGCCAAAGTCTTCTCATGCCCTCTTCTAGTTTTTCTTAACTCTCTCTTTAGCTCCTTCCTGACTAATTTATAACTCTCCAGTACCCTAACTGAACACTCACAATATATCTTTACATAAGCCTCCTTCTTCCTCTTCACCAGAGATTCAACTTCTTTAGTACACCATGGTTCCCTCACTCAACCACTTCCTCCCTGCCTGACAGGTACATATTTATCAAGGGCTCACCGTAGCTGCTCCTTGAATAAGCTCCACATTTCAGATGTTCCCAGCCCCTGCAGTTTCTTACTCCAACCTATGTATCCTAAATCTCATCTAATAGTCTCATACTTACCTTTCCCCCAGCTATAACTTCTGCCCTTTGGTATATGCCTATCCCTTTTCATGTTTTCTGAGGTAAACAACCAAATTGTGGTCACTATCACCAAAGTTCTCACCTACCTCCAAGTCCATCACCTGGTCTGGTTCATTATCCAGTACCAAATCCAATGTAGCCTCACTTCTTGTTGGTCTATCTACATACTGTATCATGAAACCTTCCTGCACACATTGGACAAAAACTAGCCCCTTTGAAAGAGATAGTGTTGGAAAGCTAATGCGGCTAAATGTAGACAAGTCTCCTGGCCCTGATGAAATGCATCCCAGGGTACTAAAAGAGATGATGCGGGAAATAGCAAATGCACTAGTGGTAATTTACCAAAATTTGCTGGACTTTGAGGTGAGTCTAGCAGATTGGAACGCAGCAAATGTGACACCAGAGTAGCTATAAGCTGATTCGCTTAACTTGTGTAATGGGGAAAATGCTGAATCTATCATCAGGAAAGAAATAGCAAGACACCTGGATAATAATTGTCCCATTGGAAAGAAGCAGCATGGGGTTCATGAAAGGTAGGTCATGTTTAACTAATTTACTGGAATATTTGAGGACATTATGAGCAATATGAACAATGGGAACCAGTGGATGTTGTGTATCTGTATTTCCCGAATGCATTTAACTAGGTGCCACATCAGACTGCTGCATGAAATAAAGGTGCATGGTGTTACAGGTAATATATTAGCATGGATAGAGGATCAATTAATTAACAGAACGCAGAATAGGGGTAAATGTTTTTCTTTTGGTTGGCAATCAGTGACTAATGGTGTGTGTCGGCGATCAGTGTTGGGACCAAAATTTACAATTTACATGGATGATTTAGAGTTGGGAACTGAGAGTAGTTTGTCCAAATTTGCAGATGACACTAAGATGAATGATAAAGCGGTGTGCAGAGGACACTGAAAGTCTGCAATGGGATATAGATAGTTTACACAAATGGCAAATGTCTCGCAAAAAGAGTACAATGTTGGTAAATGTGAGATCATTCATTTTGGTAGAAATACCAGTAAAATGGACTATTATTAAAATGGAAAAAAATGTCAGCATGCTGCTGGGCAAAGAGACCTGGATGTCTTTGTGCATGAATCGCAAGAAGTTGGTTTACAGGTGCAGCATGTCATTAAGAAGGCAAATGGAATTTTATCTTTCATTACTGGAGGAATGGAGTTTAAAAACAGGGAGGTTATGGTGCAGCTGTATAAGGTGCAAGTGAGGTTACACCTTGACTACTGCGTAAGTTTTGGTCTCCTTACTTGAACAGATATGCTGGCACTGGAGGGTGGCAGAGGAGATTCACTAGGTTGATTCCAGAGTTGACATGGTTGGCTTAACAGGAGAAACTGAATAGATTAGGACTATACTCATTGGAACTCAGAAGAACGAGAGGGAATCTTATATAAGACTATAAAGGCAACAGATAAGAGAGAAGCCAGGAGGCTGTTTCCACCGACAGGTGAAACCATAAGTAGAGAGCATGGCTTCAAAATAAGGGGGAGCAGATTTAGAACTGAATTCAGGAAGAACTTCTTCATCCAAAGAGTTGTGAATCTGTGAAATTCCCTGCCCAATGAAGCAGTTGAAGCTACTACTTTGAATATTTTTAAGGCAAAGAACATTTCTTGAACAGTAAAGAAATTTAAGTAAAGCTGAGTCCATGAAAAGATCAGTCATAATCTTATTCAATGGTGTTGCAGGCTTGATAGCAGATGGCCTACTCCTGTTCCTAGTTCTTATAACCCGTAGTGCAGAAGATCATTTAGCCCATCCAATCTACGCCAACATGATTTCACCCAGGTCCTATCTCTGTAACCCTATGTATTTACCCAGCTAATTCCCCCTTACACTAAGGGGCAATTTACCATGGCCAATCAACCTAACTCACATATCTTTGGAATGTAGGATGAAACAGGAACACCCATGCAGATACGGGGAGAACATGCAAACTCCACATAGTGATCCGAGGCTGAAATTGAACCCAGGTCCCAGGAGCTGTGAGGCAACAGTGCTAATCACTGTGCCATTGTCGTCCATAAAGCAAGGGCAAATAAAGTGCTTGCTGGGAGCTATGCAATCCCTGTGCTTTCAAAGTGTAAATATTAATTTTGTTTTTACCATTTGAGGTTGATGAGAATACAATTAATTGATAAATAAACATTTTCTATAACTTATGAAATATTTGGATGTATTAAATATATTTAATATGTGGGGACATGGTTAGTGAACAAGCCTGATTTCAATCTTGTGAACCAGTGAGATGAAGAAGAGACACTCATACAACCCACTCACTAGCCTAGGTTGCACAAGACTGCTTTAAGTGCTTGTTTCCTTCAACAGTGATTAATTTGCTATAAAGCACTGACAGCATCCTGTGATTGTGAATGGCAGTAGAGCAGCAAAAGGAGTTACAAGCCACTTAGTTGGACATCAATTGCGACAATGCTGAAATCTATTATTAAGAAACTCTTAGCAATGCACTTAAAAAATGATACTATTATCAGAATGAACATAGTTTTACAAACAGGAAATTGTGTTTCATAAGGTTATTAATTCTTCTTTGAGGGCTAACTAGTAGGGTAAAAGGGAACCAGTAAATGAAGCATACTTGGATTTTCAGAAGGCATTCAAGGTGATGCTCCAAAAATGGTCACAGTGCAAGGGCACACGTAATTTGGAATGCAACATATTAACATGTTTGTACTTGTACAAGCAGCACAAATTTAGCACGCAGGTACAGCAATTAGGAATGCAAATAACATATTGGCCTTACTTAAGTGGTTAATGGTTAAGTTTGCAGATGATACCAAGATTGGTCCTCTTTTAAGGTCAAACCAAATAAACAAACTCAAATTAAATTAGGACAAAATAATTCCTCTTGTTCCCCAAGAAGAAGAGGAACAGCCCGGACAAAAACAAAAGTACAAAGGAAACTTAAGACACATCAAATTAAAATGCGATTATTCGGGTCAATAATACACGCCATCTCCTTCAGTGCCCAACAAGCGTGAAAGGCACCAACTGCGCCCTTTTTTTGGCATAGCGGACAGTGAATGTTATCTCGGATTGTAACAGGATCTTGATCAATTGGACCAGTGGACTGATGAATAGCAGATGGGGTTTAATTTAAATAAATGCAAGGTGATGCATTTTGGTACATCGAATCAGAGCAGAACGAACTCAGTTAATGGTAGGGCATTGGAGAGAGTTACAGAACAAAGAAATCTAAGAGTATATGTTCATAGCTCATTGCAAGTGGAGTCATAGGTGGACAGAATGGTGAAGAAACATTCAGCATGCTTAGTTTCATCAATCAGAACATTTGGTTATAGGAGTTGGGACATCTTGTTGGAGTTGTACAAGACATTGGTAAGGGCACATTTGGAATACTGTATACAGTTCTAGTCAGCCAATTATGGGAAGAATATTATTAAACTTGAAAGAGTGCAGAAAAGATTTACCAGGATGTTACTAGGACTTGATGGTTTGAGTTAAATGAAAAGGCTAGATAGACTGGGATTTTTCCTCTCTGAAGCATAGGAGGTTTATAGGGGTGATCTTGTTGGGGTCTGTAAAATAACAAGTGGCATAGATCGGCTAGATAGTCAATATCTTTTCCCAAAGGTGGGCATAAATTTAAGGTGAGACATAACTAGCAGGCATAAGTTTAAGGTGAGACAGTACAAACGGATCCAGAGGAGCAATTTTTTCATAGACGGTGGTGAGTAACTGGAAAAGGTTGCCAGAGGTTGTAGTAGAGGTGGGTACAACTTTCTCTTTTAAAAAGCATTTAGACAGTAGCAATCTTACTCATGAAACTGAGGGATATGGGCCAAGGGTGGGCAATTGGTACTAGCTTAGTTATTAAAAAAAAGAGCAGCATGGACAAGTTGGGCCAAAGGACCTGTTTCCATGCAATAAAACTCCGACTTTTAATTGCATGGAAACTGGGCTCCAAGATCTTGTGACAATTGTATATAGCTTTGGTGAGACCACACAAGAGTACTGTACAGTTTTGTTCTCTAAATCTAAAGGTCATACTTGCTTTTGAGGTGGTACAGGTTCACTGGATTAGTGCCTGGGATGAGGTTTTTCTTGTGATGAGGGGTTAAATAAAAAGGGTGTCTACTCCCTGGAGCTTAGGAGAATGTGAGAAGATCGCATTAAAACACACAATATTCTGAAGGGGCTTGACAGGGTAGGCACAGTCCAAAGATATGCTAGTTAGGTTGATTGACCATACTAAATTTCCCCTTAGTGTCATGGGGATTAACAGGGTAACTACGTAGGTTTGCAGGCCCAGGTAAGATTGTTGGTGCAGGCTTGGTGGGACAAATGGCCTTCTTCTGCACTGTGTGGATTCTATGAGTTTATTTCCTCTGAGAACTTAGAACACAGGTCTACAGCCTCATAAGAGGTCAATCATTCAGTACTGAGGAGCAATTTCTTCTCAAAAATTGAGAAACATTGGAATTCTTTGCTTCAGAAGGTTGTGGATGCACCATTCTAGTGTAAATTTAGCCTGAGAACGGCAGATTTTTAGGATTTCATGAAATCATGGAGATATATCGTCGTTGGTTATGGGTATAGTTCCGGAAGACTGGAGGATAGCGAATATGGTCTCATTATTCAAGAAGGGGAAGAGAGACTTTCCAGGGAATTATAGGCCAGTGAGTCTTACTTCTGTTGTGGGCAAAGTATTGGAGAGAATTATTAGGGATAGGATTTATAGTTATTTAGAGAGAAATGAATTGATTGGGGATAGTCAGCACAGTTTTGTGAAGGGTAGGTCGTGCCTTACTAACCTTATTGAGTTTTTTGAAAAAGTGACCAAAGAGGTGGATGGGGGTAAGGCGGTTGATGTGGTATATATGGACTTTAGTAAGGCGTTTGATAAGGTGGCCCATGGAAGACTTCTGCAGAAAATGCAGATGTATGGGATAGAGGGCGATTTAGCTAATTGGATTAGGAATTGGCTAGCAGATAGAAGACAGAGGGTGGTGGTTGATGGGAGATATTCATCGTGGAGTTCGGTGACAAATGGTGTACCTCAGGGGTCTGTTTTGGGGCCCCTGCTGTTTGTAATTTTTATAAATGATCTGGATGAGGGTATTGAAGGATGGATTAGTAAATTTGCAGATGACACTAAAGTCGGTGGAGTGGTAGATAGTGAAGAGGGGTGTTATAGTTTGCAGAGAGACTTGGACAAGTTGCAGAGCTGGGCCGAGAGGTGGCAAATGGAGTTTAATGTGGAAAAGTGTGAGGTAATGCACTTTGGCAGGAATAATAAATGTGTAGAGTATAGGGCTAATGGTAGGATTCTTAATAGTGTTGATGAACAGAGGGATCTTGGTGTATTTGTGCATAGATCCCTGAAAGTAGGCAGTCAAGTCGATAAGGTTGTTAAGAAGGCATACGGAGTCTTAGCTTTTATTGGTAGGGGGATTGAATTTCAGAGCCGCAATGTCATGTTGCAACTGTACAAAACTCTAGTGCGGCCGCACTTGGAGTATTGTGTGCAGTTCTGGTCCCCACATTATAAGAAAGATGCGGAGGCATTGGAGAGGGTACAGAGGAGGTTTACCAGGATGTTGCCTGGTATGGAGGGCAGGTCTTATGAAGAGAGGCTGAGGGATTTGAGGTTGTTTTCGTTAGAAAGGAGGCGGCTAAGAGGGGACCTAATCGAAACATATAAGATGATTAGAGGTTTAAATAGGGTGGACAGTGATAGCCTTTTTCCTAGGATGGAGAAAGCTAGCACGAGGGGACACAGCTTTAAATTAAGGGGTGATAGTTATAGGACGGATATCAGAGGTAGGTTCTTTACCCAGAGGGTGGTTAGGGAGTGGAATGCCCTGCCTGCGGCAGTTGTAGATGCGCCAAGTTTGGTGGCGTTTAAGAGGTTAGTTGATAAGTTTATGGAAGAGAAGGGAATGGTTTAGTTTGGAGGGTCATTGCTTTTTTCATAATTGGTCGGTGCAACATCGAAGGCCAAAGGGCCTATTCTGCGCTGTAATGTTCTATGTTCTATAGCGAGTCAGTGAAAGAGTTGCAGCAAATCAGCCAGATATTAAATAGCTGAGTAGATCTATGTGGTCATACAATCGATTGCTGCTCATAGTCCTTATGCTTGTATATAAATGCAAGTTCTTTCTTTATAGTATCTAGTGTCAGTATATTTTATCAACTGCAATGAAATAATACCCAAGCCAAGATAACTGATGTATCCTGCTTAATGCACTCCATCTTGGAATCTGAGAAAGGATCTTAAATAAGTTAAGTACAGCCTACAAGAAGCAAAATCTCAATCTAGCTTGTCATATTTGATCTTCTTTTCCACAGGTCTGATTTCAAGTTAACACAAATGGATTCCATCTTTCAACAAGTCTTTTCCAGTAAAAATTGCTTCATGATTCTGTGAAGTGGCACAATAGCTGATACTGCTGCCTCACAACATCAGGGACTTAAATTCAATTCTCAGCTTTGTTCACTGTCTGTATGGAGTTTGCACGTTCTCCATGGGTTTCCTCTTGATGCTCTGGTTTCCTTGCACAGTTCAAATATGTGCTGGTTAAGTGCTTTGGCTATGCTATATTCTCCTTTAGTGTACCTAAATAGATGCCTGAGACTGACAATTACGGGACTTTCACAGTAAATTCATTGCAGTGTGAATGTTAGCTTACTTGTGACTAATAAACAAACTTTAACTTAAGCTACTTTCAGGTCAAATAAGTAATTTCAATATTATGCCACTAACATGGTGCTGGAAACATGGTCTCCTCTCATTTTAAAGAGACATCTCTTCTACAGCCCTTCAATGGATTGACTTCAAATAAAATTTAAATTCCCAATTCAATGAAGTCCCAACTCTTTAAAAAAAATCTCATAACTTTCTCAGCAAAAGTTGTAATTTAGGAATTAAATAAAAGCAAAATACTGCAGATTGGGAAATCTGAAATAACAGAAAATGCTGGAAAAACTCAGCGTGTCAATCAGCATCTGTGGAGAAAGAGAGTTAATGTTGAGCCTGTAAGAACTTGAAACATTAATGCTTTCTCTCTTCACAGATGCTGCCAAACTTACTCAACTTTTCCAGTGTTTTCTGTTTTTATTTTAATTCAGTGAATCAAGTCTAACACAATATTTATTTTTCAAGCAGCATGATTTGAATTTATGTATTTACAGTCCCATCTGTTAAAGCGGACAGACAGCTCCAACTTGGAGGCTACTGCAGATTTCAAGTAATTTTAAAGAAACTTTGCTGAATTGAAAATCATTGATTTGCATCTCAATTTCAGGCATAAAACAGGTCATAGTCCTTTAACTAAGCAATTCTCAGTCTCTAATTTACTCCCCTCCCACTCCAATTTACAGAATGGTGTGAATTTAGTGTACAAAGATCTAGACATAATTAGGTCAGATACATATAACTATGGTCACAATGCAGTCCTCAAAGACTCATTTTAGTCTCTCTTCCTTCTTACGTTGATCTTCCCTGTCTAAAAACGTTCTCCAAAGCCACCTGGTTTCTTCAAGATATCCTCCCTCAGCCTCTGACTGACGAATGAATTCAATCTCTCATTTCACCACTCAATCCTTCTTTTCACATCTCATTTTATATACTGTCCTACTCATATTTACAGCCACAACCTTAAAGTTAACATCTCCTGTGGCCTCTACTCCACAGCCTTGTTCACTGTCAAAGCTATCTGCAATAAAGCTTTGCATTCCTCACCACATCCATCCTCTTTCCAATCTACTTGCTTTTGGATCCATCTTGGAAAAGATTCTCTTCCAGGCTATTCCGTAACCTTAATTTTTGGATCATTTTTGCAATATTTCTGCACCTAATTTATTCAACCTTTTGGGTACCTTAATTGCCATTGAAGTTTTATGATTTTTCATCCCAGTCCTTGCCTTGCTTTGGCCGCCTTCTTCATGCCCCCAAATTGCATAAGATTCATAAGATTGACCATCAGCTGTACAAATAGCTTAGCCATTCTTTCACAAGCTGAATAAACTCTAGTACTCAGTCTGCAAAATTGTTTGCTACTCCTGAAGAATTAGAATAATCCAGATTCTTTTATGCAATATAAACGGTCTCCTTAAACGCATATGTCCCATCTTCACCTCAACAGGTGCAAGAAAATCATTTCAAAAATTGGAAAAATCAGTTCGCTGCCCCTACATTTATCCTGAACTCATGTTTCCCTATCATTTCTTCCCATGCTGACTCCAAATCTAATTCAATGTGACGCATCTTCTGTCCCCAATCTAATTTGATCTAAACTGCTTGCCACATAACATGCATAGCCAACCCACTAACTGAAATTAGAAATGGTTCTCTTTCCATAGGTACCATATTCCACCCTTTCAAAACCAGTCTTTCCACACCGTCTTTTCAAATGAACACCTTTCCCACAATTCCATGTGAATCACTCCATGTTTCTGTCCCGAGCAAGAGCACGAGAACTTTAATCATAGTACATTACAGAAACCGTACAGTGCAGGAGGCTGCACCAATTCTCTGACAGAGCACCCCCACATACTTAACCTACTAATTCACTAAGTGAATCGAACTTTCACACACAGCCAATCTACCTAACCTGCACATCTTTGGACTCTGGGAGGAAACTAAAGCACCTAGACAGACACAGGAACATCTTTTTGTGTTCAGCCAAATAAATAAAATTAACTTATGGCAACATGCAGACTCCACAGTCTCCCAAGGCCAGAACTGAATCTGGATCCTTTAGCAGTGAGGCAAAATTTAGAAGTAACAGAAGATGATCAGCAGAACCGGGGCAAACTGAATATGAGGCAAGTTTGCAAAGAAGCTGAGATAATAATCTGGGGCCGCAGGGTGGTTAGCTGTGTTAGGGCTAATCACAGTACAGCCCCAAATTATTATATCTCCCCTCAGTCTCTTAGCAGACTTGTCTAATATACAAAATTGGCCTGGCTCTGTTGATCTGCTTCTTCTATTACCTCTAAACTTAAAACACTCCTGGCTAGCCGCATATGCCTTCCATCTACTCTCAAATTTCAACCTGGGGAGGGATGGAGAAAAACAAAGGAAGGAAGGTTAAACATTGGCAAGTAAATTGTTCCTGCGTTTGACTCTCGTCGAAAATAACTGAAGCATGAGCTCCCATGCACTGAGAAAGGTGATCAAGAAGTGATGGGGTATCACGAAAAAGGTAGAGACAAAGCTGGGGTTAATTAAAATGGTGGACGGGGGAGTGGAAAATGGCGGGCGCGGGTTTGTTAATGTTCATGGGGCAAAACAAAACAGATACACAAATGAGCAAGAGTTTCGGCCAACATCTTCACTGAGATTTCCCCACCCCCTCCCAAAAAATCTTGTTGCCCTTGCTGCGTTTGGGAGTGTTGGTCTTTCTCACACTTTCAACCTCCTTTATCTCAACAAAAGATGTCGACAAACCCATCCGTGCGCGGGGGGTGGATTCACTAATAACACGGGATTTTAGTTTCTAGCAAGTCGCACGAACTCGCCTTTGAATTTATTATTCCGACGACCACAAAAAAAAGGGAGAAAATAATAAAAATGTAGGGGGACCTATCTGGATTCGGCCGCGGGCAGAGTCCCGGGGCTCGGGTTGAGCGGTCACCGCTGATGGCGACGTGAAGTATCTGCAGCTTTTTTTTGCTACTGCTTCTCTCCACCCACCCCTCTCTCTCTCTCTAGCTCTGGCCTGACCACACTTGCTTCTTCCGCATTTTCCTAGGGGTTAGGCTCTGACGTTACGTATTACGGCGGCGGCGGGAGCGGGGAGCAGAGTCGAGTCGAGTCGAGTCAGCCCCTCCTCCTCCTCCCCGCAGCCATCAAACAACAAAGCCTGATTGGCAGGGCTAGGCCCGACCCGACCCTCCAGCGCTCGGCCCAGCCAGGAAAGGCTTGAGCCTGCCAAGCCAGCGAGGGGAAACCGAAACGTCCCGAAATCTGGGCCACCGGCGGCCAGCCTGACTCACCAGGTAAGGGCAAGGGCGCCGTCGCGGCTGCAAGGACGCCTCTCTCCGGGACCACTTGCCCGGCGGGGCGGCTCGCGCGGCGGCTCGAGAGGGGCCGTTAGCAGCGGTGGCGGTTGGTAGGCCGCGAGGAGGCCGCACATAGGCCACGCGGGTCTCTCTCTCTTACCACTCCCCCCCCCCTCCAGTCCTGCTGAGCTTTAAGGAAGGCCTCGGCGGAAATTTATTCGAGTTAATTTTTTTAAAAAATAAATAAAATCGTTTGGGGAAAAGAAAGAAAACCGAGAGCGGGTGGTGATGGTCGGGGGGGGGGGGACATCTTTCCTTTTGTTTTTTTTGAAGGGAAATGTCGGCCAGAAGGAGCTGCCGCAGAGGCACAATGTGCGGCCGATGGCGGAGACAAAATGTCGGTTGGGGGCAGGGTTGGAGGAAGGCGTCCGGCGCCATCTTGGCGGTGAGTGGTTTTCTTTTTCCCCTCACTGAGGGGCAGCATGGAGTCTCTTCCAACCACCACCACCCCCCACTCCTCCTCCAACCGGCTCCTATGTCACCTTTGTTTTCCCTCCCCTCGACTCGGAAAGAAGCGAGAACAACTCCCGAATGGTCGGCGGCGGGGGGGTTCACTTCAAAGGAAAATAATGGGTGGGGGGGTGGAGAAAAAAATCCCGCGCTTTGCTGCGGCGGCAGCCGGATTTAAAATTCCGCAGACGTTGTTTTGCGCGCGATTTTCGCTCTTGCAGTGCTTTGGTTTCTTTCCTTCCTTTTTCTTTTCCTCTCCCTCCTGGCAATGCAGTTCGCCTCCTGAGAGAGACGATGTGTATTCGACTGTGTCTGGGTACAGACTAGACGGGCCGAATGGCCTCTGGCGCTGTAAAGATTCAGTGACTCTTGTCCTCTCCGCCATTTCCCATCTTCATTGTCGTCATCGCCTCACAGACACTGCGGCAGCTTTTTCTTTCTTTCTTCCCTTCCCCCCCCCCTCTCAATCAGCATTGCATGCATCGGTTTATTTGTTCATCAAGCGTCTCGGTGTTTTCTCTGGGCTATGAGCTCCGCTCTTCCCCTCCCCTCCCCGTGCAGTCAATTGAAATTTTTTTTGAGGCAGTACTTTAGTCGACCCAATGTACTTCGCTGGCAGGTCATTTGAGTGACCGGTAGAAGTGAAGGCAGCTCGTGTGTGGGTTTGAAACGTTCAGGAAAACCTTGGTTTCAGACTTCTGATTGCTGGGGGAATGCTGCTCTGAATTTGGGAAAAAAAAAGTCCTACATTTCACTTAACTAATGCATGACATTCGCCCTAGTGTTTCGAACTGAAACAATTTTCTCTGGCGTGAGGGGCAGCTCATTCTCCATCTATAAATAATCTCAAGGATTCTGATTTGATTTTTTTTTTATATGACAATTTGCGTGTTTACAAATTAACGAAAAGGCTCTCCAGTTTTGTACTCCTAGCAAGAATGTTCAAAATGTTGGAACTTTTCCTGTGAAAGCAAGTACCCAATATCAGCATCAAACACTCATTTACAACTTTTGCTTTGCAAATCATATCTTTCACACCTTTAGGACCAACTAAGCCCCTTTTGTACAGAGCTAGACCTGAGATCTTACGCTGTTATTTGTTCTTTCTCGTAAGCTTGTGGCTGAAATTAAGTCCAGGTTCCAGAGATAGAAAGTCAATGTCTAACTTGAGGCACCACCCAATACTCCCATTTTTTTCATTTATATTGTTGAACCAAAATGCATTATACTTTATTTCTAAGAAAATATGTCCAAAAACAAAAAATCTGGGTTTTCCAAAATTTCTGAAGTTAAAAAAATTCCTCCTTTGCACACACATCATGGTGTAAGTTCTACATTCTCAGTTTATCCTTTGTGACTTTTATGTATTTCATTTTAAAACTGTATTTTTAAACATAACGAACCAGAGCATGAAATTAATAAATACGTCGAACCTGCTAAGCTTTTTATGCTGAGTTGAAGAATCCACAAAATTCAACATCTGTTTATTGCCAATTTCTTCAGCAAAAGAGCTTGATAAGATTGTCCAGGTTCCATAGTGCACAAAATTATGCTTTGAAATCTCGCAGCAGTAGCAATTACAAATGGAAAAACACAAATTTGTATTTTACGTTGTCCATTGGGATGTAGAGAAGACAGCTGATATGGAACAGAGAACAAAGCAGAGCACTAGCAATAGGAAGAAGAGGTTGGTAGCAACAGAATTGGGAGCACAAGGGTGAGCAACATCAGGATAAATATGAAAACCCATGAGAAAATATATTTCGCTTTTTATAGCAAATTCCATCATATGATAACCTTGGACTCTTGATCCTTATAAGCCTTCTACATTGTAGCAATTTATAATTATGCAAAAAAAATGCTTGAGCTCTGCAGTGCGTAAACAGGTTAGCAGGAATGAAAGAGAAGCAGGAGAGCTGTTTATTATTTAAAAAGTGCTGTGGATTGTCACATGCACCCTATTTTTATTGCTTTCTTTCAAAATCAATGTCTGGAAGCAAAAGTTGATAACTGTTTTCATGTCCTACTAACACCAATGGACATGAACTCTCAGTCACTCAGATATGATTTCCCATCTACCCATTTGGCGTTTTAGATCTTGAATTATCAACTGAAGGATGAACAATCAATCTTCCCCTCACTGGTTCTGTACTCAAGTATTCTAATCCACAGATTTACTGACACAAGCAGCTTTTGCAACCATTTCTGGATAACATACATCAACATGGTAGTTTTATTTAATAGGAAAATTATCTGTGGGAGATCTAAATTTATGTAATTTCAAGTAATATGAAAGATAAATGAAAAATATTTTTTTCTGTTTGTTGACTTAAGTTATGAAAATCCTCCTTGGTCATATAATACTCTAAATGACTTGGTGGATATTGTCTTTGAAGTCTAAATAAAAAGAGTTATATGGGACTAAGTGGATAGGACGTTCAGAGATACAATATATGAGATGACTCAAAGTTCTCTGTGTTAAATTCTCAGATTCTGGATAAACGGGGAACCTTATGTTACTATGATTATCAATTAATTTTAATACTCCTGATTTTATGGAAATGCCAGAATTGATTGATCCCTAGGAAATGTATGGATTGTGGCTTTGCCTGAATATTTGTTTCAATTGATAACAAAGAACAGAACAGCACGGGAAACAGGCCCTTCAGCCCAACGAGCCCGCGCCGCCACCCCGATGTTCCCACCTCTACCTGTGATCCCTGTCTATAGTTATAAATCTATGGATTGAAACCAAATTTGAGACAATTTAGGGAGAATTTGTTCTGCCAGTTAGCCTAAGAGCACATCTTTGGGATGTGGGAGGAAACCGGAGCATCCGGAGAAAACCCACGCAAGCACGGGGAGAATGCGCAAACTCCCACAGACACAGGCCCAAATCCATGTATCTGCACAGCACAGCGATACTCACTGAGCTGTCATGTTGCCCATAAATGGTCCAGGTCAAGCGTACACTAGCAACGTGAAGCACTAGGATACTCTGAAAACAAAATCCAAGAGCAGCCCTCTCATGACCCATCGCGTGTATGCCCCTTGTTAGACAACAAGGTGGACCAAAGCACCTGTAGGATAAAAACATATACATCAATATCATCGCCTATTTACACACTTCCCAGGGACTTCCAAGGCTCATGATCCCTATTTTAAATCAGTTTTCTATACCCCTCCATTCCCATTCTGTTCATGTGCCCATCTAAGTATCTCTTAAATAACTCCAGAGTGCCTGCCTCCACCACTTGGCAGCGCATTCCATACCTCCACCATCCTCTGTGTGAAAAAACTCCCTCTAGCATCCAAATTATACCTTACCCCCCTCACCCTGAGCCTGTGACCCCTCGTGCTATTTGAGTCCATTCTAGGAAAAAGCTTATGTGTTGTGAATTTGAATATCTTGTATCTTGATACAACCTGGAAGACTTGAAATTGTTCCTAAACAGTTTGATGTACCAAAAGTCATTTCAGTGACAAGTGTGTTAAACTGTTTATGCTACCAGACAGGAGCTGCATGAGCACATTGGTTCCTGACATAAATGGTATGTTTCCTAAAAAAACGTAATCCATGATAAGGTAAATGCAGTTTCAAATTTCCTTTGTCGCCACTTGAAGACTGATTAAATGGCGGATCAGGCTTGAAGGGCCAAACGGCCTACTCCTACTTCTATTTTCTATGTTTCTATTCACGTAAAGTTGCATTTATCAGCTTTGTTTAGAAAGAAAAACAATTGGAAGTACATTTTAAAAGCACACAAAATGCAATCTCTAATGCACCATTTGTACAGAATATTTTATTTCATTGTCTGCTGTTCACTTTTCTTTCCTCACAATTAGCATTTTATGAAATGACTACAGTCTCATTACGGTAGAAGAAATAGGAGTGTGTTTCAGGCTTCGAATGAAACTGTCCAATGTAATGTTCTTGCCTGTTCCAAAGGCACTTAAGTATTTATTGGAATAAAATAAAATGTTGGCAATATCATGCAGACCTGGCAGCATCTATGAAGAGGGAAACTAGGTTAATGTTTTAGGCCAATGACCTTTCATCAGAACTGGGGAAGAAAAATAGCTGTTGCTATAGACTTTAAGCAGGTATAAATGCAGGAAAATTGTAGTCATGGGGTTGAACACAAGTGACTAAATTAGAAAAGAGTTGATGGTTCAAGAGAAAGGGGGGTGGTAATGGAACAAGTAAAGTGTCTAATGGAGTTCTGAGTGATGGAATTGTAAGCAACTGCTGTCAGAAAGATAGGTTATAATCTAAAATTGTAAAATTAATTGAGTTCAGAAGGAAGTGACGTATCTGATTTAAAGACGAGTTGCTATTTCTCGCACTTACGTTTAGTTTTATTAGAGTACTGCAGGAGATTGTGAATAAAGATCAGAGTAGGAGCATAGTGCAGAACTTTGCACTTGTAATACTTCTAGTGGGTATTGTTCAATGGATGATAGTTGCTCTCACTTAGCTTCTGTAAACAGACATGATTAAATGCAGATTATCAAGTAATGAGCTGGTCACAAGGTAGTCTTGTGAATATTTATTTTCTTGAGGCATTAGCAGTTGTACGCACCTCGTATTACCTTGCACATTTAATGTGTAGCAATTTCCCCGCCAGAAGCATTTCACTCCAAGGGTTTAATGTTACGGGGAGCTGGCGGCCCAACCTTATTGTGGGGAAGGGTGCATTTGAAACCCCTCAGAGGGTCAGGTGCTGGTGGAGAGGAGGATGGTGCCCCCTAGGCATAGTCATCTTGGTGGAGCCATCTTGGGCCTCTGGTAGTGCCCAAAGGGCAAAGTGCTAATATTCAGAGGGCATCTTGGCACTGGACACTGTGCTGTGAGCCAAGGAGGCAAAGCCTGATGGAGGTGGGGCCGGTGGGAGCGTTTCCACAGAGGGAAAGAGGCCAGCAATCAGAACTTGCCATTGTGCGAGAGTAGATCAGCCTGCTATGGGGGAGTTGAGGCTGGCCCAGATATGTGGGTGGGCAGGGAAAGGTCACTAGTGATTGGGCTGTAGGGGAATCTGAGGGCCAGTAATTGAGCTGGTTGGCGGATAGGCCATTGTGTGTGTGCTGACAGATTGATGTATTAGCAGTGGCCTGCTCAGTGCTATGCTGCTGGCCTCTTCAGTGGGATAGGTCCCCACCCCACCTCCCGATTTTTGGAGTGATTCATGCTAGCACACTTTGCAATGTACAGAGCTTGGGAGATTCATTTTGAAACTCGCGCTGAAAAAAAAACTGCACCATTAACTCCAGTTTTTACATGAATTTGACACTTTGAATTTCTTTTAGGAGAATGGCTCCAGCTGTGTTTGAGAGAGTAATCTATAAATCAGTAGGAGTGGGGATTAATCACCTGCGAATTAAAATTTCCATTAACACAAAACTGTTATTGAAATTAAGTCAACATTACATGGTGGGTATCAGAATTAAAGTGGATGTATGTATTCTGTTATCTGAAGAGGGTGATTAGTTGGAGAATTTCAATTCTTTTCCTCAAAAATTCCTTGATTGTCCATGTGCTAACAGAATTGCTGAGCACCTTGCCAGCACACTTATTTCTATTATCATTTGAGAGTCTGTGTTTTGCTAACAAATGTAATAAAAATTTAGCATCTCAGTTCCAGCACTAGGTAAAAATGTTTGCTATGGTGGTTCTTCTGTCCAGGAAAGAAATGAAGGCTTTGAATCTAAAACTGTTTGTTTGTAAGGTAGTTTGAGTAACAATTGAGACACTTGATGCAAATTTGCTCACTTATATTTGACCCTGATCAATGCTTCATTTTGTCTATATAAAGAATTTCAGGTTTACTATAACTACATATCAGAATGTACATGCCCTCTGTTGGTAATAAAGAAATTCTCTATGGTGATTACTGTTAACAAGATGCATCTTTTTGTTGAAGAAACTGGAACAAGAGTGCCATCTAGCACTGTCTGTACTTCCTACAAGTTCATAAATTTGCAATTTTATATAAATTAGGGATGGGCAATAAATTCTGGTCTAGCCAGCAATGTCCATATTGTGACCTATATTTCCTTTGTTATTATCACACATATTGAGAGACAGTGAAAGTATTATTTCTTGCTTGTGCTCTGCAGACAAAACATAGCAATCATAGAGTACATGGAGAGAAGGAAAGGAGAGGGTGTAGAATATTGTGTTACAGTCAGCTAGGATGTAGAGAAAGATCAGTTTAATTAACATATGGTAGCTCCATTCAAAAGTCTGATGGCAGCAGATAAGCTGTTCTTGAGTCAGTTAGTATGTGATCTTAGACTTTGTATATTTTCCCAACTGAAGAAGATAGAAGAGAGTATGTCCAAGATGTGTGGTATCCTTGGTTATGCTGGCAGTTTTTCTGAAGCAGCGGAAAGCGTAGAATGGAGTCAGTGGATGTTTGCATGATGGACTGGGCTACGACCACAATCCTTTGAAATTTCTTGAGGTCTTGGTCAGAACAGGAGCCATACAAAGCTGAGATATACCTGGAAGAGATCCTTTCTATCGTGCATCTGTAAAAAATTGAAGCGTTGTAGCGGACATATGGAATTTCGCACATCATGCGAAAGAATGAAAATGTTAATAAGCCACAATTCAATTTTGAATAAAGAGCTAAACATTTCAGATGCTGGAAACATGACGTGAAAGACTCATCAGGTCAGCCAGCATCTATGGGGAAAACTAACAGGTTAACATTTCAGCAGAATTGGAAAATATTAGATGAATAGCACGATCAAGAGTCTATATCCTAAATGTTAACTTGTGTTTTTGCACACACTGCTGACATGAAATGTTCCCAACATTTTTGCTTCCAATAAACTCTTAAGGGTAAATCATAACACCGAACATTTCACCCTCCTTGGTACCTACATTCATTATCAGTTTATAGCTACAGAGAGTTAGACTTGTAATTAATAAATTTTTATATTGATGCTTGAGTCTTACTTTTAAACTGTTATGAATCTGTTAAAATCACTAATAGGGTCTTGTTACTTCTGAAGTTTACCACAACATCTTCTAATACTTGCACTACATTTCAAAATAATGGTTGGAATAACCATTTTTAATAAATAAATGACATAACAGCTTTTATCTATCTTGGTTCCCTGCCCCTTCAGCACTGAAAATATATGCTAGTGGTTTGACTTGCTTTTTGAGGCACTGCAAAAGCTTTAGAATTGTTACCCCTCTATATGGTACATAATTGTCTTCATCCCTTCCAGTGTGAATTGCAGTCAACTTTCCTCTGTTACCACAAGCATCCTTTTCAAATCCATCCAATTTGCACCTGAAAATTAATGAGAAAAAATATTAAAAAAAACAAATTTCAGCAATATGTGTTGTAAAACTTTTCAAACAGGTCCCTCAGTCCTCACCACTCCGAATCCAGGCAAATTATAATGTCTTCTACCGTTACTCAGTCCATATCCCTCTATTCCGTCCCAATCCATGTACCCATCCAGATGCCTCTTAAATGTTGCTAATGTGACTGCTTCCACCACTCCTCTGGCAGCACGTTTCAGGTACTCACCATTCTGCATGAAAAACAACCCCGCATATCTCCATTAAACATTCCCCCTCTGATTTTGAACCTGTGTCCTCTTGTAATTCACACTTCCATCTTAAGAAAAAGCCTCTAACTATACACCCATCTATGCTTCCCATAGTTTTGTAGTCCACTATCACATCTCCCCTTGGCCTTCATCTTTCCAGTGAAAACAATCTGGTTTATTCAATCTCCTCGTAGCCAATACCCTTGAGACCAGGCAACATCCTGGTGAACCTTCTTTGTACTCTCCAAAACTTCTACATCGTTCTGATAATGTGGTGACCAGAACTGCATGCAATATTCCAAATGCGATTTAACCAACGTAGCTGCAACATGATTTCCCAAGCTTTTCAGTTCAATTCTCTGAGCTCTGCCATCTCTTGAGGATCTTCTTTGCAAAGTTTGATCTTGTAGGCCGCCTTCCTTTATCATTGGGTCTCTGCTTAGCCCTTGAGGTTGAGGCCTGGGGTAGGGGGGAGTGGTGTTGAGTATTTGCGTGGGTGGTCTCCAGGTATCTTCTCTAATCCCCTTCTTTGTGCCCTTATTTTCTTGTTCTCAATTAACAAGATCACTGGATGGCATCACCAATTTCATATATGGAGAATTGATTATATATATTATTAATATATTATTACCAAAGAAAATATATGGTGAAATTGAATTGGACATATTTCATTTTTCTAATAGGTGACTCCTTTTTTTACTGCACCTGGATAAGCATGCTGCAATTGGTGATTTACTTCTATGTACACTGAAAAATTGTTTTTAATGGTAAGTAATTAAAGTACATGGGTGTGTATTTAAACAAATCACTTGAATCTCAAACCTCAAAATGCTTGCAAGTATATTTTGAAAGATAATCTGGTATGGTTTCAGATTAAAGATTTTTGATTTGAAGGGTAGTTTAGGCTAAGACTTCAAATGTATAAAGTAATGGCTAATTTTATCTTTTAAAATCAGGATCATAACATTTTTGGGACAGCAATCAATGCCTATCAATTAGAGACGGGACGGGAAAATATAAATCCTTTATTTAATCTCAATGTTAAGCAGTGAATGTTTGAAAAACGAGCAGGAAGGTGAGAAATACTTTGGCACAGTATTTGGTTTTAAACTTGAAGGTGTTAGTTTTACTCAGAGAAGGTTGGTTCTTTTAAATTTTAAATAGATATTTCAATTACACTTTTTCCTGTGTATATTTGTGTTTGTAAGTGTTGTGAAACTTTAGCCTGGATAATTAATCATTAAATATTTTCACATATGTTTTCAAATTTTTTTTCTAAGCAATGTCCTTGCAATTGCGTTTTGATTTCACAGGTCTTTTATACATCATTGACTGTTTATTTTGTGTTTGAATCTCAAAAAGAGGCTTTTAATGAATACGTATTTGTTATTCTTGGGCATAATCAGCTAATAAAAAGTGATACTTTAAGGGAAACGGTAATTTATGAATGCGTATTAATGTTGAATTGGAGATTGATGATAAACTATTGTTTAAGTTAATATTGGGCCTTGGACGTAAGTCTGAGTAGCCCTGCTTGAGTACAATGAAATATTTCAGAAGTTAGATATGTTGACGGATAGTGGATCGAGTCATAAGTCCAATTGTGAAATGATGCATTACATAATTTTGTTTATTTTCTGACTTTTTTCTTTACTCCTATGCCCTCCTGAAGGCAGTGAGACATGTTAGGGTACTTTCATGTGGACAGCAACTGTTAGTACCACAGCCAAGTCTCTGTTCTTCATCTGTAAGCCTTGGCCAATATTGCGACAGCATTGGAACTGATGAGAAGCCTCATACTTGTGCTCGTGTTATTTGCTTGTGCACTTTGTGCAGCTTAATTAGCTTGGTTGTATTTAAACAAAAGTCTCTTCTCCCAAGAAAGCTGAAGTTAAATATAACTAATTTTTCCATTCTCCCTCCCATTTGTTGGGTCCCAGAACTAAGATTGGAATTAAATCTGGAATTTCTCTGGTCCTTCTGGCTGAACAGAAAACCACATAATGTACTTATGCATTATGTAATTGGAAGAATTTTAGTTATTTTGATGTATTTCTTGTTTCATTTGCTACAGAGGTCAAGCAATCTGCTTCCAGAAACCTTTTCAATGATATTGTAAAATGCAATCTTAAGCGAGGTTGAAAACATTTGGGTATAATGTTGATTCCATTAATTTGGTTTTCCCCTCTGAGGCAAAAAGTAAAACGTTACTTGTTTTCTCCTTAAAACAGAATTGAGATTGAGTGATTTGTCCATATGATTTATAAATGTGAACAGCCAGTTTTATTCCATTTAAAGCTTACAGTTCTTTTAATAGTTCTGATATTAATTTCAAAAGATGTTTGAATCTCTTGAATTCCACTCAGTATAAGCCTTATTAAGTGAATAAGGTTTTTATAGATTGGTAGAATGAGCTGCTGAACTCAGTCACCCTAGTGACAGGTGGATGGATTGGCTAATGCCGAAATAAAGGCGATTTGAAAGCCAATCCCAGTAGCTGTGTGGGTCTTCTGGTTTCTACCACACAGTGAGTCAATCCCTTCCGCGGGAGCCACCTGGTTCCGTCTCCTTGGGCACAAGAGAGGGTATTCCGTGACTGGCCGAGAAACAAATAGCGGGGGCGATGCATGCTAGGTCCATGACCACTACCACCGGACTGCCAGCCAGGAGTGGTATCACTGGAATGGACTGTGGTGTGTGATGCGTAGCTGTGGTATTCTTGGCGTTCTAGACCACAGTGAGTCAGTCCTCACCGATGGTCCCGCAGGGAATTCAGGCCTTCAATCTGGCAGGTGATGGTGCTGAAGGGAATTTGACTGGCCGAGAACAGCCAAAACGCTTCTATACCTATAAACCCGGTAATCGGTGAAAGAAAAAAGTTTTGTCTCGACAGGTTCCGGCTTGTCCCAGGGATAGTTGGTGATCCGCTGGCGGATGCGGTCACGCCTATCTAGGTAGTAGAATGCACCTGCGACCTCCTACCCACACGATTCGGTACAGAGGGTAAGACGAACGCACTGAGCCTGGTGTGACACAGAGAAGGGACGTAGTGCCCCGTCTTGTCTCTGATGATCACTACCAGAGGATGACGAAAGATAATAACGGCACTGATTTCCACCCAAGGTGTCGCGGTACGTATGGGCAACACGTCAGCCCAGTGATTAGCACTGCCGGCTGGTCAGCTATAAGGACCCAGGGTCGACTCCCGACCTTGGCCTGTGGCTGGGGGAGTTTGCACATTCTCCCCGTGGTTGCGTGGGTTTTCCCCGGGTACTCCGGTTTCCTCCCACATCCCCAAAAACGTGCTAACTAGGTTAATTGGCTAAGACAAAATTGTCACATCACCTAATCTGGCTCCCCTTAATTCGGCCTAATTATATCCCCTAAATTCCCTCCCTTGTGCAAGAGAGCCGAGCACCGACCACACAGTACCGACAAAAGGCTCACTAAAATGCCCATAAACATCAGGGATGACGGTAAATTGAGCTAGCTATAAAATCTTAGCTTAGATCCCAGCTCACACCCCAGCTAATAACATCTTAGCAGGGAATCCAACCGAGCCACAAATTAAGATCAAGTAGACCCTTGTCGGGGTTCTGCTAGTGGTAGACCAAACCGTCAACGAGCGACGTAAAGACTCGGAAAAGGCACTCACTCGAGTGTATTAAAATAGCCATCAAATACTGTGCCCAAGAATCTATCTATCACCTTAATTATTGGGATCTGCCACATTTGGTTAGAGAGGAATCTGAAAAATCTGTTCAATGTTTTATACGCAGTAATGCTCAATGATATATAAAGTATGGTATATAAATAACCCAGTAAGAACCATATATGTCATTTCCGTATAGTAACTTTCATACAAGTTCATTACATTAAACTGGAAATGTTGTTGCTTTGGATTGCATGGTTCAAATTATGAATGATGTCCGGTAGGTGGTCAAAGACAAAATTGTAAAATTTACCTTAACTTTGGCTTTGATCTTCCAAGGTTTATCAACATATGCAAAAACAGGATGTGAAGGACAAATAACATTTGTACAACAGCACAAATACTGAGAGTAACCTCAAAGCCTCTTGTTTCGTTTAACAGATTTAGCAGTGACTGATGAAATTTACAGACCATGGATGAAGATGTAGGAAGACTTGAATTACCGCAACAGGAGCCCAAGGTGATTTTTGATAACACAGGTAATCCAAACACATGTTTGAATTAAGAATACTGTGCTATTTGTTTAATATGCTGGAATATTTTGAATCCACAAGTTCTAACTCGATAAATTAGAATAGAGATTATTAAAATGTAATTTAAAATGGTTCGAGGCAGTTCCTTTTAGTCTTTCTAATATCATTCTCATGATTATTCCAAAGAATTGAAAGGTTACTTTTCATTTCAAGAACCTCCACCAATCATCAATAAAGTCCCATAAACTGGAATAAAGTGAATGAATGGTCAATTAACTTATTTTAGCTGTGGCATGAAAGTTGGCTTTTTGTTTATTTATTCACAGGCGTTGCTAACTATACCAGCATTTTTCCCATCCCTAATTGCTCTTGAGAATGTGGTGACCTGCTGCCTTGAACCGCTGCTGTCCACGTGATGTAGGTAGACCCACAGTGGAGTTAGGAAGGGCATTTCAGAATTTTGGATCCAGAGAAAGTGAAGGAATGGCAATTATAGTTCCAAATCAGATTCTGTGTGGCATTGAGAGAGGGTTGGTGGGGAGGGGAGGTAGAAGGAGAGAGTTTGCGGCAAGAGGATTGGGAGAGGGTGTGCAGCTAGCAGGTGCTGGTGTACGCATTACATCTGCTGCCCTTTCCTTTGGAGAGTTAGATGTCTTGGGTTTGGAAGTTGCTGTTGAAAGAGCCGTGATGAATTGCCTCTGCATCTTATAGATGGTACATGTTGCTGCCACTCTGTGTCATTGGTGGAGGGAATAAATATTTTTGGGTTGTGGATGTGATGTAAATGAAATGGGTTGCTTTGCTCAGGGTGGTGTCGAGGCTCTTGCATGTTTGTTGGAGTTCCCTTCATCCATGCAAATGGAGAGAATTCCATCGCACTTCTGACTTTGTGTCTTGTAGATGATCAACAAGCTTTGGGAATTAGGAAGTGAGTTACTCGCTACAGAATATGCAGCTTCTGACCTGCACTTGTAGCCACAATATTTATGTTGCTGGCCCAGTTTAGTTTTTTGGTCAATATTAGTCCCAAGAGTGTTGATAGTGGGGAATTCAGTGATGCTAATACATTGAATGTGGGTGATGAGAGGGATAGTTAGATTCTCTCTTGTTGGAGATTGTTGTTGTCTAGCACTTGAGTGATGTGAATGCTACTTACCACTTGTCAGCCTAAGCTTGAATATTGTCCAGGTCTTGCAGCATACTACAGTGTACTACAACATTGGAAGAATTACAGATGGTGCTGAACATTTTGTAATCATCAGGGAACATCCCCACTTATGACTGGTGATGGAGGGAAGGTTATTGATGAAGCAGCTGAAGGTGGTTGGGCTCAGCATGCTATCCTGAGAAACCCCAGTAGTGATGTCTGGGACTAAGATGATTAACCTCTAAGAATCATAGCTGTATTCTTTTATGTTAAGTATGGCCCTGACCAGTGGAGTGAATTCCTCTGACTTCTGTTGACTTTGCTCAGGCTCCCTGATACGATACTCAGTCAAGTGCTACCTTGATGTCAAGGACACCGCTCTTGCCTCACCTCTGGAGTTAATTCTTTTGTCCGTGTTTGAACCAAAGTGTAATGAGTCAAGAGCTGAGTGGTCCATTGAAAACCAAACTGAGTGTCAGTGAGTATGATATTGTTGAGTAAATGCAGCACTGCTGAAGATACCTTTCAGCACATGGTAATGATATGTAGACTCACTTTGTGAACTGTTGGGGAGTTAATTGACTAGGTTGGATTTGTCCTGCTGCTTGCAAAAAGGCACATCCTGGCCAAAGAGGCCAGATAGATGCCAGCATTGTAGCTGTATTGGAACAGCTTATCAAGGGGCATGGCTAGTTCCAGAACACAAGTTTTCAGTTTTATTGCTGGAATATTAAAAAGCTCATAGATCTGTTACCTTCGTTCTGTTCATTGCATGCTGCTTCCGCTGTTTAGCGTGCAAGTAGTCTTGTGTTGTGGCTTCACCAAGTTGACACCTCATTTTTAGGTATTCTGCTTCTCGCACACTTGCCCGCATTCTTCCTTCATCTTAGGTTGATCCATTGGCTTCATGGTAATGATAGAGTGAGGAATGTAACTGACAAGGTCAATAACTGGCTCTTATGGTTGCTGGTTCCTTCATAACTCCCTCAAATCTAACAACTATTTCCTTTAGAATCTGGTCAATTTGGTCAGCACTGGTACCATCAAGCTCTTCCCAGTGAGGGACATTGAAGTCTCCCACTCAGAGTATATTTTGTGCCCATGACACTCAGTGCTTCCTCCAATTGGTGTTCGAATGATGGAGTACTGATTCATCAGCTGTGGGGCTTGGGGAGATGGGTGGGGTGCATAGCAGATAGTAATCAGCTGGAAGTTTTCTTGCTTGTTTTTAACTTAGTGCCACAAGACTTCAACAAGTCTTGAGTCGGTGTTGAGGATTCCCAGGGCACTCCCTGGCTATAAAGCACTGAAGTGCTGCCACCTCTGGTGGGAACAGGACCTAACCAGAGATTATGATGGTAGTGTCTGATACATTATCTGTTAGGTACAATCCTGAGACTATGTCAGGCCATTGTTTAACTAGTCTGTGGATCGGTTCTCCCAATTTTGGCACAAGCTCCCATTGATTAGTAAGGAGGACTTGGCAAGATCTACTGGGCTGGGTTTGCCATTGTCCTTTTTGGTGCTTTGGTTAATGACAGACAATATATTTCTGTTTAATTCCTTTTTGTAGACTTTGTAGCAATTTAATACAACCGGGCAGCTTGCCAATTATTTTAGAGGGCATTTAAGGGTTAATCACATGGCTATAGGTCTGGAATCACGTGCAAGCCAAACTAGGTAAGCATGGCAGATTTTTTTTCTAAAGAACATTAATGAACCAGATGTTTACAACAATTAACAATGGCTTCATAGTCACTATTAGGTGACTATGCTTTTTAATTCCAGATTTATTCATTGAATTTAAATTCCATCAGCCAGGGTGGGGTTTGAATCTAGCTTCTGGATTAGTAGTGCAGTGGTTCACTACCTCCCCATTACTATGCTACTGTTACTCCCATCTGCTTACTCAGATGGTATTTTAGGCACCCACCTGAACAAGAACATGGGTCCATAATGTAATATGTCATATGAAATATGGCATCGTTGACATTGCATACTCCTTCAGGAGTGTCAACTTAGATTATATACCATGCCCTGAAGTGAGATTTTTTAAGTTTGATTTTACCAGAACGCCATTAGGGGTAAGTTAACTCTTGTATTGCTGTTTATAATCTGGTACGTTAAGATTAACTTACACTGAATGTCAGTGTCGGAAGTTGATCTAATATTGTCTTTTCTGTTACTGAATTTGAAAGGTTGAAGCACCTTTGAGTGCAGTCAGTTGGCTCCTAATCATTGCCAGTCTTCAGTGGCAAGATTTCCTTGGTCATTTTGGAGGTTTAGATAGGGTGGACAGTGATAGCCTTTTTCCGAGGATGGAGAAAGCTAGCACGAGGGGACATAGCTTTAAATTAAAGGGTGGTAGTTATAGGACGGATGTCAGAGGTAGGTTCTTTACCCAGAGGGTGGTAAGGGTATGGAATGCCCTGCCTGCTGCAGTTGTAAATGCGCCAAGTTTGGTGGCGTTTAAGAGGTTAGTAGATAAGTTTATGGATGAAAAGGGAATGGTTTAGGTTAGAGTCATTGCTTTTTGTTAATTGGTCGGCGCAACATCGAGGGCCGAAGGGCCTGTTCTGCGCTGTAATGATCTATGTTCTATATTTTGGCACAGCTAACTGCCCTATTTTTCCCATGTATGTACAGGTCTTGAAACAATTTTATCCATATTCAAATTGTATTTATCGGAACTAATGACAATTCCTTTGTTATAATTGTGGCCTATTCACAATCTTGCGTGTTATGAACTATGGGAGCATTGCTTCATCCTTCATGGGCAAAGGTGTTCGTCTTAGTTTTGCAGTTTAGAATGTCTCAAAATCATAAAATTACACTTTGTTCAATTCTTCTTCATAAATCTTCCAAATTTCCATCAAAGTGTGCAGAAAGAAAGGTAGAATACTCATGATTTAACTAGCAGCACATTCTGAAAGTGACGAACAACAATGTTAGCAATGTTACTGTAGGTAAAAAAGATTAAAAAAAAATTCACATGGAAAAAATGACCTTTTTTAACCTTTAATCACACGTTGATCAAAATCTTTGGTGTCCAGTTCTCTGAAGTTGCTTTCAACTGTGATGTGGAGATGCCATTGTTGGACTGTGATGGATAAGAATGAGAAGTCACATGACACCAGATTATTATCCAGCAGGTTTATTTGAAATCTCAAGCTTTTGGAGCGCTGCTCCTTCATCAGGTGAAGGAGATGCAGGTTCACTTCATGAAGGAGCAGCGCTCTAAAAGCTTGTGATTTCAAATAAATCTAATGGCTTATAACCTGGTGTCATGTGACCTTTCAATTTCAACTTACGGGATCTCAGTTCATAGTTCCAATTCAAAACCTGACTCTTCTGTATTTTCTTTGGCTGCTGCCCATTTAAAAAAAAAACAAGATATATGATGAGCAGTTGAGTTAGTTTACCTTTCTCTTCAAAAATAGTAAACATATTCATATAGTATACAACAGGGAAGTTAGCTGTTTCTTTAATTGTTTACCTGTGTCGGAAATGGACAAGAGCGCCATCACAAGGATGTCCAAATCCAACTACAGTTTTAACTTTTTCTGAAGCTTCACCTCTTAGGTTGATACAAACTTCACATTGCTTCCCAAGTGTTTTTTTTTGAAGACTTTTGTCAAGTTAGTGTTTGTCATTTTCAGGGAACAGAAACATTTGATTTTAGGATCTTGACCCAAGTTGTTGAATCTAAATTGACCCTACAATTAATATCCATAGCTCTAGATTAGTTCAGTACATCTAATGAAGAGTAAGAGTTTTGCCTTTATTTGTACTTGAAATAGTGAAATTGAGTCCAGAATACAAACTTTTCCCTTCTCCTTCTAAGACATATTTTTCCTGATGCCTTTTCCTAAGGCTTAACTTCCTAATGAAGTTAAGAGAACCCGATATTTTGAGAAAATGATATCACATTGGCACAGTAAGTGACTATTAACTGTTTCCCAGTTATTATTCCCTATATGTCACTAATTTGAATACTAGTGGACAGATAACGCAACTTTTTTTTTCATAACCAAACTGAGGAAATTCATTTTGCCATCTCTACCAATTTGCTCCTATTTGCAGAAATCACCATGTAATATTTATGGCCTAACACACCAGCAGAATGGAAAGCACTGTTGTCTCTAATTCCAACAGTCTGGTCAAGAATTTCCTTCTCAATTTCCTATGTTATAATATATCCCAGTGGGAAAATTATATTTTTTCCCCTGATGAATTGAGGTTATGGAATCCAGATGCTATTATCATCAGCATGTTTGAAAAACATGTTTATGCACGTTTGTCTCACTGTGTTGGTTTCCAGATCCTCAATGATTATCATCCTTATGCTTAAATCTATCTATGTTCTCTCCCTTCTCAACTCTGCAATTTCCTACACTCCTACAAATCATTGTCCTCACAACTATGCCACTTCTCTAATCTGTTTTGGATTCCATTTTCCTCATTACCACTGCTGGTTCTTTAAGCCATCTAGATTTTTTGGATTTTCTTCCCTAACGTTCACTCCCCCTCCCCAACCCTGTTACTTTTTTTCTTCCTTTTAGAAACAGTAAAAGTTCAAAATTTACTTCAAATTTCTTGTCTCATGGTTACTGTATCAATAGAACGTTGCTTATTTTCGTGTATTGGTTTTCAGATCACAAGATATACAGTTCATAGAACATATAAAACGGACTAAAGGAAGTGGCCATGGAAATAATGGATGCTTTGGTTATCATGTTCAAAAGTTCTGTAGATCTGGAACAGTCCTAACAGATTGAAGGATGGCAAATATAACCCCACTATTTAGCAATTAAATGTCAATGTACAAAATTAAAGCACATAGGATTGAAAGTAATATTTGGCATGGATTGAGAATTGGCTAGCAGACAGGAAATCGAGTAGGAATAAATGGTCTTTTCTGAAGGAGCAGGCAGTGACCCGTGGGATCCCACAGGGATCAGTGCTCGGATGCCAGCTATTCATAATAAATGACTTTAATTCGGATTTGGACCAATGATTTGGATGCAAGAACAAAAAGCAATGTTTTCATATTTGCTAATGACACAAAACTTGGTGGGAAGGTAAATGGTGAGGAGGATGTTAAGAGGCTTCAAGATGATTTAGACAGATTGAGTCAATGTGAAAATATTTGGCAATATAACATGGATAATTGTGAAGTTACCCACTTTGGACAGAGAGATAGAATGGTAGAGACTTAATTAAATGGTAATAGATTTGGAAATGTTGACATACAAAGGGACGTTCTCATACACCCATCACTGAAAACAAGCATGCAGATACAGCAAGCAGTTAGAAAGGTAAATAGTGTGTTGACCTTGATTAAAGGGGAAAGGATGTTTTGATGCAATTGTGCAGGGCCATGGTGAGACCACATCATGAGTATTCTGTGCAGTTTTGGTGTCCGGACTGATTCCTGGATGGCAGGATTGTCATACGAGGAAAGATTAGGTTGATTGGGGCTGTATTCAATGCAATTTAGAAGATTGAGAGGAGATGTTATTGAAACATAACAGATTCTTACAGGGCTGAACAAATTGAATGCAGGGATGTTATTTTGTCTGCCTGAAGGGGTGCCTGAACAAAATGTGAAAATCTCTGGATATGGGATAGGTGACTTAGGACAAAGATGAGGAGAAATTTCTTCACTCAGACAGTGGTAAACCTATAGGAAGAAGTGTGGAGGCCAAATCACAGAACATATTTAAAAAGGAAATAGATATGATTTCTTGATTTTAAAGGTGTTGCGGGGTTGGGGAGAGCATTAGAGTATGGCATTAAGATAGATGATCAGCCATGAGCATGTTGAATGGTGGAGGAGGCTCGAAGGGCCAAATGGTGTATTTTTGCTTGATTTTTCTGTTTCTATATGACTGCAGCATACTTTACTCCTTAGAAAAATGGCATGTACAGCTGAGAGTCCATGCGTCTTTACAAAGGGAGTTCTCTGGCACTGGTGTATGAATTCTTATGATCCAACTATATCAAAAATTGGCTCTTGCAAGCTGCTATCAGGGTTTGATTAAAAGATTTGGATCCCTTTGTTTTTTTGATCTAGGAATTGTGGGTTCAAGTCCTTGATTTGAAGCAATATAGGAAGAAAAGTACAAAAGGATGTGCAGTAGACAGAATCTGTGAATTTCTCAATGCTTCTAAGAATTCTTCCTGGACCATTTTTATGATGTAAAAGTGGAAACAAGTAGTTTGAAGGATACTTCAATAGATCAGTATAGGTTATGTGCCAGAAAGGAACAAATATATTCTCAGTCAAAAAAATGCTTCAATGAAGAAAATCAATCATTATCACAAGTTATTGATAAGATTGTGCTATATACACTGATTAGCTGTTAAATCTAATGAGTACAGAATAATCCCTGTAAATGTTGAAAGTTTAACTAAATAAAACTGAATATCTCTGAATGTTGATACAATATTGTTTACATTAAATTTTTGTTTTTTATTTTCTAGTTCAGGAAGTGACTTCTCAACACATTGATGAACACCATATCCTTGTAGAAGTTCAGGAAACTATCTTTGTTGATTCCACTATTAATTCTGGATCTCACTTTGTATCTGATGAAACTGACTCTGTCGTAATACAGGATGTCATTGAAGATGTTGTTGCTGAAGATATTGTTACTGAAGATGTTCATTGTCCAGATATTATTGAGGAACCAGAAACCATCATTGTTCCTGAACAAGTATTGGACACAGATGTTGCCACTGAGGAAACCTTGGGCACAGTTCCTGAAGATGTTTTGGCTTCTGACATTACCTCGGAGGCCATGTGTGTAGCAGAACATGTCCTGACAAGTGAGGACATTTCTGATATGGCTACTGTTGAGCATGTTGCTGTCACAGAAGCTGAAATAGTCACGGATACTTTGTCGCCTGATGTAGAAGAGGTCCTAGTGGCAGATCCTGCCACGGAGACGGAAATAGACACACGTAGTTTACACGTTCAGAGTCAAGAGACCGTTCCCGTCACCATTGAGGCTCCAGTAGGAAATAAAGACACCAGTGAGGATTATTTAATGATTTCCTGTAAGTGACGAGAGAGGTAGGCCTTTGGCACACGGAAAATGAAATATTAATGAAATGTTATTTTGCCCTTGAAAGTAGCTGAATGAATTGTTCAGTGTGTCATTATATACATTGCGTTTAAGTTATTCAGGCTGAGGCATTTCACAATTTCTGACTGAAATGCAGAGAGGGGAGTATACATTGAATTCATTCTGGTAAGATTTAATTTGTAATTAAAGGACTCCTTACTAAGTCATTGTGTTTTCAAATCCTAAACTCAGTGCCATAGATTTGAGTACTTGATTGCTCTTGTCATCCACTACAAAATATGATTTGCCTATGTTGATATTGAATGATCCACCTACTCTAGACCATTTTGAGGGTAAGATAATAGTTGTTATTTTCCTGTGCTAGTTTTTCCTCAAATCTCCTGTAACTCTGTCCTGTATCATCTATTGTGAAGAACTGAGACTTTGTCACAAGAACTGAGCCATTTACGTGGTTGGTGTTTCTTCTTATTCATTTCTCCATACATAGCAGTTCTGTCTTTCACAAAGCCTATCCAAGTTCTGACTGTTTTACCTTTCTTGGTCCATACTGCTATGACAGCATTCAGTTCAGCTCGTAATTCATTTACAGCACTAAATTAGCCAGTTTTCTGTATTCTTCATGCTGAATAACTATATTTCAATAATTTGAGCAAGTAAAATTTCTGAACAGTTTAAATTATTTTAGCAGTAAACTAGTGAATTGGAGCAAGAGCACTGGCTATTTTTCTTGCCTTCTTTTCTGGTTCAGCAATATAGAGGTAAATCTAATGTTGCCTGGCTGAAATTCTTAAAGGTAATGTAGGGTTGAACTTCGGATGTTCCTGGTCTGTGTCATGGTGTGCACAGCAATGATATGGACGTTATGAAAACCTATTTGAATAACATCATACAGCAGAAAAATAATGAGTTCAATCAAATTTTGAGCTATAGTAAGAGCTGTTTAAATGATTTTAATGGATCCTCGTATTATTTTTCTGATATTGTTTCCGAAGTTCGTGACTTCTGCAAATATGATTCCAGAGATACCATTATTATGGAGTACATCATTCATTCAGTATCATTATGTCTGAGGCTAGACATTGACCGTGGAATTTTACCATCCTGTCCACCACAGAAATCGGAGCAGGCGAGGGGCGGACAGTGAAAAGGTCTGTTGACCTCGAGTGGGATTTTACGGTTGGGGTGAGCGAGGTCGTAAAATCCCGTCCTGAGTGTCAGTGATTATTTGGCCCCTGCTTCAAAGCAGTTCTAAAGTTTAATCTTATAAGATGATCTCCATACTTTATTACTATCAAAGTGCATTATTTTGTTTACTTTAATTGTTTATTTCTTTTTTTGTTAATTACTTTAGAATTAGCATTCTTCATCAGTAGGCATAGTGTGCTGACTCTTCGAGAAGCTTGTCTAATCTGTTTTTCATTTTCATGGAATCTTGCTCTCTCTTTCAAAGCTTTAATATACAAATTTTATTGGAGGCAATCACTCTTTCACTTTTCAGAAATTTATTTTGCTACAAAGCTACATGGTGTGCAAGAAGCACATCGGTTTTGTTGCATGTTATCAAAGTGTGTTTCTAACTATGTACCTAATACAATTAATAGTAAATTATATACTTTTTTTAAAAGTGGATGATGATGGAGGAAAGATTGGACATGAAGGAAATAATGAACTGAAAATCGAAAGTGGCCTGTCATCACAAGGCGATCATTTAAAAGCTGATGGTGCTTGTTCTGAAGTCATTAAAGTTTACATTTTCAAAGCAGATGATGGAGATGATGATTTGGGTGAGTAATCAGGTGCAGTATTGCTGTTTAGTTTTTTATTGTTTACTAAAAACTAATAGCATAATTTTGGGATGGATAGTGAAAGAGTTATGACTATGATTTGTTATTGTACTAGGTTACTTCTGTCAAAATTGTTAGACAAGCTAATTTCTTGACTTTTTTACAATGGTGTTGGCTTTTTTATTGTGCGAGTAACTAAGAAATAACAATTGTTGAAAGGGAGTACAGTTTATATGTCTTTTGGTACTTTTTTACATTTTTGCATATAGTGGTAGCTTGGTGTGGAATTTGGATTGTTACAAGCCTACAAAATTTCCAACTCTTGTTTCTATTTGAAATGTTATGTGTCGAAAATTCTAGCTTGCTGACAAGACAATGAAAAAGGAACGTATCTGCAAATATTAAAAGTTTGAAAATTGAGGTCACAGCTTTTGGCCTAGCCTATTTGTCTTTTTGTTGTGCTTATTTCAGTTGCTCTCTTGCATGCATTTTCTTAATTATTGAGAAATCAGTGTTTATACTTCAGTGGTCAAATGGTGAAAGTTCTTTTGTCCAAAATTTCCACATTCTCAGGTTTACAATCTGTAATCATGCGTTGTGTAATTGAGCAATCACACTCATTGTGAGTTGAGAAACTTATTTGTGAAAATAGGAAATGAATGTTTCTTTATAAAATGAGAAAATGTGATGAATGTGGGGAAAGTAGTAAAAAATCTTGATTGTGAGGAATGTTTAATGCTGGAGCACTAAAGTTTTGTTTTCTCAAATTTAAGGTGGAACTGTGGATATTGGTGAAAGTGAACCTGATAATGATCATGCAGTTGGATTACTGGATCAGGGCAATGTAGGCAGAATATCACGTGAAAAGATGGTTTACATGACTGTTAATGATCCCAACCAGGAGGATGAGGATATAAGTAAGTAGCTGGTATAAATGTCAAATGTCATTTTTTGCATTGGACTAAAATAAAACGTACTTTTACTGCAATGCTTTTAAAGTTTTAATTCAGTAAAGACTTTGGAAATTAAAGACATTTAGATGAATCAAAATATATTTATTTTTTCCCGAATCTCTTTTGGAATCTGAATCTTAAATTGTAGGCAAATTGGTTTGTTCTGGATGTCAATAATCATATAGAATGCTAATTGCTATTATGTTGATACATCTAAAATATTTGGTTTTGTAAAAAGATTACAGCTCAGTTTTTGAATTAAATGTGATTAAACACTGCCAGTTCTTTTTTAAACAGCAATCATTTGCGATATTTTTTGCTAATGTCATATTTGTCAAATTTCATAAAATCGTACGACGTGGAAGATGCCCTTAAGCCCACCGAATAATCAATACAGAATCAATACAGAAACTGCTAACTTCCCATCTAATCCCTTTTGCCATCACTTGCCCATACTTTGAATGTTATGACAAGTACTCATCCAGGTACTACTTAAAGGATGCCATGATGTGGAGATGCCAGCATTGGATTGGGGTGGGTACAGTAATAAGATTGAATATCAGGTTAAAGTCCAACAGGTTTATTTTGTAACACGAGCTTTTGAAGTGTCACTCCTTCATAGGGTGAGTGATGAAGGAGCAGCGCTTTGAAAACTACCAACTAAACCTGTTGGACTTTAACCGGGTATTATGAAACTTCTTACTGTGCCTACTTAAAGGATGTGAGACAACTCGCCTCTACCATCATTCCATGCATTCCAGACTCTCACCATTCTATAGTTAAAAAGGTTTACTTCATATTCCCCCTCCCCTCACCTTGAAACTGTCTCTCCTCATGACTAACGCTTCAACTAAGGGTTAGTTAGTTCATAGCAATTAAGGAGCAGTTTTATTCATTATTGATTATGAGTAAACTTTACCTTTTTATCTACTGTTCCTTATCCACTCTGCCCATGCCCCTCATTAATTTACTGAATTCTGTTTCATAAGTTGCTATGATGGGATTTCAAAAATAGTTTCTGGAATGCTGAGCTGTACCATAACTAATACATTATAATGCCATGATTAAATATGGGAAAAACCTTTCTTTCTTTTAATAATTTAAGATTTGACTATTTTGCATATTTAGTCAAGCAGTCGATAATTTCCATTTGCTTATGTCATAGTGAATACAACACAGCAAGAAGAGAACTGCTACCTTCAAACAAGTGAGTGCCTTTTTTATTGTTTGTATCCTAAATAAGTGAGTCCTAGTTTGAATAGCATTGCGATACTGATTATATAGTCTATTAACCAAATCATTGCTTTATTTTGAGCAGCTTCTTTCAATGTGACTAAATTCTCTAAATTGTAGTCCTCTGGATTTCACATTATACTTTCTACTCAAAATGAGTTAAAAATGTTTATATTAGAACAGAAGTTGTAGATAGATATTGCAGTGTACCTGCATAATATCTGTTGAAAGTAATCAAATAAATGATTTCGATGCTGGCTGATCCTCTGTGGTATCAGTTATAGCCAAAAATTTGAAGAAAAATTACAATCACGTAAACACTAATTGAAATCTCCACTTTATTGAGGGAATCAAAGCAAGAACGTAAAGGTGGGATTTTCTGGTCATTCCCACCAGTGGAATCTTTCAGTCTGCCGACAGCAATCTCCCACCATTTAAATGAAGACATTTCTCATCCGCTCTATCTTATATGCTGGCTGTTTATTCTGAGACTGTGATTCATGTTTTAGATTCCCCATACAGGTGAAACATCGTCACAGCATCTACCCAGTCAACTTTTTTCATATATAAATCAATGAGATCACCTTTCATTCCTCTAAGGAAAATAAGTATAGCTTCTAGCTGTACCTCACAAACAGCAGAATTTTCATTCCAGAGAGACAGAGACTGCTTTGAATCTGCAGTCCCACTAGTGTCTGCCAAAATGAAAGAAAAACTTTGGATTTCTCCTGTGAGAAAAAAGCTATTCAAAGATATCCCCTGACCTGTCAATCAGTCTCATATCAAAAATTCCTAAAAGGGTCATAAAACTCCAGGATATTGCATTAGGCCCAGCTTGAAAAGAACAAACTGCCCATTACAGTGCTTCAAGCAACAATTAGAGGATGTTGGCTCAGACACCATGGTAACAATAACAAAAAGACCAGGCCTGTGTTTAAAAAAAACTGCAGAGGATATCATTAAAACATATCTCTTAAAGGCACGAAAGGAAAATCCACATGTGAACAAGTTTAAATGTGTTAACTGTTGTTTGATAAATCTTGCCCTAAATATTAATGGCATACCTGATGAATGAGAATTAATGTTAAAATTGGCTGGATATTGCGACAATAGATCGTACATGTGGCTATAGCATGGATGAGAAATGAAGACCAAATTAACACTAGCTGAGGTTGTTTTTTAATCTCACTAAAATAACTTTTCTAAGTTGCTATTAAAACAGCAAAACTGATGTATCTGAAGTCAATAAGGCAGGGCTTCGTAATCTGAGATCAGCAAAATCCATGGTTTAAAACTATGGTTGTTTACATCCTTTGGAGGTTTCATTGTTAATAGACCAATATTAAGATTTAGGCAAAAACATAGAAGTCAAATTCAATGACTAGAACAAATCTGGACTGCTCTAACATCACACCTTTCTGTTTGGAATTGCAATAATGCTGATTAGCTTGTTCAAAACTTTAGTATCACTGAATTTTAATGGTAAAAACAATTGAGGTATGTTTACCTGCACAAGTTCCAAGAGGATTGTACCCATTTTGTCCTGAAAGGGTTTGTTTTTATAGTTTGTAGGAGTTTATTAATCTGGTTAATATGATTAATATGAAGGAATTGAGAGAGATTTTTCTTCACTCCTCACACCTGTCTGTTGGTTTTCACAGGTTGTACTGATATTGCAGATGAAGTTTACATGGAAGTCATTGTAGGGGAAGATGATGCTACAGTCGCTCATGAGCAACAAATTGAAGACACAGACATTAGCAAAACATTTGTTCCTGTAGCTTGGGCTACTGCATATGGTAAATATTTTAAGATTTTTTTTAAGCAGCTACCCATTAAGATTTATGTAACTAATTTCAAAAATATAGTGGGATTATTATCAGCATTATGTTGTTCATCTTATTCTGATTGAAAATTTGAAGCACTAGGAACCTCAGAATTGGGTCCCAACAACCATTTTTAAACGTTTATGGAATCTTTCTGACTCTTTAATTAAAATCACCCGTTAACTCTGTTTCTCTCGACATAGATGCTACCAGAGTTGCCGAGAATTTCCAGCATTTCCTGCTTTCATTTTATAAGTTTCAGTCAGATTTTTTAGCAATTTTGCAGTCGGAAGGCAATGTTCAAAAGCTACTTGCAGAAGACACCCTGTGAACTATTCTCAGAACTATATAATCATGGATTTTCGAGACATTATTATTTCTATGGCAGAGAAATATAGTATGATTTGGCACTGTTGGAAATGCAAAGGTTAATGCTGGAAGGGGAATATTGAATTGAACCATTGAATAGATGGAAAAGAAAATACACGACTTGTTATTTGGGGCCATATTTGGCCATGAAGATTGGATTATGGATGTTACACTGATGCTCATCAAGCTGTGGTTTGTTTTAGTTGCTATAGCATATTGTGTAAAAACAATACAAATAGCTACTCTGAAAATGTTAGAAGATATAAGACCACTTCTAATTTCAGTATAACTATTTTATCAATCAATGTCTTCATGATATCCCTACCCTAACATGCATGCTCGTGTATACATTTGTGACCAAATTATTAATTTCTGGACATTATTTTATGTAATTTCTAAAATTACGGTAGTATTTACAGCTTCCACATCCATTTTACTATCTTGTGCTTTCTTATTAGCATATTGTTGCAAATGTAACGATTCTTTTACTTCAATACAAATAGAGGAATTTTGAAGCAGTATGTAAGACTCAATTTTTTTTGTGTACAAGAACAATGAAAATTACAGCGCAGAACAGGTCCTTTGGCTCTCCAAGCCTGCACCAACCATGCTGCCCAACTGATCTATGCCCGACCATACCCCTCCATTCCCATCCTTTTCATGTATTTGTCTAGACGCCCCTTAAAAGTCACTACTATATCTGTTCCCACTACTGCTTCAGGCACCCAGCACCGTCTGTAAAAAAAAAAAAATTGCTACTTTTATCTCCTTTATAAAGCTTGCCTCTCGTGCCTTAAACATATGCCCCTTAATAATTGACTCTTCCACCCTGGGAAAAAGCTTCTGACTGTCCACTCTGTCCACGCCCCTCATAATTTTCGGGACTTTGATCAGGTCACCCATTAACATATGCGCCATTCCAGTGAGGACAAACCAAATTTTTCCAACTTCTCATAGTTGATGCCCTCTGTACCAGGCAACATCCTGGTAAATCTTTTCTGTACCCTCTCCAAAGTCTTCACATCTTCAAGTAGTGTGCAACCAAAATTGAACTCTATATTCCAAGTGTAGCCTAACTAAGGTTCTATAAAGCTGCAACATGACTTGCCAGTTTTTAAACGATGCCCAGACCAATGAAGACAAGCATGCTGTACGCCTTCTTGACTACCTTCTCGACCTGTGTTGCCACTTTCAGTGACCCGTGTACCTGTACATTCAGATCCCTCTGCCTATCAATATTCTTAAGAGTTCTGCCATTTGCTGTATATTTCCTATCTATATTACACCTTCCAAAATGCATTACCTCATATTTGTCTGGGGACAAGCTCCATCTGCCATATCTGCACCCAAGTCTCCAACTGATCTATATCCTGCTGCATCCTTTGATGATTCTCGTTGCTATCTGCAAATCCGTCAATCTTTGTGTTCTCTGCAAACTTACTGATCAACCTGTTACATTTCCCTCTAAATCATTTATGTATTTTTATATATATATATATAAAATACAAACAGCAAAGATCCCAACACTGATCACTAGGAACACCAATGTCACAGCCCTCCATTCAGAAACGTACCCTTCCACTGCAACTCTGTCTTCTATGACCGAGCAGGTTCTGTGCTCATTTCTGGTTCCGCGTGATTTCACCTTTTGCACCAGTTTGCCATGAGCGATCTTGTCAAAGGCCTTACTGAAGTCCATGTAGACAATATCCACTGCCCTACCCTCATCAATCATCTTTGTGACTTTCTCAAAAATGCAACCTCCCCTTCACAAAGTCATGCCGCTTCTTGCTAATACTCCATTTCTTTCCAAGTAGGAGTAAATCCAGTCTTGAAGAATCCTCTCTAATAATATCCCTACCACTGACATAAGGTCCATCAGCCTGTAATTACCTGGATTATTCTTGCTACCCTTCCGTAAACAAAGGAACAACATTGGCTGTTCTCTAATCCTCTGAGACTTCCCCTGTAACCAGTGACAATACAAGATTTCTCTCAAGGCCCCAGCAACTTCCTCCCTTGCCTCTTGGTATTCTAACAGCCCCTGGGAACTGGTCTATCTTAATGTTCCTCGAGACCCCTAGTACCACCACCTTTCTGATTTCAACATAATTCAAACTATCTACCCATCTTTTCCGAAATTCATCATCCACCAAATATTTTTTGGTGAATGCTGTCACAGAGTGTTCATTTAATACCTCGCCCACTTCCTTTGGCTCCAACCATAGATTCTCTCCTCTAACTCTCTCCCTGGCTACCTTCTTGCTCTTTATATATGTATAAAAAGGCTTGCAATTTTCTTTAATTCTGCCGCCAATGACTTTCTTCTAACCCTCTTTACTCCTGAAGTTTCTTTCTATTTTCCTTTATATTCCACACTTGCGTCATGTATTCCCAGCCTTGACAAATGTTTCCTTTTTCTCTTTGACTAGGCACACAGTATTTCTTGTTATCCAATGTTCCCAGAATGTGCCATACTTATCCTTCATCCTTATAGGAATATACTGGCCCTGAATCCCAATAAACTTATACTTGAAAGCCTCCCACATGCCAGATGTTGATTTGCCTTCAAAACATCTGCCCCCAATCTACATTCTTCAGTTCCTGCCTAATATTACTCCCTGGCAATTTAGCAACTTTATTTGAGGACTGCACTTGTCTTTATCCATCAGTACCTTAAAGCCTACTGAAGTGTGGTCACTGTCCCCGAACTGCTCCCCTACTGAAACATTGACCGCCTAGCCGTGCTCATTCCCCAATACCAGGTCTGTCTACATGCTTCACTAATTGGACTGTCTACACACTTTTTCAAGAAGCATTCTTGGATGCTCCTTACAAATTCTGCCCCATCCATTCCCCTAGCACTAAGTGATTCCCAGTCAACGTAGGGGAAATTAAAATCTCCCACCACAACAACTCTGCACCTTTTACACCTTGCCAAAAGCTGCCTACAAACAACTGTTTAAATAATGGATCAAGCACTTATCTAGACTATAGTGGCTAAATGTAATGAATTATGAGATAGACTGTTGCCTTATTAAAAGGTAGAGTCGTCATAGTCCAAGGTGACCCCTCCTTTTAACCGGGAGAGCTGACTGGTGGTGATTTAATCTAAGAATCACCATACTTCAGGTGAGGGGCAAGGTTAAGAAGGCAGGCCTTCATGAATAACTTCAGCCACCATAGGAACTGTTTCTGTTGCTTTACATCACTAACCAACTATCCAGCCAATTATGACAATCCATCTGTTGCATTTTTCAAATGAATTTGAGTATCTACATAAAATATGTAAGTGAACATTAGATATAGATTGCCATATCTTATCCTCTCTCAGGCAACAGTTCTGATACTGTAGAGAACAAGAATGGAACTGCCAGTGATCTTCTACAAGCAGATGGAACAGCTGAACTTAACAGGCTGGTAAAACCAAAGTCAAGAAAAAGGAGGAGATTTGAAAGTAGACAGTATCAGACAGGTACAGAATTTTCTTTATTAATGTGTATTCAGTGTTGATAGTGGAGGAACATTTTTATGATGCTATTTAATGACTGGTTGCATTAAACCTAGCAAAATTGATGACATTTCCTATTAACACGTTTGCAGAAATTATGTATTCAGTGCATCTTCAAAGAGATTTCTTTTAAGTGTCTTTTGATACCCTTCTAATATTCAATCCACCGAGAACCATCATTCACAGAAAGTAATACTGGAACATTTGGTCATTCATTTTTATATTTAAAAAACATCTTCCTTAAACCTTTTAAGAAAGTATCTGATCTACACTTGGCACCTCTGGCAATCTGACCAAGAACTTGATCACCAACTGAAATGTCTATGTCCTGCTGCTTTATGCTGTACTGAGTTTGCAGCAAGCTGTTGCAGAAACATATGTACATATTTAAGAGCCTTCTAATATTGCTCCTGAAGTTAGATTTGATTTAACCAAGATTTGTGGGAATTTTGTTTATTTGTCATTAAAAATGTCAATCTTTGTACCTGATGTCATAATACCACCCTAACCCCTGTCTCCTTGCCAATATGTTGATCTGTTGCCACACACACTGAACACACTCTCAAACCCATGCAATCTTGACAGCAAAACAGTCAAGCCTGCTTTGGAGACTAGCTCGAAGCAATATGTATTATCTATTAGTAGATGCTGTCCCCCTCTCTTGTGCTACTTCAAGTTTGGATGGCATCTATCAAGGGAATGAAATTCTTGTTTGTTCTGAGGTATTCTTTTGTCTTGCCCTATTATGCCTTATTGCAGTAATGTAGTCTTGACGTGATTAATTGAAAAAATTCCAAATTGCGGCCATTATGGATGCCATTAAGTGAAAATATATGATCCAGTAGTTGTATTACATGTTTTAGTGAAGCCCTTCTGAAGATGCATGCCATTGCCTGTTATTATGTTCTCCACGTGTCTGTGGGTTTCCTCCAGTTTCTTCCCACACTTCAAAGATTGCACGTTAGTTAGATGATGCTAAATTGCTCCTCAGTGTTAAGGTGATTTTTAGGGTAAACATGCAAGGTCACAGGGATAGGGCCCGGGTGGGATTATTGTCAGTGCAAGCTTGATAGGCCAGTTGGTCTGTTCTGCATTATAAGGATTCTGTGATACAACTTATAGCTGAAATACTGATATATGTGTATGCACGATCAGAAAAGGGGAAAAAAGGCATATGAAGCTTTTGGCATAAGTTTCTTAGGAGAAAAGGTTGAGCTGGTTTGGCCTATACTCCTTGGAGTTTAGAAAAATGAGAGGTGAGCTTATTGAAACGTAAGGTTCTGTGAGTTTTTAGTAAGGAGGATGCTGAGAAGATATTTCCTCACGGAAGAATCTAGAACTATGAGGCACAGTTCCAAAATAAAAACAGCGAGGAGATGGAATTTCTTCCCTAAGTATTGTATGCCTTTGGAATTCTCTTCCTGAGAGAACATTGGAGGTTGGGTCATTAAATATATTCAAAGCTGAGTTGTACAGATTTTTTATTGACTAGGTGTTGGGGACAGACTGGCAAGTAAGTGGAGTTAAAGCCACAATCAAATCAGCCAAGATCCGATTGAATAGTGAAGCAGGCTCAATAGGGTGACTATTTCTTAAAGGAATGGGATTCTCTGGCCTTCTCTCGGCATTTTTCTTACAGCAGGAAACTTCTGGTCCCACTGCTGCCAGTAGGATTTCCTGTTGACTCCGTCCCACGTTGCCAGGAAACTCATGGCAGAGATCCCCTCCCTTTGGTAGGAATAGGCAGAAAGTCCAGCCAGCATTATGATCCTAGTAGCACTTGGGTGCTTATGTGTTGGGCAGGCACCTGCTAAATAGAACAGGTTGCATAAACTTACATTGCCTGTTCCCAGATCTTGTAGGTAGTAATATGAAGCCTGATCACCATCACTGCTTGCCAGACATGCTGCCCTGCTGATTTTTGAGGAGGATGCTTCAGAATGGCAAACATTGTAGCTTTCCTTGCACCCACGTTGTGCAATTGTACCTCCAATATATTAGACATCAAACAGTGAGTTAGGTGCCATCCTATTTATCACTGACACACTGACTATTTTTTTCTTCCTTGTTTATTATGCCATTCACTCGATATTCAGTGATATACCACACAAGAAGTGATTACACTGAATTAGGGCAAGTGTGATTAGGGAGTAATATATTAGCATGGATTGAGGATTGAAAAACAGGAATAGTAGTTTTCAGATTGGTAGCCTGTAAGTAGTAAGTTACTTAGAGGCTACCAATCAGTGCTTGGTCCTCAGCTATTTGCTATTTAAATGAATGATATAGATGAATGGGCCAAGTGTAATTTTTCCAAGTTTGCTAATGGTACAAAATTCGGTTGGAAAGTAAGCTGTGAAGAAAATGCAAAGAAGCATAGCAGGTTAGTTGGGCAACAACATGGTAGATGAAAGATAATGTAGGAAAATGTAAAGCTATTCACTTTGGAAGGAGAAATAGAAAAGCAGAATATTTCTTAAATGTTGAGAGACTGAGAAATGTAAGTATTCAGAGGGACCTAGATGTCCTTATACATGAATCAAAAAGTACAAAGCAAACAGTACGATGGCCTTTATTTATGAAGGGATTGAGTAAGAGTAAATATCTCTTACTATGATTATTTAGGGAATTGGTGAGGCTCCTCCTGGAGTATATTGTACAGCTTTGACGAAGGGTTATCTGGACTCGAAACATCAGTTCTTTTCTCTCCTTACAGATGCTGCCAGACTGCTGAGATTTTCCAGCATTTTCCCCTTTGGATACAGTTTTTGTCTTCTTACTTAAACAAAGATATACTTGCTTTAGAGGGAGCATTACAAAAGATTCAAGGTTGATTACTAAGATCAGCAGATCAATCTCTCAGGATAAATAGAATGGGCCCACATTCCCTAGAATTTAGACCAATGAGAAAGGATTTTGTTTAAACATATAATGCTGTTAAAAGGCTTTGTAGGTTGTTCCTGATTGGGAAGTCTAGAATTCAGGATCATAGCTTCAAAATAAGCAGTCAGCCATTGAGAGCGGCGCAGTGGCACTGCTGCCTCGCAGTGCTAGGGACCTGGGTTTCCGAGCTTGGGTGGAATTTGCGCATTCTCCACATGTCTGTGTGGTTTCCTTTAAGTGCTTCAGTTTCCTCCCATGGTCCTAAGATGTGCAGGTTAGGTGCATTGGTCATAGTAAATGCATGGGGTGGGGGCGTATACCTGGGTGGCATACTCTTTAGGGAGTTGGTGCAGATTCAGTGAGGCAAATGACCTCCTGTTGCAGGGATTCTATGACTCTGTGATTGAGATAAAGGAAATTTTCATCACTAAAGGATTTGTGGATTTTTGGAATTTCCTACCACAGAGTGCCATGAATATCAGATAATTAAGTATTTTCATGTATTCAGGGTAGAGAATGATAAATCTTTGTATATCAAGGCTCTTGAACTCAATAACTCTGCTTTTGTCTGGAATTGCTGTTAGGTTCAAGTGCAGACCAAATATTTATCCTTCTAAAAATGAATTCTACCTATGAATGGCCACTCGCTTTTACCTCTGTGTTCCTTTAATTATTTCCTAACTCTTTGGCCCATTCCCTTCCTCACCCCATATAGGCTTTCAGTTTGCAATATGCTCAGTGGCTGGAACTCCACCCTTCTAATCCAGTAGATGGAGAACTTAAATTTTTCTGTGCTAAAGTGATCTGAAGGACAATGCTGTTGTTTTTGTGAAGTTACTGGCTTTTTAAATTTATGTTGATCCTTTTAAGCAGTCATGTGCTCTTTTAAATCTCCATTCCCTGTTCCTCCTCTTCTGATGGGCCACTGGCTTACACTGATTTATGTTTTTAAAGGCCTTTGGTGCTCTTCAATGGCTCACTTGAACAGTCATTCCTGCTATGCAAACACAAACAGTAATTATTGGCAGGCTGATCCTAGGAATTTGTCCAGACCTGTCGCCCGCTCTCCAGTGGAGATCACCAGATTGCGAGCAAGAATGGGATTCATTACTTTCTTTGTCTTACATCCTAGCTGAAGAATGTTAAAACCAATGGTAACACCATTACTACCAATTTGGCTTAAGTCAGCTAACAAACTACTGTATAGTGCTGTGCTTAAGCTATTGAAATATGAGGGAGGTGCTATCATAGAGCATTTTTGAGAACAGCAGCTCCCCTTTCAACTCCTAGGGGCTAGAGGAGGAGAAGAAGGATAGAGATTTTATTTTGAAGAGCTGATTTAATTTGGTTTATTGCACTTAAGAATGAGGAGGTTGCAAATCAAATCTCTGTATGATGTTATTTTAAAGTTTATGTAAAATATCGTATCTTAAGATTACCACGAAGATGGCAAGAATTAACATTTAGTTTTATAAAATAATGAACTTTTTGTCTGTTATAACATTTCAGGTGAAACATATTGCTATGGAATTCTAGTTTTTGTTTTTGGAGACTCGTAAACTAATTAACTATACAAAGTAATAGCCGCATAATATATTAATATTTTAGAACTGATACTGACCATATTTTCTTTTTTCTGATCAAGCAATCATCATAGGGCCCGATGGACATCCTATAACTGTTTATCCATGTATGATCTGTGGAAAAAAATTTAAATCCAGAGGGTTCCTCAAGAGACACATGAAAAATCATCCTGAGCAACTTGCTAAGAAAAAGTACCAGTGCACTGACTGTGATTACACTACCAACAAGAAAAACAGTTTACACAACCACTTGGAAAGCCACATGCTCATGAACAAAGTAGAGAAAACATATGAGTGCGATGAATGTGGCAAGGGGTTTTCTCACCCAGGGGCACTGGTTTCTCATAAGTTGGTTCATCGTGAAAAGGGAGCCACGAAGATGCATAAATGCAAATTTTGCGAGTATGAGACTGCAGAACAAGGGCTTCTGAATCGTCACCTCTTGGCCGTGCACAGCAAGAATTTCCCTCACATATGTGTGGAATGTGGAAAGGGATTTCGCCATCCATCAGAGCTGAGGAAGCACATGCGTACGCATACTGGAGAGAAACCCTATCAGTGCCAGTACTGTGACTACAAATCGGCTGATGCTTCAAACCTGAAAACCCACATGAAGACAAAGCACAGCAAGGATCTGCCATTTAAATGTGAGCATTGTTTGATGACATTCACAGATGCCAAAGAACTGCAAAAACATGCCATCATGCATCAGGGACATAAAACCCACCAGTGCACACATTGCGATCACAGAAGTTCCAACTCTAGTGATTTGAAGCGCCATATTATTTCAGTCCATACTAAGGACTACCCTCACAAATGCGAGGTATGTGACAAGGGCTTTCATCGACCTTCTGAGCTTAAGAAACACATGTCAACTCACAAGGGTAAAAAGCTGCACCAGTGTAGGCACTGTGACTTTAAAATTGCAGACCCTTTTGTTCTTAGTCGTCATATTCTTTCAGTTCACACCAAGGATCTGCCATTCAGATGTAAACGTTGTAAAAAGGGCTTTCGGCAACAGGTTGAGCTTAAGAAGCACATGAAGACCCACAGTGGCAAAAAGGTTTATCAGTGTGAGTACTGTGAGTATAGCACTACCGATGCCTCAGGCTTTAAACGGCACGTTATTTCGATTCACACAAAGGACTATCCACATCGTTGTGATTACTGCAAGAAAGGCTTCCGAAGGCCATCAGAAAAGAACCAGCATATCTCTCGACATCATAAGGATGCTGTGTTGGTCGAGGGGTTACCATGAACTATTTTGACATTAGGAAGCAGCTGCTTCAAGTACATCCATTGTACGATAAATAATATTTGTGTACATTCATTGTTAAAGACTTAGAAGTTAAGTTCACTCTGATAATTGAACTAACTTTTCCCCTCTCCATTTGTATTGTGTCATAGATTTGAGATCTAGCCTAAATTGAAAAGTTATATGTCCTCTGACTTAGTAATCCATTAAATGGACAATTTTTTGCAACGTGATGTCAGCTCTTAAGAGATGAATGTAATAAACTAGTTGCAACCAATCAGCTACAGTTTTTGGTCCCTGCCATTACATAATTACCAGACACCAAATGAGCTATTTTCCATGAGTACAATTTAGCTTCTGATTAATTATTGATGGCAAATGTGGTCCTTTATTAGTTTGTATCATTGCTCAGTTTTGTTGAAGTGCTACAGTTTATGTGCTTGCCTGCTTATTGACTGACATCTATGTTGTCAGCACATCCTTCTGTATTTCAGAATTTCATTTGGTGTTTAGGCTGTAGTTATATTTTTCCACTTGCGCTTCTGATGCTGCAGTGTATTATGGTAATAGTATGTTTTCAGTCCTTATCTGGATTTAAATTTTTATTACAATTTCACCTTTTTAAAAAGAGAAAAGAACCCTTGACTGACGTATCCTTGAGACTAAAGGCTTCTGCCTGCTGCATTTTACCTATTTTTCCAGATGTGCTTCATTCCTCTGTGTCAAGTGTGGTCTAGCAATGCATTGTTGTGGCAGAATTCTCTCAGCTAATTGAGTTTTCCATATATTGTGTAAAAAAAGACATGCCCATGTTTTTACAAGTGTACACATTTTTCCAGAATTATATTTTGCCAATGTCTTTATCTTGTAAAAATAAAACAAATAGCGCTATATGTTTTTTAAAAAAAAAGTTCTGTGCTTTCTGTAGTATACTGCAGCTTGATCTTAAAATTAGCAGTTTAAAGTATGTATGTATGTATTAGTACTATCTGTTCTGCATGAGCTGCAAAATCTATATTTTAACACAAAGCTCCAGTTATGACACATCCTGCTTCACAGGTTGTATCTCCATCTGATCATAAATGTGGGGGGGAAGGACATGGTAGGTTTTTCAGAGATGTTTTCTACCTAATTAAATATTTATAACACAAATTACAAAATAGAAAGGATGCAACCTTAAAAGCTTTGAGAAACCACCTTTGGGTTAAATACAAACTGAAATCATCTTCTGAAGCAATCTTCAAATACAGTTTATTCGCCTGATAAAATTGGAAAGTTAAAATGAGTATAATTCAGGACTTTCAGGTTTGTATATTTTTTGAGCTTCAAGAAAGTGTCCCACTTATAATTTCTACAGCATTCTGCAAGGTTTGAAGTATAAGAAGTTGGTCTCTGATATGTACTAGCAACATGCAAATAGCATGTAAATTTACATAACTTTAGATGGAAGAGCTGCAACTTATTACATAACTGACAAAATTCTTAACTCCTCTGCAAGACTTTAGATGTCTTTAGCTAAAAATGGGGGAACAGATATTATTTAAAAGAAAATATGATACAAGTCAACATTCCATTGCTGTAAAAGATTTTTCTGGAAGTGCAAGGATTAACCATAAACAAAATTCTTCAGAAACCAATCATGTAATTTAAAGCAGCGTACTTATTTTTCAGAAAGTTGCTTTTAAACAGTAAATCTGTTTGAAATCATTCCAGAATACTTTGGCCTGTGAGGATTGCATTTTTTGAAAACTAACTGTTGCATTCAACCCCCTTTCCTTCCCTACTATAAAATATACAGCTATGCCGTTTATTTATTTTGAACATGCTTTTTGCAGTGCACTAAGGTTGATCATACGTAGCAGTTATATAAATGATCTATTGTTTCATTTGGCTATCTTCATTCCTTTTTAAATTAATGTGAGCCTAATGTTGCAACAATTTCCAGCCTCTCTTGTGCTTTCAAGAAAGATTCATCAGCGCCATTATCCACTGCACCTGGATGAAATTTATTTGCGTTATTGTCTTGTCGGAAACATATTTGGCATTAAATTTGCTATTCTGATACTAGGAACTTTTTTTAAAAAAAAAATGAAAATACTTTTCTAACTGTACACTGACAACAGATGCTGTGCTATTGGTCGAGCTTGAACACTCCTCATTATAGTTGTCATGCCAGAGGCTACGGTGCAGACCATGTTCAGAACTGCCTGGTGCTGCTCCAATTAAGACTTCCAGAGGATAATGAAAAACTGATGGAGATGGGGCAATAAGAGAAAATGTATATGTTTAAAAATTTATTTAAAAAGTGAAAGGCATAAACTGTATTAAAAATGTTAATAGTTGCTTATTGTGCAGACATAATTACACACTATGAAAAATGATTTTAGCTGTTAAACAATCTAATTGTTTAATAGGTTTGATCAGTTTTTTGGGGCAGAAGAAGGACATTTTTGAATGGGTACAGAATTTTTTTACTGGGATAAAATGTAAGGTGTTTGATAAAATGCCAGCTAATTTGAGAAGGAAGCTTTATGTCCCTGTGCCTGTAAACAAAACCATCCTCTGTGATATTATTGTACCTAACAATGTGCTTCATATGATCTGTAAACAAATAAAATTCAGATTATTTTCCTTTGTATTATTTACTGAATTTTCCCATAGTTTTTTGTAAGTAAATCAGTGCTCATTATTAGTAATGAATATATTTCTGTATAGTTTTTAACAGCTAATAAATCTTTGGGATTATCTAGCAAGTAAAACTTTTATAATAAATGTATGCAGGTTACTAGTGTCTTATATGTATCCCTTGGTAGGCTACTACATTGCATATTTTGGACTTGAATTTCAATGCTGCAGCCAGGACGAAGATTCAGATGCTAATCCAAGGTCAATTTTGAATAACTTCAAATAAACATTTACTGAAGAGATTAAAACAGCCTAAATGTGAAAAGGGCAGATCATGCTATTATTGCACTGGAAAGATAGTGGACAGTGCATTCCATTATCTCGCCGAAGTGGCATGGATCAGCAGCACAGTGGTCTGCACCATAGTTCCTTATATGACTAATAGCTGCTTCAGCTGTCATCAGTAGGGGATTCAAAACAAGGAGGAAGTAGCTGCTTCCACCTCCATTTTTGGCATAGCAGTTACACTAGTGCACTTGGATTATTCTAGCAATTCAAAAGAAAAGCAACTCTGAAACTAAAGATGTGGACAACATGATTTTTTAGTCTTGTATGAAAATACAAATAAATAGACGTCTGGAATGTCACTTTTAATCTTCTATCAGTTGGGACAGGAAACGTTCCAGAAGTAAATCTTAAAGTTATGCAAAATCATTTATGCATTAGAGTGATGAACTCATTTTGAAGGATGCAGCCATAATATTGCAATACAAAGCTCATTAATTTGCCCAACATTGGTAACAACAATCTACAATTGTGTTCATAATCAGAGCATGTAGAGCCCCCTTCCCAAAATAAACCATTTTTCAGTTTAATTAATAGCCCTCATTTTTAGTGGTAGACTCACATGTATGTACTCAAACAACTTGAAGTCTGAAATGGGGGAGATGAGTGGATGTTTGATCCAGTATCTAGCACAATAGCTAGGCTGGTAATTTCTTAGTAATTTTTGTCTGTCATTGCTCAGTGAAGGTCACAGGAAAGTCTTGATGGCCATGTGCTATTTTGATTTACATTATAACTTTGGATGCCTTTAAGAGTTCAAAACATTCCCAGTACTTGTCTCGGAGCTTCATTATCCCTCCCATGTCTGACAGTTTTCATTTTCAGCTCCCTCCATGGCATTACCACAACTTACCGTAGTATTCCATCCTTTATATTTTCACATATCCCCTATACTATGCAATCACCTTGATACTTCTACACCAATATTGATGGCTGCAGATCCACACACTACATTTCCGCTCTCTGAAACTTCCAACTCAGTTTATTTCACTTGACAATGTCTCTCCCTGCTTTTAAAAAACTTTAGCAAACTGCCTTGGCTTGCGATCCTATCCCCTCCTCTTCCCATCCCAAACACAACTTTCATCTTTGTGGATATTGTTGCTAAATGGAAGATTCAGACCATGGTATAAATTTGTGAAGCATTTGGTGATGTTCCCCTATACGTGATTGCTTTATAAATGGAAGTTGTAAAATAGACATTACTACAAAGTTTTTTTTACAGGTGTCTAGAATAATGTTTTAATGTGTTTGAAGTGCTTCCAGCAATACAGAAGGCCTGAGCCTCCGAGAACCCTGAAACCGGTTTGTTTTAAAGTTTATTTATTAGTGTCACAAATAGGCTTACATTAACATTGCAATAAAGTTACTGTGAAAATCCCTGAGTTGCCACAACCCATGTTTGTTCGGGGACACCAAGGAGAATTTAACATAGCCACTGCACCTAACCAGGTTATGGAAGAAAACTGGAGCACTTGGAGTAACGCACGCAAACACAGGGAGAATGAACACGTTCCAGACAGACAGTGATCCAAGCCAGGAATCAAACCTGGGTCCCTGGTTGTATGAGGTAGCAGTGCTAGCCACTGTGTCACCCTGTTTGTACGGCTTGCTTATCACAGCAGAACAAACTTCAGTAAGTAGTGAACTACAGCTCTTAGCCAATATTAAATCCACGAAGTGCAAAAATTTGCAAAATTAGCTTCCTGCAAATATATCAGGGCTTACTGTTTGCAGGATACTCCCTGCTTTTGTCCATCAATGAAAAGTTACTCAGGCCAAATGTCCCTAAGAATAATTAACAAAAATAAAGAAAGTAAAACAAATTGGCTTTTTTTTTCCAAAACAAGGTAATGCATGAAATTTGCAACTTTTTTGTGGTGGCTTTGCTTAATAAATGTCACTATGTTCTCTGGGCTGCTGAACAAATTCAGCACATTACACATTAAACTTTGTACCTTTTATTTTGAAAAATTTATATCGGCTTCATTGTTTAAGGAGCTTTACCCACCAAAAAATATGATCAGTAAAATTATGGAAGAATTATATTATTGTTCAAGACAGTTCTTCATAAAATGTTGTCAATTTAAACATCTATTAGTAACAGTAATTACTGTTGCAGAAATATAGTAGAATTGAAATATATAAATTAGTTTAATTGTTTATACTTCATTTGTTGGATAAAATATTTGGATGAGCACCTCTTTTACACTGGCTTTTCACACTCATAATCATTGATATTTTATGCAAGTAAATGTTTTGGGCAGTAGTCATTTTACATACCACATAGAACATAGTATCAGATGTGTGCGAGTGTAGCTGGGATTGAGTGGATTTTCATAGCTGAAAGAGCCAGCAACTAAAAAACAATTTAAAAAATTAAAATTCAATTCAGCACTTTGTGCCCTATACAATACACATGTATTTTGGATGAGTCATTATGGCTTTGAATACTCATAGGAACACTACAATGCAGAAAGAGGTCGTTCAGCCCATCGGGCCAGCAGTGACTCCAAATGCACTAAGCCCACACCCTCATCTTATCCCTCTAATCCCATACATTTACCATGGCTAATCCACCCAACTCTCTCATTCTGGAAACTAAGGTGAATTTGGCATGACCAATCCAACACATCTTTTGATTATGGTAGGAAATACATGCAGGCATGGGGAGAATGTGTAAACTCCACACAGTTACCCAAGGCCAGAGTTGAACTCGGATCCCTGGCACTATTGAGGGAGTAGCGCTAACCATTCTGCTACCTCAGTTTTAGTGCTTACTTCTTGTGTATTTAGGAAGACTTGAGAGTGAATTGGAAATCTTTGACTCAATGGCAAAATTATGAGATTTCCAAAGAGGTGAACAAGAAACCTGAACTGATCCCAGTAACAAGTGGTACGTTGGCCTTTATAGTGAGATAGGTATGTTTTACTGCAATTATATAGGGTGTTGGTGAGGCCACACCTGGAGTATTGGGTGCAGTTTTGGTGACCTTGTCTGAGGCAGGATGTCCTTGCTATAGAGGAAGTGCAGTGAATGTTTGCTAGGATGATTCCTGGATGACAGGTCTGTTATATGAGGAAAGGCAAGTTAACTAGGATCATTTTCACTGGAGTTTAGAAGAGTGAGAGGGTATCTCATGGAAACTTATAAAATTCTTACAAGGTTAGACAGATAGATTCAGAAAGAATGTTCCCAATGGTGGGAGAGTCCAGAACTACAGGTCATAGTTTGAGGATAAAGGGTAAACCTTTTACAACTGAGGTAAGGAGAAATTTCTTCACCCAGACACTGGTGAATGTGTGGAATATCACAGAACGTAGTTGAGACTAAAACATCTGATTTAAAAAAAAAATTAGATATAGCTCTGGGGGCTAAAGGGATCAAGGGATATGGTGGTATGGGGGAATTAGGAATTTGAATTCAATGACCAGAACAGACAAAAAGGGTTGGATCATAGAATCCCTGCAGTGCAGAAAGAGGCCATTCGTCCTGAGTCCCACCTAGGTACTAGTCCCATAACTCTGCATATTTACCCTACGTTTTCTTTGTAACTCTTACCAACGTGGGGAAAGAGTGCTACAAGCTGTATGGTGGTACAGTGGTTAGCACTGCTGCCACACAGCACCAGGGACCCAGGTTCGATTCCTGGCATACATTACTGTCTGTGTGGGGTCTGCACATTTTCCCTGTGTCTGCATGGGTTTCTTTCAGGTGCTCCGGTTTCCTCCCATAGTCCAAAGGTGTGCATGTTAGGTGTTTTCGAACAGATGCCAAAGTGTGGTGACTACGAGATTTTCACAGTAACTTAATTGCAGCGTTAATGTAAGACTACATGTGACTAATTAATAAACTTTATTGCACTTTTGACCTCCATGAGGAGCTAAAATGCCAGACCTATGAAATTTTGGGGGCTTTGAAAACTCATATTGAATCCCTTATTAGTGTTATTTACTTTGAAAACTCATATTGAATCCCTTATTAGTGTTATTTACCAACACTATGTTCAACACTATAACTCAGGAAGAATAGTATGTGATAACACTTAGACATCTACCTGAATCTTGTGAGCTTGGGCAACTGAAGAATCATCCCAGGAACAATAGCTCCTGCTGTGAGAGAAAGTCTACTGAAAGATGAGAAACCTACTTTCCAGTAAATTATTGAAACGTACATGAGCTCTGAAGTGGTTAATCATCATCTGGAGAGTATTGCTGGGAGAACTGGCAAGGCATTTTGCACTAAGCTGAGAGGCAAGTCTAAATCTTTGAAGTGGTGAAAAGGAAAAAAATACCAACAGAAATGTTATGTGTAGATTTTACATGTTGTCCCTGCATCAGTGTGGGTTTCTTCCCAGTGCTCCTGTTTCCTCTCATTGGCTATGTAAAATTGCCCTTTAATGTCTGGATGTGTAGTTTAGGTGAATTTGCCATGGTAAATGCAAGGGGTTATGGGGATAGGGTGGGGAGGCTGGGCTTTGTCATAGAGTCAGTGCAGACTCAATGGACTGAATGGCCTCCTTCTGCATTGTAGGGATTCTATGGACTATGGAAGACTCCAGATAAAATAAGAGGCATGTCTATGGTGAAGAAAATCATTCTCTAACTGAAGAAACTGAACCAGTTTAAAAAGAGTGTTTTGCTGGAAAGAAGAAAAGCAAGTCTATAAAGAGGGGAAAGCGATGGTCCAGTATTATTACCTCTCAACTATGAGTCCAGAAATTCAATTAATGTTTTGGGGACCCAGGTTCGAATCCTGCCATGGCAGATGGTAGAATTTGAATTCAATTAAAAAAATCTGGAACTAAGAACCTACTGATGTCCATGAAACCATTGTTGATTTTTGGAAAAACCCATCTGGTTTACTAATGTTCTTTAGAAAAAGAAATCTGCCATCCTTCCTGGTCTGCTCCACATGTGACTTCAGAGCCACAGCATTGTGGCTGAATCTCAACTGTCCTCTAAACAAGAGCAACTAGGGATGGGCAATAAATGCTGGCCAACTAGCAATGTTCATGTCTTGTGAATGAATAATAATTTAAAAAATGGTTACTGGAGAGATTTCTGAAGAATCACCTCAGGATAGGTTGGCAGCATCAAACCTCAAAGCAAAAAAGGTTTGTGACTAATGTAATGATGACTGCAGAATGAGAGTATACAGTTAATGTGAAGTATCAGACACTGTTGCTATGAGCAACATCACAAGTTTCACAACGTGTGAAGTTGCAGACCTGAGAATGAAGACGTTTAAGATAAAGTTGAAGTTCTTTGATGGCAGAATGCTCATCCCACAAGGACAAACTAAGCAGAGTTCAATACAATGGAAGAAAAGAAGATCTACAGTTCCAGGTGATACACACTAAGCAAAGTCCTCTCACAAGTCACAAGCTTGGACTGATAAGCCTCCATTTTCGAGATGAGAATGGCATTAATTCACATGTCACCAAGCCAGTGACGGCTGAACAGATCATCAGAAAAGCATCTTGCTTAATTTGAGATGCAACTCTTCAAATATTAAAGAAAGTAATTCAAGGAAGGCCTGAAAACATCAAGGACACAAATATCACTATAAGAGAATGTTGGGTACTGTAATGATACTGTGCCTTTAAGAAATGTATTTGTGTCATGTTTCTTGTGCAGGAATTTTTTAAAACAGTCTGTTCTATTTATCCAGTGCTGCTTGTCTGTAACCAGCAGCCCATCTTGATAATGCAAAAGCATAATTGATCCTAATTGCTAAAGTGTTGTCTCAATCTGAACTAATGTATTTGTCTTTATTATAGTGTTTTCCTCAGATGTTTTTATAGTGGGGCTTGATTAGATTGATTGACAGTAACAATCGTGACTGGGTGGGACTAGGCTTGCACAGAGAAACTAGGACAGATGCTGCTGAGAATGATTAAAGGGAAGGGTCTATTTCTCTTTCTGGATTTGGAGAATGAGATCTTTGAGAAAATAAGTCTCTTTCTCTGAAGTTTTGCTATTTGAAGATAGATCTTTCTCTTGAGACTGCTGTATGGGAGTCAGGAGGCAGGTGTCTTTTGGATCTTTGTATATGCGGTTTAAAGGCTGGAATTCTCACATCCACATGAGCCTATATGTTTTTGTGCTAACGGATTCTGAAGAAGGATTTATGTCTGTGGGGATATTGCTTGAATTGGATTTTTTTTTATTTATGAATGTCACAAGTAGGTTTACATTAACTGTGCAATGAAGTTACTGTTAAAATGAACTAGTTGCCACCTCACCATCTGTTTGAGTGCACTGAGGGAGAATTTAACACGGCCAATGCATTTAATCAGTATGTCTTTCGGACTATGGGAGATTATACAGATTCTGCACAGACAGTAACCCAAGATGGGAATCGAACCCTAGTCCCTGACATAGTGTGCAGTAGTGCTAGCCACCATGTCATCTATAGAGACAGATAGTTGTTAAGAATTATATCTTGTAATGTTTAAGTATTTCAATGGTAAAAGTTATGCTTTTATTATTATATTGTTCTTTTTGTTACAATTTAACTGTATTGCTGAATTATTTGTTTTAATAAAAGCTTTTTTAGTGTGTCAATAGAATCAGACCTGGAGTGAACACTTTACGCTCCCACTAAGCCAAAATAAAATTCTTGGTGTCTAGATTAACTTCATAAAATACTTTGAAGTTTCTGATCTGGTTCCTAGCAGATAGGCAGAGATGAATTGATTGCCAAAGATTGCAACTGGGGAACTCTGAAAAGGAACCAGAATCATTACCCCTACAGAGATAAGAAAGAAGATGCTGAAGCATAACCATACAAGCCGTCAAGGAATTGAATCCAATTAGTGGAAGGCAAGAGAAGTGTTCTACTGATTAAACATGAACAATAAGATTAAATACCACATTAGCCAGTGTGGTGCCTGTAATGAACATCAAGCTAAGCAAGCTAAAGAGCTGCTCATGACACATACCAGACAGACCATGGATGAAGTTTGAATTAGATCTCTTCTCTCTCTCACAGGTACTGATTATTTTGTCACAGCCACTTACTATTCAGATTATGGGGAGTGAACATCATAGTCAACATCATCGACTACCAGTGAGATCATAGAATGCCTGAAAACACACTTCAGTCATCACTGCATTCCCAACATTATGATGAGCAACCTCACTTGATGAAGAATTCGTTCACTTTGTATCTGACTGCAAAATGCAGCACCACACATAATTTCCACACTATTTCCAGTCAAATGGAAAAGATGAGACAGTGATGATGAAAATCAATTATATCAAGTACAGATATATACAAGGTAATCTTAGAATGGAAAACACACTGACAGATGGCATAGAAAATAGTGCAGTTCAGTGACAAATGACACACTGCATCCAGATTACTCTTCCAGTAGATAAAAACTACTGAAGCCAGTTGTAATAAGAGTTAGTGACAAAATCAAAGTGAAATAACAGAAAGCCAATTTCCATGTTGATAAAATTGGAAGAGCTGAAAACTGGAGAACCTGCTCCTTCACAGCAGACAGCTAATGAGGCAGATTGGATTTTGCCATCGGAACAAGGAACTGAATGGTCATCAGTCCCAGCATCAACCATTCCCCTAACAAACGGAATAGATCAGCAGTGACAATTACCACAGCAATGCCACTTGCCACAGCAACAACATGCCTCAGAGAAGCAACATCAACCCAGGAACCAGCAGACACCAGATAAACAGTTCACAATTTGTATGCGTACCATTACAGTTAGAGAGTTTACTATTTACCATATCATCAGCCCATTAGAGGGGAGTCACAGTGGCACATTGGTTAGCACTGTTGCCTCACAATGCCAGGGATCCATGTTCAATTCCTGACTTGGGTCAGCATCTGTGTGGAGTTTACATGTTCTCCCTGTCTCTGTGTGGGTTTTCTCTGGGTGCTCCAGTTTCCTACAAAATTCATGCTGGTTAGGTGCATTTGTCATACTAAATTCTCCTTCAGTGTATCTGAACAGTAACTTCATTGCAGTGTTAATGTAAGCCTACTTGTGACACGAATAAATAAACTTTAAACTAGAAGGCTTGAACACCTCAAAAATGTGTGCAATCTGTGCATTAGAACAGATGAAAATGGGTCAAACTAGAAAAAGAAATGTTTTGTTATTTCAATTTGACAATTTCCTTTATGAACAATATATGTCCAGACATTTGCAAATGATAAGCATGCACTTTGTACACTATGGTTTTCCATCTTCATATAATTTCTAGTGTTATTTTTTGTAAATAAAGATTTGAGACAAGAACTATTTTATACACCATTAAACAATCTTTACTATAAAAGCCCATTTCCTAAACTACTGCCCCATGTGACATGAAGAAATATATCTATTTGTTTACCTGATAATATAAAGAAAACCAATTTTGTCTTTATTTAATAATAATAGCAACTCTTCACTGCACAAACTCATTTCCTTAAAAGAGAAAATCTCATCCAAACATTCCAAATTCTTTCTGTTAAGGCTTGTATCTTCCATTAATTTCTGCATCCCAGCATCCTCAGTATTATCATACAGTGGACTTTATATTCCTATTACACTATCTATGACCCTCATAATTTTGCACACGTTGACCATGTCTCCCCTCAGCATTCTCTGCTCTAAAGAAAACAACCACAGTCTATCTTTGTTCATACCTGAAATGCTCCAGCCAGGCAACATCCTGGTGAATCTCCTCTGCATCCTCCCTTGAGCCATCATGTCAAACAATCATAGAATCCCTAAAGTGAAGGGGGTGCTATTTGACCCATTCACCAGAACTCTGCTGCCTTGTTCACCACAGAATAGGAGCAGGCAAAGGGCGGACAACAGATATGTCCATTGACCTTGGGCAGAAATTTCCGGTTTCACTTGAGCGAGGCCATAAAATCCTGCTCATTGAGTCTGCACCAATTCTCCCCCATAACGTCTTACTCAGGTCCTATCCCCTAACCTACCCATCTTGGGACACTAAGAGGTAATTTAGCATAGCCAATCAACCTAATCTGCAAATCTTTGGGAGGAAATCTGTGGAAGGAAACCAGAGCACGCAGAGGAAGCTCCCATAGACACAGAGAGAATGTGCAATCTCCATGCAGGCAGTCACCCAAGGCTCGGATCTTTGGCGCTGTGATCTTTCCTGTAGTGTGGCAATCAGAACTGGGCACAGTGTTCTAGCTGTAGTCTAATGAGCATTTCACAGCTCCATCATAACCTCCTTGGTGTTATATTCTATGCCTCAGCTAATAAAGGCGAGTATCTCATATTCCTTCTCAACCACATTATCTACTTGTCCTGCTTTTTTCAGGGATCTTTGGACACGTATCCCAAGGGCCCTCTGGTCCTCTGTACTTTCTAGTATCTTAGCATTCATGATATATTCCCTTGCCTTGGTAGCCATCTCAAAATGCATCACCTCACACTTTTCAGTTTAAATTCCATTCAGCATTGTTCAGCCTATCTGACCAACTTATCTGTTTCATCATGTAATCTAAGGCTTTTCTCCTCACTATTTCCCACATCACCAATCTTTGTGTCAATAATAACTTCATAATTGTAATAGTCCACGCAGTGCTGGATTTACACATAAGCTCAACAAGCTGTAGTTTAAAGCTTCAAATTAAAAGGCGACCTCTAAAAATGAAATGGCCCATAACTTCCAGATATCCCAGAGTCACATTTGGGCTATACCCCAATGATGTCCTGGGGAATCCATAGAGGAAATTCCTACATAAGGGTTTACCTATCTCTGCTGGGATCTTAGCTGTGGTTGGGAAGGTTCTGGTGGCCGGCTCACCCATGAACTAACTGAAGACCTTAAGTGACCAATTTATGCCCTCCTTTCAACCACTACTGGGATATTATCCACTGCAGGAGGTGTCCAAGCTCCATTTTTGACATGGGGTCTCCCTGTTTAGATACCTTGCATCAAATGTAGCTAGTTTCCCTCAGCTGGCTATTCACCTCCATCCCCACCCATCCCCATTCTTTTGCAGCTTGGCCTGGTAAAATTATGGACCTATCTTTCAGTCTATATCCATGGTTTATCTTTTTCAGGGACTGCTTGCAATTTCTATAGTAGCTACAGCTCCCAATAGCACTGCTAGGACAAGGCAGTAGCTGGCCATCTGATTAGCCAGCAGCTCTTGGCCTCTTTAAAGCCAGCAGCTCTTGGAGACAGCATTTCTTCCCAGATGGGGACAGAAGTTCAATCTCAAACAATTAACAGCTTGAGGATCTTAAAATGTTTGTGGCATAACTTGGTCAGTTTAAGGCAGGATGACCTTCAATCTGCAGTGAAATGGGGATGCTGAGGCTACTGGCTCTGCATAAAATTCTGGTTTGCCTGTCTGAACCTAACAGCCTTTATGACTGTCATTGATAGCAGCAGAGAAAAAGCTGTTCTTGAGTTGGTTGATATGTGACCTGAGACTTCTGTATCTTTTTCCCTATGGAAAATGATGGAAGAGTGTATGTCTGGGGTGCATGGTATCCTTGATTATGCTGACTGCTTTGCCGAGGCAACAGGAAGTTTAGACAGAGTTAATGGATGGGAGGCTGGTTTTCATGATGGACTGGGCTACATTCATGACCTTTTGTAGTTTCTTGCAGTGTTAGCTTTCCAATGAATTTTAATGAGAATTGCTTTGTTAGATTGTTGTTATAATCTCTATTCTAATGAGATTATAACAACAACCTAACAAAGCAATTCTAAAAATAAGAGATTATAACAACAATCTAACAAAGCAATTCTCATTAAAATTCATTGGAAAGCTAACACTGCAAGAAACTACAAAAGGTCATGAATGTAGCCCAGTCCATCATGGAAACTGCCTCCTATCCATTAACTCTGTCTACACTTCCTGCTGCCTCGGCAAAGCAGCCAGCAGAATCAAGGACACCATGCAACCCGGGCATACACTCTTCCATCATTTTCCATAGGAAAAAAGATACAAAAGTCTGAGGTCACGTATCAACCAACTCAAGAACAGCTTCTTCCTTGCTGTTATCAAACTTTTAAATAGACCTACCAGGAATTTGGCAGGAATAACAAATGTGTAGAGTATAGGGCTAATGGTAGGACTCTTAATAGTGTTGAAGAACAGAGGGATCTTGGTGTGTATGTGCATAGATCCCTGAAAGTTGGCAATCAAGTCGATAAGGTTGTTAAGAAGACATACGGAGTCTTAGCTTTTATTGGTAGGGGGATTGAATTTCGGAGCCGCAACGTCATGTTGCAACTGTACAAAACTCTAGTGCGGCCGCACTTGGAGTATTGTGTACAGTTCTGGTCCCCGCATTATAAGAAAGATGTGGAGGCATTGGAGAGGGTACAGAGGAGGTTTACCAGGATGTTGCCTGGTATGGAGGGCAGGTCTTATGAAGAGAGGCTGAGGGATTTGAGGTTGTTTTCGTTAGAAAGAAGGCGGCTAAGAGGAGACCTTATGGAAACATATAAGATGATTAGAGGTTTAGATAGGGTGGACAGTGATAGCCTTTTTCCTAGGATGGAGAAAGCTAGCACGAGGGAACATAGCTTTAAATTAAGGGGTGGTAGTTATAGGACGGATGTCAGAGGTAGGTTCTTTACCCAGAGGGTGGTAAGGGTATGGAATGCCCTGCCTGCTGCAGTTGTAGATGCGCCAAGTTTGGTGGCGTTTAAGAGGTTAGCTGATAAGTTTATGGATGAAAAGGGAATGGTTTAGGTTAGAGCGTCATTGCTTTTTGTTAATTGGTTGGCGCAACTTCGAAGGCCGAAGGGCCTGTTCTGCATAGAACATAATGTTCTATGTTCTACGATATATTAAAGTGATCTTTCTCTAAACCCTAGCTATGACTATAACACTACATTCTACACCTCTTCTTTCCTCCTCCCTTATGTATTCTACAAACAGTATGTTTTGTCTGTATATCACACAAGAAACAATACTCGTCACTTTACCCCAATACATGTGACATTAACAAATGAAATCAAATCACTCTAAAAACACCACTTAGAACATGCAAACTGTAGCACTGCCTTTTCTGTTCATACAATCTGACTTCTAAACAACAAGTAATAAAATGAGAAAGCGTATTTTGAAATATAAACAAAAAGTGCTATAAATATTCAGCATTTCAGGCAGCATTTCAATTATGGTGAGGCAAGGTCCTAGTGGTATTATCGCTAGACTAGTAATCCAGAAATTCAGCTAATGTTCTGAGAACCCAGGTTCAAATCCTGCCATAGCAGATAGTGGAATTTGAATTCAATAAAAAAATCTGGAATTAAGAATCTGCTGATGTCCATGAAACCATTGTAAATTGTTGGAAAAACCCATCTGGTTTACTAATGTCCTTTAGGAAAGGAAATCTGCTGGCCTTACCTGGTCTGGTCTACATATGACTTCAGAGCCACAGCAATATAGTTGATTCTTAAATGGCCACGCAAATCATTCAATTCCAGGACAACTAGGGATGGGCAATAAATGCTTGCCAGCCAGCAATGTCCATATCCGATGAATGAATAAAGAAAAACTCACAAAGCTTGGTAAATAAGGTTGGTGAGCTGCAGTGGCAAAGAGTTACATGGGAATATGTTGCTGAAATGATAATGGAGACCTGGCTCAAAAAGGGCAGAACTGGGTGCTAAATATCCTTGGATACAATGAAAGATAGGGAAGAAAAGAAAGAAGATGAGGAGACCATTATTTCTTAAGGAGAACATTATAGAACTGAAGGGAGAGGATGTCCCAGAAGGGTCAAAGATTGTTTTGATTATTAATTAAAAAATAAAGTTAATTAAAAAAAGAAAATACCATTATGTTACTGGATGTATGCTATTGGCCAACAACTAGTGGGAAAAATATAGAGGAATAAATTCATTGAGAAATTACAGAAAGTTACACAACTATAGTGGAGTGATAATTATTTCAATATAAATTGGCATAGAAATTATGTAAATGACAGAGCAACTTTCTTAAAGAAAGGAAAATTCCTAAGTTCAGGGAAGTTTCAATATGTTTTGGACTAAAGAGGACAGAGACATTGCAGGATCAGTTTTGAGGAATAAGCTGGACGAAGTGAGAGTCAGGGAACTTTTACAGGATGACAATCAATCATTGTATTATAAGTTTTAGATTAGCCATGGACAAGGACATGGAGCAAATAAGGGAATTAAGCAATTAAGGGACATGGGAATTAAGGCTTACGGGGAGAAAGCAGGAAAGTGGTACTGAACAACTACAAATCAGCCATGATCTTATTGAATGGCGGGCAGGCTCGAGGGGCTGTATGGCCTACTCCTGCTCCTATTTCTTATGTTCTTATGTTCTTAATTGAAAGTAAAGATGCTAGATTGAGGGAGAGCCCATTTCATTGGGGTGAGAATGGATCTGTCCCAGGTACATAGAAATTAAAGATTGGCTGGTTCAATGCAGAGTAATGGGCTACCTTTAATAAGGCACAATCAGGATACATTTCCTATAAAGCACCTTTAGGCTATTGAGTTGGACAATCAACCATGATTGTGATGAATGGTGGAGCAGGCTCGAAGGGCTGAATGGTCTCCTCCTGCTCCTATCTTCTATGTTTACACTTCCATGAAGGAAAATAGTTGGTTAAATTAATCCAGAGCTCCCTGGAGGATGATGAGAGATAAAAGGTGAGGTGAATCAGGAAAAGGAATGTTTGACAGATGTCAGGTTGATTTAACATGTGAGAACCTAGCAAAATATAAAAAATTCAAAATGGAAGTAATCTTCTAATCTTCCGTAGATGTGGAGTAGTCCCACAGAACTAGACAATTGCAAATTTTTATACTTATTCAAAAAAGTATGGAAGGATAAACTAGCAAGTACTGGCCAGTCGGTTTAACATCAATAGTGGAAAAGATTTCAGATACAATAATTTGGAACAAAATTAACAGTCATTTGGATAGATTGGATTATTTTAAAAAGCCAGCATGAATGTTTTAAAAGGTAAATTATGTTTAAACAATTAGATTGTGTTTGTTGATGAGGTGACATGTTGATTATGACAATGTGATTGATGCATCGTATTTAGATTTCCAGAAGACTTTTCTGAAACATAATAGGTTTTCCAACAAAGATGATGCCCTTGGAATACAAGGGAAGCTGGTCACATTGATACAAAATTGGACGATTGATAGGAAACAGGGATTTTTAGTGTGTTGTTGTCTTTCAGACTCATAGAAGGTATAAGTGGTGTTCCGGAGGGATCAGTTTTGGAGCACAATGTTTCCTCAGAGATATTAATGACCTAAACATAGATGTGCAGCACACAATGTCAAACTTTGCAAAAGACACAAATCATTTAAATATTGTGAAGTCTGTGGAGGATAGTTATAAACCTAGACAGGCTGGTGGAATGCGCAGATACATTGCAGATGAAATTTAATATTGAGAGGTGATAAATTTTGGTGGGAAGAATAGGGAATGGATCATAAAATGAATGGCACAATTCTGAAGGGCGTGCAGGAACAGAGATACCTGAAGGTACACGGCACAAATTGTTTCAGTTTACAGTGCAGGTTGAGGAAGCAAATAAAAAAGTAAGTGGGATCCTAAGCTTTATTAATAGAGCCTCACAACACCAGGGAATCAGATTCAATTCTGGTCATGGTTCACTGTCTGTGGAGTTTGCATGTTCTCCCCATTTCTGTGTAGGTTTCCTCCAAGTGCTCTGCTTTCCTCGCACTGTCCAAAGATGTCAGATTAGATGGATTGACCATGCTAAATTGCACGTTAATGTCCAAAAATGTGTAGGTTAGTGGATTAACTGTGGTAAATGTGCAGTGTTCTGGAGATAGAAAGGGGGACCCTGGGTGAAATGCTCTTTCAGAGAATTGGTGCAGACTCAGTGGGCTGGTTGGTCTCTTTCTGTTCTGCAGGGATTTTACAGTTCTACAACTCGGGAGTCACAGGCTAATGGATATGTTAAGGTGGAAATATGTAATTTAGTGGATCTAGACAATATTCTCTAATGAAACTTTTGAAGTGAGAGCAGCCAATGTTACAACTCTAGTTGTGATACACAATAAAATGTGCATTTGATTCAATAAGGCTTTAGCTATCAACTGGGCCATTAGTTTAAAGTGATTGAGTAAGTCCATGTCTGTTTTGATTTTCATAGGAATGTGGAATTTATACCCTTGCTTTAGGACTTCTGTGTTTCTGAGATTCTGTGTTTACCTCTATGCAAAGGGAAAACTATGGTACAGTTGTGGGCTAAAATCTTTCATTATTTTGAAAAGCTATATAATTTTCCTTCAGTTCTTTTCTGGAGTGAAAATAAGTTTATTTTATAAGACTTCTTTCATAAAGTAGTCGCTCTATCCTCATAACCTTGCGCATTTACTATGGCTAATTCTCTAACTTACACATTTTTGGACATTAAGGGGCAATTTGGCATGGCCGATCCACTTAATTTGACATTTTTAGACAGTGAGAGGAAAGCAGAGCACTTGGAGGAAACCCACACAGAAAAGGGGAGAACATGTAAACTCCACAGACAGTGACTCATGACTGGAATCAAACCCTATTCCTTGGTATTGTGAGGCTCTATTCATAAAGCTCAGGACCCCACTTCCTTATTTATTTGCTTCCTCAACCTACACTGCCACCTGAAACCCAACAATCTACTCAATACTGCCTGAATTATTTCTAATATATTTATATAATTTACTGCCTCATTATCCAATATTTATCAACATGAAAATATATCTCATAATTCAACCAAATCTTTCTGAGCATATTTTTAGTAATTTTCTTATTATCTGGTTGATTAGAAAATATAATATCATAGTTACACACAATCTGTCCCAAATTATTCATTTTGATTGTAAGTGGCATACCCCATAGAAATCAACAATTAGTATTGTTGTTCTACAGTTTCTATTTTATCACATGTAAACCAGTTCCAAAACATATCTGAAGAATTTGATAACACCTCCACAAGACCTTTGGTAACATAGAACTTGACGATTGCTGAAAAGAGAGCCAAAGATTTTCATCTTGCACTCATCAGGGCAAACACAAAAATGTCACATTTCAGAGGATCACATAATTTATATACTATAGAAGAAAAAGGGGTGCTGATTGGTTGGCAGACTGACTGACTGAGGTATTTCCATGCAGAAAGCAATGGGGAATGATAGACTGTCCATGCTTCCAAAATACTTGAACTAACACCTCAGCCTCATGTGTAGAATTGTAACCCTCAAGTGATCTTCACACAACCAATGTTAGGGTAATAGGCATTTGGTTATCAGGCGCATGCCTTTGTATGTTTTTTGAATACTAGAACTTCAATAGCCATGCAGACGTGAAGTCAAACCATAGACCAAAAAACTGCTGACAAACTAAATTTCATATCTGTCACAAGACTACTCAGAATATCAGGAAGTTGATGTTCTGAGGAATTTCCTTTTTAAAGCTGGCTTCAGGGAAAGAGGGTAGCCAGAGAGAAAGAAAACATGGTAATAGTGGATGGGATCATTGTAAAGCTTTGCCCTTTTTGTACTTACTTACTGAAAATATCTGAATACATTAACAACAGAGAATCTAGTTCTCAAGAAGGATGCGCTATGCGTGGTTAACTAAGAAAGTTAAGGATGATGTCAAATTGAAAGAAAAGGCATACAATGATGTGAAGATCAGTGGCAGGCCAGAGAATTGGGAAAATTTAGAAATCTGCAAAGGATAACTAAATAATAATAAAGGGAAAAATTAGAATATGAGAATAAACTAGCAAAACAGTAAGAATTTTTACAGAGACAATTTCCCTTTTATAAGACCATGTAAAACATGAAAAGGAAGAGTGTGCAGGATTACAAGAAGGCCAGGGTAAATGGCACAGACATGATGGGTTTATGGTCTCCTCTTGTACTGTAGTCATTCAGTGATTATGTGATGTTGATTCTGCTTGACTGTATTATGATTTTCTAAATCTGCCACTACTTCTTTAATAATGATTCCAACATTTTCCCAATTAAATATGCTAGGCTAAATGGCATATAGTTTCTTGCTTTCTGTCTCCCTCCTTTCTTATAGAAATCCTACAGTGCAGAAAGAGCCATCTGGCCCATCAAGTCTGCACTGATCAGAATCCCACCCAGGCCCTATCCCCATATTCCTGTATATTTACCCACTGACCTACGCATCTCAAAACTCTAAGAGGTAATTTTTAACATGGTCAATCAAACTAACCTGCACATATTTGGATTGTGGAAGGAAACTGGAGCACCCAGAGGAAACCCATGCAGACAAAAGGAGAATGTGCAAACTGCACACAAATAGTGACCCCAGCTGAGAATCGAACCCAGGTCCTGGAGCTATGAAGCAGCAGTGCTAACCACTGTGCTACCACGCTGCCCCCTTTCTTGAATGCATTTGCAAAGAGAGTATCTAAGGTATACATTGGTCCCTTAGTGAATGAATTTGGGAAATTAATAAAGGGGAAACAAGAAAATGGCCAGTATTTCATATCTGTCTTCACAGTAAAAGACACAAAGAAATCCCAAGAATAGTAAAAATAGTAGGAACAATCATGATTACTGGAAAACAGCAGAACATTTAGAAAATCATGATACAATCAGGCAGAATAAACATGGTTTTAAGAAAAGGAAATTGCATTTCCTTTTATTAAAACAGTTGTTTTCATATTACAGTTGTTTGAGGGTGTTACAAGTAAGATGGATAAAGAGAAACCAGTAGATGTAATATATTTGGATTTCCACAAGGCATCCAATAAGGTGCCATGTAAAAGTTACTATACAACATAAGAGCTTATAGTGCTGAGGATAGTGCATTAGTATGAACAGAGGATTTGCAAAGTGACAGAAAACAGAATTAAATGGGTTATTTTCAGGTTGGCAAACTGTAATTAGTATTGTGCCAGAAAGACCAGTTCTGCCCTCTCAACTATTTACAGTGTCTATCAATGACTTTGATTAATGGACCAAATGTACTATAGATAAATTTGCTGACAATACAAAGATGGGAAAGCAAGCTGTGAGGAGGAAACAAAATATCTGCAAATGGATATTATAGGTAGTAAGTGAGTGGGCAAAAGGTTAGTAGATGGTGTTATCCTTTGGGAAGATGTGAGGTTGTCCACTTTGGTCAGAAGAATAGAAAATCAGAATATTATTCAAATGGAGAGAAACTGCAGATTACTGTCAGGATATTCCTTGAATCATGAATCACAAAAAGTCAGCAGACAGGCACAACAAGTTATGAGGAAGGCAAATGGAATATTAGTCTTTCTTACAAGAGGGATGGAGATAAAAGTAGGGAAATCATAAAGTTAAAGTTTACTTATTAGTCACAAATAAGTTTAAATTACTATTGCAATGTAGTTACTGTGAAAATCCCCTAGTCAGCACACTCCGACACCTATTCGGGTACACTGAGGGAGAACTTAACATGGTCAGTGCATCTAACCAACACGTCTTTCAGCCTGTGGGAGGAAACTGGAGAAAACACACACAGACACAGGGAGAACATGCAAACTCCACACAGACAGTGACTCAAGTGGGAGTCAAATCCAGATCCTTGGTGCTGTGAGGCACCGTGCTAACCACTGTGCCACCATGCCACCTATGCCATACTATAAATGGTATTGGTGAGATTGCATCAAAAATGTTATGTGCAGATTTGGTCTCTTTATTTAAGGAGGGATATACTTGCTCAGAGAAGCTCAGAGAAGGTTCACTTGATTGAGATGAAGCAATTGGCAAATTGGGTCTGTATTCACTGGAGTTTTGAAGGATGATAGTGATGTTATCAAAATGTAAGATTCAGAGGGGGCTTAACAAAGCCTGTGGGGATGATTCCTCTCACCAGCAAATTGAGAACTAAGGGGCATATGTTCATAATAAGGAGTCTCCCATGTAAGATTAAGGTGAGGAGAAATTTATTTTTTCAGAGAATCATTAATCTTTGAAATTTTCTATCTCAGGGAGGGAGTAAAATGTTTTAGGGCAAAGAGGAAAGTGGAGTTAAGATCACAATGATCTTATGGAATGCAGAACATGCTAGAGGGCTGAGTGGTCTACTGCTGTTCCTATTTCTGATATTATGTCTTCCTTGTTGAAAAGTTGTATGAAAATTAATTGAACAGAAAGACCATTAGGCAGAACTATGTTGTTGGAATAGTTACATGTGTTGGAAAATAGTGCATCATTGGCCGTTATACTTGGCTCATGTGGAATTTTCCTGCTACAGGATAGTAACTCACTTTCTTCTTTATCTGCTGGAGAGGTGGGGTTACCTTTTTGTTTGATATTTGAAAGAATATCAACACCTGAAAACTGAAGCTTGTCCTCTGGATATCTTATCAATATGTTCCTTTAGTAAACACCTAAGGAATAAAACTTTTGGAATGAAGGACAGTCAGAAAATTTTTCCCAAGGTGGAAGAGTCAATTATTAGGTTTAAGTGAGATGTACGAGACACTTTTTTTACACAGAGAGTAGTTGGTGCCTGGAACTCGTTACTGGGGGAGATAGTGGAAGCAGATACAGTCGTGACTTTTAAGGGGTGTCTTGACAAGTACATGAGTGGGATGGGAGTAAAGGGATATGGTCCCCAGAAAGGTAGGGGTTTTAGTTAAGTCGGCAGCATGGTTGGTGCAGGCTTGGAGGGCCAAAGGGCCTGTTCCTGTGTTGTAATTTTCTTTGTTCTTTGAATTCAAGTTGCATTAAAAGACTACTAATAATAGGCCTGAGGATTGGGAGCAGTTTAAGATTCAGCAAAGGAGAACTCAGGGATTGATTAAGAAGGGAAAATAGAGTATAAAAGTAAGCTTGCAGGGAACATAAAACTGACTGTAAAAGTTTCTAATGGTACGTAAAGAGAAAAAGATTAACAAAAATGAATGCAGGCCCCTTGCAGTCAGAAAGGGAGATTTCATAATGCGAATAAAGAAATGGCCAATCAATTAAGCTCATATTTTGCTTCAGTCTTTATGTAGGATGACATGAATAAAGTACCAGAAGTTCTGAGAGAAACAGTATTATGGGTTATGGAGAGCAGGCAGGTAAGTGGAGCTGAGTCCGCAAAAAGGTCAGCCATGATTATATTGAGTGACAGCGCAGGCTCGAGGGGCCATACAGCTTACTCCTGCTCTTAGATCTTATGTTCTTATATAAACAAGTTTCAGTGGGGAGTTGAAGGAAATCAGCATTGTAGAGAAACAATTTTGGGGAAATTGATGAAATTGAAGATGAGTAAATCTCTATGTCCTGATAATCTTCATTCCAGGGTACTTAAGGAAGATATTTTGGTAGTTTTTTTGCACTCTGGACTGATTCCTACAGATCAGAGGATAGCAAATGTAAGCCCACTATTCAAACAGGGAGGTAGAGAGAAAACAGGGAACTATAGACCAGTGAGCTTAATATCAGTACTGGGGAACTTGCTATTATCCTTGATAATCCATTATCAAGGATTTTATAACTCAGCATTGGAAGGCAGTGGTATAATCAGACAGAGTCAGCATGGATTTAGACAAGGGAAAATCATACTTGATGAATCTATTGGAATTCTTTGAAGATGTGACTAGTAGAGTTGACCAAGGAGAATCAGTGGATGTGGATTATTTAAATTTCTGGAAGGTTTTTGATTAAGTCTCACATAACAAAGAACAAAGAACATTACAGTATAGGAATAGGTAGTTCTGCTCACCAGCGTTGTGACAATGCAGATGCCTTTCTAATCTAAAATCTTCTTGCCTCTACATGGTCCATATCCCTATATTCTCTGCATATATACATCTTGAACTTTGTTGTAGAGTTTTCTTCCACTGCCTCCTCCAGGCATTCATCACTCTCTGTGTGAAAAACTTGCTCCTTACAACTCTTTTAAATTTCCCCTCTCACTTTCAATCAATGCCCCCAAGTAATTTACCCATTAACCCTGGGGAAAAGACTCCGACTATCCACTCTACCAAAGCCTATTATAATCTTGTAAATCTCTATCAGGTCTCCCCTCATCCTCTGATACTTCAGTGAAAACAACCCAGGTTTGTTCAACCTTTCTTCATAGTCCATATTTTCCAAACCAGGCAACATCCTGGTAAATTTGTTCTGCACCATTTCCTATGCATCAACATCCTTTTGGTATTTTGGCAACCAGAACTGCATACAATAATCCAAATATAGCCTAACCAAAGTCTTATACAGCTACAAGATTTTCTGATTCCTTAATCAATGCACTGACCACTGAAGGTCAGCATGCCATATGCCTTCTTACCACATTATCCACCTGAGTTGTTGCCTTCTGTGAACTGTGGATCTGCATGCCTAGATCACCCTGTATGCTAATATTTTGAAAGGCTGTACCATTTACTGTATATTTTCCTTTTGGAGATCTTCTAAGTTGCAACACCTCACATTTGTCTGGGTTGAATTCTATCTGCCATCTTTCAACTCAGATTTCCAGCCAATTTATATCCTGCTGTATCCTCCAACAATCCTCCTCGTTATCGGCTATTCCCCCAACTTTTGTATCATCTGCAAATTTACTAATCAGACCACCTACATTTTTCTCCAAATCATTTAAATATATTTCAAACAATAAACTATGATGTAAAGTTAAAGCAGGCAATTGCCTGGGATTGAAGGTAATGTTTTGAGATGGATAGGTAGCTGGCTAACAGCTACGAAGCCAAGAGTTGGCATAATTAGGTCTTTTTCTGATTGGCAGTCAGTGACTGGTAGGGTTCCATAGAGATTCATGCTGGAACCCCAACTGTTCATATTACAGATTAATGATTTGGAAGAGGGAACTGAATGTATTATCTCTAGATTTGCAGCTGATACACAGTTGAGTGGGAGGGTAAGTTGTGAGGCGGATGCATTGATGCTTTAGCATGATTTGGATAGGCTGAGTGTGTGGGCATATCATGGAAGATGCAGTATAATGTGAATAAATGTGAGGTTATCCACTTTGGTAGAAATTACAGGAAGATAGATTATTACTTGAATGGGTGTAAGTTGAGAGAAGTGGATACTCAGTGAGACCTTGGTGTCCTCATGCATCAGTCGCTGAAAGTAAGTGTGCAGGTATAGCAGGTAGTAAAGAAGGCAATAGTATGTTGGCCTTCATAATGAAAGGATTTAAGTTTAGGGATAGGGATGTTTTGCTGCAGTTGTTTAGGATGTTGATGAGGCCAAACCTGGAGTATTATGTGCAGTTTTGGTATCCTTAACTGAGGAAGGATGTCCTTCCATAGAGGGAATACATTGGTTTACCAGACTGATATCAGGAATGGCAGGTCTGTCATATGCAGAGAGATTAAGTAGGTTAGGATTATATTCACTAGAGTTTAGAAGAGTGAGACAGGATCTCATAGAAACTTATAAAATCCTAACAAGGTTAGATAGAGTGAATTCAGGAACAATGGGGGAGTCCAGAACCAGGAGTCATAATGTGAGGATAAGGGGTAAATCTTTTAGGATTGAGGTGAGAAGAAATTTCTTCACCCAAAAGATGGTGAATGTATGGAATTCACTACCAACAAAAGTAGTTGAGACCAAAATGTTGTCTGATTTCAAGAAGAAATCAGATGTAGTTCTAAGGGCTGAAGGGATCAAGGCATGTGGATTTAAGGGGGAATTGGGATATTGAATTTGCTGATCAGCCAGTTGGAAGGGCTGAACGACCTACTCCATTTTGTATGTTTTGTATTTTGTATGTTTCTCGGGCTGATGGATGGTAATCAAAGTTGTTTCTAAGTTAGTAGAGATATTTAGCTCTGCCAGAACTTTATGAATGAATGGACAGCCTGTTGGCACTGATGTGGTGAGTTATTGGCATTGAGAGATACTGGCCATTGCAGTGCTTTTCCAGCCAAGCTAACATTTCAGTTTAAAATACGTTTGCAATCCCGAGATTGCTTCTGAGCTTTTGTACTTGACATTTACCATCGGCAAACACTGAATCCCTGAGAGGCGAGAGTGAATCAAAGTGTGGGGAGTTGCAGCAGATTGCCAGTGTAGCTGTAGCCAGGCTGCTTCTAGTCTCAGTCCGCCTCCTGAACTCGAACATAAAGTTAGTGTAGCTGTTGGAGGAGAGATGACTGACGGAGAAAACCAGAGCCTGGCTCTTTACTGCGGCTCCAGTCCACCCAAAGCCGCGGATATTTTAAAGGGTGAGTAAGAAAATGGAGTTTATTCAATCCTTACTGACAACGATGAATGAAAATTAGGATTTATGAATCAGCCGCTGGGAAAGGCAATGAAGATGCCGCAAACTGCTCCGTTCTCAGTCTGGGCAGCTGGCGATGGGAAGCGGATCTGCCATGGGCACAGATGTCAAAGTGAGGCGAGCACCAGAGAGCCAGGTCCTGGGCTGAAATCTGAGGGTGTGCTGGGTGGGAAGAGGCGAGAAGCCGGTGCCTGAGTCTCACTGAATACTGCAGGAGCCGGGCTGCTGTGAGGAGGAGCTGCCAGTAGACACTTGTGTGGTTGCATTTAGTGGAAAGCTCAGGGGCTTTCTGAGCTAACTGGACATTGCTAACTTTTCCCTCTCTGCATTCGCTCCATTCTCTAACTCAATTCAACTCTCCTTGTAAAAGAAGCGGCAAACCTGCTGCTGAAACTTTGTTGCACTGTCGGGGCACAAGTAAATCCAATCCAGTCATTTAGCAGCAACGCCGATTACTATTCTAACTTCGAACGGTTCAGAATTAACTCTGTTCCGTCTTTTTCAGAATGTTAAAAATATGAATAAATCTTTAATCTGTCAATCGCAGCATTTCCTAATTATTATTCCAGTTTATACAGCAGGTGAAGAGTTAACTAAACTTCTCTATGTTGTTAATATTGTAACTCAGTTTTTTTCATAATGCTATCGGCAAGTGGTTAAGATTCATTTACAATTCTAATGTGGTTTTGTTTGGCACCCCGCTGCCAAGTACAGTCTGACTTGATCAAAACACTGCGACCTGGGGGAGGCAGCCTTGCTGTTCTATTTCGACCCTTTACGTCTATCTGAGAATGGTTTTATTCACACTGATGCTGAAGTTATTGATTGTGCAAGTCCTATAAAACACAATGGGCATGGTAGAGAATACTGAAGTTAGTATAGGTTGTTCTTAAGTGGCCAGCTCCGTTGGGAACACCCGCAGGAATTCTATCTCTATTCCCTGGCAATCCGCCATCATCCTTTACCCTGTCCCCTGTGCACCCCTTCGTTCCATTGTTTCAGTTTCTCTGGCTCTCATAATGGGGAAGTATTTTTAGCCCTCACTACAAGTTAACTACCAGGTCAAATTGTCATTTTAAACACCAAACTCCTGCATTTCGCTTATTGTGCACATCTGGATGCGTTCTCAAATCTGGCTTCCAAATTTCTGACTTTTATTGACAATAAGACTATATGATTCTGCACTGTATAGTTGAGTTCCCGTGTCTCTCATCTTCAATCCAGCTGCTTATATTTTGAAATAACTTTGATCAGGGGTCTTGACAGGGTTGATGTGGACAGAATGTTTCGTCTTGTAGGAGAATCTAGAACAAGGGTCACTGTTCAGATGGAAATGAGAAGAATGTTTTCCTCTCACAGGGAGGTGGTGAGTTCTTGGAACTCTCTTCCTCAAAAGATGGTGGAAACAGAATCTTTGAATTTGAAGGCAGAGCTAGATAGATTCTTGTTAGGAACGGGCACGGAAGGTTTCAGGAATAGGCAGGAATGTGGAGTTGAGATCAACTGTGATCTTACTGAATGGTGGAACAGGCATGAAGGGCCAAATGGCCTACATAAAAATTCATCTTTTCAATTGTACTGTGCTTCTGTGAGACCATATCTGGGATAGTGTGCAGGGTTTTGTCCCCTTACCTAAGAAAGAGTATATTTGTCTTTGAAATAGTGTGATGAATGTTCCTGGCTTCCTGGTTGATTTCTGGATTTGAAGGTTTGTCCTATGATGAAAGGGTTTAATAGAGTGGGCCTCTAGTCTCTGGAGTTTATAAGAATGAAAGGTGATATTATTGAAACATATAACATTCCATTAGGGCAGATGCTTTCGGTTACTTTCTTTGACTGGAGAGTCTAGAATTCTCAGGAATGATCCATCATTTGGGACTGAGATGAGAAGGAACTTCTTCACTCAGAGAATTGTAAATATTCCAAAGCATTCTGAATGCTCATTTGTTGAATATATTTAAGGCTGGGATAAGCATATTTTTGGACATAAAGGGAATAGAGAATGGGCAGGAAAGTGGAATTGAGGTAAAAATCAACAGTGATATATTGAATAGTGGAGCAGACTTGAGGGGGCATATGTTCAACTCCTGCTCCTTTTTTTTAATGTTCTTACATTCATTGTCTTTAGTCCCAGCCACAAACTCCATTCTCTAGCAACTCCATTCTTTTTGCAACAGTCTGAGGCTGATCCAGACCATTCTCAAAAAGTGCCGTGTCTGACCATAGGATGGGTTTCTGACCACTCAACCCTAAGGTAGCTTATTTTCACCTCCATAAAATAGCAACTCTGCCCATCCCTTAGCTCATCCACTACTACAAGTCTTATTCATATCTTTCTTACCTTTGAACTTCATTACTTTAATGCAATCCTTAGCTGCCTCCTACAATCTACTCTCTGTAAACTTCAGGCCATCGAAACATGAGTTCTAACTTGCACCAAGTCCCGTTCACCCAAGCCATTGTGCTCATCAACCTATATTGACTCCTGGTTAATCACCACCTTGATTTTAAAATTTGAAACCTTGGTTTTAAATGTTGCCAGAGCTCCATCCTGCCTCTCTCTGTATTCCCCACCTAACCTCTGAGATATCTGTGTTCCTACAATTCTGATTTATTGAGCATTGCCAATTTTATTGACTGCTTCACTGATGCCTGTGTCTTTAGCTGCCATGGCCCCATGCTTTGGAATTCTCTCCTTTTACTTCTCTGCCTCCCTTCCCCTCTTCCTTCCTCCTTTAAGACACACCATAAAACTTTTCTCTTTGACCATCTGTCCTTTTATCATCTTGGTTCCTGTCAAACTTTGCCCGATGATGCCCCTGTGAAATACCTTTGGATGTTTTACAACTTTAAGGGTGATACATCAATGCAAACCACTGTTGTGGTGATGCTTTTTTGCAGAAGAGATATTTTTAACAACAATGATTGCCTCAATTTTCAAGCAGCTAGTTGAAAAGTACAACTGCCAAAGCCTCTGGAGCAGTTCATGTGCGCTGTTGTTACTAAAAATATTTCAGTCGCCTTCTGATCTTGTTACTGAGTTTCAGTTTCAAAGCAACAGGAGTAAGCCATTCAACCTTTGAGCCTCTTCACAATTTCATAAGATCACAGCTGATCTGTATCCTAACCCCATCCAGCTGTCTGGCTCCAGATCCAGATTTAGTGAGCAAACTTCTGCTAATCTCAAATTTGAACATATTAAATGACTTAGAATCTATATGTAGCATGAAGTGGTGTTTCCTACCTTCTCCCCTGAACAGCCTGGTCCAATCTTGAAGATTATTATTGTTGACCAACACACCCCATCAATTGAAAAATATTCTATCTCTCCCTTCAATTCCTTTCAAAGCCCTAAATATTTCAATCAAATTACCCCATGACCATTGATACTCCATCAATACAAAACTATTTGATATGATTTCTCCTTATAATCGAATCATCAGAGCACTAATAATATCCTTCTTCAATTAAGATGCAGAGACTTAGCAGGAAAGGTGATTTAACTCTGGCTGACCAGAAAAACTAAAGACTGGATTAGATCAGAGAAAGAGATTTATGAAGTTATCAATAGAGACGGAAGCCTGAGGGTTGGGAATATTTTAGAATTTAGCAAAACAGGACTAAGAAACTAACAAAGAAGGTGAAAGCAGTATATGAAAGTAAACTGGTGAGAAACACAGGGGGTGATTTTGAGCCTACACTCTCGGTCTGTGGGGATGGTGGTTCATGCTCAAACTCCAGAAAGTGTAACTCATGCCAGCGGGTTTCCCGGTTCTGGTCTTCCTGGTTGCTTACCGGCAGAATGGTGTGAAACATGCTACAGGACCACAGAAAACTCATTCTAATATATTAGTATGTCATTAGTGAACACTCTCTCCAGGTCTTCTCCCCCTCACCGGATATTCAGTGGGCACTGGAATGCCATCGCACTGGTGCCATTTACATCAAATTCACCTAAGCATCAATTTATTGTGGGGTCCCCCCAGGGTTGTAAAGCTGAGTATAGCCCCTGGGGGAGAGGGACATGGCCTCTCCCGTGGCACTGTCCTTTGGTACAGGTTGGCACTGCCAGCTTGGCACCAAGACCATGCCGGCTCTGAATGTGGGGTGGGTGGGGAAGAGGAATGGGGCCGATGATTGGGAGAAAGGGTGGATGATCATGTGGAAGGGGAAGAAGGGGCCAATGATCGGGGGGGAGGGGGAAAGGAGTTGATTGTGGGGAGGGATGAGCAGAAAGGATCAATGATTGGGGGTTGTTGGGAGGGGAGAAGTGTCAACTCCAATGGGGGAGTCAGGAGGAGAGAACCTGCAACCTCCATGTTGGGATCCTGTCATGATCAGGATGTCCTTTAAGCATGGCACCCCAGTCTCAGTGTAACCAGGGCATGTTTAGACCCTGCCTCCATGCATGAAGGTGTGAAACACACTCCCTTAACTTGTTTAGGCAGAGTGTTGTAAGATCTAGAGAGAAACTGGTGTGCTTCGTTGAAGAGAAACAGTCTGCTTTTCTCACTGGGAACAACATTCTGGGAGAGATTTTCCCATCCCTGCACCTGCAGTGGGCGAGAGACAGAACATGCAAAGGTCCATTGACTTGGGTGTGAATCTCTGACCTTGAAGCAACATGGCCAGAAAACCCCACCCTCTGCCATTTTGTGGTAACATTCCCCTCATAAAAATGGACTATAAATACTTTTTTTGGCAGGCGGGAGTGATGGAAGGAATGGAGAACCAAGGAGGGAGACCAGACACAGCTTTCAAGCTAATGGGATTGCCCCATTCGATTGATCCAGCCCACAGCCCCCTGTGACAGCGACATAATGGGGTTCCTGCCATGCATTGATGGAATCCCCTCGTGAATATATTTTGATATAGTTAGTGGTCTCCCCGCTGTAACATTCTCCTTTCTAGGAATGTCCTTCCTACCCTGGAGGTGTGGCACCACAGTTCTTAGTAGGAGAGAGGGTCATGTCCAGGCAGTGCCCCCCATGGCAATGCCATTTGCTCAGGATGCAGCAAAACCTGAAAGTCACGGATCTGACAAGATCGCAACTTCTGATTTTGCCACCCCTCACTGAAGATGTGATCAGGTTCATACTCACAATGGCATGAATCTGATTTACATACGCTTGAATAGATATTATTGAATTGATATTATTAACGCCCCTTACTATGTATTGACTGCCCCCACAGTATATTCACACTGTGCTGATGTGACGTCACACTGGTGCGGTTTACAACAGCTCAATACAGATGTGAACCTATTGTGAGGATTTCCCCTTGGGGGCAAAAATGTGAGTATAAACCCCAAGAGAGTGAGATATGATCAGGCAGTGATCTGGCAATGCCAGTCTGTGTCAGGGAGCAATACCAGGGTGGACCCCAGTGAGATCCTCATTGCAGGGGAGCGGGTGATTCATTTTTATGTAGTGATGCCCGGGAGCAAACATGGGAGTTGGGGATGGCAGTGATAGTTGTTTGGAGGGACAGGGGATATGGGCATGGGTGCCAGCATTGGGTGTGGGGAAGTGCCCCTGAGACCTACCTGGTGGGCAGGAGGAGATGATCATTCATGTTCTGATCAGGACACTCTTTAAACACAGTGCCCCAATCTCAGCGCAGCCAGGCTTTGCCAGTGTGTTTAGGCCCCACTTCCCTGAATGACATCATGAAACATATGCAGCTGGTTTTTTTTGTCAGAATGTGGTAAGATCTGGACACAAAATCTGACCCATTTCCCTAGCAGGAAACATGCCATTTTGCTATCCAGAAACAATACTCTGGTTCAAGCTAGATCCGTTAACCTGTCTGATTTGCTAACACGCCTTGTGTGTGACCAATGGCTAATTCTAAAGTTCTATTTAACCTAAGAAATGAGACTGCCTCCATCAACAAAGCTAATCCTCCAATCCTTGATGCATTGGCTACAGATTTGACTCCAACTTAGCTACTCCACTCATTACAGCTTGTCAACTTGAACATTTTCTAATAATTCCAATGCTAGAATTCTACTATCCTGCCCAGCACAGGAATCGGAGCGGGCGAGGGTCGGATAATGGGAAGCTCTGTTGACCTCGGGTGGGATTTTCTGGTCTCAGGTCAAGCAGGCCATAAAATCCTACCCCTACTCTCTGTTTTATGACTAATAACCAATCTCAATCCATGCTAATATATTATCATATATACCCAAGTAATGGTCAATCTTATGTAAAAGCCAGCCCCCTACTTTTGGCCCAAAATTTGTTTATTTCTCATGTGCCTCTTAGTTAAATTGACTCCAAACTTTTCGCAAAAAACAAAATCCAAAATTTTTATATCTACCACCTGCTCAACACTGAAGTTAAACTCACCCTGTGCAAAGCTGCCTGATAGAATCATAGAATATCACACTATTGAAGGCAGCTGTTCAGTTCCTCCAGTTTGCATATCAGGGCTATTACCTGACTGTGTGCGTGCTATTTTCTCAACAATACCATCCTTTAATCAGTGCGTAGCCAGGTTCTAAAGTTAAAGGGAGCGAGCACATAAAAAAAGTGCCATGGCACATACCAAATAATTTTAAAGTCATACATTTTTATTTTGTATTTAAAATCAAAACATAATAAAAAATACATGTGTTATTTAATTATTTTACATTTTAAACATAAAATGAAAAGAAAATGAAACAATATGAAAAAGGTATGAAGGAACTACAACAGCCTCTTTTATTTAGGCTTCATTCTTGCAAAGTTATCTATTACTTTATTATAATCTACCTCAGTGGCCAACTACTGGAGACCAAAGCTAACCCAGATAATCTATACTTGCCCATTATAGAACGAAGATAGGACTTTATGTGTTTAAGCCAGCTGAAGGATCATTCTGCAACTGTGCTAATTTTTGGTAAGGTCAGAAAAATATGGTACAATGTGGATAGGTTAGGATAATCACCAAATCTGTTTACTCATGCAATTTCAGCTGGTGATGTCTGTTGGCGAGGGATGCTTGGTCTCGACTGCCCGTGTGTTGCAGTGGCTACATATTTATGTCCTTCACGACCTCTGCAATTATCCTTGTGATTGCATGTCTTCTCAGGAGATTGCATGCCTTTCTCCTGCCTGAAGTTCCCACATCAGTATTGCATCCCGTGATTTCAGTGCATGGATTGAGGGCTTCAGATCTCAGGAAGAGATATGAGGGACCTGTGAGGAATACCCCATTGGAAAGGTGTCACTTTTGAAGAATGTGCTCAGGAGGAGTGGTTGCTCCTCCTGCTCCTCCTTTAGCTATGTCACTGCCTCTAATATGGCAAAGAAACAATGGCAGATACACAGTCCTGCAGCCCCATTCAAACTTTAAGTCATTGAGATTGTAGAGTTGACAAATAATTGTGCAGCAGCTAGAAAATTCAAAGTTTTGGAAAAGAACATTGTAGATTGGCGGGTGCCAAAGAATAAATGTGCAAACAGAGGAAAGCTGAGCCTGTGGCTGCAGCTGGAAGATGAACTTCATCCAAAAATGCATCAGTTTCACACTGGTCAATCTGAGTCTTCATTTGAAGAAATAAGCAAGCAAAATAGGCACTGCAGTTTTCAAAACCAGGCCTGCTGCACCATGAAGAGAAACAAATCTGTACTGTGATAAAATATCAAGGTTTCATAGCGTATGCCAGCAGAACTTGATGGCAGCTTATCACATTTCAGAAATTTAAAATCAAATATCCACAAAAGAATGGATATAGAATGGCCAGTATGAGGAACATGGGATGATACTCCCATGACTTTTGAAATGGAAACATAGAAACATCATAGAAGCAGGAGTAGGCCATCCGGCCCTTCGAGATTGCTCTGCCATTCATTTTGATCATGGCTGATCATTGAATTCCATATCCTGATCCCCCACTTTCTTCCATATCCCTTGATCTGTTTAGCCCCAAGAACTATATCTAATTTCTTCTTGAAATCAGACAACGTTTCGGCCCCAACTACATTCTATAGCAGTGTATTCCACACATTCATCACCCTCTGGGTGAAGAAATTTCTCCTCACCTCAGTTCTCAGATACTCCTTATCCTAAACTATGACCCCTAATTCTGGATTCTCCCACCATTGGGAACATTTTTTCTGAATCTACCCTGTTTAACCCTGTTAGAATTTTATAAGCTTCAATGAGATCCCCTCTCATTCTTTTAAACTCCAGTGAATATATCCCTAACTGACTTAGTCTTTCTTCATATGAAAATCTGTCAGCCTGGTAAACCTTTGGTGTGTTCCCTCTATAGCAAGAACATCCTTCCTCAGATAAGGACACCAAAACTGCACACAATACTCCAGGTGACATTCCAACCAGTCAAATGGTGAGCCTAGTTAGGGAGAAAATAGCATTAGTGAAAACAACTAGCCATGAAGAGTGAATTCACAGTTCTGTTTTTCAAGTATGCCTGATAGGACGAAGATTAAAACAATGATTTTATTCAAGAAAAAAATCTTCCCAAGACAGCAGTTCCCAGAAGGAGCAGTCATTCATATTCATGATGAAGGATGGATGGGCAAATATGCTGAGAAAAGTTTCAAATTTTCAACCAGAAGGATTATGTAAAGAAAATGTCACTTCATCTGGAACATATACATGTTACACCATATCAATGATGTTGTTTCTCAAGTTAGATAGAAAAACTGTGATATTTCAGTGATTCCCATTGGTCTAACCTGCCTTATTCAACCACTGGATGTCTCTCTAAACAATCCATAGTAAGTAGTCTCACAACATCAGGTTAAAGTTCAACAGGTTTATTTGGTGCAATCCATCCAAGGGTAACATGAGATAAAAGTCAAGTGACTGAATGATCTGAGGAGAGAAGACATTCAGTAAAGTTTCCAACGTTAGCAATCTTCTGCAAATGGGTTGTTGAGGCTAGGGTGAAATCAAAATTGTCATTAAATCATTCAAGAAACATGCACTATCCAATGCACTTGGTGCAGACGATGATTATTTGTGGAATGATATGGCCCGTGACAATGCAATGGCTGCTGATGAAGATGATATTGATGATCCACATGAAGATGCCATTCAATAAGCAGATTGTGGCTGTGATTTGGTTCTGAAGACAAGGAGAAGGTAGATTGTTAGAAATTATAATGCATATATACCATGTGGTTTCTACTCAGTGGTTTCCTTTCCTGTTTTGAATAAAATGAGTGAAATTATTTAAATTTGTATGCTTTTGTTTTAGATGAATTTGATAAATTTAATGAATTTAAATGAATTAAATAAAAATTAATAATGAAAATACTTCAGGCTGTCTTTGTATTACTTTCTCTCTAATCTCCTCTCTTAAATAGCAAGGTTGTGTTTGTCACATTTTCAAAGTTTGAGCTAGTCTGGAATCTAAGGAAGTCTGATAGATCAAAACCAATGAATCCATTAGCACAGTAGTTAACTTTTTTATATGCTAAGATGCAGGTCATCAGATCTAGTGGACTTATCATCACTTAATCCCATCAGTTTCTCTAATATTACCTTCTTTGTCGATTTTTTAAAGTTCCTCTTCTCACTAGACCCTTTGTTCTGCATTATTTCCATAATTTGTTTCGAGTCTTCTACTGTAAAGACAGGTACAAATTATTTGTTTAATTTCCCTGCAATTTCCATTTTCTCATTAAAATTTCACTGGTTCATGTTCTTTTCATCTTTCTCTATTTACATTCCTATCAAAAATATTTACCATTCTTTTATGTCTCTTACTAGTCTACTCTCACTTTCTTTTTTATCTTGCCTTGTCAATTTATTGGTCCTCCTTTGCTAGATTCTAAACCCCTCCCCCCTTTCCTTCAGGGACATGATTCTTTTTGGCAACATTATAAGACTCCTTTTTTTCTAATACTATCAATTGTGATGATATTGTGCCTTTAAGAAATGTGTTTATATCATGGCTCTTGTGAATGGTATGTTTAAGAGCCAGTTTTCTTTATACGGTGCCAGTTTGTCTGCTGCAAACAATCTACATGCTAAGAATGTAGAAGAATAATTGATTCTAGATACAGGGGTATTTGTTTTAATCTGTATTTTTGGTTTTTCCCTTGGGATTTCAGAGTAGGGTTTAATTAGGTTGATTGACAAGGGAAAGAGTCATGTGCTCATGGGAGAAGTTAAGCTACATACATAGTTTGTTTTGTTTAAGATCCAAGGTTTAGACTTAACTAAATCATTTTCAAACTAAATGGGCAGGATTTTCCAACCATTCTCACCAATGGGATCTTTTAGTCCTGCTAATGGCAACCTTCCTATTTTGGATTTGGTGGCGGAGGATGGGAACAATAGGAAACCCAAACAGAAGAAAGTCATATCTCCATCTGATTGTTGGTTTTAGTTCTTATTTGCCCACAGTCTGGTTCCACTTTTTTTCAATCCAATCACTTGCTCTTTGTCCAGAGTAAACAATCACCCTTTTCATTTTCTTTTCCTCCCTGGGTTTATATTTTCACTGCCATGTGAGTAATTAATATGAGCAGATTTTGGTGAATTTGTATTTGCATGTCCATTAAATACAGTTGACATTTTTTTATTCTTTGCTCGGATGTGGATGTCACTGGCTTGGTCGGCATTTGTTGTCCATCTTTCATTGCCCTCAAACTGAATGGCTGTGAGCCCATTTCAAAGGGCAGTTAAGAGTGAAGCACATTGCTGTGGGTCTGAAGTCACATATAGGTCAGACTAGGTAAGGATGGGAGATTTCCTGCACCTTTGGATTTCTAGTCAAATGACATTACCACAATTCCACTTGGTCAGTACACTCTTCCTTTAAATGTAAAATAGATGCAGGGGAATAAAGACAGGAATTAACTACAAACAGAGCCAGATGCCATAAGCTCCTGCTTGAGAGATCCGAAATTGAACAGCAATTGTGTACACTACTGGCAGAAAGTGTAAAAAGGAGAGGCAAGAGTCCCACTCCTATGCCCTCTAGTGACTCTTGTTAGACAATGCAGGTGTGCCAAAATCCCATGAAGTAAGATCACATTGGCTACGGTGCAACTGAATGCTGCGTTAATTCTTCTTGTATTGGGTCCAATTTTGGTTTCCTTATCTAAAGAAGGATATACTTGCCATGGAGAGAGTGCAGCACAGGTTCATCAGATTTATTCTTGGAAAGGAGGAATTGTCTTATGAGGAGAGATTGAAGAAACTGGAGCTGTATTCTCTGGAGTTTTGAAGAATGAGAAATGATCTCATTGAAATTTACAATATTTTTACAGGGCATGATTGGGTGAATGTAGATTTGATGTTTCACCTAGCTGGTGAGTTTAACACTAGAAAACATAATTTCAGAATAAGGAGTGGGTGACTTAAGACTAAAGCGAGGAGTAGTTTCTTCACTCAGAGGACAGTGAAAATTCTCAGAGGGCTATGGAAGCTCAATCATTGAGTGTGATTCAGGACAGAAATCAATAGATCTCTGGAGACTGATGATATTCATAGAATCCTCACAGTATAGAAGGAGACAATTCGGCCTATCGAGCCTGCACTGACAACAATCCCGCCAAATCCTTGTAACCCCGTATATTTACCCTACTAATCCCCCTGAAACTAGGAAATTTAGCATGGCCAATCAACCTAACTTGCACATTTTTGTGGGATATTGATGGATATGGAGTTTGTGTGTGAAGATGGCATTGAGGTAGATGATTAGCTATGATCTAATTGAATGGCAGAAAAGTCTCTATGGGCTGAATGGGCTCCTCCTGTTCCTATATTCCTATGTTCTGCAAGCTTAAATTGTTGTCAGACAAATGTCAGTCTGAGTCCAGAATTGATCGGGAGTGGTATTTATTATTAGAAGAGACAGGGGAAAGATTCAAGCTGCAGAATCTTTCTCAGTAATAGTTATAATAATTTATATTTTCAGTACTGTTTGTTAGCCCCATGTCCAAGCGTGTTTTGTTTGCTCATGACCTCACGTGTCCCATATAAACGTGAGGTATCATATTCTCAAAGACAAGAAATCTAGAAACAAAATACAAAATGTAAAGAGAAACAGAAAATAGCTTGGTTTATCAGCTATAATACCTTAATCTCTAGCCACACATGGAAAATAACTGCAGACATGCAGGCTAAGAGTTATGGTGGGAATATATGAAGAGAAAGGCAGCTTTTATGAATATACCCCACATTATAATGTGTATTAATTATATTAACACTTTGTTCCCTACATCGACTACAATCTACTTATATAAGGTTGGATTTTCAGCAACAATATTAGTAAAAACTGAGTGAGGATGAACATTGACCAGGGCATGCACATGTGCTTGTTGAAAACACCTCAATACCCAGACAAAATTGTTGCCTAGTGTCAGCAAAAAGTTTCGCATTAAGTCAAATAAAAATAAAATTTAAAAAATGTGCAATTTATTTATAAAAGATTCATGGAATTATTATAACTCCCAAAAGCAAAAGTGAAATTATATAAAAATGGAGATGTCTCATTTAAATAACGAGTTTTATTTCTTTCCACAGACTTAAGTGTGCCCGCTATCATCTTGTACAGTCTTCTCACTCTAATGACTGTTATTGCAAATCTTGTGTATTTTGAGGAAGTTATCTACCTGATAAGAAAAGTCCCTGCCACAAACAGGAGAGCGACTATTATGTGGGTCAGTGGTTTGTCACCTGTAAGTACATTCTATAACATCTAGCTGAGAAATTCATATTCTTCCTGTTTTCAGGAATTACTTTCAATTTCCCATTAGGTTTCAGCAGTCTCCCCTTTTCTATGTTGCTATATTTTTTGATTTCTCCAAAGGGTTTTCAGATTGAAAAGTCACCTATTTCCAAAAGTTGTATGGCAGAACTTGGAATTTGTGAACTCTGACCCTAAAATAATTGGCAAATTTGAGCACTTTGTGTGTTTGTCTGAAAATCCCCTCATCCATTTTATCAAGATATGAACACATTTATTTGAAACACCTAAGTAAAGGGCAGAGGAATTTCAAACAAATCTGTTGAGTGTTTATATGTTGTCATTTGGTGTCCTGTTGTAAATTCCTTATGATTGCTTAGCGTAGTATTTTAAATAACAATTCATTGGAAGCCACCTGCAAAGAACATAAGAGGAGCAGATTCTGAATAACAAAATTGTTAAATTTTAAAGTAAATATGTGCTACCTACCTAATAGGTGATTAATCAGTCGCATTCAATGTGCTGTACTCATCAGACATCTTCCTATCCACAAATACATATTCATGATATCTCTGTATCTTTATAAATGCAGTTTTGATTTGATTTATTACTATCACATGTATTACCATACAGTGAAAAGTATTGTTTCTTGCATGCTATACAGACAAAACATACCATTCATAGAGAAGGAAACAAAAGAGTGCAGAATGCAGTGTTAAAGTTATGCATAGGGTGTAGAGAAAGATCAACTTAATGCTAGGTATTCCATTCAAAAGTCTGACAGCAGCAGGGAAGAAGCTATTCTTGAGCTGGTTTGTACGTGACCTCAGATTTTTGTATCTTTCTCCCGAAGGAAGCAGGTGGAAGAGAGAATGTCCAGGATGTGTGTGGTTCTTAATTATGCTGGCTGCTTTACCAAGGCAGCAGGAAGTGTCGACAGAGTCAATAGATAGGAGGCTGGTTCTTGTGATGATTTGGGAAACACCAAAATTTGGAAACTGCAAAAATACTGGTAACACTCAGTAAATCTGACAGCATTTGCGGAGAGAGATTATAAAGTTAACATTTAATGAGTTCCGTCTTGATGAAAAGTCACTGATCTGAAACATTAACTCTGCTTCTCTCTCCATGATGCGACTTGATCTGCTGAGTATCTCTCCATTTCTTGCTTTTATTTCAGATTTCTGGAATCCACAGTAGCTTGTTTTTATATTCACAAACTCTGGGTGGACTTTCCTTGGAAAGCAGCAAAGCCGATAATACCGAATGAAAAAGACGGCATTCAGCCAGCAATGGCGACTTTGACCACCATATTGTACGGCACTTAGTGACACAAGCGTTCATCCGAGGTCCCATGCCATGTCACTGCCAGGGCTGCGTCTGATTCACCCGCCCCACCATCACCTCAGCACTACAATCATCAGGATGCCACATTAAAAGGCCGCCCAAGTGCACAGCTGCCATACTTTGCAGGTCATCAGGAAATGATGGCTGTCAAGAAATCTACACCCAAATTTTCAGGTATCTCCCTACAGAGTCTACACGATGCTGTGGAGGCACGTCATGATGTGCTGTATCCCACTCAGGACAGAAACTAACCCAAATTGGGAGGCAATCGTCAGTGTCAACACTCTACAGAAGACAACGGCCATCCAATGCAGAAAGAGGATAAATGATCTCCTTCCATTCTGCCAGACTAAGTCACTCTTCCCATCACTCTCATCTCACTGACCCACCACACATCCACAGGGAGTTCACTCACTGTCAGCTCAAGGGACACCACCACTCGCTATCCTACATACATCTTCATTCCCATGGGCAACATGTCCTCATCACTTCAATGGTCTTGCTCACCATCTACATATGCCAGGTATCTTTACCATCTGCCCTGGCACGTGTCCTTCTCACACTCTCCATCTGTTTTCACACAGGAAAAGCTGGCTCACAACAAGAGTAAGAAATCCCAGGTGGGTGGAGGGATGCCAGAACTCAAGGTCCTCATGAACTAAAAGGATAGAGCTGTGCAGTTGGCCAGGGAAGATGTTAAATCTCCTATGCTGATGGTGAAGTCAGTGACGATTAATCAAATGAGGATCCGGCATTGTAACATCCATCAGATGTTGTGAGTCCTGTCTCCTGTAGCCATCCTGCCATGCACTAATGATCTCTCCTTTATTTTTCAAGTACATCTGGGAAGCAACCCAGGGAGTCCATCATCCAGGAGTCTGACTCCACCCCAACACCAGCATAGAGGATGGATTTACGGATCCCAGTGATGAAGAAGCATCACAGCGCTCACCCACATCCTCCACCAGCACAGAGACACCTTAGTGTGCCCTAGTTTTAGAACAAAGTTCAGGGTCACAATCAGGTGAGCACATTGTACTGTCTGATCCACAGCAAGCGTAGGCAGAGATATTCCAGGGTTCCGGCACTCAGAGGATTTTTGGAAGCTCGGGATCTGCTAAATCCCAGTCAGGTGACTTGCCACTGGAGTTCTGAAGGCAGAGTCAGGAAAATCAGGAAGGGATGTCTGGTACATTCCTCAGATTCAAAGGCTGCACGGAGGAGTCTACCTAATGTCTGAGGTGATTGTTCTGATACTCCAATGCAATGAGTTCAACAGATGACCACCATGGAGACTTTGGTGCAAGAACTTTGTCCTGCACTGTTATAGGATATGCACCTCATTGTGCAGGTACTTGCTGATAGCTAGTGCCACATGAACTCACTCCAGCTGCCTCTAAAGAGGCAGCCAGGGGCCCTTAGCCATTCATAAGGAGGAAGAGCAGCTGGTGCATATCTCAAGTCATCCACCTAGGTGACTCCATGAGTGTCTCACCAATCCAAATTCCACTATCCCCCCCTCAACTTCTGCTGCAGTTCCACAGGCTGAGGAGAATGATAGTGCCATACAGCAGGACTCCCAAAACTTGTGACTAGTGGCTTGTGCAACACCACAGAGGTCACTTGTGGAGTGTTGGAAGGAGCCTCTTGCAGAACAATTGAATGCTGCACTCAGTTTCAGTAACACTGACACAGTGGAAGACCTCCTGCAGCAGGTGGCAGAGGTAACCAATCAGTTCTCCTGACATGCGTACTCTTTGGCCACAATGGTTCTTGGACGTCTGCAAGTATGTACGTGCTGTCTGTGAATCCTGGGTCTAGCGAAGTGCCGTCAAATGACAGCTCACCTCCACTGACATCTCTCCTGCCTACGAGTGAGAAGAATGACAGGAAGATTGCCGGGGCTCCATGTTCCGTAAGTTTTCCTCACTGCAGTATCAAAGAGAGACTTTACAATTATCATTTGCCTCATAAAGACCATTCTTTGCCCATTCATCATCTGAAGCTGTCTCTCAAATCCCACTAACTCATGTTGGCTGTCACATTGATGCCAGTGCTTACTTTGTATTCTCTTTGGCAACATCAAGCACCTTTCAACTAAAGAGCAGGCATTGCCCAAAGCTTCATTCCAAACACTTGTGCTCAACTGGGTTCATGAGGAGCACTTGTCAATACACATGACAGCATGCAGCCATTGCCAACTCTCTGAGGGAATGTATTTGCTTGCCCAGTAGACCAATGGTGCAGACACATCATGACAGTCATTGATTTTGGATGTCATTGTGCCAAGGATTAAACGCAGAGCAGCACACAATGGCACTGACAGACATAAAGGTGTTTGACTAGTCTCACTCCAGACATATCAATTGAGTTATGGTTGAAGGCCTCAGCTGCAATGAGTGGCACAATGGTTAGCAATGCTGCCTCACAGTTCCAGGGGCCAATTTCAGCCTTGGGTTACTGTCTATGTGGAGTTTGCACATTCTCCCCATGTCTGTGTGGATTTTCTTCAGGTGCTCTGGTTTCCACCCACGTCCAAAGATGTGTAGGTTAGGTGGATTGTCCATGAGAAATGGGTGAAGTTATAGGGTGTATGGGTCTGGGTTAGTTGCTGTTTTGGAGAGTCAGTGCACTTGCAATGCGTCAAATGCCTCCTTTCTCACTTAGGAATTCTATGAGTAATGATCATTGGCATGTTTCTCTACTAGTCTTGTCCATGTTAACATCCCAACTCCAGAAACCACTCCCTCCCCAGATTTGAGTACAGCTGACAGTCCATAATGATTCCCTACCCTCCTCCTGGTGCACTGCCCCTTCTCTTTTTGAGGCTATTCGAAGATTCTCCAGCAGCAGAGGATATCCTCAGGAATGACACATTTCACGCTTGACAGTCAACCTCTGGGTACCCTGCCACCATATCAATCCCCCCTCCCTCCCCCTCCTCCCCAGTACCCTGTAATCATCCTCCGAATATCCCACAATCAATTCTCCAGTACCCTTCCAGTGATACACTGGTCTTCCTTGAGTGTTATCCCAATCTCCCTCGAGTGTTTCATTCGTCTCACTTTGAATGCCAGCAGCCCCGAGTCAAGCTTGGTGTCCACTGAATGACTCTGATGTTCCCAAAGGCAGACTCCTGTACTCCTGAGTCAAACCTGGTGTCCCTGAGTCAGAACTGGTATCTCCAGCCACCTGATTACAGGGGGCCACTCAGTGAGCAATGCACTCACCTGGGCTCCCCTCAGAGATGCACCTTTTGGCACCAGAGATTTGCACCATTCTGATTTCATGCTCCTTGGATGGATTTTTTGATGGGGTGGAGATTATGATTATGTATATGCATCCAATAATACAGTTTCCTTCCACAGTCCAAAGATGTGCGGGTTAGGTGGATTGCCCCTTAGTGTCAAGGGGACTAGCTAGGTAAATACATGGGGTTATGGGAATAGGATCTGAGTGGGATTGTGTAAACTCGATGGGCTGAATGGCCTCTTTCTGCATTATAGGATGATATGATGCTAGAATGAGAAGCAAATGTATTATAATGATGTTCCCGATGTCAATGACCATTGATGGGGAGTGGAGATGACTACAGCAAGCTTTCATGCCAATATAAAAGGCAACTTTGGACTTCTTGCGATATTTTCTGCTCTTGTCACTGAAACTGTCCAACATGAACATAAGCAGAAAACCCCAGCCTCTGTTTTACAACATTTAAACTATTAAAAAGTAACAGTGGTTTATGTTTATGTTTCAGGTGATAGCATCTACATCTTGTGTTGGGATGTGGATTCCTCTAGCTTCAATGATTACAGATTTGACAACAGCGGTGTATGTATTTCTTCTGTATTCTGTTACTTCTGGTGTACATTAAATTTTGATTGTTGGCATTAAATTCTGGGAAAGTAGAAATGCCTTGAAATTACATACTATCTACAGCAAGGAATCACAAATGTTCCCATCAAATCTCTCAGACTGGCACCAAAAACCACGTTCTTGGTTACCGTAGATGGAATTTGCTGATCTCATTTTCTATACAGCATCTAATGTGATGTTTTCAAGTATAAAATGAAAAAAAAACCATCAGAAGACAGAGCTATCAGTAAATATGAAACTGTCTTCCTTTACAATGTCCAAAATGAATTGAGAATGCAGATGAATACAATTATTTAGTGTCTTTATTGTAGGTTATACAATATCAATTGTAAAGTTTATTTACCTGAACTGGGTGATTTCACTATTTTAAACTGGTTAAAATTTGTGATAAAAGAAAATTTCAAACAGATGGGCTAACCGTTTCAGTTGACGGGACTTTCCAGTGGTCCTCCCCCGAGCTAAGCAGATCTTTTGCTTGTCTGTCGAATTCTCCATCTCATCTGTGACAATTCCTGCATCGTAGGGCACTGGGAGAATTAGAACAATGTTACACCATTCATTGGCATAATTGCCAGAACTTCCTTTTCGAAATGGGTCCTGTGCTCACAGGGAAGGTAAATTGGAGATGGGAAACGCTCTGCAGATCTGATTCTATGAGCCATACTCCCAATATGTGTGGATCCTCAGTTGAAGTGCAGGATCACAGAATTACCCCACCAAAGGATCATATCTCGACAATAAAATGAATACGACCAACAATACGATGGTTTTGAAAAATCCGGGTTGCAGGTTTACATCCCACTATTATGTGGACATTAATCACATGGCAATTTTAACTATTTTGTTTTCAACACATTAACTTCCCCATCTCATGTCAAGGGAGTTTTATGCTCTCAGTGGAATGTGAATAATTTCTACTCTCAATTAATCTTCAAGCTAGTAATGTGTACAGAAATGATGGAGGAGAAATCTCTCAGACAGCTCACAATTCAGTTTAATAATATCAGTGGAATAAAAATTCACAGGGGAAACTTTTCTACCTTTGACTGGAAATATTTCAGCATGAAACATAAGTGACTAATTGGAACTCCCAGAGAAATTGATTAAATACTGTAGGAAATTCATGGGCTTACTGAGGGACATTTTAAAATATTCAGGATAAAGAAACAACTAAGAGGAATACAAAGTTACTTAAGTGAAATATATTTCTCATACCTGGAATAGGTGGGTTGTCTCATGAAGAAAAATTGGACAGGTTAGGTTTGTATTCACCGGAAGAGTAAGAGGTGATTTAATTGAAGCCTTTAAGATCCTGAACGACCTTGACAGGGTGGATTCGGAGGTAATGTTTTCTCTTGTGGGAGAATCTAAAATTAGAAATTACAGTTTAAAGTAGAAGGTCACTCATTTAAGACAGAAGTGAGGAGAATTTTTTTATCTCAGAGGGTCGTGAGTCTTTGGAATACTGTTCCTCAAAAGGCAGTGGAAGCAGAGTATTTGAACATTTTTAAGGCAAAGTTAGCTAGGTTCTTGATTAACAAAGGAGTGAAAGGTTATCAGGATATGCAGGAATGTGGGGTTGAGGTAACAATCAGACCAGTCATGATCTTATTAAATGGTGGACCATGCTCAAAAGGCTGAGTGGCCTACTCCTGCTCTTAATTCCTATGTTCGTAGATTATTTTGCAGGATACATTTCTTGCATTTTTTTTTGTTATTTCTGTAGGTACTGTGCAATTGTTATCCACAAGTTCCTGGAGATGATGATAGAAGAATTTGGAGGTGATGAGGTTTTCCTGAAACACTTTGAAAACACTTTTGTCAGACTTAGCACAGGGCCATGTTGTTGCTGCTGCCCATGTTTACCTGCTGCAAAGATTTCAAGGTGAGCTGTAGATTTGATCAAGAAAAACATTCTTGGTCTGACTTGTTATTTCTGTAATTGACTCGTATTGTACATTTGAGTTATTAAGCTTAGAATTGATAAAGGGTTTGGGTGGCTGAGTGACAAAGGTCTCATCAGTTTTGTTCAGGATCTGGGTCATAATCCAACTCACGATGATGGAATGAGACTGCGCTCTCGTTGAATAGAACCACCTTATATTAAGTTGATTTTTCTCTACACTTTAGCAATGACTGTAACACTATATTCTGCATTCTCTCTTTTCTCTCTATGAACGGTATGCTTTGACTGTACGGCATGCAAGAAACAATAGAACATAGAACATAGAACATAGAACAATACAGCACAGAACAGGCCCTTCGGCCTTCGATGTTGTGCCGACCAAAATAAAAAGCAATGCCCCTCCAAACTAAACCATTCCCTTCTCTTCCATATACTTATCAATTAACCTCTTAAACGCCACCAAACTTGGCGCATCTACAACAGCTGCAGGCAGGGCATTCCACTCCCTAATCACTCTTTGAGTAAAGAACCTACCTCTGATATCCGTCCTATAACTCATACCCCTTAATTTAAAGCTGTGTCCCCTCGTGCTAGCTTTCTCCATCCTAGGAAAAAGGCTATCACTGTCCACCCTATCTAAACCTCTAATCATCTTATATGCTTCAATAAGATCCCCTCTTAGCCGCCTCCTTTCTAACGAAAACAACCTCAAATCCTTCAACCTCTCTTCATAGGACCTGCCCTCCATACCAGGCAACATCCTGGTAAACCTCCTCTGTACCCTCTCCAATGCCTCCACATCTTTCTTATAATGTGGGGACCAGAACTGCACACAATACTCCAAGTGCGGCCGCACTAGAGTTTTGTACAGTTGCAACATGATGCTGCGGCTCCTAAATTCAATCCCCCTACCAATAAAAGCTAAGACTCCATATGCCTTCTTAACAACTTTATCCACTTGACTGCCTACTTTCAGGGATCTATTGACACATACACCAAGATCCTTCTGTTCCTCAACACTATTAAGAGCCCTACCATTAGCCCTATACTCTACACATTTATTGTTCCTGCCAAAGTGCATTACCTCACACTTTTCCACATTAAACTCCATTTGCCACCTCTCGGCCCAGCTCTGCAACTTGTCCAAGTCACTCTGTAAACTAAAACACCCCTCTTCACTATCTACCACTCCACCAACTTTAGTATCATCTGCAAATTTACTGATCCATCCCTCAATACCCTCATCCAGATCATTTATAAAAATTACAAACAGCAGGGGCCCCAAAACAGACCCCTGAGGCACACCACTCGTCACCGAACTCCACGATGAATATCTCCCATCAACCACCACCCTCTGTCTTCTATCTGCCAGCCAATTCCTAATCCAATTAGCTAAATCACCCTCTATTCCACACATCTGCATTTTCTGTAGAAGTCTTCCATGGGCCACCTTATCAAACGCCTTACTAAAGTCCATATATACTACATCAACCGCCTTACCCCCATCCACCTCTCTGGTCACTTTCTCAAAAAACTCAATGAGGTTAGTAAGGCATGACCTACCCTTCACGAAACCATGCTGACTATCCCCAATCAATTCATTTCTCTCTAAATAACTATAAATCCTATCCCTAATAATTCTCTCCAATACCTTGCCCACAACAGAAGTAAGACTCACTGGCCTATAATTCCCTGGAAGGTCTCTCTTCCCCTTCTTAAACAATGGGACCACATTCGCTATCCTCCAGTCCTCCGGAACCACACCCGTAACCAACGAGGACCTGAAGATCAGAGCCAGAGGCTCTGCAATCTCCTCTCTTGCCTCCCAGAGAATCCTAGGGTAAATCCCGTCCGGCCCAGGGGACTTATCCAACTTCAAACCCTCGAGAATTTCTAACACATCCTCCCTATCTACTACAATACTCCCCAATTTGCAACCCTGTACCTCAGTGCTCTCCATAGCTACATTTCCAGCACTCTGCGTGAATACCGAAGAGAAATATTTATTCAGTGCCTCACCAATCTCTTCAGGCTCCACGCACAACTTCCCACTGCTGTCTATGACTGGCCCTAATCTTGCCCTAACCAATCTTCTATTCTTAACATAACGAAAGAAAGCTTTAGGATTCTCCTTAATCCTATCAGCCAACATCTTCTCGTGTCCCCTCTTAGCTCTCCTCAATTCACTTTTTACCTCCTTCCTGGCTAATACTTTTCACTGTATACTAATACATGACAATAATAAATCAAATCAAGATCTTTGTTAACTATTCTACTTATGTTTGAAGTGAGGTTACTTGATAATAACCTAGTTCCTTCAGTGATCCAGAAAAATAAAATTCTGATAAATTTTCATGACTGAAATGGGACACAAAGACAGGAGTAAGCTGTCTCATGCCGTTCAGTTAGATATGGTTGATATGTATAGCACAACTCTGTTTTACTCCCCTTTCTCCTGTACCCAAAAGAAATCCAATAATCTCAGTTTTGAAATTTTCAATTAACCTAACCTCACCACCATTTTGGAAGGGAATTCCATTCACAACTCTTTGTAAATGGAAAGATCGTACTGATGTTCTTATGCATTTGGATGAAGACATATAGGGCTTTGTAATTGGAAACGTAACTCTTCTTCTCATCTATGATATACTTGACCATGAAATATTTTATATTGATGAGATAAAAATCCAAAAGTCATCCAGTCCTCTATTCTCAGTTTCTTTTTTGGGGGCATGTTTATATTGAAAGCTTGGCAATCTGTGATACCTTACCAGAATGATCATTTTTCATCTGTAAATATGGAAGCTGATTATTAATAGAACATTCATTCAAGGAGAGCATCACATAAACCTTGATCCTATATTCACTTATTATTCAGATACAATGGACTTTCCAGAAGAGAAAAAGGCTACAACAAACAAGATAAATTATGTGTGGGTTGTCTGAGCCTGCCATTTAGGCAGGCCCTAATAAGAAGATAAAATCATTCATGAGAATGGGAGAGATGTTTTTCAGTGGGGGTGGCAGGAGAAGGTGAGGAGCGTTTATGGTCCACAGGATTTCCAATCAGTAGGGTCAGCCTCCCTCTCCTTCCCACCACACCCATTTCTCTGTACAAGTCTGCAAGAAAGATATCAGATAATATATCAATGGTGTCAGAAAAAGGTCCTTAAATAGCCCTTTATTGACCTTCCATCATATGCCCTTGTGGCCTTGTAAAATTCATGCCAAAATTTCATTACATCTGTAAGCTATGATGTGAAGCCCACTTATGCACTGATATGTTACAGAGTTGTAAAGATGGGTTCTTCTGATATAACATTATTTATGGCATGCTCTTGGTTATAGTCAAATGATGTGTACAGTTGGTTAATCTGAGAAAATCAACAGATTCCAATCTTTACAGGTCATGATGGCTACTTTACTATGGCCTTGTGATATGTAGAAATATATTGGTTAGTGTTCTGTCACTCCAAAGAATATTTTAATGGTATGTTAATAGAATGTTCCACACCGGAGGCTGCCCTTCATATTGTGAAGATACAAAGGTGAAGGACTTTGTTTAATTAAGTATCTACTGCAATTATAGAAACTGGTGAGACATTGGTGTATTAGGCAGAAAGCAGACATATGTAATGCTGTATTCTGCAAACCTTCAAATTGCCAATGGTTGGGATTCTCCAGCCACGCTCACCCCAAAACCGAAGAATCCCACCGAGTTCAACAGACCTTTGTATGATCCAACTCCCGCCCGTTACAATTCCTGTGGTGTGCAGGACGGGAGAATTCCCCTATGAGTGTCTAGATCTGTACTTCACCACTGAGGTCGATTTAACAAATATAGCATAGGGGACTTAAATAGCAGTAATAATCCACAAAAATGGAAGAGAGAAAATACAATAACATTAGAACTTATTTGGTTAACTCTGACTTATACGATTGAAACAATATATAGTATATAAACTGTTTATATTGGTAATCTTTTACCTTGGCTGTTGGTACGTTACAATTCCATGATTACATTCGATAACTGATCCAAAGTATCAAAAATATCATCTTTCAGCTGAGACATTAAATCAAATTCCTCTCTGCCTTCTTGAGCGGGGACAAGCCTATGGTATTGGTTTAAAGACTAGGGAAGTCATCCTCTGTGTCCAGTACAATATTTATCTCTCAATCAACCTCTCTCCAAAATAATAACACATTACTTTTTGTGGGAGCTTGATGTACACAAATTAAATGCAGTGCTTCCTACAATACAACAGTGTCAACACATTGAACATACTTAATTCATTATATATAAAGCATTTTGAGATGTATTGAGGCCATGGAATGAAATCAATAAATACAAATGTTTCCTTTTCTTTCCAAAAAGCATCACAACGTTTTTCATTATGTGGCCTGAGTCTCTTATTAGGTTAATGAGTTTAAAGTAAATGGAAAACATAAACTAATGACTTATATTTGCCATTTTAAACTGCTGACTAAATATGTTGCCTGTTTCTTTTTAGGCGTCTGATGTTCTTGCTAAAATTGGGAACATTTCAGCTAGCTTTCTTGCGGCCTGTCCTAATGATCTTCACATTAGTCCTTTGGGCGAATGGGACATACAACCCAGATGATGTACGTTCTCTTTTTTCTGCTAAGATAAATCTAGAATGTGAATGGAATAAATAAAAATGTTGGTGATAAGTTGACAAATTTTAATTACAGTTTCGAAATTGACAAGCTTGCCCTTTTTCTGATCTGCTGACTAAGTAGTTCATTTTTCAAAGTTCAAATCTTTGGGTTAATGCTGAAATTTTCTGTAAGAATACATATAATTATTTCTCAGCGATTCTGTAGTGTAATGTTCAATGAAAATGATTAAGGTAAGTGATTGTAGGGAGCATTCTGAAGAGAGGATTATGATGCCAGATGACAGATTAAGAACTCTCATGTTCATCATGCCACGTTATGGAATGTTGCCCAATGCTTAGCAAATGTGTACAAAGCTGTTGTCCATATATCTGTATGATGGGTTACCAATCTTCACTGGCACTAAATTGCGTATACGAAGTGGAGCTCACCATTACTCCATTGTAGGTTGATCTGTTCTACCCATTTCATGCTTGATTAAATTCAATAAATAAAAACAAAAAAAATTATGGTATGGGACTGTTCTTGGGGTTAAAGCGATATGGTGGGGAAATGGAGGATCAGATTATTGAATCTGATAATCATAATGAATGGCAGAGCAGGCTTTAAGGGCTGAATAGCCTACTCTTGCTTCTAGTTTCCAAGTTTCTAACTGACAATAGTCAGATGCTTTTTCAATGAACATAACAGCTTATGATTTCTTATTTTACAGCTTTCTGTGAGTGGACCTGAAATATGGATAAACATTTCCCTTACTGTGTCCACAATAGTTGCACTGTGGCCAGTTTCAATTGTTTTTTACAAAGTCAAAGATGAACTTAAAAATCAGAAGATAACACCCAAATTCATCCTTTTCAAGGTAGATTGAATTCTGCACCTTACAGCTATTTGAGAAACATTGGTTATTTCTTATTTAAAAGGAACAAGTATTAGTTATCAGGCTGTTTTGCACTTCAATGGTATAATTGGAGAAACAAAGTTATACAATATCAATCTTCTAAAACATGTGTGTAAAACAATAAGAATGGTTAAATTATTGTTTCCTTTGTTCATTGTAAAAATACATTTCCATATGTGGAAACCTGTTTTCTATGAACTGAAATGAATAATATTCTGCACCAGATAAGTATTAGCATATCTAAAGGGGAACCGTAAAGGAAATCTCATGATTTTGCACAGAGGTTATCCAGGCTGCCACCATGTTCCACAATGCACTTCTAAAAGTGGAAAATAGCACACTGTTAAAGTAAATAATTGAATTTATCTACATGACCATCAATATGATTTTTTTATTTATTTTGTTGATTTATTTAAGCTGTTAAAAATAATGATTGCAAAACTTTAATTTTCCTTTAACTGACATTATTGTGAACTTTTATCTGGTAAAAGTCTATGGGGCCAATTTGCTGTTTGAGGTGGACGTACCTACTCCTCCTCAGGAATTGAAGATACAAGAGAAACAAAAACTCCTGTGTTTTCATATATAAGCTTGATACAGAAGGTCAAAGATCTTCATAAGCAGATGTTCATGTGGTCAAATGTCAAGTCACAAAACACTTCAACCTCCAACCAGAGCTGGCAAGTCCACTCTCTCCCCAGCTGTGACAACAAAAAAAAGAACAAATGGGGCTTAATGAGATCACACAAAATAACAGATTTAAAAATAAGTGAACATCTAATGTAAACCCAAGGCCCAGAACTGAATGCTGAAATGCAGGGGGCAGCTGTTACAATTTGAAATTATCTGAAAAGAAAAATAATGTGAAATGACAGGATTAATATCTTTTCCTCCAGTTTTTTTCGAGGAAAAGAGTAGTATTGAATTAAGTGGAATATTCCTAGACTGCAATTCTGTTTGCTTACATGTTATCTGTCAATAAAACAGTTTACAATTCATATCTGATTTTGACTTGCCAAAGGTTTCAATCCTCCATTTGAATGATTGGAGAAGCAGAAATGAAAACAACTGTTAATTACACAGTATCCATTTCAGACCACAAAGCACAATTAGAGACACAATGATTGACAATCACTAATGTACACCAGAGAATATTTAAGGTAGAGCTGAAACTTATAACAACCGTCTTGCCTTTGTGTGAACCAGTTGAAGTAATCCATTAAAAAAAATTGGTTAGGTTGAGAAAATACAATTTGTTAAAGCATTTTGCACAGGTTTAATTATCATAGTTTATAGTATACTCAATGATTTCAATTTTCTACTATTTTTTCTGCAGGTTTCATTCATTCTTAATCAACTCCAACCTCTAATTATCAATATAACAGCATCAGCAGGTGGCATAGCCTGTACACCTCCATTTTCGCCCGCAGCCAGAGGAATGTGTAAGTTATTAAATTTCAAATCTATAATTCTCCATATATTTCTGTTGAGGAGAGAGCATGTAAATTTCTTATTATTTGTGAATATTCATTTAAGGAATATCCGACGGATGTACAGCAATGATCCTTACTATTCCTATGCATTTCTAAGTGGTCCAGTGTAGTTAGAATAAAAGCATGTACATGTCAAGTAGTTAATTTGATGTGGGCCAGCCCTGCGTCAAAATTGATATATTAATTTTTTTGACAGATTCACTGTGAAAGCAGGACTTTGTTTTATTAATGCAAGACCTCTTTCACTTTCATGTCAAGTCAGAAATTAGGCTGTAACATTGTAGCCTGTCCTCACCATTAGCTCACTAACAACAAAGCCTCACAATATCACTTAAAGATTTATTGAGACTTATGCACAAACTAACAAGGCAACCTCCATTCTAATTAATAGAAATCTTTTGCTTAAATGACAAGGCACTCAATTAGTTAATTATAACTCTATTTTTTGCAGATATGAATCAGCAGCTTGTCATAATGGAGATGTTTATCATCACTTTGATATCACAAATTTACTACAGGAGGAAATACCATTTGAAAGAAATAGATGAAAAGAAACCCACAATAAAAACTCAAAATGGTCAAAACCACCTGAGTGGTACCATAACAGAAGATGGAAAGTAAAATGTGTAAGGAAATAATAAACACATTTTTTGTGACAAGAATTCAGCTTATGTCATTGGTGGTTTCTCAGTGATTGGTTAGGCCTTTTCCAATTGCCAGTTTGTCAGCTCAATAGTTCAAATATATTTGTTTTGATTCTCAGCTATATTAACACTTAAGCAGGAGGCCTGTTCTGAGCTCTTTGTTTCCATTCACAATCTCTTTGGTCCATTGATTGCTGTTACCTGATGATACAAGTGAGCAGTGACAATAAGGGTGTAGGGAATGGAAATCACTCAGCATTCTGAACAGTGGCTAGACCAGTGATATTTGCAGGAATGTTTTTGATTAGTGGAGATATGGGAAGGGATATTTAGTATGGGATAATGAGGTGACGATAGGTCTCCTCGAGTAATTGTGCTCCTTTACTGTTGCTGTATAATGGTTTAGCCGTCTGCAATACTTAATGCCAGATGAAAATGAAATGAAAACGAGCCTGGTAGTTCCTTCACAAATCCATCCAGACAGCATTTGCAAATGCAATAAGGTTGATACTTTGGCTCAGTCCACCTTGCAAGATTCAGTGCTCATGAGGTGTATTGGACAGGAAATTAGGGGCCGCTTGCCCAGCTTTTCTGTCTGTTAATTTAACTGGATGGAAAATCAGGGATGTAGGTTTCCCTGATCAGCATTTCCTGTGAATGGTGTTTCTTAATTAGACCATGGAATTGACCCCACTCAGGTAAATACAGGGCTAAACAACTCCCCAGATAGAATCATAGAATAAGGACTGATTCTGCATTCAGAACTGGGGAAGCTGCCTGAATCTCATATACTCTGGTAGCTTTACAACTAAAAAAATGGATTGTGAAATTATTGTTTATCTTTACTAGGTATCATGTTCAAAGTAAAACCTTGAAGTTCATGTTCATTCACCCAATTCTTTGTTTGGAATGTTCCTCAAATATTGGTAATTGACTGAAGAGAGTCCAAATTGATATATCACAAACTTCTCAAAGTTTGTCAAAATGTAACTTCCTCCTAAAATCATCTGATATTCTTTTCTCTTCTGTTCTACAACCACTTTTGAGTATTTTTTCTACTTTTGAGGAATTTATGAATCATTAATCCCTTGGAGATGGGTAAGATGTCCCCTCACCGATAGGTTTGAAGATGTGATGGGGGGAGGAGGGCAATAAAACCCAACAGGCTTTGCTCCTGCCATCTACACGTCAGTCCTAGCACTCACCAACCTTCCTCCCACCCCAATCCCACTGCAATTGGGAAACAGAGATGCCTTTGGGCAGCATGGTCACATTTGGATTTATTGAGGACTTTATTAAGGCCTTTTTAAAAATTAATTTGTGGCATGTAGGTGTTACTGGCTAGGCTAGTACTTATTGCCCATCCCTAATTAACCTTGGGAATTAATGACCACTTAAGATCTAATCCTACTTTAATTTATTTCAGGCAAGGAGGTAAGGACCTCCATTGCCATCTTTCTGGACTCAACAGAAGCACGCAACGTCATCTCCATTCCCTCCACCTTTCCCGCCAACAAGTCTGCAATCTTACTCCTCTCCTGGACTCTCAAACCCCACCACCCACAAACTCACACTCTCACCCATTTCCAACACTTTCTCCACTCTACCCATGGGTCCCTTCACCAGGACCTGCCAGCTTGGCATGATGTGGTGAACTGTCTATAGTCCCAGATGTGGCTGTTGCTCCTGGTGATGCTACTTGGACTATAGAGCCAGCAGCATTCAACCACTTAATGTTAGTCAGTGTTAATCTGCTACAGGGGATCATGGTATAAATTCCCCATCCACTGTCAATCAGAGCCATCCAACCTTTTAGCCGGAGCAAGTGGAGTCTAAGTATCGCTGTTAAATCAAGCCTTGGAATAGTTCTAACCAAGGAATTTTACTTTTAAGAGATGGCATAAGCAAAATTTATAAATTAATTACACAAATTTCAAACCTGCAAAATAGCATGTAAGAAAAATGTTAATTCTAAGGTAAAATTAAAGGTTTGTTTATTAATGACAAGTAAGGCTTGTATTAACACTGCAATGAAGTTACTGTGAAATTCCCCTAGAAATTCCCTCAGAAATACCACACTTAGCTACCTGAAAATGCTATAACTGTCATTAAGTTAGATTTTGAAAACGTATTCTTCATTCAAATTCCAACATACTGTGAGAAATTAACTAAAATTTGAAGTGTATTTATTAGTGTCACAAGTAGGCTTACATTAACATTGCAATGAAGTTACTGTGAAAATTCCCCAGTCGCTGCACTTTGGTGCTTGTTCAGGTACACTGAGGGAGAATTTAGCATGACCAATGCACCTAACCAGCAGAACTTTCACATTGTGGGAGGAAATCACAAATGTGTAGCGTATAGGGCTAACGGTAGGACTCTTAATAGTGTTGAAGAACAGAGGGATCTTGGTGTGTATGTGCATAGATCCCTGAAAGTTGGCAATCAAGTCGATAAGGTTGGTAAGAAGGCATACGGAGTCTTAGCTTTTATTGGTAGGGGGATTGAATTTCGGAGCCGCAACGTCATGTTGCAACTGTACAAAACTCTAGTGCGGCCGCACTTGGAGTATTGTGTGCAGTTCTGGTCCCCACATTATAAGAAAGATGTGGAGGCATTGGAGAGGGTACAGAGGAGGTTTACCAGGATGTTGCCTGGTATGGAGGGCAGGTCTTATGAAGAGAGGCTGAGGGATTTGAGGTTGTTTTCGTTAGAAAGGAGGCGGCTAAGAGGAGACCTTATCGAAACATATAAGATGATTAGAGGTTTAGATAGGGTGGACAGTGATAGCCTTTTTCCTAGGATGGAGAAAGCTAGCACGAGGGGACATAGCTTTAAATTAAGGGGTGGTAGTTATAGGACGGATGTCAGAGGTAGGTTCTTTACCCAGAGGGTGGTAAGGGTATGGAATGCCCTGCCTGTTGCAGTTGTAGATGCGCCAAGTTGGTGGCGTTTAAGAGGTTAGTAGATAAGTTTATGGACGAAAAGGGAATGGTTTAGGTTAGAGGGTCATTGCTTTTTCCTAATTGGTCGGCGCAACATCGAAGGCCGAAGGGCCTGTTCTGCGCTGTAATGTTCTATGTTCTATGAAACCAGAGCACCCGGAGGAAACCCACGTAGACACAGAGAGATTGTGCAGACTCCACACAGAGACTGACCCAAGCTGGGAATCGAACTTGGCACCTTGAAGCAGCATTGATCATATATATATATTTAGACAATTAAAAATTAGATCTTTTCATTCAAAAGTTGAATGTTAATTTGATCCATTGTATAGTACAGTATCTAATCATAGGAAGTGGTATAATCAGAAATTATTAAGTCTATCTGCTTTCATCAAAATCAGCAGTTTTACAGAACAAATTCTTGAGAGCTGATAATCCAAAATGAATATATACTATAGAACAGAACAAAATATATTGTGTAGAAAAAGATATCAAATTAAAGTAAGTAACACTTAATGGATGTCAATGAAAGAGAAAAGCAAAAAAGGTGAACAAAGTATCAACTGTTTCACTGTATGATAATTAGATTATTATTTGCATACATTCCTAACCTATATACTTTTTAACTTATTCTTTGTACAATGTTTATTTTGTGCCTGCTAATAAAATTAAACAATTCGTTTTAAATTATTGTGGTCTAGTGGTTAATTAAAGGACATATAGCATGTTTTACAAACTCAGGGCATCCTAATCTTTATTCAGAGGGTAGTAAGAGTGTGGAATGACCTGCCTGCAGCAGTTGTGGACTCACCAACTTTAAGGGCATTCAAATGATCATTGGATAGGCATATGGCTAATATTGAAATAGTTTAGGTTAGAGGGTCATTAGATTGGTTCCACTGGTTGGCGCAATATCGAGGGCTGTAGGGCCTGTACTGTGCTGTAATGTTCAATTTCTATGTTCTATGTTCAAAGTACTTTGTAGCTAATGAATTATTATCATTTTTTGTTATGTAGAAAAGTTGCCAACCAAATTGTATACTGCAAAATCCCTCAAACAGCAATGTGATAATGACTCGATAGTTTGTTTTTGTGATGTTGATTAAGAAATAATATTGAGGAATAATATTCACCATGCAAAATTCCCCAATTCATCTCAAATAGTGCCATTGGACCTTTTATAGCTTTTGAAGTAAAGAGATGGGTTACCAAGAATTTAGTGCTTCACTGAAACTGTTGGGAAAACAGGGGCTCAGAGAAATAGATAAAGAGAACAGCCATTTATTCAATTAATGTGAATGTACCAAAGAGGCTCAATCGGAAAGTTTAAACTCTCTAGGAAGAAATCCTGAAGATTGCTGAGGAACTGTGTTTCTCATGTGTTTGCTTTGAAGTTAAGCTATTAGTGAATCTGGAGGGTGTTTTTTGGGTGCCTTGGGGGGGGGAAGGATACCAATTGAAGAAGAGTATCTAGTGGGTTCAGAAATTGAGCAACCCAAGCCTTAGTGTTGAGATGATGGTAAGTCTTCACTGGGTTTTTTTGTGTCTATAAGGGTATTACAAGGATAAAAGAAATACTGTGAGGTTGAATCATTATCTGATGTTTGAAATCTTTCCAACCTGTCATCAAAATTCACCACCCCTATTACTTCCTCCAACCTTGTCTCATCAAATGGATTGGTTCCAGGTCCAACTCCTGAACTTCTTCCTCTACTGGGACGAAGGTAGCCAGGTTAGGATGTCTACCTCCTCATGGCTCTTTCCATGTCATTGTGCCCTTCTTCTCCTAGACATGATATAGGACATTGTATTAACTATGCTATGTTGCAATCATATCTTCAAATATGTGATTAATATATACTTTGTCAAGAGCCAACGTTTCTCAATACTCCTTGTCAGCTAACAGATGCTAGAGTACCATCCATTTTCCCATCATATAGAGTGGTATGTTCGCATCATGACACCTTCTACATCTATACAGTAGCCAACTCCCCAATCAAGCCTGTCACACCCTCGCACCCTTCATCCATGTCCATCACAAAAATGATTTATCATTTACCCTTGCATATTTCAAAAGGTCAGTGAGTCTTTCCCAGAACTGCCACCAGGTTCTCTGTGCCTCAAAGCTGCTGACCTCTCCAGTGACCTTCATCCAGGTTGGTTTATTTTGGTTGTGAGGTCTCCTCTTCCCTTCATCTTGCATGAGGACCTCCCACCTATCACGAACAGCTTGGAAGAAGACCCGCAGGGAGTTCTCATTAAATTGCGGGGTGTGGGTGCGGACCTTTCAGTAACTAATGGCTCCATTCTCTCCTCCAACTGTGAAGGGACAAAGTGAGATTAGGGCAAAATTTGAGTCTTTTCCTAGACACTTGCTATTCATTAAGGGAATTAGCTACATTCAAATTATAGAATCCTGCAGTACCATTTGACCCATTGAGTCTGTACCAACCACAATCCCATCCAGACCCTACTCTCGTAGCCCCACATGTTTATCCTGCTAATCCCCTGACACTATGGTCAATTTAACATGGCTAATCCATCAAATCTGCACATCTTTGGACTGTGGGTGGAAATCAGAGCCCCCAAAGGCAGACACGGGAAGAAAGTGCAAACTCCATACCAACAGTGACCCGGGGCCGGTATTGAACCTGGGTCCCTGGTGCTGTGAAGCATTGTGCCACGTGCCGCCCCAAATGTCCTTTCCTTCTTGAATGACTTACTACTAACAAGAAAGTTAAATAAGCTCTTACCTGCAGTAATTCTTCAAAGGATTTAAGTGTCGTCTTGCAAAGATCTTCAACCTCCAATGTATGATTTGTGCTACAGTCTTGTGCCGGTGCTTTTGAATGGGTGATGATGAACAATTTCCAGTTTATGGCCTGTCCCTTCTGCCCTCAGGCTTTCCACCTTGTATTGCTGATTAGACATGCTGCCCACCATTCCTCACTGCTCTTGGCCAGCATTCCTCCAGGCACTCACTTGAATGCATCATACAATGTCAGTTATCTTTGAGCAAAGTGACCCCTATTGCTAAACTATCATTCAAGATCAAATTTATCGATTGAATGATTAAATATTCTATACAAAAACAACTAATCATTCTTGTGAATTCCTCTCAGTCTGCCTTTGCCTGTCCTAGTTCATCTACTCAGTACAACCCTGGTGGTTGGCTGGTGAAAGACTGCTGACATTCAATGGTGGAGACTGCAGATGACTTTGCAGGACAACCTTGCACAGTGCTTGAGTTACTAGAAAATCATTCTGGACTACACCATCTGGGAATGACAGTACGGTTTGGGCCAGCTGGCTGACTGGCAACAGCAATGACACTGCAGGCTGACACTGGTAGGAAGATGAACATTGCCATCCTGAGAGAAAAAGCAGGATTGTGCTCTATGGCACCACTGATCGTTCCTCAGTTGGTACCTCAGCAATTCTAATAATGTGCTGAAGAACAGAGATCTAGACTGTGATTCACTGCAAGCCCTTTGAACACTGGAACTGGCTATCAAGTCAGCTGCATCTGAGCTTACATGGCTTCTGTCTGACTTTCCAACACAGGACCAGACGTTGGGCAATTCCTGCTTGTATTGCAATCAAAGTTTTGATATCAGCAATCTGATGCCGCAATTTGGTTTATTGTGGCCGCCACATCCATGCTGAAAATGATAGGCTGAAAATTCTGTGCAAAGCACTTTCAAGATTGGTACCAGACTCCTTGTTGCTCATCGACAATGACTACAGGCTTTCTGTCAGAAATGCACCAAACATTTTGATGGACATACTCATTAGCTTTTATTTGTATACTACCCCTTTGGTATTTTGACTCCACAGCTCTGTAGCTCTGTAATTCATATGCGACTTTACCCAGTAGCAAACACCATTTTCTGTTCCCCTGGTTCTGGGCCACTTGCATCTCACGATGTGCAGATGCTCCCACTAAGCTATCCTTTAACCTACAACCAGTGTCAGTATCTGAGCTGCTGGATGCGAGTGTGAGAGCGAGTGATGGCACTTCTTTAATATCAGTCTCTGACATTAGGTAAGGATATGCAGCCATATGTGTCCCCTGTCAGTTATATGCTATTGCCCGCAGTTGTGTGTCACTTTGACCTGCAGAAGGTAGGGCAGTGTGTCAGTTTGTGTAAGACAAGCTGTTCATGTGCCTTCACGATTGAGTAGCTGGCAGTGTGTCAAAGTTCTAATATATGGCCATAGGTTTGCAGCAGTGTGAATTGTGTGAAGATGAGGTGACACTACAGGCCTGATTTTACCAGCGCGTTGCACCCTTTTTCGGGCGCACAAACCAGGTAATGTTGTCTACTTCCGTGCCATTTCTCCCTTTACCAAGGCTCAAAACTGGCCACAATTGGGACTGCACCTGAAACGGGCATGATAACCATTTAAGTATAGTTGCATGCATTTAAATTGACTTAATGGGCTGCACGGCGAACTTTATTGGCGTTTCCCCCTTTACCACCACATTCACCCACCCAGAATCGGCGCAAGACAGACACGCTCCATAAAGATCCGATTCGGGTGCTCTAGTTAGTGAGGAGGTAGGTACCTAGCGTATAATGGCTTCCCATTTGAGATCAGTGGGAGGAAAAGGGAGAAAAGATGGGACTGTCATCACTCTGCCTGAGATTAGTGAAGGGGAAGGGAGGGTCCACTGCCACTCTGTCTGAGATCAGGGGAGGGAAAGGGGGGAGGGGTCTGAGTGGCAAGAGGGTGGGGGAAAAGGGAGTCAGTAAATGTTGTGGGGGTGGGGCAATGTCTGTGGGGACAAAGCGGAGGCATTATCCAGCCTGGGAGGGATGTGGCAGGTGAACAGCATTCTGTCATCTTTTTCTTCTGCACATATGCGGTTGGAGGCACTGATGAGAACTGCAGGGTTTCAGGCATGTCTCGGCTAAGATCAAGTGTAGTATTGACATGCTGTGCTTGGTTGAAATCATTAGGGTTCATTTTAGCTTCATCTGAAGCAATTTTTAAAAGCAGCATCTTGGGCCCTTTTGTAAGATACAAATGAGATCAAGCCTTGGAGGAGGACCTATGCCTACTCCGATCAGTTTGGACATGTAGATCAAGCCCAAAACAGGAGTTGAGAGCCCTGTCTTGACAGGTTGGATCAGGAATATCTAACTTGTTGAGACTCTGAATGGACTTGATTTGATTGAATTGGAATAAAAACAAAAAAAAGCCCCATCCACAGGCTTATGCATTGTGATTCAGACTCGCTGATATTTTTTCAGGCAGAGCGCATGTGGGGCACCTCAGAATAGGTCTAAAAGTCGGATCTGAAACACTCCCAGTTTCAAGTCCGCCCAGCACTTAAAATCAAAATGGTAAAATAGACCCTATGAATGTATGGAATGAATCATGATTGATAATAAGGAAATAAGGATGGTGCATTGAGCTGTATGTGTGAAATCAGTGGTGCAGTTAGCATAATATGACATTTGAACATGCATACGCTGACCTTGACCACTTGTGTGAAATCTTTGAAATTCTTAACAGCACGATATCCAGGTCCTTTGGCCTAGGGTGCCAGCATTAACTATGGTGACTATCTGCTCCTACTGCCTTGACAATTTCTATCTGGAAGATCTCTGGTTCCCTGTGAATAGAGGAGCTCTCTCCTCATGTCCACATCCTGAAATGAGGCCTCCTGTGCAGCAGAGAAATTTGTAGCCGCTGTCCTGCCAGGCTGTTTTTCTTGTCTTTCTTGGGGAAAACTCTTTGCTGGAATGAACCCTAAATGTTACAGCATTAAGACAGATACCATAAATTTCTTTGTTTCTGAATTTGTATCATAAAGTTTACTTTACTTTGTCCAAACCCATGAGATCCTCTGGCTTTATTCACCTAGTAAGCATCTTGATACTCAAACTTTATCTATTTTAAACAAAAGATTATTTGTCCCAAATTAGATCTTCATCCCTTGTTCCAGGGTCTGGTCAAAACTCATAACTATACCAGTGCTTTGCTTCTGCTCAACAGGGGAAGCCCCTCCAACCTTGATATAATACTTGACAATGTCCATTCTAATTCCTGCATATTTACACTCAGTCATTCCCCTCCAGCCAAGAACCACAGTAGGATTTTCCATGTCCTCATCTTCCACTCCACCAGTCTCCACATTGAAAAGATCACCCCCATTATTTCCATCCCCTCCAACATGATGCCACCACTAACACGTCTTCCACTCCTGTCCACTTTCAGCATTGCATCTATGCCAACCAATTCCACTTTTCAATCATTAACAATATTTCTCTTCATCCCATAGCATCTTCCTGTACATGTACAGGAAAGTAATGCTTACCTCTTTAACTCTTCCCTTGCTGCAAACTTACCTTTCAGGTGAAATAATGATTTACTTATATTCCTTTCAATCTGGTGTAACATAATTGCTGCTCATGATGCAGTATTCTCTACAATAGGGAGTTCAAACACAGGTTGGATGATTGCTTCCCCCAGGTGGGGCAGCACGATGGCACTGTGAAGCAGTGGTTAGCATTGCTGCCTCACAGTGCCAGGGACCCAGGTTTGATTCCTGACTTAGGTACTGTCAGTGTGGAGTCTGCACATTCTCCTGTGCCCGAGTGGGCTTTCTTTAGGTGCTCCAGTTTTCTCCCACAATCCAAAGATGTGCGGGTAGTTGGATTGGCCATGCTAAATTGCCCTACACAAGGGGAATAGCTAAGATAAATGCATAAGGTTATGGGGATAGGGTCTGGGTGGGATTGTGATTGGTGCAGATTTGATGGACTGAATAACCTCTTCTGCACTATATGATTCTATGCTTTGGGTAACATCTCTATACAGTCTGCAAGTGCGAAACTGACCTTCCAGTCACTTATTGTTTTAATTCTTCACCATTCTGGCAGTCTGATCTCTCTATCCTTAGCCTCCTGCATTGGTCTAAATGAGACACATTGCTTGAAATTTGGCATTCTTGCATTTGTACTGGAGTGCAAAACAAAAACATTTGGCAATCACAACAATTTATGCAGCAGGAGGAAAGAGTGCCATTTGGTTGGAAAGTCAACTTTGATTGGTTAAGGTGTTGCCTTGGAGGAAGAAACAAGGAATCAAAGGCATCCCAAGCTGTAAGTAATTCAAAAAGATGAAAAGATTGAATCTATTCCTATTTTTAACAGCGAATAGGACTCTGTGTATGAATGTACGTTTCTTCTAGCAAGCATAAATGAACCACATTACAAAATCAACTATTTATCTTAATTTAGTTATTAGTGTAGTTATTAGCACACTAAATTGATCTTGCTGACACAAATTTATTCTCAATATCGAACACATTGAATTTATAATTTTCATTATTGTGTTTTAATCATTTAATGTGCTGGAAACCAAAACTGCGCACCTTACTTGCCTTTCCTCTCCATTTTCCTTTCCAACCCTACCATTCATACATTCATCCCTTCGACTGCCTATCTTTTTGAAGCAGGCTTCTTGTGCACCACCATGTGACTCCACTCAGGCCCATTCTTGGTGGCTGTGCCATCAGCTGCAGAAGTCCCACATGCTGCTCTCCCTCCCATCTATATAGTAATTCTCCATCTTCAAACCCCTCTTCTTTTAAAGTCATCATTAAAATTCATCACTTCAATCTCAAGCTTCTGTTCATACCTACCAATATCTCATATGTTGTTTTCATGTAGGTTTTTGATTACACCTCTGTGAGACACTTGGAGGAATTATCTATGTTTAAACAATGTATAAATAAATATAAATTGCAGAATCCCTACAGTTCAGAGGAGGCCATTCAGCCCATCAAGTCTGCACTGCCCACAATCCCTCCCAGGTCCTATTCCCGTAACACCACATATTTACATGCTAATCCCCTGACACTTGTGTCAATTTAGCGTTGTCAATCAACCCTAACCCATACACTTTGGACTGTGAGAGGAAACCAGGAGTACCCAAAGCACAGACAGTGACCCAAGCCAGAACTGAACCCAGATCCTGGCACTGTGAGGCAGCAGTGCTAACCAATGTGCCACCATGCTGCCCCTGTCATTATTGTCAAGTTAGGCACTTTGTTTCATTGCATTCCTGAACAGTTTTGCCCAGTGTTTCTGCAACCTTTGAAACATGTTACAACATGTTGCAGTCAAATAAATAATCAATGGATTACTGCAGATTAAAATTCTTCATTAAAAAATCTGATGTACAAAGCAAAGTAATATTGAATACACATGTCCTGTTAAGATAGATTACAAGCTATCTTAAATGAACATGTGCATTACATAGATTCTTTTATTCTCTGTACAAAATTTGAACTGAAACTTGAAGGAGCAATCACATCACAATAAGAGGAACTGTAAACTGACAACAATAGGAGAACTCTTTTTGATGATATTAACAGAAAGATAAAATCTAAGCTTTCAACAATGCAATGGAGCAAAGCCCTGTGTAAACAGATCTCTGAACCAGCAAAAATCTGCCAACCTTCAGGGCTGATTTAGGAAAATGATAATTAGTACAACAAGTAAAGCTATACAAATTTGCTGACAATGAAAAGTGCTTTTCTACTTATACAGGATGTTAATAAACATGCTTCCTTCAAGGTGCTGATACCAAGGGTTTGGCGATCTGTGTGTCAAAAATAAAACTGTAACATTCAGTGTTCAGCAAGAGAACCTTAGTTTTTGATGAAGATGACCTTAGTTTTTGGATCTGAGATCATAACCTCAAATACTTTTTTTTACCCAGTTGGCTAAAGGCTGAGCTGTCACATTGGAGGTATTGATGAATATTGTTTGTCTTGGTTTTCATCATAAAGAGACTCCCAAGATATGAAAATGCTCCACACTTTCCAGGATCTTGATTTTGATCTTAATGGACATACGATGCTTGTGTGATTGTTTACTCAGATACTTTACTCCAGGGCATTGGTGACTCTTTTTCCAAAGTATATGAGAAAATGGGCCTTTTACTTAATATCAAGAGAATTAAGGTCCTCTTCCAGCCAGCTCCCACAATATGTTACAGCTCTATTTGAGAATGGTGACAGTGAGTTAAAAAGGAAATTTAGAAGAAACATAGGGTGAAATTTTGTGCTGTCGCTGGTGGTGAGTTTAGAAGGAGAAAGGACATGTGATTAGATGGAATGGCGGCACACTGGAACTCTTCTATCTCTGCCAGACTTAAATTCTGGGCAGGAAGCCCAATGGTCAACAATCCCACCCTCCATCCCTGTCCACCCCCCCCTATCCTACCCCCCACACACCCCTCCCCCACCATCACCTATTGAGATCCTTACATGACCTGTAAATTACCTCTTAAGGGCCTCATCCCATTGCTGCTGATATTAACCCAGCATCAGGTGGCGCTATTGCCATATGGCATGCAAGCTAAGTAAAACCATGTGGCCGGCTTGTCATCTCCAGAGTGCAAAATCTCAGTGCTTGATCAAAGGATCTCATATTGGAAGTGGGATTAAGGGCTAGCCCTGCCCTTCCTGTCAATCTCCCTGTATGTCTCTCCCTGTGATCCTACCACCCTGAGAAAACTCTACAATCCACATTACTTATGTGGGACCTCTGCAATTCTGGAACTCTGGAAGGTGTTTTCCTGCAGTAGTCATGGTGATTTTTCTGGCCACTCTGGATTGGCTAACTGGTCTGAGAAGGCAAGATTTCCATTCCCTGCGTCTTGATTCTAGAGGAAGATCCCTGCCATTTTCAAAACCGCTGATGAGCCTGTAGCTCAACCGCCCTTCCTAAAAAGAGGCAGCATTTAATCTCTTGCCTGCTCTCCAGCAGCAGGCAAGACCCCGGATGCCTCAACAAGATTTTACTTGTTAGCCAAATATCCATCATTGGGATTTTGCTAGAGTAAAAATAATGTAACTGAACACTTTGAAACTTTTCCATTAATCAGAAAGTGGTGTCATGGATTTGTAAAGGGTAGCTTTTGTGTGATGAACCTGAATGAAGTTGTTGAAGAGGTGACTGGTGTAATGGAAAGCGGAATGTGAATAAATATAATTTACATGAGCTTCCAGAGACGTTTGATAAGTTTTAAATATTATGGGGCACACATAGAATGGGTAGAGAGCAACTAGTATCGTTGAATTTGGAAATTAGAATTTGGGACATAGCTACGGGACAGAAGCAAAATACTACAGACATGAAATTCAGAATCACTCTTAGATACAAAGGATATTAGAAATTCTGTACATGGCAATTGATGCTAAATCGCTTGTTAACTTTAAACTGGAATTGGTATACTTTTGTTAATCTAAGATATTAAGGAATATAAGGCAAAGATTGTTACATAGGGATTAATTTTATTGGTATATTGCTCACTCCCCATTAGAAAAGGCAATCAGTTTAAAAAAGGCTGTGCTGTAGTGATAATGTGTGAACGCTAATGGTAAAAATCTGAGAGTAGGACCTTTACCTCTCAGTGGGACAGGGATGGGAGTTTGGGTTTTGAAGGTGGGTAGCAGAGGCACAGTGGAATGGGGGGTGGGAAGGAGGGGATGGGCAGAGGGGAGGGGATCTGGGGGGGATGGGATGCTGGTGGAGGTGCCACCTTGAGGGAGTGTTCTTAATCGATACAGAGAGAGGAAGAAGATGAGTAGGAAGTGGAGAAGATATCTCAGAAATGGCTGTCCATGATTGAACTCCAGTTCCACTAAAATCTTATCCCCACATCAGCACAACTCCCCAGTTCCCACCTTTTGAACCCTCTGCCATGGATCATCTCAGCTCCCAACTGGCCAAACTTCTGAAATAAAAGATACCATGAAAAAATCCACAATAACTTTATCCAACAGCACTTCCAATAATAAATACATTATTGAACTATTCGTGCTTGCATGATTCCTTACTGCCTGTTTTATGGGTGTCTTTGCCTCCCCTAGTGCTCCCACACAATGCTACCCTTTAGATTGTAGCGTGACTAATTGAAAGGCTGCTGACTTGTACTGGAGGAAACTATAGATGTTCTTTCAGGATCACTTGAATAGCTCATGTCTGAACTGGCTGGCTGACATGCATCTCATGACCTCAGTCTGATCATCTCCTGCAGCATTCAGACATTGAGTAGTTTCTGCCTGTGTTGCAATGGAAACTGACATTCTGGCCAATAGACACTGCATCACAACTGAGTCTGCAAGTGTTCTTCTCCACACTGCAAAGAATGGATCCAAGCTCTACACAAAGCCAGTTAGAGTTAAACTCATCCATGCTCTTGACTAAGGCAGCAAGCTTTGTAGCAGACCTCTTAATTTACTGGGTATTTCTATCTGTATGCCATCAGTTTTCTCCTGTGCACTGCTCCATCAATGTCCTCACACATGTCCTTGCAACAGAACCTGTCTGCAACCTCACTGTTGAGAGTGTTAGCACAATAACTATTCTTTCCTAAGATAAAGGCAAAATACTGCAGATGCTGGAATCCAAAACAAACATAGAAAATGCTGGAAAATCTCTGCAGATCTGACAGTATTTCTGGAAAGAGAAAAGAGCCAACATTTTGTCAGAATTATTATTTCCCCCTAACTGTGGCCCAAGCATGACAAGTGATGCACCAAATGCTGACTCCATCCTGCATTTCCCCCTAAATTAAGTGCAGTGTTAATTCCTGAGCTCAACTCACAATGTTTCTTTCTCAGACATCTGCTTTTTCTTCCGCTCTTCATGGTGATGTTGCACAGGCATAAATGTGGGCAGTGAGAATTGAAGTGAGGGAAGAAGTATGGGGTGGAAAGCCATCTGCAACTTGCACCTGAAGCTACATGATAGGACGATGAAGAAGCAGATTTGAGAAGGGGCATTGACCATTTTGCTTTGTATTTGGATGATGTGCAGTTATAGCTGAATAGTTGGAAGCTACAATGGACATGAAGTTCGTAGCATTGTTGAGCGTGAGTTGGAGCATGTGAATATTAGGCACAAGTCTTGTTGTTCATTGCTGAGTGATGGGCCTTAGTGCATTGAACAGCATGAGAGATTGTAGGTGTAGAAGATGTCAATAGAAGGTGCATTTACTGATCTTTACCATTTGTGTGAGGTTTTTGAACTTTTACAGTACTAAGTGCTTATGGCCAGACTTGGGAAATTCAACTCACTGCCCATTGCTTTCTCTTTTTTTGAAGTATATGTTTTGTGGGCTTCCTGGTCCCTTGTGGGAATATGACCCCTCTTCTCCTTTCAATCTTCTGAATTAAAACTTCCAGCACTGCATCAGAGAACCTGGGGAGCAGACATTTGGCTACTGACAAGGGTATTAATTATCTATGGTCTAAACATGCTGTTTAAAAATTTCAACTTTATCCAAGCAAGAATAGTTTTGTTCTATGATGTAAGAATCTCATAATTGAGGCACAAGATTAGACAAGCAGGAGTTTAGAACAAGAAATATGAAGCTTAAATGTCACAGCTAAATTTTATGTATAAAAATGTTCATATAAACTTATTGTAAAGATAAGAAACTTGATAACAGCTGCATTGTACTACTCTGAACGTGGTTTTGCTGTAATACTTCTATCACTTTCATTAGTTATGTGCAATTAATTTTTTATTTGAAATCAGATAAAAGTTTGCTGAGAAAGAATTTATGACTGTAGGAGTCAAAAAGTTATTCCTCATAAATGATTAACATATTCTATAGCTCAAGGTTTATAGGCTTATGGAGACTAAAGCCAACAAAGTACAGTTTAGAATCACAGAATTGTATTTTGTGAAAAACAACATTTCACAATCATTCCCTGTTTCTCGTCACTCAATCTATTTTGTATCTATGTTGCTATTGCTCCTTTTATTCCACACTCACCAGTCCATTTGCAGCACTTATCATGTCCATGTATATCACATCAACAACACCACTCTCATTATCACTCTGTTATCTCATCAAAAAGCTTCAGCAATTTTATTAAATTCCTTCAATCCCTGTTATCTTTCCTTGTTGACTTACATTTGTCCAAATGACAATTCATTTTGTCCCAAATTATTGTTTGTGGGAACTTCCCTACCATTACAGTTAAACTGATTAGCCTGTACTTGCTGGGCTTATATTTACAGCCTTTTTATGACCAAATAATGTAACATTTGCAATTCTCTAATCCTTGGGCACCAACCCTGAATTGAAGGAAGACTGGAAAATCATGGACAATACCTCCGCAACTCTCAGTCTCACTTCCTTCAATATCCTTGGATGCATTCAGTCCTGTTGGCTTATCAACTCAGTAATATTCAATGCCTCCTCCTTAGCTAATTTAGTGCCTGAATTACCTCCTCTTTCACCATCTTGTTTCTTGATTAGGACAGTTGCAAAGCATTCATTTTATATTTTGGTCATGTCCCGTGTCCAAAATCAAAAGCATACCAGAATGTAAGCTCACAGTGAAGAATGAGAAGGTCTTATTTAGTTACCTAGGAAGTATATTAACATCAGACAGAAAGCGTGTCCAAGAAATAAGACGAAGGATAGAAATAGTCCAAGATGCATTTAAAAAATGAAAATGACCAACTTAAAATTAGCCATGGAGATTTTTGGAATGCAACATCACACCAGTTTTGACATGCTGTTGGATGATCAGTGAAACAAAACAGAGAAGAGTTAACAAATTTTGATAACTTTGACAAAGTTTGACAAAGGTTGACAAAGCATCATCTGGATTTGAAACATCAGCTCTTTTCTTTCCTTACATTTACCGTCAGACCTATAGAAATCTATAGAATTTCTATAGACTGTCAGACCTGCTGAGATTTTCCAGTATTTTCTCTTTTGGTTTCAGATTCCAGTAATTTGCTCTCATCCAGAGAAGAGTTGGTGCTGCAGAGTTGTGGCTTTTGAGGTGAACGATGAAGAAAACATGGACAAGTCACACTGCTAATCAGGAAATTCAAGTCAAACCTGAAACCAAAAGAACTCTGTCAATCAAAGTCAGGAAGAGACAGTTAGAATTTCTTGATTATGTAATAAGAAATCATGATTTAGAAAGTGTGATACTGATTGAAAAGATCGGTGGTAAAAGGGAATGAAGTAAACAAAGAATATCTTCCTGAAGCAGGATTAACTTGGAGGTCCATAGCCACTGGCTCCCTCTTCGGACATGGTACCTAAGGAAGAGAGAGATTTCAGCCAAATGCCCTTTTACTCCATGTGTAAATCTCCTTTTGTGTGACTAATTGGGCTCATTCCTTTTACCATTCTTTTATTATTTATACACCTATAAAATACTTTTGGATTTTCTTTACTAATAGATGCTAGTTGTGGCTTTGTCAAGTAGAAACATATTTCCTAATGCAATCTTCAGAGAGCAGTCAGGATTATAAGATTACTAGTGATAAGTAGTTCAATAGGCAGTCACTTTAACTGATCCTTTATACCACTTTAGAGAGACTGAGTAAGCCAATTTCTGCATTGATTTCATGGAATGTAGGATTTTTAACCTTGCTTTAGGGGCCATTATCTGAGAGATGTACTCATCCATGGAAACGGAAAACCATGAAACAGCTTTGGCATAAAACCTCTGAAGTTCCATCAGATCTCACATTATATTCTGGTCTCTTTCTGGCAAAGTTTTTCAAATACTTGTTAAAATATACAAGCAATCAATATAAATATATTGTGTTATTTTTGCTGAAGGGGACTATTTATAGATTCATTTCCATTCTGCAGGAGTCACTGAGCCCAATTTTCGGGCATGAGAACTTGGTAAAGTTGGCCATGAGGCAAGTAGTGTGATCCCCGAGCTTCTTGGTGCTGGTTCCCCTTTACCAACAGCTGAAAATGGCCACAATTGGGACCTTGCCCTAAAAGGGCGCAATGCATTTTAAGTGCATTTGAATGCATTTAAATTGAATTAATGGGCTGGATGTCTAACTTTACCAGCACTTCCCCCTTTACCATCACATTTGCCAATCCAGAATCAATGAGAATCAGACATGCCCAGTGAAAGTCTAATTCAGGCAATCCATTGATGAGGGTTAGTGAGGTGGTAAGTACATAGCATCCAATGACTTTCTGCTACTCACAGGTGTCCTGTTGTTGTGGCCATTTTCTTTCTTGGTTGGTGGTGGCTCTGCCAGTATGTGGGATGGTCGGGGGCTGTTGCTCTGCACTGTCTCCGATGTCCGGATTGAAATACGGGCCTGGGTCTCAGCACTAACCTCAGGTCTTGCAGTGCTGCTGGGTCCTGGTGCACTCAGCTCACTTCCAGCTGAAGAATGTACACAGGTCCCTTGCAAATTGTAGTGCTTTTCAATCTTGCAAGGAGCTGTGATTATGGGGAGCATGTGGCTGGGGGAATTGGGAGCACTGTGATTTAGGGACCATGTGGCTGGGGGAATTGGGGGGGCTGTGATTGTGGGGACTATGTGGCTGGGAATTGGGAGCACTGTGATTTAGGGAATGTGGCGGGGGAATTGGGGGGGCTGTGATTGTGGGGAGTATATGGATGGGGGAATTGGGGGGGCTGTGATTGTGGGGAGCATGTGGCTAGGGGAATTGGGGGGAGTGTGATTATGGATAATATGTGGCTGGGGGGATAAGAGGATAGGGACAGTGACTGTTGATGGGCTAGGGGCAAGTAGCATTCCATAACATCTATATGTGTTCCTCTCCATCTCCCCTACTGCCACCTCTCCCCTCCCCCACCAGCCTCCCTCCATCTATCCATCTGCCTTCCAACCCCCTCCCCCCCTCTCAGAGTGACAACGTGCCTTCTTCTATGTAACCAATAGATCTAGATGTTCTTTTAGTTGCTGCTGGAGATGAGGAGGAGAAGCAGGAGGAACAATTGTGGGCTCAGGAGGCCTGGGCCTTACCATAGGGAGACATCAGACAAAGACAGCAGGTGGCTGCCATTCACCCAGAGAGGGGGTGCAGGAGAAGGAGGGAGTGAGACCCCAGGAGTTTGGTGCACAAGTGTCCTTTGAGCAAATGTGTGATGTCTTTGACTCCGAAAGGAGACAGCGCAACACCTATGGCAGGACCTGGCACCTAGAGGCAGGTGGGGTGGGGGGGGCTCTGGTGGTTGTGGAGGGGAGGGGTACCCACTTTTGGCGCTATAGATTTCTATGCTACTGGCTTTTTCCAGAGCCCAAGCAGAGATGTCTGTGGCATCTCCCAATCTGCTGTGTACACCTGTGTGAGGCAGGTCACTGAAGGCCTGTATTCCCGGGCTGCCCAGATCATTACCTTCAACCTGGACCAGGCACAGCAGAAAGCCCGGGCTGCAGGCTTCACAGCAATTGCAGGGATGTACTGAGCGTGTGCTGGGGGCAATCGACTGCTCTCACGTTGTCCTGAAGCTCCACCTACTGAATCTGTGAAATTTGTAAGCAGGAAGGGGTTCTAATTGGTCATATTATGGTCGCACATTAGTTGAACATTCAGAATCACACAAGCCTGTGCCAGACATTCATCCAGCGTGCATGACAACTTCATTGTCAGGAGCTCGGAAATCTAGGGGCATTTGAGGAGGAGCCCAGGCTGTGAGGTTGTCTCGTAGCGATATGGGTTACACGCCTCGGACGCCTGCGCAGAGGCCCGTGCGGAGGTGGAGACCCATTATACTGAGGCCTATGTAGCAACGTGGAGATGCACATTGAGCTCCTCAAGATGCGATTCTGGTGCCTGGGCTGACTTGGCAGGGCCCTTCAATACATCCCTGTGATCTATTCCTGCATAGTGGTCACATGCTGTGCCTTGCTCAGTCTGGCTCTACATGGAGGTTACATATTGGAGGAGGAGGAGGAGGAAGAGGAGGAGGTGGGTGCTGACCAGCTGGGCATTTCTGTAGGAGATGGCCAGAAGGAGCAGGAGGAGTAGGGAGCATGCTCAAAAACAACCCACCAGGCACCTGAGGGGTGCCAGCCCGAATGCAGCATGCCAGGGCAGCATGGAAAGCCCTGATTACCAGGTCGCTCATTCACTAGGAGTTTGTGTCTGTGGGTTCCCTCTAACCCGCCCCGCTGCCCTGTTAAATTCCTGCAGTATTGTCACACCAGAGTGATGGGTTTGGGTACACTGTGTTAATGAGTTTTTTGGCAGGCAGGAGGGTGAAACAACCTGTGAAGCAATTACGATGAAGCGCCAGTGCAAACTAGTCTGGCTGTTACAGGAACTCCGCATGCATGCTGGCACCTGGGCCCATGTCTACGTAGTGGGTAAGGATCTGAAACCCTCACACAGGGCCCTGGGGCGGGTGAGTGGGGGATGGAAGGGAATCACGCATGGGATCTGGGGAATCAATGCCTTCCTTTTCTCAGTGACTCAGCATTGAGGAGCCTCCCCAACTGACGTCAACATGAAGGATCCTTTGGCGATCGTCAATGGAAGAAGATTCATAATCGAGGCAAATTCATCACAAGTGGCTGATGAAAAATCATTTATCTACAATAAAGGTGTTTAATAAGATGTTCTAGCATAAAAACTTGTGACCAAAAAACATTAAGGGGTTTGAATATCTTTCTAACTAGCACAGTCCTCCACCCGTACCATCTCAGTGCAACTACAACTTCCTAACCTTATGTGGCCCATCACTATGTCTCAGTGGCTCTCCAGAATGTAGTTCGGATGTGGAGAGGGCCAGCTGCCTACCATGCTCCATGGTCTGTGATGTGTGTGGTGGGTGTTCTCTGGAGGCCCTTGACCTTGAGGGCTCTGGCCAGCTTCCAGGTCTCTGGGATGTTTCCATGACACCCTCTTTATCCTGCTGCCGCTGCAATGTCCCGGTGTCAGGAAGGCAGGAGTCAGAAAGTGTAACCACAACCACAGCTCCTGGCTGGAAGACTCTGGCATGGGCTCGAGCCCTTCCTCCTCCCATGGGGTTCCTGTGGGCCCCTCAGTCACTCCATGGGACAGTGGTGCTTCTGCATTGAGCTCCAGAAGCGTCAGTTGGCCCTGTCAGCCCTGGAGGATCACCTGTGTCCTACCCATAGTGGCCGAACTTTCTGTGTTGCCACTTGAGTTAGGGCCAACTTCTCAATGGCCACAGCAAGAGCCCTCTGAGACTGGACCATGCTCTGCAACCCCACAGCTGCTGCCAGAACCTGCTGTGTTTCAGCTGACCCGCAGGGTCTCCTGCAAGCTCTCGAGCCTCTCAGCCATGGGCTGCAGAATTTCGAGACGCCGGTTCAGTCCCTCAGCTGTGGCCTGCTGAGACACGGCCACTCAGTGAGAATTCCATGCCCCAAGCTTTCCACTGTCAATGCCACCATTGCAATGTTAGCCTGGGAAACATGCAAGACAGGCAATAGCTGGTCCACCTGAAAACTTTGGGATTCCTCTCAACAGCCTTGCGGTTGGTCCAATGTGGCCATCAGCCCTTCCTACATTCTCTGACTCTGATGCTGTATTTCTAGCAGCTGCGGGTGGTGATTTCAGAGACACAGCATGTAGCCTGTGGCCAGCTGAGCCCTCACCTCTGGCAGGCCCTCACATGGCAAAGGCTTCGGACATCCCTGGGGCACCAGATCTGTCCCTGCAAGGGTAAGTGCAGGGAGGGAGAGGAATCCAGGATGTAAAACACGTGATTCATTTTTCTACAAAGAACAAAGAACCAAAAAAATTTCATCACAGGAACAGGACCTTCAAGCCTCCAAGCCTGTAGCGACCAGGGATTTATAACCCTCCACCTTTCAGGGGATCATATACCTCTATTTGCATCCATTTACATAGCTGTAGGTCACTATCATATCTATATCCATGACCGCCTCGAGGTCCAGGCATCCCTACCCTCTCTGTGCAAATTAACATGCCGCGTACATCTCCTCTAAACCTTGCCCCTCGCATTTGAAACTTCTGCCCCCAAATTTGAATGATTTAAGGAAAGACAGATGCTCATGTCTTGGCAGCAGCCCAACCATACTGTCACTGACAGCCCACATCTCTTCTTCTCTGGAGAGCTCCAGCGCCTGCTCCTCAAAGTGGGTGAGGATCCAGAGGTTTGGCTCACCAACCCTATTTTTCGCCTTCTCATGGACGTTATGGTTGGTCTCCTCTTGTGGAGACAGAAGGAGCCTTGAAAGAACTGACAGTGTGACTCTGGCAGAGTATCATATGGTGGCCCTTTGAGGGCAGGGGCTCATTGGGGTCAGGAATCGGAAGCAGGCAGGGTGCTGGGGATGGGGGGATCTGGGGGAAACATGGGGAAGATGTAAAATGGGGTTCAGCACTCACCTTTGCTGCACGGATGAGGTTATTGACTTTTTTTCAGCACTGCTTCCCGGTTCGTGGGAGAGGGGTGGGGAGGGGTGCGGGAGCAGTGCCCTGGCACTGACTGAGGTGGCCAAGTTTCCATCACTCCCCCTTGTATCCTCCTTGGGCGGGGGGGGGGGGGGGCACAAGGTGTCCTGCCTCACTTTGCTGCATCCAGTAGCATCTCCAGGTCAACCTCAGAAAATTGGGGTTGGGGGAAGGTTGGTTGTGCACATATTTTGTGCAGGAGTGTCTGTCTCGCTGTCCATTTTTGAGCTTTTGATGGAGCTGCCCCTCATTAGGGGTAGATCAGCTGCAGGCAGTGTGGCAGAAAATTCCAGCAAGTTCCAGGCAATTTGCTTGTTAGCATTGAGGAGAAGGCAAGTGAGCACTTGTAGGTGTGCTGATGGGGAGAGGGCAAGTGGTGGATCAGTTCCTCAATGACTGGGGACGGGGGAGAGAGAGGAAGGTATCACATAGTCATTGGATGCTGGAGGAGATGGGGGCCTTGTGCAGCAGGGTCCGGGGTGGGGGTGAAGGGGTTCACCCTGCCTGATATTTGTAGATTGGAGGATGGATCTCTCTGCTTGAGATGAGTGGGAGAGGGAGATCTGCTGCCACTCTGCCTGAGATCGGTAGGGAGGAGAGAGAAAGGGGGTTGTGATCAGTCTGGGTGGTGAGCGAGTGGGAGGATGAGGGGGTAAGTAATGTTGTGGGGGGGGTCATTGTCCGTGAGGCCCAGAGGATGCATTATCTGGCTTGGGCGTGATGTGGTAGGGGAGCAGCATTCTGTCTTTTTTTTGTCAGCATGCACAGTTGGAGGCACCAATTGGAGCTGCAGGGTTTTGGGTGCGATAAGCCCCACCCACAGGCTTGTGCAGCACGCTTCAGAATTACTGACTTTTTTCTGGCAGTAATTCTGACATTACTAATGTAACGTAAAGTAATTGGGAGCACCGGAAAATGAGCCTAAAAATTGGATCTGAAACACTCCCAGATTCGAGTCTGCCCAGCACTTAGAATCAAAATGATAAAATCAGGCACACTGTGATTGAGAAACATTTAGTTCAGATGTTGGGACAACAGGATTATTGCTCATTTTAGCCATGTCATGTTTACTTCAGATAGATTCGTGGATTTTTGTTTATAGATGGAGATTTCCCCTGGATTTTTGATTAAAGTAATGGGAGGTGGGTTTAGGTATGTAGGATCCATACCTAGTGGTTAATGAGAGAAGCCAGGTCTGACATAGAGAAACAGTTTTTCAATGCTACCAGGGAATTGGTTGAAGACAGAGGTTATCTGTAAGTTGCTGAAACTTATTCTCTTTCTCTGAAAACTTTGTGACTATCTACACTTATTGTAGCAAGTATGTTTATGGTTGTTAACTATATTTAAAGTGGCTTTTAAGTCTCTAAGGGAAATGTAGCTTACTTGGAACTGAAACAGACATAAGTCAAAAATTAAAGTTGTTTTCTTTTATTTTTAGGCTACTTCATTTGTTAGAATTATAGTCAAACTGTGTAATTAAATAAAGTTTTTTTACTGTAAAAATTCTTAATTTGCCATTGAAATTACTCCCAATACATTTATGCCAAAATAGAAATATTGTTGGAGTCTAGTCTGGCTTCATGATATATATCAATGTTTAGGTCCAATCCCCTAACATATCAGACTTCTTGTTGTGATCAAGAAATACTTAATGATTCTTGGTGCGATGGATAATTAGACAGTAAGAGAGATTATAGTGTCTTTTTCATCCGTGGTTCCAATAATCTTTTATTAAAATTCAATCAATTTTAATTTAAAATTATTGTAAAGAATGATATTTCTTAAAGAGATGTGATTAGCGTTTGACAATCAAAGTTGCCTACACTTTAAAAAAAGTTCAAAAGAGCAAAGAACGTCTAGTTTTTGTGATTAAAGTCATTCAAATGATGGATCTCTGTACATTTCTGATATTATTTCATTATGTGAAAATTGTTACCAAGACTTAGTATTGCTCCTTATTAATAAGTTTAGAAGCCTTTTTTCTTGACTCATATCACTTAGTGAATTAAGCAAGCTTGAAGCAAGCAGTGGCCATACAATACATCAAATGCACTTTTTCTATAGATCATCCTTTCAAGAATTCAACGGTACTCCTTCAATCTCTTCAGCCTAATATTCTGCACTGATGTTCCCAGCCATTTAAGAAATATCCACCAAAATCCAGGATATGAACCCCCAAATTGCCATTACTACTGTTCTCTGCATATGGACTATGACACAGTACAGAAGGAGGCGATTCAGCCCATCAGGCCTGCACTGACTTTGACAGGAAAACTTACTCAGGCCAACCCTATTCATAATTCCCTGAATTTATCTTGCTAATATCCCTAACCTGCACATCTTGGGACACCAAAGGGCAATTCAGCACGGCCAATCCACTTCACCTGCACATCTTTGGAATGTGGGAGGAAACAGGGAGAAGATGCAATCGTCACACAGTCAATCATCCAAGACTGGAATCAAACCCAAGTCTCTGGCACTGTGAGGCAGCACTGCTAACCACTATGCCACCATGCCACCCTCCATTGACAGCTTAATGGATTTTAACTAATACTCCAGTCAGTTATGTTTATTTACATTCCCTGTCATGCTTGAAGAGGAATACATGGTTTGCAAAATAGGAACCTAAACTACTTTTTTCCTTTGAAGTAAGACCAAGCTGTCAACCTGGTTGAAAGCAAATGTCAACATTGGGGTTAGAAATAATGGAAAGACTTGAGATGCATTCAAGCATGAAGGGAAATGAAAATAAACACAACTGTCAGTGAGGTCTCTGTCAAAGCATTGAATTTTGAAATTGACAAAGATCAAGGCTTTCCAGTGACAGAGGATTTCAAAGGTTTCAGCTTGCTAGGATGCCTCAGAAACTTCAAATGAAAGTTGTGTGCAAACATTGGGGTGGAGTGCACAGCTGTGCAGAATGGAACTAAGGTGAAATTGACATTTCCTCTCTGTCAGAAGATCTCAAAGGGATTTGCTCACACCTGTAGCTTTTGACAGAGAGAAACAATGGCCTGAATGGAGGTCTAAATAGGGGCTAGGTCGTCTGAGAGGGGATCTGAGGAAGAAGGGGATGTTTGAAGAAAGCAGAGTCTGAGGGGCTAGGGGGATAAATTCAGAATCTAAGGGGGAGAGGGGCTGAATGACAGGTTCTGAGAAGGTTGGGGAGGCTGAGTGAGGCCTGAAGGAGACTGAGTGGCGGGCATGAAGGGGAAAGGTGCTGAAGGGGATCACTCAGGTGCCTTAGTGATGGTGTGGGGTTAGGGTGGGCGGTGGGAGTTAACCTGTAATTGGAGTGGTGGGGGGGGTATAAGGTATTCTTCTCTGAAGGGTTGGTGGTGTTCAGACCCTTGGGATCCAGCACACCACATCCCTTTTATGATTGGCAACAGCAAATTCCACCTACTGACATTCCCACTGGGGGGTTGGGTACTTGGGTGTGGTCTGGTGAATGGTGAATGATAATTATCGGGTTGCCACCCGCTGTAGGCAGGAACCCAAACAGAGCCGGCGGCACAGGTCTAGTGAATCCTGATTACCTGATGCCCATCGGGAATCTGATTCTTGGCTGAAGCCCCATTATGAGGGCATCAGGATTTCTGCTGGCCGTCTCTTGAGTCTGGAAAATCCCGTCCAATCTTTCTGTAATTTTCTATTCTCTTTGTCCTGTTGGTACTGTGTGATGTACCAGGCACTTACACAGAGTCTGTTTTCCACATACTCTCTATGTCGCATATTTTAGCCTTTTAGACAGTTCACATAACATTCCTTGAATGTTGTTGACCTTTCCACCATGCCCTTTTGAAAGGCTGGTTTTATGCTGTCTTTTAACCAAACTTCACTTTTGTAGCAGATAATTAAATCAAGCAAAGTCCAAAATCCTTTACATGGTGAAGAATGTTAATCTCTCATAATCACAAGCATAAACCAGTCATAAAGACTCACCAGTTCATCAAACTTGCTCTTTCTAGTGTTTTGTGATGATTACTGTCATGGTTTTCTCACGCCACCTATTAATTCCTGATATTGGGGATACCAATTTATTTTTCCCTCAAAATAAATCATAGGAACTAGGAGCAGAAGTAGGCAAATTCAGCCCTTCAAGCTGTTCTGCCATTTGATCAGATCATGGCTGATCAAAAATAAATCAACAAGTGTTACTAAATATCTCTATGACCTTAAACCTACTTCTCAACATTGATGCAATTACTTTTTAATTCTAGCAATCAATTCTGAATCAGTCACGTTCTCCAGGAATTTCTTCTGTACATGGTGGGGAGGGGAGTGTCTTTTTCTCATGTCTAATCTTGTGAGAGGCTTGTGAATTGTGCAGCAGTATACTTCGTCTTTTGTCACAAGTTACATATCCACTTAATCACCTTAATCTTTTACCTTTTACTACCTCGAGGAACTTTGACTTTTAAGTTTTTATTTATGAGTGTCACAAGTAGTTTTACATTAACACTGCAATGAAGTCACTGCGAAAATCCCCTAGTCGCCAAACTCTGACGGGAGAATTTAGCATGGCCAATGCATCTAACCAGCATGTCTTTCACACTGTGAGGGGAGACCAGAGCACCCGGAGGAAATCTACACAGACATGGAGAGAATGTGCAGACTCTGCACAGATAGAGACCCAAACCAGAAATCGAAACCAGGCCATTGGTGTTGTGAGGCAACAATGCTCTGGTTCTTTCTTTAGTGAAAATAAACTTGACTGTTTGAGTCTTCGTTCATAATTTAGTTTTCTTGGCCTGGATTAATCCCAAAAATACAAACGTCTGAATTATTTCTGATACCTATGTATATATTATGCATATACATATGTATAAAATATATATAAAATTAAGGCGGGTAAATTTGTACATTCAACAAACTGGCTTCACCACTATTTTTTCCAATGTCAATGTAATATTTCTTTCAGCCCTAGGCCAATACACTTGAGATAAGTAACCTATTTACTTGAATGATATCTGCCTCACTGACCACGGGCTTTTCAAATATAATCACCACCAAATTGTTTTGTTTTTTTACCTCAACAGATGATTCTTTCAGTTGTTGCCATTGTTTTGCTAGATATTTATGATCCTATATTTGTTCAGACATGGCTGCTAATTTTTGTATTCTGTATCTCTATTTATAAAGCTAAGATTCCTGTATACTTTATTAACTGCTTTCTCAATCTGCTTTGCCATCTTCAATCATTTGTGAACATATTCCCCCCACTCCCTCAGCTCCTGCATCAGAATTATATCCTTTATTTTAATCTCCACATTCTTTTTACTAAAATGAATCACTTCACACTTCTCCGCATCAAAATTTATTTGCAATTTCTCTACCAATTCCACCATCCTGCCTATGCTTATTTGAGGTTTACCACAATCCGCCTGACTGTTCACAAAGAAGGGTCAGAGAATGGGAGAGGAGAGGGGTAAGTGTAATATCAAGGAGAGAGAGGGAACAGGAGGAATGGAAGGAGAGAAGAAAGGGGGAAAGGAGAGGGGGAGAAGAGGGAGTGGAGGAGAAAGAGAGGGGAGAGGAAAGGGGTATTGGGGAGGAGTGGGGAGAGGGAGGATGAGATGGCGGAAGAAAAGTATTACAGGGGATGGGGGTATGGGATCATGTTGTGCTGCAGTGGTTATACATTATGAAGAAAAAAATAAAACTAGCTTGCCAAAACATATGTGAAGACAAAGTCTGCTTTTTTAAAAGTTAGCTCAGTTTAGAATGTTTGAAGCTACAGAAATTCAGAATGAACTTTATGATTGTTTTTGGTGCCAGAATGCTAAGGTAAGATTACCTTACCTATTAAGGCTAGCTTAAGTGTTCTCAATGGTAGCTCAGCAACCTTTCACCTTCCAAGCCATAGCAACTGAAACACTTCCAGAAACATTCAAGTGGGTAAATAAGCACTATGGTTATTCATAACAGTTATTCATAATTACTTTTATTAATTATTAGAGATGGAATTGAACTATTTGACAATTACGTTTTGCTTTTCAGGATTTGCATCGGCATTTATCTTTGTAGTGATATGAGGACAACATCCATAAGGTTGGGTTCAATGAAGATAATCCAGATAGCCAGAGGAAATGATGGTGAAAATTATGTGATTTTTGATATATTAAGAATTGGAAGGATGATTTCGATGAAGTATGCTTCAATGAGCTGGTTTCAGTGAGCTTTGGCTGATAGGGGCCCTGAAGGTTGGTACATCCTCTCCTTCTTGCCATACTGCTGCTGTTCTTGTGATAGCTCTCACTGTTCAGCTAATAGTTGGTCCTCTATGACAGCAAAGTTGTGAAATATAAAGCAAATATAAACCACTAATCTAGGTACCCATTTGGGTGTGCTGCATTATCCTTCAATTCTAATGGAAGTATTTTAAATTCACCCATAACAGCAGGAAAAATATTTGAGACAGCAAACAGTAGTGCAATGGCAGCACAATCTTGTTTAATGCAGGTAAGGATGTAGCAAGGAACATCCAGATATTAGCTAGCAGCCTGAAATGACAAGCCAACAACTAACATGCAAGTCCTTTGTTAACAATTTATTAACTATGGTAAGAGGTCCTTCCTGCTAGTTAGCACCACATTTTGACCGAGCAAAAATTAGAATATAGAACATGAAACATTACAGTGTAATACTTCAGTGTAGTACAGTATTCAGTGTAGTACAGGAGCTTCGGTCCTTGATATTGTGCTGACCTGTGAAACGTAATTTGAAATTGGAAAGGACCAAAAGGTTCAGGGCCCTAATTTAAATCAGTTAATCATTATTTTAAATACTTGTGATGCATGCATTCTATCCTTTTGCCAATGGGAAAGTCCAATCTAAACTGAATGGCAAAAACATATTTGGCTCGCAAAATGCATGCGTTTCCTGTCTGGCAGGCTGGAGACTTAGTAGGACATCATGCGTGGAAAGAATTGGCATGTTGTAATCAAATTCCCAGCCCAATACCTTACCATTGAACTTACAGTTCATTGCTCTAGGGAACATACAGATTACCATCTGTGAGATCATTTTATTGGTCTTCTTATCTTTGTTGAAAAATGAGCTATTATTCAACTCATGCACAATGTTGTTGGAAAACATGTAAGGATAAAATTGTTTGTGATGAGTCTCAATTTACATTGTATTAAGTCTTACAAAATCTTTCTCTGGAAGTAGAAATAGAATCTGACATTCCTTGTATCAGTGGTACTCAAATTAAACATATTCATTAGTTATTCTGGAATATTTAAACCGCTGAAGAAAATCATTTGGTTTGATTTGATTTATTATTGTCACATGTAGTGGTATGCAGTGAAAATTATTGTTTCTTGCACACTATACTGTCAGAGCATACCAAACATAGAGAAGAAAAGGAAAGAGTGCAGAATATAGTGTTACAATCATAGCTAGAGGTACGGAGAAAGATCAATTTAGCGCGAGGTAGGTTCATTCAAAATCTGATGGCAGTAGGGCATAAGCTGTTCTTGAGTCCTCCGACTTTTGTATCTTTTTCCGATGGAAGAAAGTGGGAGAGAGTATGTCCCGGGTGCGGAGGGTCCTTGATTATGCCAGCTGTTTTTCGGAGGCAGCAGGAAGTGCCGACAGAGTAAATGGATGGGAGTTGGTTTGAGTGATGGACTGGACTTTGTTCATGGCCCTTTGTAGTTTATTACAGTCTTGGACAGAACAGGCGCTATATCAAATGTAACACAACCAGAAAGAATGCCTTCTATGATGCATCTGGAAAGATTAGTGAGAATTGTAGTGGACATGCCAAATTTCTTTAGTCTCTTGAAAAAATAGAAGTATTAGTGGGCTTTCTTAACTATTACTACTTAACCACTATTTATTCATACAATCACAAAAATTTTCTTCTTTTTTGGGGAAATATAATTGTATAAAAAAATCAGCCCTTCTTTTATCTATTTTTTTCTGCTTATTACTTCCTGCCATCATCTCCCCCCTGCAAAGAGCCATTCCAGAATCTAAATCTTAGGTATAATTTTATTCCACCAGCATCTGTAGCCCCATTTCTTTAATTGCTGTTAACCATAACCTTTCAAATCAGCTGCACTCCTCTGCATGTCCTTTTCCCATATGAAAGGTCTGACTGCCGCTTGTCACTTGTTTATAACCTTCCTTCTGTTCATTTGCTGTTTTCTTGAAACATAGAAATGAACCAAACAAAAGTAGAGAAGACTTTTGAGAAAGAAGATTGATGATAGAATAGAAATCTAAAAGAAGAAAAGAAACAGAAATAAACAACTTTGGGAAAGCTATTCAATTTGGAAATCAGGTTGGCCTCCTGAATGTATATATATCACCATGCCTCATTAAATAAGGGCTCTTTCCATTATGGTAGCCTAATTCAGTGTAGTACAGGAGCTTCGGTCCTTGATATTGTGCTGACCTGTGAAACGTAATTTGAAATTGGAAAGGACCAAAAAGTTCAGGGCCCTAATTTAAATCAGTTAATCATTATTTTAAATACTTGTGATGCATGCATTCTATCCTTTTGCCAATGGGAAAGTCCAATCTAAACTGATTGGCAAAAACATATTTGGCTCGCAAAATGCATGCGTTTCCTGTCTGGCAGGCTGGAGACTTAGTAGGACATCATGCGTGGAAAGAATTGGCATGTTGTAATCAAATTCCCAGCCCAATACCTTACCATTGAACTTACAGTTCATTGCTCTAGGGAACATACAGATTACCATCTGTGAGATCATTTTATTGGTCTTCTTATCTTTGTTGAAAAATGAGCTATTATTCAACTCATGCACAATGTTGTTGGAAAACATGTAAGGATAAAATTGTTTGTGATGAGTCTCAATTTACATTGTATTAAGTCTTACAAAATCTTTCTCTGGAAGTAGAAATAGAATCTGACATTCCTTGTATCAGTGGTACTCAAATTAAACATATTCATTAGTTATTCTGGAATATTTAAACCGCTGAAGAAAATCATTTGGTTTGATTTGATTTATTATTGTCACATGTAGTGGTATGCAGTGAAAATTATTGTTTCTTGCACACTATACTGTCAGAGCATACCAAACATAGAGAAGAAAAGGAAAGAGTGCAGAATATAGTGTTACAATCATAGCTAGAGGTACGGAGAAAGATCAATTTAGCGCGAGGTAGGTTCATTCAAAATCTGATGGCAGTAGGGCATAAGCTGTTCTTGAGTCCTCCGACTTTTGTATCTTTTTCCGATGGAAGAAAGTGGGAGAGAGTATGTCCCGGGTGCGGAGGGTCCTTGATTATGCCAGCTGTTTTTCGGAGGCAGCAGGAAGTGCCGACAGAGTAAATGGATGGGAGTTGGTTTGAGTGATGGACTGGACTTTGTTCATGGCCCTTTGTAGTTTATTACAGTCTTGGACAGAACAGGCGCTATATCAAATGTAACACAACCAGAAAGAATGCCTTCTATGATGCATCTGGAAAGATTAGTGAGAATTGTAGTGGACATGCCAAATTTCTTTAGTCTCTTGAAAAAATAGAAGTATTAGTGGGCTTTCTTAACTATTACTACTTAACCACTATTTATTCATACAATCACAAAAATTTTCTTCTTTTTTGGGGAAATATAATTGTATAAAAAAATCAGCCCTTCTTTTATCTATTTTTTTCTGCTTATTACTTCCTGCCATCATCTCCCCCCTGCAAAGAGCCATTCCAGAATCTAAATCTTAGGTATAATTTTATTCCACCAGCATCTGTAGCCCCATTTCTTTAATTGCTGTTAACCATAACCTTTCAAATCAGCTGCACTCCTCTGCATGTCCTTTTCCCATATGAAAGGTCTGACTGCCGCTTGTCACTTGTTTATAACCTTCCTTCTGTTCATTTGCTGTTTTCTTGAAACATAGAAATGAACCAAACAAAAGTAGAGAAGACTTTTGAGAAAGAAGATTGATGATAGAATAGAAATCTAAAAGAAGAAAAGAAACAGAAATAAACAACTTTGGGAAAGCTATTCAATTTGGAAATCAGGTTGGCCTCCTGAATGTATATATATCACCATGCCTCGTTAAATAAGGGCTCTTTCCATTATAGTAGCCTAATTTCATTTCTAAATAAAAGAAATGGCAAGAATACACAAAGTGATATTCACAAGTGGTCAGACAAGCACAAAAGCACTCACTGGCAGCCAAGTTTTTTCAGTGTTTTCTTGAAGTTACTGAAGCAGGCCATTAAAGCACATTGGGCTTATAAAACTCAAAAGATTCACAGCTCATCTTGGCTCAAATCACAATCCACAAAAAGCTATAACACTCTCCTTCATCCCTTGTTTACACTATGTGTGTATATATACATATATATGAAAATAATTAATTGATATATTCTCAGAAATCCTACATCTAATTTTTACCTTGCCTTCATTTCATAGGTTTTATTTGTTTTTTTTTATAATTTACTTAATCCTCTTCCACATAAGATGTTAAACCAAGAGATGTTTGTGGCCTGGTCATTAGCTCATTGCTTTATAACTACTGTGCTTGTCTAAACCATTACTCTATTTTAATTAATCTTTCTTTTAAAAAAATGAATTCAGTCAAAGACTACGCAGTTCCAAGTTTATCATTGTTGACACTGCCTTTTTACATTACATGACAGTTAAAATGATTCTTTAGTATCCACAATCAATGGATCCTAGAAGCTCCCAAACTGATTTACCAGACTTGGAACATTACTAAAAAATTAGATCAAAGTAGCAACTCGTCCTGTCAACCACTGAGCAAGTGAGTAAGGAAGCAATCCATATCACCACTGGAAACTTTCATTGCTCCTCCATTTTTCTTGCTTGTTTTTGCATGTAATATCTTAGGCAATTCACTATGATATTCTATCTGTTTTCACAGCGCTTCATGATCTAGAAACCATTTCCTTGATTGTATTTTTGTCTGGACAGTCTTGACAACATTCACTAATTATTCTCTTTACTTTGCTGCCCATGTCAGCAATATTCCAGTAAGAAGTTCACAGCACCAGGCTAAAGTCCAACAAGATTTTTTGGAATCATGAGCACTGCTCCTTCCTCGGGTGCACTGTCCCAGATAAGGCAATTAAATTACACAAACTTTTGTAACAATGATGGAGGTATCTAGGGCTATAGGACATAACCTTTTAACTAGAGCCAGGTGTACAGAGAGAATTGATGAAAGACCTGTTTCCTTCCAAACTTCTCAGCAGGCGGCATGGTGACGTACAAGCAGCACGATGGCGCAGTGATTAGAACTGTGCCCCACAACTCCAGGGACCTGAGATCGATTCCTAGCTTGTGTCACTGTTTGTGTGGAATTTGCATGTTCCTCATGTCTGTGTGGTTTCCTCCGGGTGCTCCGGTTTCCTCCCACAGAGCAAAATTGTGCAGGTTAGGCGAATTGGCCATGCTAAATTGACCCTTAGTGTCAGGGAGATTAGCAGTGTAAATTCGTGGGGTTACTGAGATAGGGCCTAAGTGGATTGTTGTTGGTGCTGACTCTATGGGCCAAATGGCTTCTTTCTGCACTGTAGGGATTCTATGGTCTGTAATCTGTGAACTTTAGAGAGGAGAGTGTGTGTGGGTATTTTAATCTGAAGAGTACGAATGATTTGAATAACCAGTAGCAAGCTTTTTGTAGGTTTATCCAAAGAAAGATAATTGTTTATTCAAGCATTCATCCTGAAGTCTAATGCCACAATACTCAGTCACACAATTGTATGCATAAACATATTTAAGAAAAGTATAGTGGAAAAGAATTGTGCACTTTTACAAGTTTTTTTAAAGAAATAGTTTGTGATTCACATTGTTGTCTTGTTTTAGAGCAGGTATTTTACAAGTCTGAATGGATGGTCTTCTTCACTCTTCAAGTATAATAGAACCATTGAACAGTAGAAAGATTCAGCACAGAAAAAGGCTATTTGGTCCATCTTGTCCATGCCAGTCTGAGAATACCCAGGTGCCTTTTCTAATCCTACCTTCTTATGCCTGGCCCACAGCCTGTAGCTTACAGCACTTAAAATACAGACCCAGGTATGTTTTTAAAAATAATCTAGGTTCTCTGCCTCCACCAAGTCGGGTGACAAATTCTGGACTGCCACCAGGTTGTTCCTCATGTAGCCTTGACACTTGCTGCCACCTGTCTTAAATCTATGTCTATAGAATTCTCCACCAAGGGAAACAATTTCATCCTGTCCATTCTATTTCTTCTCCTCATAATTTTGTACACATCTGTCAAGTCAGGCCTCAGTCTTCTTTGTTCCAAAGAAAATAACCCCAACCTACTCAATGTCTCCTCATAGCTACACTTTTCTAGACCTGGCAACATTTCTCTCCAGAGCAATTACATTTTATCTGTAATAGACTGATCAAAACTTATAGTTTAGCTAAATGTAAGGCCAATGTTATAGGCCAAGGTCATTTTCAGGCATTTCTTGAGGTGCTGTACTTTTTATAGCTAACAATAGTAGTTTCTTGAAGCCTCATCACCAGAAAGTCAGACTATTGTTTTATCAACCCAAAAATGAAACAAGTTTTAGGCAGTTTATGATGATATAGCTTTTGGATCTTTCTCAGCCATAGATATTATTGTTTTCTCCCTGTGTCTCCTTTCTGCAAATAGCATTTAAAGATTAAAAGAAACAAACATAGTTACATGTGGCTGCTTCACTATGTAACTTCTCAATTATAACACAATGGTGTGGCTGAGTAGCCAACGACAACAGCAGTAGCAACGGTAACAGCAACTGCAAAAGGCACAGCAACAATGAGAATGGTTAAGAGCTACAATCAAGCATGCTGGGAATTTTGGTCAAGTAGAGTTAAATGCTGATTCAGGTCAGTGAAGGTTGAAGCAAGAACCAAATAAGGATCATTGTTTGGATGGGCGCTGAACACACTGGCATCATTGATCACTGCCTTATTCCATATATGATGAGGCTATAGGTCTTGCCATGCAACTTGGTATGAACATTTAGGAATTAGAACATAGAAAAACTACAGCACAAACAGGCCCTTCAGTCCACAAGTTGCACTGATAATATTCATATCTACTAGGCTTACCTATAACCCTCAATTCTATTAAGTTCTATGTATTCATCCAGAAGTCTCTTGAAAGACCCTATCAAATTTTCCTCCACTGCCACCGATGGCAGCCAATTCCACTTACCCACCACCCTCTGAGTGAAAAACTTACCCCTGATATACCCTCTGTACCTACTCCCCGCACCTTAAATCTGTGTCTTCTCATAGCAACCATTCCAGCCTTTGGAAAAAGACTCTGAGAATCCACCCTATATATGAAGAGGGAGTAAGTGGAGTGATCAGCAAGTTTGCAGACGATACAAAGATGGCTGGACTTGTTGATAGTGAGGAGCATTGTCAGGCGATGCAGCAGGACACAGATAGGCTGGTAGCTTGGGCAGATGATGGCAGATGGAATTCAATCCTGATAAATGTGAGATGATGCATTTTGGGTGAAAGAATGTAGGGGAGAGGTATATGTAAAGGGTAGACCAATTAAGAGTATAGAAACACAGAGGGACCTGGGTTTGCAGGTGCACAAGTCTCTGAAGATGGCAGACCAGGTGGAGAAGGTTGTGAAGAAAGCATATGGTATGCTAGCGTTATAGGAAGGGGTATAGAGTACAAGAGCTGGCCTTTAATGTTGCAGTTGTATAAAACATTGGTTAGACCTCATTTGGAATACTGCATCCAATTCTGGTCGCCTTACTACCGGAAGGACATGGAGACTTTGCAGCGGAGGTTCACCAGAGTGCATCCTGGTAAACCCTCTGATATGGAAGGTCTGAGTTACAAGGAGACGTTAGGCAAATTGGGACTGTTTTCCTTAGAAAGACATAGACTTAGAGGCGGTCTAATAGAGGTGTACAAGATTATGAGGGGTATAGATAGAGTAATCAGGGTTAAGCTTTTTCCTAGGATGGACTCAAATAGCATGAGGGGTCACGGGCTGAGGGTGAGGGGGGTAAGGTATACTTTGGATGCTAGAGGGAGTTTTTTCACACAGAGGGTGGTGGAGGTATGGAACACGCTGCCAGATAAAGTGGTGGAGGCAGGCACTCTGGAGTTATTTAAGAGATATTTAAATGGGCACATGAACAAAATGGGAATGAAGCGAAATAGAAATCTGATTTAAAATAGAGATCATGAGCCTTGGGTGATCCCTGAGAAGTGTGTAAATTGTTGATGATATTGATGTATTTGTTTTATCTTATAGGTGCTTCGATCCACCTTGCCTAACAAGAGGCATACACGCAATGGGTCATGAGAGGGCTGCTCTTGGATTTTTCGAGAGTAGCCTAGTGCTTGATGTTGTTAATGTACGCTTGACCTGGACCATTTGATGGGCAACACGACAGCTCAGTGACTATTGCTGTGCTTGCATACATATGGGCCTGTGTCTGTGGGAGTTTGTGCATTCTCCCCGTGCTTGCGTGGGTTTTCTCCAGATACTCTGGTTTCCTCCCACATCCCAAAGATGTGCTCTTAGGATAATTGGCAGAATAAGTTCTCCCTAAATTGTCTCAAATTTGGTTCTAATGCATTGATCTATAAACATAGACAAGGATGACAGAGATCATGGGTAGAAGTGGGAACATCGAAGTGGCAGTGTGGGCTCGTTGGGTCAAAGGGCCTGTTTCCCATGCTGTTTTGTTCTTTGTTCTTTGTTCTATATCTCTCAACATTGTATAAACCTCTATCAGGTCACTTCTCATTCTTCGTCTCTCTAAGGAGAAAAGACCTAGCTCCTTCAACCTATCTCCATAAGGCATGCCACCCAATCCAGGCAATATCCTTGTAAATCTCTTCTACACCCTTTCAATAGCTTCCACATCATTCCTGTAATGACGCGATCAGAATTGAGCACAGTATTCCAAGGGAGGTCTGACTAGAGTCTTAGATGGGATGCCAAGCCTGCATCCTATCTATGTCACACTGCAACCTCTGACATCCCTCCAAACTATCTACAACATCACCAACCTTCATATCATCAGCAAACTTTAACAACCCATCTCTCCACTTCCTCATCCATGTCATTTATGAAAATTACAAACAGCAAGGGTCCCAGAGCAGATCTGTGGGGCACTCCACTGGTGACTAGACTCCTAAACTCAATCCCTCGGTTGATGAAGGCCAGTACACCATATCCCTTCTTAACTACATCCTTACCTGTGAGACCAATTTAAGAGTCCTATGGACCTGGACCCCAAGGTCCTTCTAATCCTCCACACTTCTAAGAGACTTACCCTTGATATTATACTCCTTCATCCCATTTGACCTGCCAAATGGACTACACATTTATCCAGGTTGAAGTCCATCTGCCACTTCTCTGCCCAGCCTGCATCCTATCTATGTCATATCCCTCTAAACTATCTACAACACCACCAACCTTCATGTCATCAGCAAACTTAACAACCCATCTCTCCATTTTCTCATGCAGGTCATTTATGAAAATTACAAACAGCAAGGGTCTCAGAACAGATCTGTGGAGCACTCCACTGGTGATCAGCCTCCATGCAGAAAAAGACCCACCTACAACCACTCTGCGGGCAAGCTAGTTCTGGATTTATAAGGCAAAAGCCCCTTGGATCCCTTCTCTCTCACTTTCTCAAGAAGTCTTGCATGGGGGACCTTACCAAACACCTCGCTGAAGTCCATATAAATCATATCTACCACTCTTCCTTCATCACATTTTCAAAGAATTCAACCAGGTTCGTAAGGCACGATCTGCCTTTGACAAAGCCCTGCTGATTACTATTGAGAATATTAAACTTCTCTAAATGTTCATAAATCCTGTCCCTCAGAATCTTCACTAATAACTTACTAATCACTGAGATTAGATTCACCGGCCAGTAATTTCTTGGGCTATCCCTGTTCCCTTTCTTGAATATAGGAACCACATTCGCAATCTTCCAATCCTCCGGAACCTCTCCTGTCTCCATTGACAATGCAAAGATCATCGCCAGACATTCTGCAATCTCTTCCCTGGCTTTCCACAGTAACCTGATACATTCCATCTGATCCTGGCGATTTATCTATCTTGTTGCTATTCAAAACTTCCAACACATCCTCTTTCTTAATGTCCACATTTCAATCTTTTCAGTGCACCGCAAGCCTGCAGTACAACCACCCAGATCTTTTTCAACTGCGAATACTGAGGTAAAGTATTCATTAAGCACCTCTGCTATTTCTACCAGTTCCGTACAAACTTTCCCACTTTCACATTTTATATTCCTATTCCTTCACATCTCATTCTTTTACTCTTTGCATATTTGAAGAACGCTTTAGGGCTCTCCTTAATCTTACCAGCCAAGACCTTCTCATGACCCCTTCTGGCCTTCCTAATTTCCTTCTTAAGTTCCTTCTTATAAGCTGTACACTCCTCTAGATCCCTAACATCTCCTAGCTCTCTGAACCTTTTGTACACATTATTTTTCTTTTTGGCTAGCTTCATTACAACTTTCGTGCACCATGGTTCCATAACCTACCAAAACCTCCCTGTCTCATCGGAACATTGTCGTGCAAAACTCTAGACAAACATTCCTTGAAAATCTGCCACCTTACCTCGGTACTTTTTCCCGAGAACACCTCCTTCCAATTTACTCGTCTAATTTCTTTCCTAATGGCTACATATTTCGAATTATTCCAAATAAACACTTTCCTAACTTGTCTGATCCTATCTCTTTCCAATGCTAGTATAAAGGAGATAGAGCTTTGATCATTATCCCCAAAATGTTCTCCCACCGAGAGATCTGACACCTGTCCAGGTTCGTTAGCCAGTATCAGATCAAGTACAGCTTTTTCTCTTGTAGGCTTATCCACATACTGCGTCAGAAAACCCTCCTGAACACACCTAACAAACTCCTTCTCATCCAAATCCGTTACCCTAGGGATATTCCAATCAATGTTTGGAAAAGAAAATGTCTCCCATCATGACAACTCTGTTATTATTACATCTCTCCAGGATCTGTTTCCCTACCTGCACCTCAACATCCCTGTTACTATTGGGTGGCCTGTAGAAAATACCCAGCAAAGTTATCGACTCTTTTCTGTTCTGAACTTCCACCCACAGAGACTCCGTAGACAATCTCTCCACAATGTCCACCTTCTCTACAGCTGTGACACTATCCCTGATCAATAATGCCACTTACCCCTCCTTTTACCTCCCTTCCTATCCTTTCTGAAACATCTGAAACCCAGCACCTGAAATATCCAATCCTGTCCCTGAGGCATCCAAGTCTCTGTAGTGGCCACTACATTATATTTCCAAGCAGCGATCCACAGTCTAAGCTCATCCACTTTATTCACCACACTCCTGCGTTAAAATAGACACATCTCAAACCTTCGGTCTGAGCGCTTCCCTTCTCCATCACCCGTCTATCCTTCCTCTTCCACTGTCTACAATCCTTCTTTACTTGCAAGCTAACCTTATCCTCCCAGTCACCTCATCTCGATTTCCTCCCAACCTTTTCAGTTTAAAGTTTCCCCAGTAGCCTTAGCTAATCTTCCCGCCAGGATATTGGTCCCCTTGTGATTCAAGTGCCATCCATCTTTTTTGTACATTTCACACCTGCCCCAAAACAAGTGAACTGTTATTTACAAGTAACTCCATTGGCTATGATTAGTTTCTGGTGGTATCATTGGTTGAGTGTCAGGGAACTTTCTGGGAGGATGTGCAAACTTTATGGTAAAACTTTGAGTCTTTTCCACAGCAAAAACTTGAGAATCACATTTGCAACATGTGTTTTGAAGATCATCTTCAGAGATGAACAAAGAACCATGAGGAAGATCCATACCTGAGGGCAGACCTAGCCAGCTCACGCAAGTGGGTAATATTTGTTTTCAGAACTAAATGAGTTAAAGTCAAACTTAAAGTTAAACTAGAGTTAGACTTGAAATTAAATGAGTTAGAGTTCAGGTTGAAGTTGAATGAATTAAAGTAAGTAAGTTGAAATGTGTTGCAACTATTGTATATTTATGTTGAGTATTAGTACCTGAAACGTTAAAAAAAGAGCATTTGTACAAATGAAATCTGAGTTGACTCTTTGTCTTTTGTTAATCACAAAAGGGGAAAATATCTGAAGAAAAGATTTAAGTATTCCAGTCAGATAGCAGTGGTACAGTGATTAACACTGCTGCCTCACAGCAGAGGCCTGGGTTTGATTCTTGTCATGGGTGACTGTCTGTGTGGAGTTAGCAGGTTCTTCCCATGTCTGCATAAGTTTTGATGTAAAGATGCCGGCGTTGGACTGGGGTAAACACAGTAAGAAGTCTGACAACAGCAGTTTTAAATCCATCCGATTTATTTGATAGTAAACTTGTAAGCTTTCAGCTCTATGGCCTTTGTCAGGCGAATGAGGTGTTCTGGTCTCCAATAGCACACATATCAGCACAGACAGTTTACAGAATACTGATTAGAATGTGAATCTTTATACCTAACCTGCTTTTCAAGTCTTAATGTGAGTGGAAGGAGCACTGAGCACAGGTTAAAGAGATGTGTATTGTCTCCAGACAGCACAACAAGTGAGGTTTTTTGCTAACCCAGGCAAGTCATGGGGGTTACAGATAGTGTGACATGAAGCCAAGATCCCTGTTGAGACTGTCCTCATGTGTGCGGAATTTGGCTATCAGTCTCTGCTCAGCAGCTTTGCGCTGTCATGTGTCGTGAAGGCCCCCTTGAAGAACGTTTACCCGAAGGTTGGAGGCCGAATGCCCTTGACCGCTGAAGTGTTCACCAACAGGAAGGGACCAGTTTTGCCTGGTGATTGTCGAGCGATGTTCATTTATCCGCTATTGTAGTGTCTGCATGGTCTCCCCAATGTACCATGCTTCAGGACATCCTTTCTTGCAACGTATTAGGTAGACAACGTTGGCCGAGTTGCAAGAGTATCTACTGTGTACCTGGTGGATAGTATTCTCACGTTTGATGATTTCATCCATGTCAATGATCCGACATGTCTTGCAGAGGTTGCTGTGGCAGGGTTGTGTGGTATTGTGATCACTGTTCTTCTGAAGGCCGGGTAGTTTGCTGCGAACAATAGTCTGTTTGAGGTTGCACGGTTGTCTGAAGGCAAGAAGTGGGGGGGGTGGGGATGGCCCTAGCGAGATGTTCATCATCATCAATGATATGTTGAAGACTCCAGAGAAGATATCATAGCTTTTCCACTTCGGGGAAGCACTGGACAACAAAGAGTACTCTGTCCACCTTGTCCCATGTTCGTCTTCTGAGGAGGTCAGTACGGTTTATCGCTGTGGCACGTTGGGACCGTCGATCGATGAGTCGAGCGCCATATCCTGTTCTCATGAGGGCATCTTTCAGCGTCTGGAAGTGTCTGTCATGATCCTCCTCATCTGAGCAAATTCTGTGTATACGGAGGGCTTGTCCGTAGAGGATGGCCTCTTTAACGTGTTTAGGGTGGAAGCTGGAGAAGTGGAACATTGTGAGGTTGTCTATCGGCTTGCGGTACAGTGAGGTGCTGAGGTGACTGTCCTTGATGGAGATGCGTGTGTCCAAGAATGCAACCAATTCTGGAGAATAGTCCATGGCGAGTTGGATGGTGGGATGGAACTTGTTGATATCATCATATAGTTGTTTCAACAATTGTTCATCATGAGTCCAAAGGAAAAAAATGTCATCAGTGTATCTAGTGTATAGCCTCAGTTGAAGATCCCGTGTGGTGAAGAAGACTTGTTTGAACCTGTGCATGAAGATGTTGGCATATTGAGGTGCGAATTTGGTCCCCATGGTCGTTCCGTGTATCTGGATGAAAAACTGATTGTTGAAGGTGAAGACATTGTGGTCCAAGATGACCACAATGGTCATCTTGGACATTACAACTTAGTAATGTTGTAAAATTGCATCCAGAAATTGGCAGTTGTTGGCATTAAGTACTGAGGCAGTTGCAGCAATGCCATCGTCGTGGGGGATGTTGGTGTAGAGCGCCGAGACATCTATTGTGACGAGGAGTATCCCAGGTTCAACTGCTCCATGTGTGCTGAGTTTCAGTAGGAGGTCCATAGTGTCGCAACAAAAGCTGGGGGTTCTTTCTACAATGGTTTTCAGGATGCCTTCGACATAGCCGGAGAACACAGGGTCCCATTGCCTGATCAGGCAATGTGGGACCTCTGCAAGATATGCCGGATCATCGACATGGATGACATCATCAAATGTGAGAATACCATTCACCAGGCACACGGTACATACTCTTGCAACTTGGCCAACGTTGTCTACCTAATACGTTGCAAGAAAGGATGTCCCGAAGCATGGTACATTGGGGAGACCATGCAGACACTACGACAGTGGATGAATGAACATCGCTCGATAATCACCAGGCAAAACTGATCCTTTCCTGTTGGCGAACACTTCAGCGGTCACGGGCATTCGGCCTCCGACCTTCGGGTAAACGTTCTTCAAGGGGGCCTTCACGACTCACGACAGCGCAGAGCCGCTGAGCAGAGACTGATAGCCAAGTTTTGCACACAAGAGGACAGTTTCAACAGGGATCTTGGCTTCATGTCCACTATCTGTACCCCCATGACTTGCCTGGGTTAGCAAAAAAGTTCACTTACTGTGCTGTCTGGAGACAATACACATCTCTTTAACCTGTGCTCAGTGCTCCTTCCACTCACATTAAGACTTGAAAAGCTTGAAAATCTTGCAAAGATTCACATTCTAATCAGTATTCTGTAAACTGTCTGTGCTGATATGTGTGCTATTGGAGACCAGAACACCTCATTCACCTGACGAAGGCCATAGAGCCGAAAGCTTACGAGTTTACTATCAAATAAATCGGTTGGATTTAAAACTGCTGTTGTCAGACTTCTTACTGCATAAGTTTTCTCAGGGCCATTTTGTCATTGGTGTCACTTGATTCTTATTTTGGCATTTTAAAAAAATGAATGGATCATCCTAGATTAGTAATGGTTTAAATGGGCACTTGTGAAAAATTATCATTGGTGACTTTGGGTCAACCCATTTTTAGTCTTATTGATCCACTGAAGAAAAACTAGGTCCCACTTTTTTTTATTTCATCCTTAAAGTTAGAAAGCCAATGCTCAGAGTGGACTGGGCAAACGCAAATCCATTCCTTCCTTGTCCCAAAACCCAAATTCAAACTCCAATTGAATCCAATTCATGGTCCACAAAAAAGACAAACAAGATCCAAGTTATCAAGATAAGGCATTGCACCCCACATTGGCTTGATCTGATGCCCGATCTTAGCCAAGTGGTAGAGAATTACTAAATTCATGTTCTTTATTTCCCAGTCTTTGTCCACTGGAGCCTCCAGTGAGAAGAATAATATTGTTTTGCTGCATTTTCAAAATTTGTATCCACCAAAGGTCGGAGGCCGAATGCTAGTTGAAGTTATTTCAAAGTTAGCAGTGACATTGAACTCTGAGCAGAGCTTTATGAATCAATGGGGAACTTTTGGCACTAATGTGGTGATGAGGGATGCTTGTCATTGCAGCTGGAACTTATGTGATTTCCTGGTAGTAGGATTGGTGACTGATTCATAGTGGTCAGGAGAGGCAGGGTTGACATTTCAGTTCGTAATCGCAATATTGCTTTATAGCTTTGTTCTTTGAGATTTTTCACCCGAAGAATCCCTGAGAGGCGAGAGTGAATCAAAGTGTGGGGAGTTGCAGCAGATTGCCAGTGTAGCTGTAGCCAGGCTGCTTCTGGTCTCAGTCCGCCTCCTGAACTCGAACATAAAGTTAGTGTGGCTGTTGGAGGAGAGATGACTGACGGAGAAAACCAGAGCCTGGCTCCTTACTGCGGCTCCAGTCCACCCAAAGCCGCGGATATTTTAAAGGGTGAGTAAGAAAATGGAGTTTATTCAATCCTTACTGACAACGATGAATGAAAATTAGGATTTATGAATCAGCCGCTGGGAAAGGCAATGAAGATGCCGCAAACTGCTCCGTTCTCAGTCTGGGCAGCTGGCGATGGGAAGCGGATCTGCCATGGGCACAGATGTCAAAGTGAGGCGAGCACCAGAGAGCCAGGTCCTGGGCTGAAATCTGAGGGTGTGCTGGGTGGGAAGAGGCGAGAAGCCGGTGCCTGAGTCTCACTGAATACTGCAGGAGCCGTTTATTATTCTAGCTTCGAACGGTTCAGAATTAACTCTGTTCCGTCTTTTTCAGAATGTTAAAAATATGAATAAATCTGTCAATCGCAGCATTTCCTAATTATTATTCCAGTTTATACAGCAGGTGAAGAGTTAACTAAACTTCTCTATGTTGTTAATATTGTAACTCAGTTTTTTTCATAATGCCATCGGCAAGTGGTTAGGATTCATTTTACAAATTGTGATGTTAGTATGAGATGGTTTGTTTTGCGCCTAGATGCAGTCAGTGTAAACGCAGTATGAATCTGGGCTTGATCAAAATCCTGCAACTTGGAGGAAGCCGCCTTGTTTTGCTTCACTGTGGATCGAAAGGCTTGTGGTTCAATGGACAGTACCCTGTCCTTGAGCCAAGACTTCTGGCTTTAAATCTCTCTAAGGAGTCTCACAACACCAGGTTAACGTGCAACCAGTTTATTTGATCAAATAAACCTGTTGGACTTTAACCTGGTGTTGTGAGACTTCTTACTGTTGGATTCAGTCCAACGCCGGCATCTCCACATCATTTAAATCCCACTCCAGCATTTGTTTGCTGTGGAAGGAGTGTTCATGACGAGGTTCAAACGGATTCCCAAGGGGGAAAGAACTGTGTGAAAAAAATAAACTTTGGGGCTGATTTGGACATTCAGATCTAATTATTGATCCAAGTGTTCAATTGGTGTGAATGTTTTCATTTAACATTGACAGTCAGCTACTGGATTGTGAATGTAAGGTAGATTTAGAAATGGAAAAAAAAGTTTTTTAAAAAGTAATAAAAACACAAGGGTACTGTAAAAACACAGGTGGTGAGGGAAACAAAGTTAACATTTTGAGTCCAATTCAATTTCTTCAGAACTGAAGAGGTAGAATTGTGATGGGTCTTATACTGTTTAAAAAGGGGGGAGGGTTGAGTAGAATAAAATGAAATGTCAGGGGTGGATGGGTTAGAAGGCAGAAGAGGTTAAAAAACAAAGCTGTGTTTGATGTAGAAGTAGATAATGTGTATTGTAATAATCACTCTGCCATTCAGAACATTATACAGTAATACCTTGGCTTACGAGTTTAATTCGTTCTGTGACCGAGCTCGTAACTCAATTTGCTCGTATATCAAATTAAATTTCCCCATTAAAATGAATTGAAATGCTATTAATCCATTCCAGCCCCCCAAAAACCACACCAATTTTTTTTGTTACATGTTTTTAATTAAGAAAAATGTACTTTATAAATAACAAATAATGTATAAAAAAACATAATAAAAGAGAATGTAAAGAAATAAACTGTTAAGTGTATTTACCTTGAAGATCAGATGAAGATGCTGGCAGAGGTGGAGGAGATTGGCGGAGGAGGTTGGGGGAGTTTTTCATTTCGTGCTCTATAGCTTAACTTAACTTACTTGCTACACACTTAATGCTACAATTTATTGCTAAATTTAACTTACACGCTATGCTACACTTTATCTTCTTCTTCTTGTTCACTGACTTTTGCCTTTTTCGCCACACTCTCCTCGCTTTCACTTGCAGGGCGTTTCAATAAAAACCTGTCCAAGGAGGTTTGTTTCTTCCTCCCTTTCAAAATGTTTCGAAAATGAGTGAGGCAAGTGTCGTTACACAGCGCCAACACACGACCTGTTGCAACTTTTTCAGGGTGTTTCTTTTCAATAAACTCTGAAATTTTATCCCACATTCCCAACATTTCCTTAATCTCACTTGTAACGATAACCTCCTCCACCTCTGGCTCCTCCGCGTTAATTTCCTGCAAAACCTCTGTATGCTGCTGCTGCTGTAGCTCCTTTAATTCCTCCTTTATCAGTTCCTCGTTGTGCTTCTCGACGAGGTCGTAAACGTCTCCTTCATTCACTTGCAGGCCCATGGACTTTCCGAGGGACGCAATCTCCTCCACCAGTAACACTTCAGGGTCGAATCCTTCAAAGTCTCTTTTGGACACAACCTCAGGCCACAGTTTCTTCTATGCAGAGTTTAAGGTCCTCCTTGTAACACCCTGCCAGGCCATGTCGATAATTCTGAGGCAGGTCACGATATTGTAGTAATCCTTCCAGAACTCTCGAAGGGTGAGATTTGTGCTCTCCGTAACCTCAAAGCAGAGCCGGAACAGGTGCTTGGTGAAGAGCTTTTTGAAATTTGAAATCACCTGCTGGTCCATGGGCTGCAGGATAGGGGTGGTGTTGGCTGGAAGGTAGAGGACCTTAACAAACTTACATTCTTCAAGGATGTCGTCTTTGAGGTTTGGTGGGTGCGCGGGAGCATTGTCAAGAACGAGAAGGGCTTGCAGAGGTAGGTTATTTTCCAAAAGGTACTTCTTGACGGCAGGACCAAAGACCAGGTTTACCCATTCCACAAAGAACTGCCTGGTGACCCACGCCTTTGGGTTTGCCCTCCACATAACCTGCAGTTTTTCTTTAAGTATCTTATGAGACTTAAAGGCTCTGGGGTTTTCAGAGTGATATATGAGTAGCGGCTTAATCTTGCAGTCACCACTCGCATTCGCGTACAGTGTAAGGGTAAACCTATCCTTCATGAGTTTGTGGCCTGGCATGCTCTTCTCCTCTGCCGTTATATACGTCCTCATCGGCATCTTTTTCTAGAAGAGCCCTGTCTCGTCACAGTTGAAGATTTGCTGGGGGATGTATCCTTCGGCTTCTATCAGTTCGGCAAAAGTTATAATAAAATCCTCAGCTGCCTTCACATCCGAGCTTGCTGCCTCACCATGCCTGACGACGGAGTGAATGCCGGTCCTCTTTTTAAAATTATCAAACCATCCCCGACTGGCTTTGAATGACTCTTCCGATGCCTCGTCCGTTGATATTCCCGCCGTCTGCTGCACCAAATCCCCGTAAATGTCTCGTGCCTTCTCACAGATGATGCTCTCGGTCACGGTATCTCCTGCGAGCTGCTTCTCCGTCAACCACACCAACAACAACTTCTCCATCTCTTCATGGACAGAGGTCCGGAGCTTTGAAATAATCTTAACGCCCCTGGCTGGCATTATAGCCTTTATCGACTCCTTCTGCTTCAAAATCGTACATATCGTAGAAGTACTATGATCGTACTGCCTCGCCAAGTCGACAACACGCACACCTCGCTCATGTTTTTCGATGATTTCTTGCTTTATATCCAAGGACATCATCCTTTTCTTCTTCTCAGCACTGCCCTTGGCACTCACTTTCTTAGGACTAATGGTTAAAACTAAAAAATTTCCAAAATAAACAAAATGCGAAAACAAAGCAACAGCGATATGACAGAGATGCTTGCACGACAAGATAACCACGTGAACTGAACGCTCGCTGGGCTACCTAGAGGCGGGTGGCGTAAACTCGCTCGCTCGTAACTCTGATCTCGGCTCGCATCATAAAGCAAAAAATCGACCGAGCGACGGCTCGTATCTTGGAAAATTCGTAAGTTGAGTCACTCATAAGTCAAGGTTTCACTGTACTTCATAATAGTTAGAAACACAGATTTTTTTTAAATCCAGACCTGTCAACAATATTCCCGCCTGAATACAGGAGTGGGTGGGCAAGGGATGTACTTTCTTCCCCCATTTTTGATGGTCAAGAAGGCCAGAGGATGTGGCGAATCCAATGGCAGTTCCAAAATGGCTTTTAGGTTAGCAGGATTTTCTGTTGAGATTGTTCCCACCATTTATGTAACAGGGTTCCCGTCATGAAAGGTGTTTGGATGGGGACGGAGCGGGCATGTTTCTATCTGATATCTGTTTCTTGTGCCGGGATGGGGATCATCAGGGAGATGGGCGGCTCTATAAAAGCCTTTGGATTCAGAGGCTTGTAGTTCCTCTTTTGTGGTGCTGCTTTCTTAGTCTTTGTTCCTTTCACTCTGGGCTTGGCCTTTAATTTCACCAATGTTTTAATCAGGCAGTCGGATTTTGAACAACTTTCTGGCAAGGCTGGGTGCAGTAGAGTGACACAATTGGATTTATGTATATGTGCTGACGAGTGCACAGTCAAATAAATATCAGTGGCCGCCTTGTGGGGGTGGGGGCGAAGGTCTTACTGTTTTGGCAGGAGAAATGGTGGAATAACAAAGATGTCATGGAACAAAAGACAAAGAGGGCGGTAACAGTTGTAGAAAATAAAGAACTGTTAATGGCAGAATAAAGAACAGCTCTGTGTGAAAGCAAAAACATGAAAACAAGATAAACTGGCAAAAACTAATCAAAATGGAGACAAAGTTAATTCAAAGAACAAAGAACAAAGAACAAAACAGCATGGGAAACAGACCCTTCGGCTCAACGAGCCCGTGCCACCACCCCGATGTTCCCACCTCTACCTGTGACCCCTGTCTATGTTTATAGATCTATGGATTAAAAACCAAATTTGAGACAATTTAGGGAGAATTTGTTTTGCCAATTAGCTTAAGAGCACATCTTTGGGATGTGGGAGGAAACCAGAGCGCCCGGAGAAAACCCACACAAGCACGGGGAGAATGCGCAAACTCCCATAGACACAGGCCCAAATCCATGTATCTGCACAGCACAGCGATAATCACTGAGCTGTCGTGTTGCCCATCAAATGGTCCAGGTCAAGTGTACACTAACGACGTGAAGCACTAGGGTACACTAGAAAGAAATCCAAGAGCAGTCCTCTCACGACCCATTGCGTGTATGCCCCTTGTTGGACAACAAGGTGGACCAAAACACCTGTAGGATAAAAACAAGTACATCAATATCATCATTTATTTACACACTTCCCAGGGACTCCCAAGGCTCATGATCTCTATTTTAAATTAGTTTTCTATACCCCTCCATTCCCATTCTGTTCATGTGCCCATCTAAGTATTTCTTAAATAACTCCAGAGTACCTGCCTCCATCACTTTACTTGGCAGCGCATTCCATACCCCCACCACCCTCTGTGTGAAAAAACTCCCTCTAGCATCCAAATTATACCTTACCCCCCTCACCCTAAGCCCGTGACCCCTCGTGCTATTTGAGTCCATCCTAGGAAAAAGCTTAACCCTGTTTACTCTATCTATACCCCTCATAATCTTGTACACCTCCATTAGATCTCCTCTAAGTCTACGTCTTTCTAAGGAAAACAGTCCCAATTTGCCTAACCTCTCCTCGTAACTCAGACCTTCCATACCAGGCAGCATCCTGGTAAACCTCCTCTGCATTCTCTCCAGAGTCTCCACGTCCTCTGGTAGTAAGGCGACCAGAACTGGACGCAGTATTCCAGATGAGGTCTAACCAACATTTTATACAATTGCAACATTAAAGGCCAGCTCTTGTACTCCAAACCTCTTCCTACAAAGGCTAACATACTATATGTTTTCTTCACAACCTTCTCCACTTGCTGTGCCACCTTCAGAGACTTGTTCACCTGAACCCCCAGGTCCCTCTGCGTTTCTATACTCTTGATTGGTCTACCCTTTATCATATACCTCCCCCCTACACTCTTTCTCCTGAAATGCATCACCTCACATTTATCAGGATTGAATTCCATCTGCATCTATCTGCCCAAGCTACCAACCTATCTATATCCTGCTGCATCGCCTGACAATGCTCCTCACTATCTGCAAATCAATTCAAATCTGAAGTTTCTGAATTCAGTGTTGTCCAGAACACAGTGAGGTATCCAATTGGAAGATGAAATGCTATTCCTCAAGTTTGAGTTGGGCATCATCGGAAGTGATGGAGGTAGCAGACTGAAGACAGCATTGTGAGCATAAGAACTATAGAATCCCTACAGTGCAGCAATACACAAATTCACTCCATCAAGTCTGCATGAACTCTTTGAAAGAGCATCTTACTCAAGAGTACCCCTCACCCTAACCCGTAAACCCATGTATTTACCATGGCTTATCTACCTAACTACACCTATTTGGACACTAAGGCAATTTAGCATGGCTACCTTTGGACTGGGGAGAAAACTGGAATACCTGGAAAAACACATGCAGATACAAAAAGAATGTGCATGCTCCACACAGACAGTCATCCAAGACCAGAATCAAACCCTGGTGCTAACCATTATATACTCAAGGTAGTGAATTCAGGAACAGAATAGTGAATTTAAACAGTTAGCGATTGAGAGATTGGGGTCATGTTTACAGACTGAATTAGTATGTTCTGGAAAGTAGTCACCCAATCTGTGTTTGGTCTCCCTAACGTGGAGGACACTATTGTGAGCAGCAAATGCAGAAGATCAAACTGAAAGAAGTACAAGTAAATGGCTGGAGAAGGGAAAGGGCCAGGTATTGGTGGTGATAGAGAATGGACCAGCGTAGGACAAAGGGAATAGTTTCTTCAGAATGCTGTCAGTGGAAGTGGGGGGAGTGGATGATGTTGGGGAGGATGCATGTTTGATGATGGCGTCAAACTGGAGTTAGCGGAAATAGTGGTGATCCTTTGCATTTGGAGGCTGGGGAGTTGGGTGGAAAGTAAGAACAAAGGAAATTCTACCATGGTTCTGGGATAAAAGGGATGGGATGAAGGCAGAAGTGCAAGAAATGGGTTGGACTTGATTGAGGGATTTGTCAACCTCGGTAGCGAAGAGGATAACTCAGTTCAGGAAAATGAAGACATGTCAGAAACACCATTTTGGAAGAATAGATGCATAACAACAGAGAAATTGGTAGGTTTGGATGTCGCCCTTAAAGGAAGCAGGATCTGAGAAGGTGCAATCAAGGTAGCTAGGGGGTTAGTGGGTATGCAATGAATGTTAATATAAACAATTTTACCAAAAATTGAGACTCAGAAGTCAGGGAAGAGAAGTGTCAGAGATGGATTATGTGAAGTTGAGAAAAGGATAAAAATTGGAAGTTCTGGATGACGGTAGGATTCGGCACTGATAAAATTACTGATGTACTGGAAAGAGAGTTGTAGGATTGAACTAAGTAATATTCCACATGCCCCACAAAAAGCCAGGCATAACTGGTGCTCAGATCATCCTGATGGGGGATGGCAGTGTAGTGGGATTGGTGAAGAGGGGGTGACTAGGTCCAGGATACTGAAAATTCTTGAAATGGTATAAGGCATCAGAAGGATTACGAATGTGGCTGACAAGGGGAGAAAACAAGTAGGGAGTTGGGATAGGAAGAAATAAGTTCAATGAGACAGGAACAGGCTAACACAATGGGTCTACCAGGGCAGAGCTGTTTGTGGATTTTGGGAAGGAGATAGATGCAGGCTGGTCAGGGTAGTGACACGGTGGTTGGCACTGCTGCCTCATAGCGCCAACGACTCAGGTTCAATTACTGGCTTGGGTCACAGTGTATGTGGAGTCTGCATGGGTTTCCTTTAAGTACTCCAGCTTCCTCCCACAGTCTGAAAAGTATGCTGGTTAAGTGCATTGTCCATGCTAAATTCTCCCTCACTGTACCTGAACCGCCGGAATATGGTGGCTAGGGGATTTTCACAATAACTTCATTGCAGTGTTAATATAAGCCTACTTGTGACACTAATAAATCAGCTGAAAAAAAAGGTCACAAGTTAAGGAGGGAAGATCTTCAGGGAAGATGAGGTCAATGACAATCCCAGGGACAATGTTTTGTGGTGGGGTCATGGTCCAGCAGGAGGAAGGAATTAAGTGTGTCTGAAAGTTGGTGTTCAGCCTCAACATTATGCCAGACAGCAGTATCACTGCTGTCAGCAGATTTGATAGCAATGTTGAGGTTCGACTGGGTGAAGATGTCACAAACCTGGGTGATGTTATCTGAGAGGGTGTCCCAACCTTGAACACCAATTTATGATAGTTTATAAATTATTTCCAGGAATTGTGTGAGGCGTCACTTGCAAGACCCAGTGAGAAGCAACCAGCCCACTCGTATTCTAATACGTACTAAAGTCTATTTAATAAATAGACACATATGTACAAACAGGACTATAATGATCTAAGACATTTATGTATAAGAAATGTTAAACACTTCCACACAGTTTATATAGAAATTACCCTTTTTGAACCAAATTATATTTCATGAGATATGAAACCTTTCAGGACTTCCTTATTCCTAAGCAACATTCACTTCAATAGAACTATAAGTCAATAGATCTTTAAGGCCAGCTTATAGTTGTCACACGGTACACAATTGAGGATCTATTCTGGGAAATGTTGCTTCTTAGTTCAGTGAAGGTGTGGTTTTTAACTGGCTCCACAAAGTTTGTTGCACTGTTGCTTCCGGTCTGTTAGCTGGAAATTACTTACGGGCAGCTAGGTGGAATCTGCCTCTCTGTTTCCATGCAAGATTGGCAATTTTGTTTTAATTTTGTTTATTCCAATTCAATCCAATCAAAGTCCAATTCAAGATCTCAACAAGTGAAACAATCCAGATCCAAGGTGACAAGACAGGCAAGCCTCTTCCTGTCCTGGACCTGATTAACATGATGCAAGCTCATAGGAGCAGCAATACACCCCTCCAATTCTTGATCTCATTCGCATCTTAGCCAAAAAGCTGACATGCTATTTTTAAAAATTGATTCAAATAAAGCCTCAGTGTAACCTCGTTGACTGCTATCAAGTGCAGGACAGCAAAACTATACTTGATCTTAGCCAAAAGGCCAAGAAGTGATTGGCAATTATTCTATTTTTCCCTTTGATGGTTCTCTTTGTTTATTTGCTCTCTGTTCCCCAGCTTCTGTGGTTTTAAAAGATTAACATTTGTATGCCTCCCTTTGATGGTTCAATTGTTTAACTAAGGGATTTCCTATTTACAGGCAATGTATTCTTCTGGTCTGCTTAAAAACTGTTAATCTTGTCACTGGGAGACTCACTTCCTGTGAAATGCCTTTTGAAATACTGTTAGCTTCTAAATTGTTGGTTTTGTTATATTCTTGGATTTGCTTATTACTGGTCACATTCATGACAGAGACTGCAGCAAGCTCAGAGGGAGGCAGGCTAGAATGAATGAGGGGAGCAGCAAAGTTAAGACGGCCGATATCACACTGACAGTTCTCACTGAAAAGATCGAGAGTTGGTAAAAGGCCAGAGGGAGGGGACTAGATGGAGGGAAAATGCCAGAGGAGTTGGTTAGGGGGACACTCCTGTCCAAAGAAGTCAGCACGGAGGCAAAGGTGATGGAGGAAGAGCTCAACATTGAGTTGGGGACATAGGGGATAAAACGGAATCCTTTGCTAAGCATAGATCATTGCGTATCAGAGAGGGGAAGATCAGAGGGTTTTGTAAGTACACAGCTAATGAGTTAAATTAGTTTTAAAAATAGTCATAATTAAGCAAACTTTGTAACAGTTTGTGAAAAAAATATTGTTTCCAGCTAAGATTCCCAAAGTTTGTATGATTTGATTGAAAAACAAAATTACTAAAGTATTTGGAACAGCTGATATGCTCGGTTTCTTAACTATAACAATGACTAAGAAAAAGTTAAGAACTGCAGGAAGAAATATCGCTCCAAAATAAAGCAAATTACACCAAGAGTTTAAAGGGGCAATAAGTATTTCGGCATATTTTCAATCTGTCTTTTTACACACTTCTGAGTTCTACCTGCCATCACCAATGGGCTCACTGCTTTAATTGCTCTGAAAAATAATGCCAAGGGTGGCTGCTTGGCAAACTACACTGTCATTAAAAATATTTCAACCACATCCCAAATAGGGCATAACAGTGTCAACAAGATTATTGCCAATGACTACACAACATCTCCAGGAAATGTGGTATTTATTAACTTTATAATTCATAGAAGGAGTTTGTCTTTTTCATAAGAAAGGATAAAAAGCAGATCCACACTTATGTAACATTAATTGATCTGAAAGTTCTTCATACAATGAATTACTTCCTTGGGGTGTAGTGATGATTATTATGTGGCTGTGATGTGGAGTATTTGTTTTGATACTGTTAGGATTTTCTTGATGCATTGTTTTGTTAAATATTTGAGAATAATTAAGAGTCACAAAAATACTAAACAGATAGCAACAAAAAAATACTTTAGATTCGTACAGTGTCTTCAATTGATAAAACATTCCATGGAACTTTACAGAAGCATTATAAAACAAAACATGATGCCAAGTCACTTAAGAAGATACTTGATCAGATGCCCAAAAGCTTGGTCAAAGAGGTACGCTATAAGTAGTGCCTTAAAGGAGAAAAGAGAGGCAAATACATGGAAGGAGAGAACTGCATAACTTAAATTGCTGAAGGTAAGGCCACCCATAGTGGAACAATGAAAATCAGATGTGGTCAGGAAGGCAGAATTGGATGAGCACAAATATATCAGAAGGTTGTGGAGTTGAAAGATATTACAGAGATATGGGTAAGTGGACCATGTAGGAATTTGAAAACAAGGATGCAAATGTTAAAATCAACATGTTGTTTGACTGGAAGCCAACGTTTAGTCAGTGGATATGTGTAATAGAATAGGAATTGGTGTAAGTTGAGACATGGGCAGCAGAGTTTTGGATGACCTCGAATTCATGGAGGGTAGAGTGGGACAGCAGCCAGGAGTTGTTAAAATAGTCAAACTAGAGAAAACAAAGACATGAATGAAAGTGTGAACATAAGATAAGCTGAGAAAAAAAATGTCAAAAGTAACTAATTATACTCACAATATGTAGCAAATGAGGCAATGCATAGTGTGTTCTTTTTCAATGAATCACATAGCCGAACAGAAAAAAACTATCTGCTGAAACAGTACTGGATTCTTTTTTGAAAACAAGTTGCCAATAATACAGCATTATAAATCCATTCAGGAAAACTCTTGATTTCCCACTTATCCAGTCCACTCCATTTGCTTTCCTTCTAATACTTCACCCCAAGCCTTCCCTTTGATACTAATGTCTTCTCAAGCGCAAATACAATTAATGTTATCAATACAATTAAGAAACTAATTGTCAAAATGACAATAGGGATAGGTCATTTAAGTAACTAGCATTGCTTCTTTCCACAGATTTAAGTGTGCCCGCTATCATCTTGTACAGTGTTCTCACTCTAATGGCTGTTATTGCAAATCTTGTGTACATTGAGGAAGTTATCTACCTGATAAAAAAAGTCCCAGCCACAAACAGGAGAACAACTATTATGTGGGTCAGTGGAGCTGCACCTGTAAGTACACTCTACAACATCTAGCCAACAGAAAAATTCATTTTCTTCCTGAACCTTAGATATTATCTTCAATTTTCCACTTCAATAATCTCCTCTTTTCTAGCTTACTTGACTCCTCAATTTCACCCAAGGATTTTAATGCTGAAAAATCATCTGTCAACATAAATATTATTTACATAAATTGGAAATCTGTTTCAGAACTCTGATGCCAAAATTTCTGATCAATACCAGTATTCTGTGTGATTTGTCTAAAATTCTTCTCTCCCTCTCTGGTGTTAATGAAGTACTAACACATTTACTTAAACGTGTAAGACCTGCACTAAATCAAAGGATAGAGAAATTTGAAACAAATGTGTTATTTGTAAATATGTTATAATTCTTTAGTATAACTTCTTGCAACATCATTCACAAAATTGCTCAATATCCTACTTTAAGTATCCGAAAATAAAAAAGGAAGTGATAGTCTGGATGAGGACACAATCCTTATTGTTTTAAAGCAAATATGAGCTACTGATTTAAAACCTGACAAAACAGCCAAAAGCAATGTGTCTCAGACAACTTTAGACATTTTTCAGGAAATTGCTGTATTTTTATGCAAACCATTTGAAAACTTTTACAACATTTAAGAATGTTACATTTTAAAATGTTTAAAACTACAGTGTTTTTTTTATTTTTGTTATAGGTGATAGCATCTACATCTTGTGTTGGGATGTGGATTCCTCTAGCTTCAATGATCACAGATTTGACAACAGCGGTGTATGTATTTCTTTTGGGGTTTTTATTTCTATTGGTATTAAATTTTAGTTTGCTACATTAAAGTGGGAATGCCTTGAAATTATATGAATCCTACAGAAAGGGGCGGCACAGTGGCACAGTGATTAGTATTGCTGCCTCACAGCGCTAGGAACCCAGGTTCAATTCGGCCTCAGGTGACTGTCTGTGTGGTGTTTGCACATTCTCCCCATGTTCACTTGGGCTTCCTCCAGGTGCTCTGGTTTATTTCCACAATCCAAAGTTGTGCTGGTTAGTTGGATTGGCCATGCTAAATTGACTCTAGTGTCAGGGCATTAGCAGAGTAAATAAGTGGGGTTATAAGAATAGGGCCTAGAACAAAGAACAAAGAACAAAACAGCATGGGAAACAGGCCCTTCAGCCCAACGAGCCCACGCCGCCACCTCGATGTTCCCACTTCTACCCATGATCCCTGTCTATGTTTATACATCTATGCATTGAAACCAAATTTGAGACAATTTAAGGAGAATTTGTTCTGCCAGTCAGCCTAAGAGCACTTCTTTGCAATGTGGGAGGAAACCAGAGCACCTGGAGAAAACCCACACAAGCACAGGGAGAATGCGCAAACTCCCACAGACACAAGCCCAAATCCATGTATCTGCACAGCACAGCGATAGTCACTGAGCTGTTGTGTTGCCCATCAAATGGTCCAGGTCAAGCGTACACTAATGATGTGAAGCGCTAGGATACTCTCAAACAAAAAATCCAAGAGCAGCCCTCTCAAAACCCATCACATATATGCCCCTTGTTAGACAATGAGGCAGACCAAAGTACCTGTAGGATAAAAACAAATACATCAATATCATCGACTATTTACACACATTCCCAAGACTCCCAAGACTCGTGATGCCTATTTTCTATATCCCTCCATTCCCATTCTGTTCATGTGTCCATCTAAGTATCTCTTAAATAACTCCAGAGTACCTGCCTCCACCACTTTACTTGACAGCGCATTCCATACCTCCACCACCCTCTGTGTGAAAAAACTCCCTCTATCATCCAAAGTATACCTTACCCCCCTCACCCTAAGCCCGTGACCCCTCGTGCTATTTGAGTCCATCCTAGTTTACTTTATTTATACCCCTCATAATCTTGTACACCTCTATTAGATCTCCTCTAAGTCTACATCTTTCTAAGGAAAACAACCCCAGTTTGCCTAACCTCTCCTCGTAACTCAGACCTTCCAAACCAGGCAGCATCCTGGTAAACCTCCTCTGCACTCTCTCCAGAGTCTCCACATCCTTCCGGTAGTAGACAACCAGAACTGGACGCAGTATTCCAAATGATTTACATAATTTCTTCATTATAATCCATACTATAATGGTTGGTAGATTCAGAAATAGCTAGGTGACATATATCTTTGAAGTTATTTTTAATCTGAAATAGTTAATTTTGCAATCTTTTTCTATGAGTGAAGGATAAATTTTCTGATTCCCCTGTCCATGACAGGAATCATCACAACTGGGACAGACAATCTAGAGGGCCATTTAAAGGTTCCATTGACCACAAGATGGAGGTGGGGGGAGGGGTTGTTGAAATTTCTGATCCCAGAGTGAGTAGGAAAGTCCCTTCCACTTGGAGATTGGATGGGGGGGTAGGGGGAATGGTGGTACCCAGAGGCTAATAGGCTTGATTCTCTAATCCATGTTCTTACAATTAAAGATCTCCATTTATAAATCTTGTTTACATTGAGGAAGTTATCTACCTGATTAAAAAAAGATAGATTGTAAAACTGTCCTTCATGTGAAAACGTAGGCATAATATTCCAGCATTCGTAGCAAAATACATATTTCAATTCATTTTCTTTTCCTGGACCTCCGCCAATCAAGCAGATGACTTCTTCCCAGATTTATGTAACAGCTGCTGTGGACTCAGCTGCTGATAAATGCATAATACTAAGTCTGTGATGAATATCATTCAAATTTCTTCTCGAACCTGTGGATGACATTTGGTTTCTGTTTGCATTTCCAGACAGTAAAATGAGTGACAATTCAATAGCATTCAGGAACAAACCTACATTCCATCACACAATATACACTCACCATTATGCCTATTTTACCTATTTTATTTTCAATAAGGTAGCTCTGACTTGTCTTGACAAGGGAACGTTGCACTTTTGATGGAGTGCAATTAACTTGTCTTAATTAATATTAGACCTTAATTAATATTAGTAATGCTCAAGGCAACAATAGTAAAAAACCTCCCAAAAGCTCATAATCTACTGCACCAATCAAAGTGGAACACAGCTTTAGAGAATTTTTTATCTTTCACTGTTAGTTACTAAGTTTTCTTCAACTCGACATTTTCTAGTGTAAGACATAGGCCTTACCTTCAGAATTAATTTCAGTAGGAGAGCATCAGCAACTCCCAGAAAAATGTTATAAATGCCCAAAGAAATTGATGATGATGGTAACTGAAAGACATTTTAAAACATTCAGGACTACGCATCTCGAAAAAATACAAGTCATTTAAGTGGATTATACATTGTAGGATAAATATCTTGAATTATTTTGTTATTATTTCTCTAGGTACTTTGCAGTTGTTATCCATAAATTCCAACAAATGATGATAGAAGAATTTGGAGGTGATGAGGCTTTCCTGAAACGCTTTTACAATACTCCTGTCAAAATTAGTACAGGGCCCTGTTGTTGCTGTTGCCTGTGTTTGCCTTTTACAAAGATTTCAAGGTGAGCATAAGCTTGACTGAGAAAAAAGTGTTTGTGGTACTAGCATCTGTTATTCCTGAAACTGATGCACCAGAAATAGAGACAATGGGTTATATTGTCCATCTGCTGGAGAAACACTAAGAGCCCTAAGTCGCCTCTTTTTTGGAATGTGCACCACAGTAAGAGCCATTTGGACCCTTAACTGTGTACCAGTGGGGCCTCCCCCAGGATCACAGACCCTGGGAACTGAAATATTGCCTGACAAACTATCTTTTAGTTCATGTTTCCTTTCATTTAGGAGTGGCACGGTAGCACAGTGGTTAGCACTGCTGCTTCACAGCTCCAGGAACCCAGGTTTGATTCCCGGGTTGAGTCAATATCTCTGTGGAGTTTGCACATTCTCCTCTTGTCTGCGTGGGTTTTGTCTGGATGCTTCGATTTCTTCCCACAGTCCAAAAATGCACGGTTAGATTGATTGGCCATACTAAAATTGCCCCTTAGTGTCTTGAAATGCACAGGTTAAAGGGATTAGTGGGTAAATATGTCAGGATATGGAGGTAGGGCCTGGGTGGGTTTGTGATGGGTGAAAACTCGTTGGCCAAATGGCCTCTTTCTGCACTGTAGTGTTTCTATGATTTCTATGAAAAACTAATGGCCAGTTAGAGGTCAACAATTCTCTTGAATGGCAGGACCACCAGCAGAAAGTGACTGTCTTCAGTACAACGTCCATCCAAGACCTTCTATTGTTATTGAATCACAGGCCACAGGTGAGTGATGGCAGATGGGGGATCATAAAGTGGGAGTGATGGAAGAAGAACAAGCATGGCTGCCAGCTTGTTTGACTGTGAGAGCATTTAGGGCTTTAGAATTGAAATTTTTACTTTTCGTCAGTAGTTTATTTGATTATGGAATACCTTACGCTGACAATATAAAAAGCGGGCAAATGTTTGTCATGCCGCAGCTGCACTTTCTGAATGCTGATGCTTCATTCCAAACTGTTTTTATGGAAGTTTTTATCAGTCCTGGTTTGCTATTGCCTTTTATTCTCAAGGGCAGACGTTTCAAGTCTACTTCAGTTGGAATGCAGATTTAACCTGTGCTGTTAGCACTGTTCAAAACCATATGCTGGTTAACTGGACTAACTAGCCTCTCATTGGAAATATATGTATTCAATAAAATTGATAATAAACATAAATAGAGACCAATGTAAAGTTCTTTGGTAATTCTATAAATAGTTTGAAACACTGTAATATTTCTCCTTTATGAAAAAATCCTTAGTTTTACTTCTATTCTTGTTCTTTTTTTGAAAGTAGCTACATGTATTGCCTCATTATAGGAAGGATGTAGAGGCTACTGAGAGAGTTCAGAGGAAATTTACAAGGATGCTGCCTGGATTGGGAGGCAGGCCTTATGAAGATAGGTTGAGGGAGCTGGGACTCTTCTCACTGGAGAGACGTAGGTTGAGAGGCGACCTGATAGACGTTTATAAAATGTTGAGAGGAATAGATAGGGTGGACTCTCAGGGACTATTTCCCCGAGCTGAAATGGTCACTACGAGAGGACACAGATTTAAGGTGCAAGGAAGCAAATACAAAGGAGATGTCAGGGGTAGGTTTTTCACTCAGAGGGTGGTGAGTGAATGGAACCGACTGCTGTCGGAGGTCGTTGAGGCAAACTCCTTGGGGTCTTTTAAGAGACTTCTGGATGAATATATGGAAAAGAATAGGATAGGGGGTTATAGATAGGTCTGTGGATTGGTAGATGTGATCGGCGCAACTCGTGGGCCGAAGGGCCTGTTTGTGCTGTATTGTTCGATGTTCTATGTTTTATGTTCTATGTTCTATGTTCAATGTTCTAAATGCAGCTCTGAGAGTGCTGAAAGCCTTTGACACCAAATCAAAATGGTATTTTTCCACATGAGTATAGATTTGGAGCATTAGTATTGTATGCATGCAAGGAGGAAATCATAGCAGCACATGATTTTGGCCTCACCTAACATCCCATACTATGGGCTTTCCAGAAGGAATCACTGAATGTCCAATCCAGAGTCAAAATCTTCACTTCATTTTGCTTTTTCTAGTTCAGACTTTAAAGCTACTGTGTAAACATACCACCAGCTTGCTAGTGGGAACACTTTAGTTCCCAGGCGTACTACTTATTATATCTGTAAGCCATGTAATGGAGCTCCTTGATCTCTGATATACAATGCTATAAAATGGTAAATGTAGGTGCTTCTAACTTATTACTCCACCTTGTGGGCTCCTGATAGTAGACAAGTGTATCATTGGTTCCCAAGAGATCACAGTCTTGTAGGAATCACAGTAGCTGCTTTAGATTGTTGTTTTTATCCAGGGGAGATATGATGTAGGTGGCCAAGGAATTAAAAATAACCTGTAGTAACAGAAAGGTGTAAACATATAAAAATTTGTTGGTGTTTATACTGGACCAGTAAATGAGCATACATTTCCATCTGTGTTTCCCTCTCTTGTGTCTCCTTGCTCAGGTTCCCATCCCCCTGCCACTCTAGTTTAAACCCTATATATTGTTACACATGAAACATAAATGGAAATAAAAGATAGAAAAGTAAAAAGCAAAAGTGGAAGGCAGAAGAAAATAAGAACTAGCAGCAAATACTACAAAAAATGTGTAAAAATGCTATAAAGCCAGCATAAAAACACAGCATCTGAATGCATTGAGCATTCAAAATAAGGTAGATGTGATTACAGAGAAATAGCTCTGGGTGACCAAGGCTAGGAATGAATATGATAGGAATGAATTGGAATTGAATATAAGAGTATTCAATGTTTAGAAAGGACAGGCAGAAAGGAAAAGGAGGAGAGGTGGCATTATTAGTTAAGAATGAAATCAGTGCAATAGTGAGAGAAGATATGAGCTCAGAAAATCAAGACGTGGAAACAGTCTGGGTTGAGGAAGGGAGCAACAAGGGAAGGAAAACATTAGTGAAAGTTGTCTAACGGTAGTGGTAAGGTATTAAACATTAAATCCAAAGAGGAGTCATATAAAGATGCTGGAAAATGTGATAAGCTTAAGCAGTTTAGAATTCAGCAAAGGAGGACCAAGAAATTAATTAAGAGGAGAAAAATAGAGCATGAGAATAAACTTGCAAGGAACATAAAAACAGCCTGTAAAATCTTCCATTAGTCTGTAAAACAAACAAGATTAGTAAATATAGATGAAGGTTGCTTGCACTCCAAAATGAAAAAATTTATAATAGAGAACAAATAAATAACAGAATAATTAATTAAATTACTTTAATCCTGCCTTTACTGAAGAAGAAACAAACAACTTCCCAGAAATGCAGGGAACAATGGTCGAGTGAGAAGAGGAATTGAAGAAAATTATCTGACAAATTCCCAGGGCCTAATAATCTACATCGCAAGGCACTGAAGGAGGTGGCCATAGAAATAATAGAAGTGTTAGAACAAAGAACAAAGAACAAAACAGCACGGGAAACAGGCCCTTCAGCCCAACGAGCCCGTGCCGCCACCCCGATGTTCCCACCTCTACCCGCAATCCCTGTCCATGTTTATAGATCTATGGATTAAAAACCAAATTTTAGGGAGAATTTGTTTTGCCAATTAGCCTAAGAGCACATCTTTGGGATGCGGGAGGAAACCGGAGCGTCTGGAGAAAACCCACGCAAGCACAGGGAGAATGCGCAAACTCCCACAGACACAGGCCCAAATCCATGTATCTGCACAGCACAGCAATAGTCACTGAGCTGTCGTGTTGCCCATCAAATGGTCCAGGTCAAGCATACACTAACGACGTGAAGCACTATGGTACTCTCGAAAAAAATCCAAGAGCAGCCCTCTCACAACCATCGCGTGTATGCCCCTCATTAGACAACAAGGTGGACCAAAGCACCTGTAGGATGAAAACAAGTACATCAATATCATCATCTATTTACATCATCATCTAGTTAGTTGTCATGTTCCAAAATTCTAGGGATTCTGGAACAGTCCCAGCTGATTGGAGGGTGGCATATGTAACTCGACTACTTAAAAAAGGAGGAAGAAAAAACTTACAGGCCGCTTAGCCTAACCTCAGTAGTGGATAAAATGCTGGAATCTATTATGAGGGATGGGATAATACTACACTTAGAAAATATTAATGGAATTAGACAAGGTCAAGATGCATTAATGAAAGAGAAATCATGCTTGATAAACTCAACACAGTTTTTTTAAAGATGTAATGATTATAGGTAAGGATGAATCAATGAATATAATGGGGATAATCTTGAGCTATAGTTCTGTATCCACGGAAATAGTACTGGGAGTCCAAGATCCAGTGAAAGCTGGAATTCACAAATTTCACAGGCAAAATCACAATATATCTGATTTTCACCACCCTCACTGTGATGTAATCAGGTTCATGCCCCCTATGATGTGATTTTAATATATTTAAATGTAATTAATCACCCCCCTCACCATATATTGATCCCTTGCTATTTCAAAACTATGCTGATGCGAAATTTGCCACCATGCTAACTGAGCAGTGCCAACCTGTGACAGCAATAGTGATAGGGCGGGTCCTAGTGGGAGCCCTAAGGAAGGTGGGTGAATCATTTATTTGTAGCTATGGGAATTTGGGATGCTGGTGATGTCTGTTTGGGTGGTGTTTTTGGGGGAAGAGTTTGATGCTGATGATGTTCAAGGGAAAGGTGAGAGTGTCATGCTGGCATTGATTGTTTGGGGGGATGGGTTGGTGAGTGCTGGCATTGACTCTTCAGGCAGCTCTGATTGCGCAGCAGGGAAGAATGACAACTCCAACTCCAATTGCGGGTACTGGCGGTCTTGGACGAGGTGGGGTGGGAGAAGAAGCTGGTTCTGACTGCAGGGGGAGGATGGGGAAGTCAGCTCTGATTGTTTGGTTGTGGGGGGGGAGAAGGAACGAGGTGCCCCAATCTCAGTGTAGACAGGTCCTGCTCCTCTACATGACAACATGAAACATGTCCACTTGTTTTTTCCCTTAGCGTCCTAATATTTGGAGAGAAATACACTGGTGTTCAGTGCAAAATGGTGACAGACAGGGAAATGTGATGTACAAAGGGACTTGGTTGTCTTTGTAAACCAATCACTGAAAATAAGCATGCGGGTGCAGCAAATAGTTAGGAAGGCTTTCATTGCAAGTTGATTTGAATACAAGAACAAGAATGTATTACTGAAACTGTGCAGGGCCTTTGTAGACAACAGTTGGAGTATTGTGTGCAGTTATGGTCTCCTTACCAAAGAAAAGATCTGCTTGCCACAGAGGTTGAAAAGTGAAGGTTCGCCAGAGTGATTCCTGGGATGACAGGATTGTCCTTTGAGGAGAGATTGGGTTGATGAAGCCTGTACTAACTGGATTTGGAGAATTATTAGAAAGAGTTCAGAAAAGATTTACTAGGGTGCTACCTGGACTTGATGGTTTGAGTTATAAGGAGAGGGTGGATAGACTGGGACTTTTTTTTCTGGAGCATAGAAGGCTTGAGGGTAATCTTATAGAGTTCTATAAAATAATGAGCAGCATGGATAAGGTAGGTGACAAATATCTTTTCCCAAAGATAGGGGAGTCTAAAACTTGAGGGCATAGTTTTAAAGTGAGAGGAGAGAGATATAAAAGGGTTCAGAGGGGCAATTTTTTCACACAGAGGGTAGTGAGTGTCTGGAATGAGCTGCCAGAGGTCATAGTAGAGGTGGGTACAATTTTGTCTTTTAAAAAGCATTTAGACAGTTACATGGGTAAGATAGTTATAAAGGAATGTGTGCCAAATGTGAGCAACTGGGACTAGCTTAATGGTAAAAATTGAGCAGCATGGACAATTTGGGCTGAAGGATCTGTTTCCATGTTGTAAACCTCTATGACTCTATAATGAGGGGAGTTCTCATTGAAACATACGCATTCCTGATAGGGCTGGACAAACTGGATGTAAGAATATTCAGTCTGCTGGTGGGGAAGGTCCAAAATAAGAGGTCACAGTCTCAGGATTAAGAGATAGGCTATTTAGGACTATGATGAGGATGGATTTTGTCTTTCAGAAGGTGGTGAGTTTGTGGAATTCTCTACCACAAAAGGCTGTGGAGGCCAATTCACTGAATATATTTAAGAAGGAAATGGGTTTCTAGACTTTAAAGGTGTGAATGGGAAGAGAATGGAAGAATGGCATTAAAAGAAAGCATCAGTCATGATCATATTGAATGGTTGAGCAGGTTCATGAGACCCAATGGCCAACTCCTAAACTTGTCTTCTGGCATTGGTTTGCAAAAATACAATAATGCCACAACAAAAACATCCTGTGGATTTACAACATGCCAGATTGTTAATTTGTTAGTTCAGTATAAAAGTGAATGGAAGACCTATATTTGACATTTTAAACTGTCACCTAAATATATTCATGTTTGATTCTTCCTTTTTAGGCGCCTGATGTTCGTGCTAAAATTGGGAACATTTCAGCTAGCTTTCTTGCGGCCGGTCCTAATGATCTTCACTTTAGTCCTTTGGGTGAATGGGACATTCAGTCTGGATGATGTATGTTCTTTTTCCCTGTTGAGCTAGGTGCTAATAGTCGAATAAAATAAATAAAAATGTTCGTGATAAGTTGACAAATTTTAATTACAGAATGGAAATTGGCAATTTTGCCCTTTTTGCAAAGTTCACAATTCTGGGTTAATGCTGTAATTCTCTCCAAAAATACATATAATTATTTAATGATTTAGACTCAAAAGTGGGAAGCATGGTTGGAAAATTTGCAGATGACACAAAAATTGATAGTGAAGAGGATAGCTGTTGACTCCAGGGGCAGGAATTTCCAGCTATACTGTCCCCAAAATCAGAAAATCCTGCCAAAGGTCAATGGACCTTTTCATGGTCTGCACCCCCACCCTCGCCCCTCCTTCTCCCCAGCCTGCTACAATTCCCATGGTAGGCAGGATGGTAAAATTTCCCCCAGAATGTTATTTATAGTTTGGTTGAGTGGGTAGAGAAGTGGCAAATGGAATTCAATCCAGAAAAGTGTGAGTCAATGCATTTAGGGAGAGCAAACAGAATACTCAATAAATGGGAAGATATTGAGAGGGATTGAGGAAGGGAAAGATCTTGGAGTGCATATCTACAGGTCCTTGAAATTGACATGACATATAGACAAAGTGGTGAAGTTGGTCAAGAAAGCAGATGGAATGCTGGTTTGGCTTGCAAGAGAAGGGTCATATCATCAGTACATTACAAGGGATAGGAATAGTGATTACTCATTTGAGACTTAAGGAATAACAGTATATGTCTTGAGGATTTTCCTGTTTCTCTGTTGTCCCCACTTCACCAGCAGCACAGGCACAGCCTTCGTCTTCCCTGGCCAGCTTGAGGACATGCTTCTCTAAACCTGTAAGGATTCTCAGCTCGGGCATGGCTCTGGCTGGCTATACCCACTCACCCTTATTGTGGTTGAGTTTGTCCTGCAATAACACAGAGAGAAAGAGTATGGTTGGGAGTGTTATCATTAAAAATGGTGATGAGGCATGGCGGGCATGGGAATTGGGTGGGAGCTGGAGTGTGAGGAGCACAGAGTACTGGGGAGAACATGATAACTGTGGATTGTGATTGTTTTCAAAAAAACTACATGATGGATTACTGAACTCCACTAACATCAATGTTTAGGTACAAACCGGAGCCCAGCAGTTACTCTATAAGGAGACTGGATTTACCTACCTACATTACACTTGATTAATTATAGAAAAACAAATAATTTATGGTATAGAATTGGTAAGAGTTATTTGTATTTTTAATAAATCTAACAGTTTATGATTTTTAATTTTACAGCTTTCTCCAAGTGGACCTGCAATATGGATTAACACTTCCCTTGGTGTGTCCACAATAGTTGCACTGTGGCCAATTGGAATTGTTTTTAACAAAGTCAGAGGTGAACTTAAAAATCAGAAGATAATCCCCAAGTTTACTCTTTATCAGGTAAATTTGAATTTGTGCCTTGTAGCCACTGTATATTCTCTATAAAAAAGGAACAATTTGGTACCAGACTGGTTTGTGCCCCATTGGACAGAATGTATGTCCTGTTGGCAAAGAAAATAACTTACATTACACAATATTAACTTTAAAAAAACTTGAAAAGATGTGCCACTGTTATTGCTTTCTTTTTGTCCCTTTTGTTCATTTTTAAAATACATTATCGTATGTGGATGCATGTTTCTTATGAGCAGAAATGAATAATCTTGTGCTGGATATGAATTGGATAACAATTGGATAACAATTACTGCTAACCCCACTATTTGTGCTAGGGATTATACAGACAGCTACTGTGTTTTACTATGTACTTCTAAAGGAAAATAGCACGCTAGCGCAATAAGTGTGAAAAAGTTGAATAATTTACATAACAATCATAACATAACTGCTGCCTTACAGCGCCAGTGACCCAGGTTCAATTCCTGGCTTCGGTCACTGGTTGTGTGGAATTTGCACATTTTCCCCGTGTCTGCGTAGGTTTCCTCCAGATGCTGTGGTTTCCTCCCACAGTCCAAAGATATGCAGGTTAGATGAATTGGCCATGCTAAAACTGTCTTTTAGTATCAAGGGGACTAGCTAGGGTAAATGCATGGAGTTTTTGGGATCGGGCCTGGGTGGGATTGTGGTCAGTGCAAACTCAATGGGCCAAATGGCCTCCTTCTGCAATGTAGGATTCTATAATCAGTATACTTCTTGATTAAGCATTTATTTGAATTGTTCAAAAATAACAGTCAAAAATCTTATCTGAGACTTATACAAAATTTTATATTGTAAAAGTCCATCGAGCTTCGTTTACTTCCTTGATGTGGAAACACTCAGTCTTGTCAGGGATTTGGAGACACAAAGAGAAACAAAACCTCTTAAACTCTCCTGGGTTTTCAAAGGAAGACTCAATATATAAGGCCAAAGATGCCTTTCCTTTATAAATAGATGTTAATATGGTCAAATGTCATTTATCAAACTGTCAGGGATAACTTCAACCAGAGTTGGCAAGTCTAGCCTTTCCCTGGATGACAGAAACAAAGAAGAAATCATAGAAAAAATTTAATATTGAGAAATGTGAATTGATTCATTTTGCCTGAAGAAAAGGGAGAGCCCATATATATTTAATGGCACTGTTCTAAAGAGTGTGCAGGAACAGGAGGCCAGAGTATTTATGTGCATGGATCTTTGTAAGTAGCAGAATATTCTGAGAGATTAGTTAGCAAAGTGTGTGGATCTAGGGCTTCAGAAAATGAGGTATTGAGAATAAAGGAACTTGTACTGAATTGTTATAAAGCTCTGGTTAGGCTATTTGAATACACTCGCATGAGTGCCTTTTCCGAGTCTTTACGTCGCTCGTCGACGGTTTTGTCTACCACTAGCAGATCCCACGCCGGGGGCTCTTGATCTTAAAGTACCACAAGTAGTACCCCAGCCGGGGTCTACTGAAGTTACCAATTGTGGCTCGCAGACCCCAGCCGGGGTCTGCCCTGGGCATAGTCCGTGGCTCGCAGAGCCCCAGCCGGGGTCTACTTGATGTCATTGTGGCTCGGTTGGGCACCCTGAGTGTGTTTAGGGCAGGGTGTGAGCTGGTACCGTCGCCCCCTGATCTAATTGGGCGTTTAGAGAACCTTTTGTCGGTACTTTCGGTGCTAGGCTCTCTTGCGTGAGGTGGAAATTTAGAATTTAAGGGAAAAGTTTAGTCCGAATTCAGGGAAGCCAGATTAGGTGACGTGACAATTGTTCATAACCAATTAACCTAGTTAGCACATTTTTGGCCATGTGGGAGGAAACCGGAGTACCCGGGGAAAACCCACGCGAACACGGGGAGAAAGTGCAAACTCCCCCAGCCGCAAGGCCCAGGTCGGGAACTGACCCTGGGTCCAAGTAGCCGGTCAACCTCAGTGCTAATCACTGGGCTGACGTGCTGCCCATTCGTACCGTGACACCTTTGGGTGGTAATCGGTGTCATTATCTTTCGTCATCGTCTGGTTGTGAACATCCAAGACAAGACGGGGCACACATCCCATCTCAGCGTCACCCCAGGTGCGTCTCGTTCGTCTCACCCTTTGTACCGATCGTGTGGGTAGTGGGTCGCGGGTGCTTCTACTACCTAGGCAGGGTTGAACCGCATCCGCCAGCGGATCACCAGTGCCCCCGGGACAAGCCTGAACTTGTCGAGAACCTATTTTTTGGATATTTACCGGGTTTATAGGCATAGAAGCGTGTTGGTTATCCTTGGCCAGTCAAATTCCGACAGACACTCGCCTGCCAGCAGGAGTGCCTGGATTCCCTACGGGACCATCGGTAAGGGATGACTCACTGTGGTCTAGAACAACCAAAAATACCACAGCTACGCAACACACACCATAATCCATTCCAGCTTCACCACTCTAGGATGGCAGTCCTGTGGTAGTGGTCGTGGACCTGGCATGCATCGCCCCCGCTATTTGTTTCTCGACCAGTCACGGAATACCCTCTCTTGTGCCCAAGGAGAAGGTACCAGGTGGCTCCCGCGGAAGGGATTGACTCGCTGTGGGTAGAAACCAGAAGACCCCACAGTTACGATTGGCCGTTAACGCCTTTTTTTCGGCTTAACCAATCTTACCCCACCTGTCTGTAATCGCAACCTTAAGGGGCATCCAGGCATGCAATTACTCCGCATCGTTTTTGGGACAGCCGCTTTAGCCGCCACCGCGATGGATGTGCGGTGACGTTGCCCGGCGGGACCGACGTGGAGGCGCAGCTCGCTGTGTGGCAGAAACGACAAGACACGCACAGCTAAAGTAACCAAGAAACCTCAAGAGAGTCCCCCCCAAGAGAGTCCTCCTTAAGAGAGTCATAGCTACTCCCGAGGGAATAACCAGAAACCTCAAGCGAGTCCCCCCAAGAGGGTCCTCCTTAAGAGAGTCATAGTTACTCCCACCAATACTAGAGTATTGTATCTAGTTCTGGTCTCAATACTTCAGGAAGGATGCAAGAATCCTTGAAAGGGTGCAGAGGAGAATTCTCCAGAATGTTTCCGTAGATGAGGAACTTTGGTTAAAAGATTAGGTTGAAGAAACTGCTGCTCTCCTTGAAATACAAGAGATTGAGGGGAGATTTGATAGAGGTGCACAAAACTATGACAGGTTTAGATAAGGCAGACAAAGAAAAGGAAAAGTCCCTCCCATTATGTCTTGTACAAAGACAAAGGAACACAGATTTAAGGGTTTGGACAAAAGACATAGGGGAGAATGAAAGAAAGAACCTTTTTTTTGCAGGGGGTGGTAATGATATGGTACTTGCTGTCTATGAGGGTTGTGGAAGTGGGGATAAGCAACAATTTCAAACAGAAATTGAATGGATATTTGAGGGAAATAAACTTGCTACGGTAATAGAACCGGACTGGATTTCTCTATAGAGAATCAACATAGAGTCAGTGGATGAAATGGCCTCCTGAGTAATGATTCCAAATTAACAGAAATTTTCTTTGACTGTCTTTTTTTATATTAATTTTACATCTTTGAAGTAAAGCAGTCTAACAATTCATACCTGATCTTGGCCCATCAAATGATTCAGCGTATCTTTTACAAGACTGTGGGAATATGCATGAGGACAACCAACTCAAGAATAGATTCTTCCTTGCTGCCATCAGAATTTTGAATGGGCCAACCTCTCAATAGGTTGATATTTCTCTACATCCTAGCTATGACTGTAACACTACATTCTGCACCCTCTTGTGTCCATCTCTACATATGGTACGTTTTGTCTATATAGCACATAAGAAGGAATACTTTTCACTTGAAAGAGACAATGTGCAATGCAAATCACATAGCAGTCCTATTGTTGAAGTATATATTGGCACTCATTTCAAATTAAGTCACTTGGTTTGTTGGCATAATTGACCAACATTGCTATACCAAAAGGTTATTTAAGGCAGACATGAAACCTGTAACAAGCACCCGGTGTTCATCTGAATCAGTTTTATTAATCAGTTAATTCACTGGCTGACTGGCATGAGAAGTCAAATAATTAACTTCAAGAAACTGTAGTTATTAGAGCCTACATGCCTACCCGTTCTCATGGTTTAGGTTGTTACAATAATTATAAAAATTGGCAACCACCAGCTTGACACCAGCAATTGTTTATTAACTAACTCAAACTATGTGCAGAGTGCTTCAATATATACAATCTCTAATCAGTTCTTGGATCGACTCTGATGGTAAAAGCTTGCTTTCAGCCCTGCACTTCACGCGCTCCCATTCCAATGGGAGATAGGGTCACATGACCCTCAAAGACACCTCTCCCTCCCGCCCCCCCCACCCCTCTTAAAGGTGTTAGATACTGCAATTGTTTTGAGTGATTTTAATTTTCTGCCTTTTTTTGCATACAGATTTCATTCATTCTTACTCAACTGCAAGCTGCCATTATCAACATAACAGCATTGTCAGGTGGCATAGCCTGTGCACCTCCATTTTCACCCACAGCAAGAGGAGGATGTATGTTGTTTCAATAAACTTTTATTATAAATCTATTATACACCATAAATTGCCAAAGTTAAGACATTTGAATTTAAATTTGGGAAATGTGCCACAAAACTATAAGATAAAGGTTTCTGACACTTCACATTGGGGTTACCTCTGGCACAGTTGCACAAAATTCCATCACTTTCTTTACTACCTGGTTGAGGAAAGAGCATGTAGACTTCCTATTACTTCTCAAGATTATTTAAATGACATTAGACAGATATTGTACAGCAATGAACTTTACCGGTCCTGTGCATGCCAACAATCTAAGAGGTTCAGTGTAGTTGGAATAAAGATACGTAGTTTAAAAACAAACATGGTAAATTAACTTTACTTATAGTACAATCCTGCTTGAACATGAATATGTAAAACACTTTTTCATGCATTCACTATTCAAACAATTTTTTTTTCACTAGTGCAGCCCAGAAGGAAGTTCCATTGACACTCGCACCAGCTAGGTCCAGCTCTGAATGAGGAAGTAAGAACTGTTCAGAACTGGTATTCCAATAGAAATAATATTGGTGATAGGGCAAGCAGGAACTGCTAGTAATACTGATGCTATTACTAGTGCTGATTCAAACTCTTGTGGTCTTTATTGCGGTGCACTTCAAATAGGCATCAACATGTGTAAAAATCTGGAAGCGAAAAGTTGAAAATTCCCTTCCAACATGTGTTTGTGTAAATAAAGATGCTCAAGATTATTAAGTCCAATTCTACAGATTTGGAGGTTTTGCCCCAACAAATATTCAGAATAACAGGTTGTGTAAAAATTCTGCAAATTTTATCAGGACAAAATAGCAAGCATGCATTACTTAATTACAGAAATGATCTCAGTGAAACAAAGGTCAGGATAAAAGTTTCAGTAAAAACTGCACCAATTTTATTGCTAGAAAAAGAGCAGCAAATACAAATAACTGCACCTTATCACTACACAACACTGCTGATTGATTTTGCTCTGATTTTGATTTCCTGTTATGATCCATGATTTTCTCTGTGATGTAATTGTCTAGCGTGCCTAGCTGGCTCTTTTGAGCTCCTCATCCTCGCTCAATCCCTTCATCTTCAATCCATCTCGAATTCTGCCCCAACCCCCTGTCCTGTTCTCCCACACCCCACCAAACTTCTACTGGGAGTTAGGACCATCCAATTCTCATGCAGGCCTGGATCCATTGCTTCTCTTCATTCATGCTGGAAATATACTTCCACAGGCCTGTGAACCTGACCCTGACTTCTTAGTCCGAACCAACCTCCTTAAGTCCACCCTCCATTCTCATCCCCACGAGCACACCAGTCTCAGGGTTATGCAGCCACCGTTGAAGTCCTGCCACTCAGCTTTGCCTGAATAATGCTGATGGCCTAGGTCACTCCAACAGAGAGAATCAGACTCCTCCAACTTTTATACTTTGCTGCCATTGCTGATTCCACACCACCATGTTCACAAGTATTTTCCATCTGGACTGGTTTAGCATCAGAGAGCTTTTTGCTGCCTCTCTCTCTTTCTCTCACACATGCACATACCACTTCCCATTAATTGCCTCTCTCTCTCACATTTTTTCTCTACCTATCCTCTCTCACACACACTGCCCAATAATCTTTTCTCTCTCATCTGCTTTCTCTGCCCATTCTTCTCTCTCTCACTGCTCATTAATCCCTTCTTTCTCCTGCTTTCTGCCCAGTTCTGTCTCTCTCTCTTTCTCACACCCACACACTTTCTCTCTGTGCCAGTTCTCCTCTCTCTCTCAGATGCTGTCTCTGCCTGTTCCTCTCTGTAGGGTTTCGCCAACCTAAACATCAGGTTAGAAATAGAGCTCTAACTTTGTGGCTTATTCTCCAAGTTGTGCTCATTGCTAGCAATTCTCTACGCTGCCAGCAAGGACCATAAAAATTTGCCCTAAGAATTATATATATTTTTTCACAAATATCTTATTGCAATTAACAGAGATATTTTGCTTAATTCGTCATTCAACTAATTACATTTCAATTTTTTCCAGATATGAACCAGCAACTTCTAATAATGGAGATGTTTATCATCACTTTGTTATCACGAATTTACTACAGGAGAAAATACCATTGTCAAGAAATAGATGAAATACAATCCACAATAAAAATTCAAGATGCCCAAAGCTTTTCGAATGGTACCTCTCAGATACCATAGAAGCCGAAATCATGAGTTTTTTTTTAATGATAATATTATATCATTGACAGTTTCTCAGTGCTATTTTTAGCCTTCTATGAACACCATCTTGTCTTTCTCACACAACACAAAATGTTTTGTTTAGATTCTCATCAGTTTCAACAACTGATAACAGATTTTCCTGTTCCTCGGCATATTGGTTCTCTGGTCACAGTGAATATAGAAAAATAGTGTCGAAATTCCATGAAGGAATATTTTACCAAATTAGTAGATGAAAAATAGGGCAGACAATTGGGAAGAGCCAGTCTTCCGAGTCTGTTTTCACTGCATTCACTGCACCCTGGCTGGTCTGAAGTACATTCTGATTTCTTCAACAATTTCATAAGAAATTGAAAAGCTCAACCAGTGGCAAACATTCTTTGCCTTTGCTTATGGTTCAGCTCTTACAAAATAGTTGTATGAATTTTTGTTTTACATATTCAAATGAGGATATCATTCAAGTAATCACACAATAAATAAATGTAAGCTCAACTATACCATGTAATGACATTTCATGAACTATTCATCCATTTTGGAGACTTTTCAGTGTAGGAATTATGCTATAATTCTCTAACAGCATGGAGATCAAATCCATTGTTTCTTGGGTCATTTCTTGCCAAGCTCATAGATCCTGGCTAAAAGCAGTCAATGCTGAATGGGATCAAATTCAAGAGGAGTGAATAAAGCTTAAGGAGATCACTAGGGATCACAAATATAATCAACTATTGGAGCAAATACTTGGGGCAGGAGGCCTCTCTCTGCTCTCATTAGAAGCATTCAGGGCCATTCTTGCAGCTGTCTGGTAATAAAAATGAGCAGGGAGGAAAGAGTGGGAAAGAGGAAAGGTTGGGAGGGAAGGAAATGAAGGTGCAATCTTGAGCCATGGCCCCAACCATTGATATCTGCAACATTGGCCTGAACTAGCAGAGATTAAGGAAAATATGTTTAGATTGAATTTGTAGTAAGCCTTATCTACTAATTGTGCCCACTTGTTGCTGTTATCATTATTGATTTGGGCAACAATGAAACACATTCTGCAGTAATATTTCAATTATAATATATTGGAAATCTTCATCATTGGAATGAAAATGTGCCTGTTCATTTCTCTATAAGTCCATTCAGAGGGCATTTTTAGACAACAGAACTGATGTCCCAATTGGGCCCTCTGAACAAGGTCCAGTGCTTACAAGAAGTACTGAAGCACAGCTGCATTTTGATTCATTTTCATGGATGGAAAATCCAATTTGTGTTTTCCCAACCAACATTTCTTTTGAATATCATTTCTCAAATAGATCACTTACTCAAGGAATCAACCTTACTCAAAGATAAATGCAGGGCTAAACAACTCCCGAGATAAAGGCTGAATTCATATCCAAAACTGAGGAAGCTACCTGAATTTCATACATTCTGGTAGCTTTACAGCTGAAAAATAGGGTGTGAAATTATTGTTTATTTTTACTGAATATCATCCTCAAGGTTGAATGCTTCAATCTTAAAGATATCAGCAATTCCTCCATCTAATTAAGTATGTTTGTAACATATCTCAAAGTTTCTTAGTAACTAAAGAATGAAAATTAATTTTACCAGGCTTTTAATTTCTTGATATGCCTTAATCCTAAAGGAAAATATTTGTCAAATACTAATTTCTTCTTTAAATAGCATGATATTTATTTCCCTTTTTTGTTCCAGGTCCACATTTTGAGTACTTTTTCTTGAGATATTTTTTGTGGAATTAATTCATGAATAGTTCCTTGGAAAAGTTCCGATTGGGGGATTCTACTTTTAAGCAAAGAATGTCATCAAAAACAGCATTTATAAATTAATTACGGAACTTTCAGAAAGCTGAAAAATAGAAGGTAGCAGGCTTCAAATCCTGAGAAAAGTTATACTTAGTTACCTGAAAATGCTATAATTGTCATTGAGTTTCACTTTGAAAGCGTATTCTTTACTCAATGTGCAAATTACAGCATTCTGTGGGAGACTGATTATTTATATATTAAGGCTAGTTGAAAATTAGATCTTTTCACACATGAAGATTAATTTCTATTAAGAAAAATGTGAATCTGAAGCACCTAAACAAATTCTGATGTGCAAATAATCTATTTTACTGAATCTATTTCTGGGCCCTGGTAATACCAGTTTAGCAGCAGTTCTGCAAAACAAATTGTTGAAATGTGATGCAATAATTACATATTCTTTCACAGAATTATGTGTTCATCCGAATTATATCCTGTAAATAATAAAACAAAGTCAAAAGATTAGGTATTAAAATCAAAACGTCAGTTTAATTAAGTTCCGTACTGAAAATATTTCAAATTAAAGTCAATAATACTCTTTGTTTGCTATTGTCTTATATGTGAACAAAACGTCAGCAACCATCTTTTATTTAATATTAGTTTAGTCTATGAAATGTAGATAACAATTTGAATACAATTCTTCCATAACTTTTACTGCACTTGACAGTTTTGTTAATAAAGTTTAATGATTTATTTTAAAATGTGCTGTAATAGCTGAAAGAAAAAATGTACCACCTTTCAGTTCAGGATATCCCAAAGCACATTACAGCTATGAAGTGTTGTTGCTATTCTAATGTAGAGAATGTACCAGCCTAATTGTGTACAGGGAAGTCCCTCAAACTGGGATTATGATTAGATAAAAGATGAATGAGTGGATGATGGTGAGTGGAAAAGCAAATTGTGTGGAGGATGTGAAAAGCCTGCAGAGGGATCTGGATAGGTTGAGTGAGTGGGCGAGGACCTGGCAGATGGAGTATAATGTTAGCAAGTGTGAGGTTATCCAGTTTGGGAAGAATAATGATAGGAAGGATTACTATTTAAATGGAGAAAAGCTGCAGCATGTGACGATGCAGAGGGACCTGGGGGTCCTTGTGCACGAATCGCAAAAACACGGTATGCAGGTGCAGCAGGTGATCAAGAAGGCGAATGCAATGTTGGCCTTTATAGCTAGGGGGATAGAATATAAAAGTAGGAGGTTCTGTTGCAGCTGTATAGGGTGCTGGTGAGGCCGCAGCTGGAGTACTGTGTGCAGTTTTGGTCACCGCATTCAAGGAGGGATATATTAGCCTTGGAGAGGGTGCAGAGAAGGTTCACTAGGCTGATGCCAGAGATGAGGGCATTGGATTATGAGAAGAGACTGAATAGGTTGGGTTTGTACTCTTTGGAGTTTAGAATGCTGAGAGGGTATCTTATAGAAATGTATAAGAAAATGAAGGGGATGGATAAGATAGTGGTTCTTATCCAAGTGGTTGAGAGACTCTTCCCGCTTAGCAAAGATAGCAGATCTAGAGGGCACAGCCTCAAGATTAGTGGGGGGGGGCGGGGGGTTCAGATCAGAGTTGTGGAGGGGTTACTTCACGCAGAGGGTAGTGTATCTTTGGAATTCTCTGCCTGATGAGGTGGTGGAGGCTTCCTCGCTGAATATGTTCAAGTCAAGAGTGAATAGGTTTTTCATTGACAAGGGAATTAAGGGTTACGGGGAGAAAGCAGGAAAGTGGTACTGAACCACTACAGATTAGCCGTGATCTTATTGAATGGCAGGGCAGGCTTGAGGGGCTGTATGGCCTACTCCTGCTCCTATTTCTTATGTTCTTATGTTCTTAAAGCAAAATACTGCAGATGCTGGAAATCTTAAATAAAAACAGGAAGTGAAAAGAAGCAAAGAGAGTGGAAATAAATGAAGAAAGTGGAGACAGTGAACAGGAAGGCTCTGAAAAAGAGTCATACAGACTCAAAACATTGGCTGGAATTTTATGTTTTTTTTGTCAGTGTCAGTTTGTCAGTGCATATTTCAAGACACTCTAATAAAAAAATGAAGTCCCACAATATCATATTGATAGGGTGGGCCAGCAACTTGGGCAAGACAGGTGCAAAAAAGATTAAAATAGAAAAAAAGAACCCTATCTCTATGGAATACTTCTCTCACCACCACAGCATTCCCCTTCCCCATCACAGAATCTCTCCCCCATCATGGAACCTCCTGCCACTACGGAATACCACCCCCTCTCCCTCCACATAGACATGGACTCTGACCCACAATGGACGTGAAAACCTGGCACCTCGCCCATGGAACTCCCCTGGCACTGCCATTGCCTCAACAGTACAGTGCTAGGGAAACTACTGGGATACCTCCAGGTATGTCCCTTTCCCCCTGGGGGCTATACTCAATTGTTAACCTCCAGCAAGTTCTGTTCACCAGGCACACATTGTGGAGGACCTATTATGATTCACATCAGCACGTCCTTACACCAATATGAATGGAGGGTCCAAAGTCAGGGAAACTGCCAGATCTACATTGGTAATCAGATGTAAATTTAGGAGTCTCTATTTTGTCATTGACAGACAAGGACAACTGAGTGGGGAAATCCCATCAGCATAGAAGCTGTTTGGGACTCCCACTAAATTCTCTGCACACCCTCCCCACCATTCCCATCCACTGCAAATGGGGTGGGAAATCCACTACGGCTACACAGAAACAAAAGTATTTCAATATTCATTTAGTTCTTGATGATGGCCTCTAACCTGGTGATTAGGCAGCAAAGGACCTGGATCAATTGAATATAGGGTGTGGGGTGCAAGCTCTGACCTCTTGATAAATTCTGCTCAGAATCCTAAAGCCATTGTCTCTCAAGTGGAACTAAAAAGATTCAACATTAGGAGCATCAAATAGTTACAGCACCACCTTTGGAACAAACAAGTATGATGTAGAGATGCCGGCGTTGGACTGGGGTAGTAAGAACTCAGTAAGAATTTAGCAACACCAATTTTAAATCCAACCGATTTATTTGATAGTAAATTTGTGAGCTTTCGACACTCTGTGTCTTTGTCAGGCAAATGCAGTGTTCCGGTCTACCAGAACACTGCATTTGCCTGACAAAGACACAGAGTGTCGAAAGCTCGCAAATTTACTATCAAATTAATCGGTTGGATTTAAAATTGGTGTTGCTAAATTCTTACTGAGTTCTTACAAACAAGAATAACAGGAATTCATGTGTCACAATGCTTGCTTCAAAGAAAGAACTTTTCAGGCACTGGAAATGAATGATGCATTGTTCTTCAGAGACAGCTCATTTGTCACGAAATTGTAATAGCACCTTGATACAGCTACTCAGTTTCAGTGCTTTATTGTTTCCCCCAAGTTCAGAAAGGTCACCAATGGCATTTGGACTGGTTCATTTGGACTCAATATTGTAGAATGCTTGGCACTCTATCCCTGTGCAGCTGGCCAGCAATGGGGATCACTGTGTCATGACACAAAAGGTACATCCCATACAGCAGTCACAAAGCTTTAATCTTAAAGTAATCCTCTGTGCCAAGCTCATTTGAAGACTGGAAGAATGGCAGCTCAGCAATGAATGATATCGCAATTTTATGATGACGTTTAGTGATCACAGGCAGATGCAGAATGCAGATGGAATGAAGCTCATTCAATACCCAGGATTCATTAAGCATGCACCATTGGTTTTTGAAGCTACGTGTCAGTGCTTGGATGTAACAGGAAACACCTTGCAGTGGACTCATTTTTATTTACTAATCAAAGATGAATTTAGCCAGATCTGGATTCCCAGTTAGCCATATGTGACAAGTGGCTAATACAAAGGACAACAATGATATGGATATATATATATCAACTAATTAAATTCTATGTGAGGTTTTTAGTATTGTAGATAACATGAAAGGCTGTGAGTTAAGAAACTCTTCAAGTGAATTGCAGGATTAACCTGTGGTGTTACAACTTAATCTCCTTTCTGCTGGTCTCTTGTTGAGAGTTTCACTTTGTAAGATTATTCCAAACATATATTGTATATTTTTCTAGATCATTGTTGGTATGTAATAACTGTCATGTAGGTCAGAATCTTAATGAGGTAGTGAGGGTCTCACCTACCGACTGGAGAGGCATGCACCATCTCTTTTCAGAAAGGCTGCTGAACCACAAGTCACCAGTGGGCCTTCCTCTGCAAACAACACCATATGGATGGAGGTTTGCTCTTGAGTTCAGCAGCATCACTGGGGAGGCTGTTGTTGTAGCCAGAAGGCAGGTTTGAGGTGTGGAAGTCCTGGGGAGTTGGAAACAAGGGCAAGTCTTGATCAGGCATTTTAATTGAGGAACTGTCCCTACAACAGATGAAGTGACAAACAGACTGCACAGTTTTGCCTATCATGTCATATTGTCAGACCTGCCCACCATTGGGTTAATACTAGCGTCGGTGAAATGAAGCCCTTAAGTGGACATTAATTGGCCACTTAAGGGCCTCAGTAAGCTATGGATGGGATCAACCATGGGCCTTCCTGCCCATTACTTAATTCTGGTGGAGGTGGAAAAGCAGCAGGGCTCCAGTACACGACCTCCCATCTAATTACATAGTCTTACTGCTTCCAAACTTGTGAGTATTAAAATCTACCCACGGTGACACATTCCTATAACTTCTGCATCAGTTAATTTTTATTATTTTTGAGATGCATCATAGCGTTTTTCCAATCTCAGTAATGACAAAGTATAACAGCAAAGAAGAATTTTGAAAAAAATGAATAATGGATAATATATTATGTACAATAGCAAGCCTGACAGATTAAGGCAGTAATTTCAGAAGCTAATGACGTTAATAAAATGTTCACCCTTCACAATTGTGATCTGTGACCTCAGCATAACTTCTCTGATGGAATTACTGCCAGATATTTATTTTGTATAAAAACAAATTGTCCCCTTTTGTTTATGTCAGCCATTTACTCAGTAGGCCTGGCACTTCTGAAAAGCATGCAGTTGTATGAATCCATGACCAATCCTATGTAATTACTGTGTCACACTCTAATTATATTTGTAAGAAATTGAACTAAATGTGTTAAATGCATAATGGATTACTTTTTCCCCTCATTGCTTCAAATTGCAGGTTGTTTTATTTAACACAAAAGGATACTGTCTTATTAAATTTAAGATTTTCATTAATAAAGTACACATTTGCTTGACATCTAAAAGACAATTGCACAATCCATCTAAAAATTAAATCACATAAGATAAATATAGATAGTGTTACACCCATGAACTGCCTTGGTAAGATCTTCAGTCTAAAGTGCAATTAACTGTGCTATATCATGGTTTAACTTGTCTGGTGATTTGATTAATGTTTAAAAGCTAAATTATATCAGACTCCTGAGTATGTCAGGGTTAACATTATTAAACTTTAACATAAAGTACCACCATCAACATGATGTCATTATCTCAAAGACAAGGATAGTATGCTGGCAATGAATTTGTAAGAGCCATAAATAGTGGATTAGTAATCATGGCAAACTTTACTATCATATATTGTCTGATAAGTATATTTACTACTTACAATCCTTAACCATAGAAATGCATTTTAAATGACCTTTAGTCTGACAAGCTTTGAGTGGGATTTTCCGGTGGCAGAGGTGGCTCATTGTTGAACTGTGGAGCTATCTGTGTGAATTTTGCACTTCCTCTTTGGGGATTTCCTCTTGGAGCTCCCCTTTTTTCCCACAATTTGAAAATATGCATATTAAGTGAATTGGTCATGCTAAATTACCTCTTTATGTCCCAAAGTGTGTAGATTAGGGGGATTAGCAGGGCAAATGTGTGGTGTTACAAGGCTAGGGCCATCAGAGAGTTAGTGTAGATCCTGACTCCTTTTGAGGAGAGAGCTTACAGAAGAGGAGCAGCAACAGTTCTGTGCTAAAAGCATGATGGACCTGCGAGAGAAAAGTGAGGAGGAAATGCACATTTATCCAAATGATCAAACTCAAGTGAGTTCTGTGTATCCCAGACCATTGCCAGGCGATGTACTTATACCATGTTCGGAAATCACCCAACCAGCATGGTCTGTCCACCAGCAGAGTCCCACCGTATATCTTTGACATGATGTCAGATGAGATTTCAAGGATGAATCACAACTACCAATTGCATCACTCACCAGAGTGGACACCCACACCCCGATGGGCAATCTTAGCAGGCAGGCTTCTGGGTTATTATTTGATGAGCCCTCACTGTTTAGACGTAAACAGACGAAAACCTGAGGCAAGAGGTCAGATCCATGGCAGATCTCCAAAGTCCTTGAGGCCATAACTGAGGGCTTCAAATAAATGGTTTAAACAATGGTTGATCTCTTCAGGACTTGCAATGTCAAATGATATTGAAGCATCTGGAACTCACACCAGCTCAGCTGCTCCTCTAAGGATGGAGTAACTCAAGGGTCCATGAGAACCCATAGGGAGGAGGATCTGCTGGATCCAGGTCCTTTTCCACAGGAGACCCTGGGAACTAAATTGAGTTCCCCATTCTAAGATCAGTGCAACTCCGGTGCAGAAGGCAGAATAGGGTGGTATTACATTACCAAAGTGACCCAAAAGGAGGCCAGAGCCCTGTAGGACTTGGCCCTCCAGAGTACACCTACCAAGAACACCTCAGGATACAGGGCATGGAAGGCAGCAGGTCAAGTCCATCTCTGATATGCATCCTAGGAACATATCTAGGTGATTAGCAAGGCTACAAATTGTAGGGGCATGCTGTGGACGTGGGTGAAGTTAGGAACTTGCAGTTGGAGGACATTCCTTTGTCCCTTTGCTCTAGAGGAGGATTAGAGGTGAGGATCTAGAGTTCACCAAATCATGCCTGAATCCTATTTCTGCAAATGAAATATTCACCCTGAGAGGCCCTTACCATTTGGTGGGCATGGGGAGATGTGCCACGCGGAGAAGGGTAAAAGATTCTGAGGTATTAAGGTGGAGATCAACAATAATATTTAAATTAGTGACATGATTTGCTGAACTCTAGATCCTCACCCCTAATCCTCCTCTAGAGCAAAGGGACAAAGGAATGTAGCATGGAATCTCGTTTACGCATGAGCCAGGGAATCAGCATGTTGGCAGCTGAGATAGGAGTCAGACATAAGCAGTAACTGAGGAAACTCATAGACTATTCCTCAGTGTAAGTTGTCATCACCCTCCTGCAGTGACCGGCCACAGGCCCTCAAGGACTTCCCAGGCCCAGTGCCCTGATGATAGATGTCTCAGTCACCTTCATTCCCTGGTTGCAGAGGGGCCACATTCTTAGAGCAATTGCATTGTCAGACAGTGAGCTAGTCCTCCTCCTGAAGTAGGAGGTAATGAGAGCATCTCTATCTCTCCTGCTCATCTGTACCCTAGCTCCCGCCTGGCCTCCATCCTCAGCAGGCTCTTCCCTCAGCTGAGGGCACATGCCACTATTTGAGGTTGCCCTCAGAAAGCACCTCACCCATCTGCAAAGCAAGGTTGCAAAGGGCACGGCAGACTATGATATTGCGGGAGATCCCCTTGGGGCTGTACTGCAGGGCCCCACCATATAGATCAAAACAGCAGAACTGCATCTGTAACAGGTCAAAGTATCGCTTGGTGACAGCTTACGTCGCATTGTGCGCGCCATTATATCTGGTCCATGTAGCGATTTGTGGCCTCTGCATTGGTGTCATCAACCACAATTTAAGGAGATGTCCCATGTCTCCAGGGAGCATCATTGAGAACCTAGAGTGTTCCTCAAAGAATTCAGGAACTTATGACTGACTGAAAATGCATACTCCCTGGAAAATGCATGCATGAAGTGCATGAAGCTGGTGGTCATATACCAATTGGACATTGAGGGAGTGCAACCCCTTCTGCTTGATGAAAGGAATTCTCTGGTGCCACAAGGCTTAGAGAGTGACATGAGTGCAGTCTTTCCTAGGATGTACTCAAATGAGAGGTCATGGGCTTAGGGTGAGGGGGGTAAGGTATAATTTGGATGCTAGAGGGAGTTTTTTCATACAGAGAGTGGTGGGCGTATGGAACGTGCTGCCAAGTAAAGTGGTGGAGGCAGGCACTCTGGAGTTATTTAAAAGATACTTAGATGGACACGTGAACAGAATGGGAATGGAGGAATATAGAAAACTGATTTAAATTAGGGATCATAAGCCTTGGGCGTCCCTGGGAAATGCGTAAATAGTCAATGATATTGATGTATTTGTTTTTGTCCTAGAGGTACTTTGGTCCACCTTGTTGTCTAATAAGGGGCATGCATGCAATGGGTCGTGGGAGGGCTGCTCTTGATTTTTTTTCGAGAATATCCTAGTGCTTCACGTCATTAGTGTACATTTGACCTGGACCATTTGATGGGCAACACAACAGCTCAGTGACCATTGCTGTGCTGTGCAGATACATGGATTTGGGCCTGTGTCTGTGGGAGGTTGCGCCTTCTTCCCGTGCTTGCGTGGGTTTTCTCCCACATCCCAAAGATGTGCTCTTAGGCTGATTAGCAGAACAAATTCTCCCTAAATTGTCTCAAATTTGGTTTCAATCCATAAATCTATAAACACAGACAAGGGTCACGGGTAGAAGTGGGAACATCGAGGTGGCGGCGTGGGCTCGTTGGGCCGAAGGGCCTGTTTCCTGTGCTATTTTGTTCTTTGTTCTTTGTTCTTTCCTCTATCATCCCCTGCACCTGTGGCAGAGCATATATGTGCCCAAACTCTGTAGCCCTCTGATCCTGCCAGGCCTGGTCCTGGTCAAAGTAAGTGTAGTCCTGCGCCCATGCTTACAATGCATCTGTCACCTCACGGATGCACTTATGAGTGGATGCCTGTGAAATACTCCAGAAGTTCCCCTATGGAGCCCTGGAAGAACCCCGTGGCAAAGTAGCTAAGGGCTGCCAGGACTTTGATAGCCACAGAGAGCAGGAGTCCTCTGCCACCATGTAAAATATCAGTAATTCCAAATACAATAAATCCCAGTTTCAGTCAGATCACATTGATTTGGAATTTTCCTATTTTTCACTAGTTAGACATTTTAAAATTTAGTGCATGAGTCTAGTGAGAATGTATAGAGAGAATGTATAGAGGATGTATTGACTGGGACTATATTCATTGGAATTTAGAATGAAGGGGGACCTTATAGAAACATAAAATTATGAAGGGAATAGATACGATAGAAGCAGGGAGTTTGTTATCACTAATGGGTGAAACTAGACTTAGGGGCATAGCCTCAAAATTAGGGGGAATTTAGGCTGAATTGAGGAGGAACTTCTTCACCCAGAGGGTTGTGAATCAGTGGAACTCCCTGCTCAGTGAAGCACTTGAGGCTTACCTTGCTGAATATTTTTAAGGCAAAGATTAATAGATTTTTGAACAATAAAGGAATTAAGGGTTATGATGATTGGGTGGATAAATGGAGTTGAGTCCACAAAAAAATCAGCCATGATCTTATTGAATGGCGAGCAGGGTTTGAGGAGCCAGATGACTTACTCTTACTCTTAATTCTAATGTTCTTATGCAATGATTAGTGTATAAAAGGGAACCAGTAGAAGTAGTATACTTGGATTTCTGAAAAGCATTTCATTAAATCATAAAGAATAGGAGCTGGAGTAGGCCATTTGGCACTCTGAGCCTATTCAACCATTCAATAACATCTAGTGGTGGCATTAATTCCACTTTTCTGCCTGTCCACCTTCAATTTCTTGTCCATCAAAAATTTGACTAAATCAGTCTTGAAGATCCAGTCTCCATTGATATTTAGGGAAGAGAATTCCAAAGTCTAATGGCCATCTGAGAGAAAAGAAAACTCTTCTTCATGTCCATCTTTAATGCAAGACTTCTTAGTCTTAAACAATACTCCTAGTTCTAGACTCTGCCACAAAGGAAAACATCCTCCCAGCATGCGCCCTGTCAAGTCTCCCTCAGAGTATTGCATATTCCAATAAGATCACCTCTCATTTTTTTTTAACGCCAATGAGTGTAGACCTAACCTACTCAACCTTTCATCATAAGACAACTTCATCACAGGAATCAGCTGAGTGAACTTTCTCTGGGCAGCTTCCAATACAATTATATTTCTTCTTCAATAAGTAGACTAAAACTGTACATGTTACTCAAGAATCACAAAGACCCTGTACAGCTGTAGTAATAGTTCCTTACTTCTATGCTCCATTCATCTTTTAATAAAAGACAACATTCCCCATTTACCTTGCCTATTACCTGTTGTACCTATATGCTAACTTTTTGTTATTCATGTATCAGGGCACCCAGATCCCTCTGTATCACAGATTTCTGCGGTCTTCTCTATTTAACTGCTTTTTAACCCTTCCTGCCAAAGTTGACAAGCTCTTTCCCACACTATATTTCATTTGCCCATTTTATGCCTGCTCAATTATCTATCCATATGCCTTTGGTAACTCATTGACCAGAATTTTACCATCCTGCCCAGCATAGGAATCGGACCAGACGAGGATGCACCATGGAAAGGTCCATTGCCCTCAGACGGGATTTTCTTGTTTTGGGGTAAGGGAGACCGGAAATGATCACCCATTGTATCCTCATAACTTGCTTTCTCACCTATCTTTGTAATGTCAGCAAACCTGGCTACCATGCACTTGGTGCCTTCATCCAAATCCTTGATATGTATCGTAAGTAGTTGACAACCTAGTACTGATCTGTGTGGCACTCTACTAGGTAGAGTTTGCTAACCTGAAAATGATATTTAACCTGAAAATGATGTTTTCTGTTAGCTAACCAACCCAATTCTAATATTTCATTCTAATGTTACCTAACGCCTTTCTATGAAATAACTACTATGTGGCACCATGTCAAATGCCTTCTGGAAATCCAAATGGACCACATCAACTTCTTGTCTATTATCTATCCAGTTTGTTGCTTTTTCAAAGAATTCTAATAAACACAATTTCCCTTTCCGAAACCATACTGAATCTGTCTGATTATTATGATTTTCTGTATGCCTGCTATCACCTTCTTAATGGATTCCAGCATTATACTGAAGGCAAATGTTAGGCTAATTGGCCTATAGATTCCTGCATCTATGTAACTCCTTTCTTGATTAGTGGTGTCACATTGCAGTTTCCCAATCTACTGGAACTTCTCCAGGATCTAGAGAATTTTTGGATGATCAAAACCAATACAAGTACTGTGAATAAAATCAGACAAGAAAACTACTGTGAGGTTTCAGTGCTTACTGGCACATTTCTCTTGCATGTCTTCAGCCCCTCAAACTATCACTGCGTTCTTGTTTTGCTTTTACTGGTGAGTTCCTGCAATCCCTGGAAACACATACATTCAATTAAATTCCAAAAGCTATATTAACATCCTTGCAATTGAGTAATTAACATATTGTGCTGCAAGTCTGCATATTGTAAAGTTATGTAGTCAATGTATGAATGAATGCACACACTGGGAATTCAGATTCAGTAGGTATAACAGCAGTTAGATAAGACATATTCTGGTAAATAGCTTTTACCTTGTAAAAAATTGGATAAAAGCAAATTACTGTGGATGCTGGAATCTGAAACCAAAAGAGAAAACACAGGAAAACCTCAGCAGGTCTCGCAGCATCTCTAAGGAGAGAAAAGCGCTGACTTTTCAAGTCCGGATGACCCTTTGTCAATCTTGAACAATCTACCTTATTCCTGATACACTGAATCCATTGGATGAAAAACTGTTACACTTGGAACCTCAATATTCAGTTGGTATCCTGATGATACTTAGGCAAAAACAAAGGTTTTTCTCTTCACCTAAAATGTTTGAAGATAAATGATTGTCATCAGAATGTTCAACTCATTCACAGACAATCAGTTTATTTCGTTTACTGCTTTGTGTGTGTTGTGAAATAATGTTATATCAAAAAATGATTTTTGAATTTACTGGCTGAAAATCCCTAATAAATTTTTTTGAAAAGACTAAAGCCACATCCTAGTGACTTCAGATCCTGGCCAAAGATGTCTGCACATTTGTATCACTGTACTTTCTATATTTAAAAAATATTAAAATGGAAATAAACTGTTCACAAAGCTGCACTAGAAGCAATAGCATTGAAAGTGGATGTATGTGAGCCCTTTTCTATCACCTTAGCAAAGCAACTAGACAATCACCTGGATATTCAACTAAGTGGAAACAAACCATCACTTGGGCAATAGGCCTTGGCTGAAAGAAGAATTACCAGCAAAAATCTAAGCAAGTTACAAAGGAATACTATGACCTTAGTTGGATCACTGATCATGTGAACAGAGAAGGTCATGTGACAAGCCAACCCATTGTGTGACTTAAGCACTTGCTTTCCCTATAGAATGGGACAAGAGGGAGAGACACCAAAGGAACAAAACCATGTTTGCTCCTTCTGATTCTGTTGGTACTTCAGATTTTTAAAATTGTAAAGGTGATTGTTCATCAGTTCAGGGAAAACACAACTCATTTCTTTACAGGTTAAAACTATACAAAGACATGAAGGCTGTGGTTGCAATCAGCTCCCAAAATGATTCTGAGTACAGAAGCTCATGTTTACGAGGGTTATCCCCCACCCTGCTCCCTGATTGATTCCCTGGATCTACAGATTGATCCCCAAATGGACAATCACCATAAAAAAAAGTGTGTGTGAACTTTGAGTATATATGTGTTTATGAATGATGGTACTTTTTTAATTTTAGAAACAACAAAAACTATTCTCTTCTTTTTGAAAACTTATTTGATCACATCTTTTATGGTCACAGCACAGAATTAGTTATATACTTATGGAATTTGTCACATATATCCATTTTTTAAAAAACCTGTTGCAGTCACACCAAGTGTGGGAAAGAGAAGGGAATTCATTCGAATCCTCCTCATATAATCACAACAGTGTACATTGACACATACCAAAAGAGAAAATGCCGGAAAATCATAGCAGCATCTGTAAGGAAAAAAAGAGCTGACGTTTTAAGTCCACATGACCCATTGTCAAAGCTAAAAGGTATAGAAAGTGGGAGATATTTATACTGCAGTGTGAGAGAATGAAAGATGAATCAGCCACAAAAACAAGGGGAAAGGCTATTAATGACAGCCCATAGAGAGAATAGAAAATGTGAATGGCCAAGCAGCAGAGAAACTGAAATCAGAGAGTAAACTGTGACAGATGAAGTGGGGGGTTGGGGGGGGGGGGGGGGGGGGGAGAGAGGTAAAATTGAAAAAATGTGGAAGCAAAGGGGAAAAAAGTTATGGAAAGGAAGGTAAAATAGGGGGAAAAAGTGGGGGGAAAGAAAAATAAAGAAAGGCAATAAAGAAATTAAAAGCAGAGAAATTAAAAATAAATGAAAACAAAGGGGTCGAGGTAGGATAGAACTAATCACCTGAAGTTGTTGAATTCGATGTTGCGATTAGAAGGCTGTCATATGCCTAGCCAAAAGATAAAATGCTGTTCCTTCAGTTTGCGTTGAGCTTCACTGGAACATTACAGCAAGCCAAGTACAGACATGCGGGCATGGGAGCAAGACTGTGTGTTAAAATGGCAAGCAACCAGAAGGTCAGGGTCCTGATTGTGCATAGACTGAAGGTGCTAAGCAAAGCAATCACCCAGTCTACGTTTGGTCTCTCCGATGTAGAGGAGGCCACATTGGGAGCAGCAAATGCAATACACCAAATTGAAAGAAGTGCTAGTGAAACATTGCTTGATCTGGAATTAATATTTTGGACTTTAGATGGTAAGCATGGTAAAGGGGCAGGTGTTACACCTTCTACAATTGAATGGGAAAGTGCCATAGGTGATGGGAGAGGTGTTGGGTATAATGGAGGAGCGGGCTAGATTATCCCAGAGACAACGGTCTCTGCAGAATGCTGACAGAGGGAATGGTGGGAAGATATGTTTGGTAGTGGCATCATACTGGATTTGGTGAAAATGGTGGAGGATTATGCTTTGCAAGTGGAAGTTGGTGAGATGAAAGTATGAATGGTCAAATGGCAGCTTCTCTGTGGTTTGGCCATTCACAATTTCTATCATTTCTGTGGACTGCCATCAGTGGCCTTCCCCCTTGTTTTTGTGGCTATGACTCATCTTTCATTCTCTCACCCTACAATATAAACATAGAACATAGAACATAGAACAATACAGCACAGAACAGGCCCTTCGGCCTTCGATGTTGTGCCGACCAAAATAAAAAGCAATGCCCCTCCTAACTAAACCATTCCCTTCTCATCCATATACTTATCAACTAACCTCTTAAACGCCACCAAACTTGGCGCATCTACAACAGCTGCAGGCAGGGCATTCCACTCCCTAATCACTCTTTGAGTAAAGAACCTACCTCTGATATCCGTCCTATAACTCATACCCCTTAATTTAAAGCTGTGTCCCCTCGTGCTAGCTTTCTCCATCCTAGAAAAAGGCTATCACTGTCCACCCTATCTAAACCTCTAATCATCTTATATGCTTCAATAAGATCCCCTCTTAGCCGCCTCCTTTCTAACGAAAACAACCTCAAATCCTTCAACCTCTCTTCATAGGACCTGCCCTCCATACCAGGCAACATCCTGGTAAACCTCCTCTGTACCCTCTCCAATGCCTCCACATCTTTCTTATAATGTGGGGACCAGAACTGCACACAATACTCCAAGTGCGGCCGCACTAGAGTTTTGTACAGTTGCAACATGATGCTGCGGCTCCTAAATTCAATCCCCCTACCAATAAAAGCTAAGACTCCATATGCCTTCTTAACAACTTTATCCACTTGACTGCCTACTTTCAGGGATCTATTGACACATACACCAAGATCCTTCTGTTCCTCAACACTATTAAGAGCCCTACCATTAGCCCTATACTCTACACATTTATTGTTCCTGCCAAAGTGCATTACCTCACACTTTTCCACATTAAACTCCATTTGCCACCTCTCGGCCCAGCTCTGCAACTTGTCCAAGTCACTCTGTAAACTAAAACACCCCTCTTCACTATCTACCACACCACCAACTTTAGTATCATCTGCAAATTTACTGATCCATCCCTCAATACCCTCATCCAGATCATTTATAAAAATTACAAACAGCAGGGGCCCCAAAACAGACCCCTGAGGCACACCACTCGTCACCGAACTCCACGATGAATATCTCCCATCAACCACCACCCTCTGTCTTCTATCTGCCAGCCAATTTCTAATCCAATTAGCTAAATCACCCTCTATTCCACACATCTGCATTTTCTGTAGAAGTCTTCCATGGGCCACCTTATCAAAAGCCTTACTAAAGTCCATATATACTACATCAACCGCCTTACCCCCATCCACCTCTCTGGTCACTTTCTCAAAAAACTCAATGAGGTTAGTAAGGCATGACCTACCCTTCACGAAACCATGCTGACTATCCCCAATCAATTCATTTCTCTCTAAATAACTATAAATCCTATCCCTAATAATTCTCTCCAATACCTTGCCCACAACAGAAGTAAGACTCACTGGCCTATAATTCCCAGGAAGGTCTCTCTTCCCCTTCTTAAACAATGGGACCACATTCGCTATCCTCCAGTCCTCCGGAACCACACCCGTAACCAACGAGGACCTGAAGATCAGAGCCAGAGGCTCTGCAATCTCCTCTCTTGCCTCCCAGAGAATCCTAGGGTAAATCCCGTCCGGCCCAGGGGACTTATCCAACTTCAAACCCTCGAGAATTTCTAACACATCCTCCCTATCTACTACAATACTCCCCAATTTGCAACCCTGTACCTCAGTGCTCTCCACAGCTACATTTCCAGCACTCTGCGTGAATACCGAAGAGAAATATTTATTCAGTGCCTCGCCAATCTCTTCAGGCTCCACGCACAACTTCCCACTGCTATCTATGACTGGCCCTAATCTTGCCCTAACCAATCTTCTATTCTTAACATATCGAAAGAAAGCTTTAGGATTCTCCTTAATCCTATCAGCCAACATCTTCTCGTGTCCCCTCTTAGCTCTCCTCAATTCACTTTTTACCTCCTTCCTAGCTAATCTATAGCTATCCATTGCACTACCTGAGCCTTCAAGCCTCATCCTGACATAAGCCTCCTTTTTCTTCTTAACCAGCAAATCAACTCTTTTCGTACACCAAGGCTCTCTTACTCGTCCATTTCCTCCCTGCCTGACAGGGACATACTTATCAAGGACTCGCAGCAGCTGCTCCTTGAATAAGCACCACATTCCAGATGTTCCCAGTCCCTGTAGTTCCCTAGTCCAATCTATGCACCCTAATTCTCTCCTGATGGCCTCATAATTACCCTTCCCCCAGCTATAACTACACCCCCAGCTTCATGCCTATCCCTGTCCATCACTAAGGTGAACGTAACCGAATTGTGGTCACTATCACCAAAATGTTCACTAACTTCCAAGCCTAACACCTGGTCTGGCTCATTGCCCAGCACCAAATCCAATGTAGCCTCACCTCTAGTTGGCCTATCTACATACTGAGTCAAAAAACCTTCCTGCACACTCTGTACGAAAACTGACCCCTCTAACGAGCTAGAGCTATAGCTATTCCAATCAATATTAGCAAAGTTAAAGTCCCCCATCACAATTACCCTACTACTTTCACTCCTAATCAGAATTGACTTCGCAATCCTTTCCTCAACCTCTCTAGAACTATTAGGAGGTCTGTAAAAGACTCCCAACAGGGTGACCTCTCCTCTCCTGTTTCTAATCTCAGCCCATACTACCTCAACAGACAAGTCCTCATCAAACTTCTTTTCGATCACCGTGATACAGTCTTTGACCAGTAACGCCACTCCTCCCCCCCTTCTACCCCCTTCTCTACTCCGACTAAAGCATTTGTACCCCGGAACCTGCAACATCCATTCCTGTCCCTGCTCTACCCAAGTCTCTGAAATGGCCACAACATCGAAGTTCCAGGTACTGGTCCAAGCTGCAAGTTCCTCCCCCTTATTGCGAATACTCCTTGCATTAAAGTATACGCATTTCAAACCATGCCCCACCCCACCCGTACGCCGCTGTGTTTTACAACTCTCCTCTATAACCCCCTTACTCTCATCCCTCTCAGCACCCCAACTACTTAGGATCCCACCCCCCCCCCGAATCAGTTTAAAGCCCCCATCATAGCCTTAGCAAATTTTCCCCCCAAGATATTAGTCCCCCTCTGGTTCAGGTGTAGACCATCTCTCTTGAAGAGGTCCCACCTATCCCAGAATGAGTCCCAATTGTTAAGGAACCTGAACCCCTCCCTCCTGCACCATCCACGCAGCCATGAGTTCAAACTATCCCTTTCTCTGTTCATCTCTAAACTATCCCTTGGCACAGGCAAGAGTCCAGAGATAACCACTCTGCCTGTTATGGACCTAAGCTTCCACCCTAACTCCATAAATTTCTGTTTAATATCCCCTTCCCTTGTCCTACCTACATCATGTGTCCCCACATGAACAATGACTTGGGGCTGACTCCCCTCACCCTTAAGAATCCTAAAAACCCGATCTGCAACATCCTGGACCCCAGCCCCTGGGAGGCAACACACCAGCCCTGAGTCCTGTTTATTACTATTTACCCTCCTATCTGTCCCTCTAACTATGGAGTCTCCTATAACTAGGCCTAATCTCTTATTCCCCCCACCCACCTGAGCATTCTCAGCAGTCTCACCCCCAGAGACCTGCTCCCTTTGGTCAGCTCCAGTTGATTCTTCCTCAACTGTAGACTCCAAGACAGAAAATTTATTTACATGTTCATGTTCATGTTATTTACATGTTCATGTACATGTTACATTTATTACATGTTCCCCTTTCTATACGTTTTAACTTTGACAAAGGTTCATCCGGACTCAAAATGTCAGTTGTTTTTTCTTCTTCCATATGCTGCCAGATCTGCTGAAATTTTCCAGCATTTTCTCATTTAATTTCAGATTCCAACATCCACAGTAATTTGTTTTTGTACATTGACATACATCTGCAGATATTAATGCTGCTGGATTGGAAGACTTGTTTCGGTAAAGACCAAACACCATTTTCTGGAGATTTGCCTGAGGAATAGTATATTTTTTGCCCTTTAAACCATCAGAATTCCATCTCCTCATGTTTTTTTGGACATAAGGAATTTACCAAACATGTGAGCTCACAATCAATGTAACTGCAGCAGAATGTTCACCACCAGCAGGCAGCCTTGGAATAACGCAATATTTAACTTTTATGTATCACTGTTTAAGGTTTAATTCATGTTGACTTTGAATACATTAAATTAAAATACAAATTCAGGCGAAATCTGATTTATCAATTTTTCTTTGCAGTTATTCAGTAATTGCTGCTCTTTTGTATATTGACCTCAACATGGAACATGACTTGCTTCTCTCATGGGAATTGCTCGTTATGCAACTTAAGTTGCTGCAGTTAAATGCAGTAATCAGAAGGTTTGAGCCAACTTCCTGATTACTGTTAATTTCTGTGCTTTTAAATGGCACCCCTGCCCTGCTGCTGCTCCCGCCCCATTGCTGCCTGCTCTGCCCCTTTCTAATGCCCCGCCCACTCCTCTCCAATACCCACATCAACACTACTGCACTCCCAAACTTTCAAATTAAAATTTACTTCAATGTGACAGAGTTGAAAAAAATTTGTATTTCTTTTATGCACTGTTCAAAAATGTGTTTATCAGAAATTTATGCATAGCATTTTCTAAAATTATTTTGAGTATTTTTTATATTTCATAAACCTTTTTTCCCATAAGGCAGAATGATTATTCTGTGCAAGAATTATACTCTGAAACAAATATGTCTTGTGGACTAATTAAATCTTTATTGTTTTCTTGCTAAAACCAACCGGTTCTGTTCTACCAGAACAATCTTTATAGTTTTCTTGCTAAAACTAACCACTGCCAGTACTTGCTCTTTACCTTAGCACGAACATTTGTTTGCTTCCAGATACAGGTGGTGAAAGCTATTCCAACTGAGTTGCCTCCAACAACATTGCTGTTCCATATTTGTATAACAAATACCTCACAAGTGTTGCGTTTGCAGTCAGAACCAACCATAAAGATAAACAGAAGAAAGGAATAGAATGATATGCTGATGGAAAAGAGTGGGAGGAACTCGTGTGGAGCATGAACACCAACATGAACTAGTTAGCGGAATAACTCTATGTAGCAGATTCAATGTAATGTATAAATTTGTATTCTTCAGCTATTTGCGTAGATAAAATAGATTCTATATAGGTTGTTTGACTTATTCAACACAGAAACTATAAACTATATGCTTTGATTTAAATAAAACAGTAATCTAAATGACAGTGAAAGCAATTTTCTCCTGAATTATGCAACTAGTTGTATATGCAATGAATGATGTTAAGTAAATAACAAACAACAAATCACAAAACCAAATAAACAGATGTCCGGTTAAAGCGTTGTAATGGTCCAAATATCAAATTCCAACAAAACTTAAACAGTTCCCATTCAATCTAGATACATAAAATTTTTGTTCAAAGCATAACATTCTTCAAAAATTACAAGCTTAAAGTTTATTTAAAAATAAAAAACAAAATACTAGGAACATCACCCAATTTGAACCGCTCCACCATTGATGGCTGCACCTTTGGTTGCCTGAGCCCTAAGCTCTGGAATATTCTCCCTATACGTCTCCTCCTCACTCCCTTGGTTTCCTCTTTTAAGATATACCTTGTAATACACATGACCTAATATCGCCTTAGGTGGCTCAGTGTCATATTTTGTTTTATAATTTCCCTCTAAAATTCTTCAGGACTACATCTACTTACGTAGTGTCATTAACATTATAAAACTGCCCCTTTGCTATTCTGCAGTTAACTGCCGTATCAATAGTCACTGCTTGCGAGAGGGTGCTTCCAAGATAAATTAACTGGTCCATTACCTGTAGTTTTTGCCCTTTCTTTGTGATTATGGGTTTTGTGTACGGTGCATGAGATGCATTGCGCATGACTTCGGTCTTTTTAATGTTGATGGTGAGTTCAAAGTTCTCACAAGCCGTGGAAAATTTGTCCATACTGATCTGCATCTCTGCTCTGAGTCAGTATACTGGGTGCAGTTATTGGCAAAGAGGAAGTCTCTCACAACAGTCTCCTTCACTTGAGTAATAGTTTGAAGTCAACTCAGGTTGAAGAGCTTTGCATCCACACTGTACTTGTGGCTGATTCCAGCAACACTGTTCTGGAAGGCATCATTCAGCACGGCAGTAAACTTCATGCTGTTCTGCTTTAGGTCAACTGTGCTCCACTGTACGGCAACATTGAGGAATTAGCCCAGCAACAAAACTGAAGGTCTATGGTGCCATGGCAATCACTACCCTCCTGTGTGCCTGTAAAATGTGGACTGTGTATCGAAGGCGTGCAAGACAGATCAATCATTTCCAATTTCTTGTCTTGAATATTATGCATCAGTTGGCAAGACAAAGTACCAGACACTGAAGTTCTTGCTAGAGCAAGTCTACCATCAGTCCACACACTGCTGATGAGAGCACAGACTCAATGGGCAAGTTATGTAATCTGTATACCAGATGAGTGCTTACCCAAGCAGCTTTTTTTTGGGGAACTCTCTGGAGGATATCACTTGCATGGAGGGCAGAAGAAACATTACAAAGTCACACTCAAGGCTTCCCTGAAGTCACTTGATATAGATATGACCACCTGGGAAACGCTGGCACAAAACCGCCCTACCTGGCGCTGCCTCATCTACAAGGGCTGTCAAGCTTGAGAAGCAAGATGCATTCCTGAAGCACAACTTAAGCGTGAGCTGCACAAATCCAGAACAACTAGCGCAACAACTACAATGCCTACACAAATCTGTCCAATTTGTGTCAGGACATTCCTTGCCCAAATCTTTGGACACATTGCACCCAGCCTCAAAATGACTTATGGTGTCTTATCTTCATGACGATGATGGACAAACAACAACAAAAATGCCCCCGAATTTCTACATTTCATAAGAACATTATTGGACAAAATTTAACACATGGTGTTCAGAAAAATCATAATATTAAAAATGAAGAAAGTCAAGTAAACTGGAATGTCTTCTACTGGGGGTTATGTGTTTTCAAAAACTACTTTAAAATGGAAGCTGTGTAATGGCAGGGACAGTTTGGTTAGGTTAATGGAACCAATGTTTTTGATATGTTGATGAGTTAGATGTTTAGCTAAGCCAAGTTGGTAACAAAGGGGATAGAACTTCCACAAGGAGATCTTAAGGTCTTGCCACATTGTCCTTTGGCGTGGCAAGCCAGTAAGATCGTGTGAGAGGCGTGAGTTTGTATCTGGTTTCTTGCTTCTCGCAATATTACTGGCCTTATTCTGCTGAACTAATCAACCTCACGTCCAGGAATGGCGCGAGGTTTATTTTAATATTCATGAGCTTATTTTAATATTATTAGTGAGTCCAGGCCGCATTGCCTGGTCTCACTTATCTTAACAGTCTTGCTGGTAAAGACATCCACCGACAATGATCATGTTTGGTCCCCAACAGCAAGGACCTCACCGGTGGAAGTGGAGGCCATTGAAGCGAGTAATTGGGGGCAGAGGCAGGCAGTGCCCTTGGGCTGCAGTGTACACCAGGCTGTACAAAGGGGTGATGCCCAAGGGGAGGAGCAGGGCCTGATGGGGAGGTATGACATGGGGAGCTGCTTACTCTGCATCAGGAATCACCGGAGTGGAGATCAGCCAAGGGAATGGGGAGTGGGGCAGGAATCATCTGGGGGAGGGGAATTGGGGGTGGTGATGGCATGGGAGAATTGGGGGCAACAATCAGCTGGGGGAATCAGGGGTAGTGATCATTGGGGCTCATGTTTGGGGAGGATCAATGTCTTGGGGGGACAATAAGAGGGTGGGGTGTAATTGGGGGTGATTGGGGGAGATGGGGTTACAATGTCCAAGGTGATGATGAGGGGGTGGGGTGACAGATTCCCAGTGTGCTATATGTTCTTGGAATTTGAATAACATGCCAGAAATTTAAAGGGGAAGACAAGAGGGTAGATTTTCTGCCCCCCCCGCCGTATGTTTTATGGTGGTTAAGATGGCCTGCTATTGGAATGTGCGCTATCAACGAAATTTCCTGTTCTAGGCAAAACACCGCTGCTGGTGAGACCATAAGATCTGATGACAAGAACAGATTGAAAATTCCAATCATGGTGTGGTCTTTGCAATAAAGTTCAAAATGGTAATTAAGTTTGATTTCTGAAGAGGTTAATTTGGATAAGAAAAGGGAATAATGGCATATTAGAAGCAATTCAACATATGCAAGGGATTTGAGATCAAGCGCACAGCAGGAATAATTGTTTGAACTCCCCAATAAACTGTGTCTGTGAAGAAAACCTGCTTGAACAACCAGTTGTTTTGTCCTTAATCAGAAGCAACTCCTAAAGATATAACTCTCTAGTGTGATAACTATTACTGGATTTTGCTTATAGATTTTTTAAAAAAACTTATAAGGTATTGCCTGAGAGAGCTGGTTCTGAGGTTTGAGAAATAAAGGTGTTTGGGCTGGGTAAAGTTTGGGGTATTGTGGATATGATGTAGAAATACTGGCATTGGACTGGGGTAAACACAGTAAGAAGTCTGACAACATCAGGTTTAAGTCCAACCAATTTATTTGATATAAACTATGAAATAATAGAGTTTACTATCAAATAAATCAGTTGGACTTAAACCTGGTGTTGTCAGACTTCTCACTATATTGTAGTTAGCCATTGAGCTAGTTAAGTGTACTTCTAGTTGACTTTATTGTTATTTCTTCAATGTTTAGTAAGCATTTAATTTATTTAAAAATCATCAGAAACAAGTTCTGGGATATAAATTTTGGTTTGCAAATTGTTCCTCACATTATATCAAATGGCAAAATACAGTTGAGCGCAGGTGTTTCAAGTTTCCCTTTTGAGATTTGGAATAACCTAGTATTTACTATCAGCCGTACTCTTAACATAAACTGCATGAAAAGACAGCTGACCAAAAGCTTGATCAAAGAAGTAGACCTAGATTTCTGAGACAGTTTGGGGAAGATTGATTATTCTTGATCCCTGGCCAACCATTCAATTTTGTTTTGCCATTCCTGGAACCTCTTTTCCATTCTTGGGTAGTCATATGTAACTAAGATGACTACCACTTTTGGGCAAAGTGTTGGAGAGAATAATTAGGGATAGGATTTATAGTTATTTAGAGAGTAATGAATTGATTGGAGATAGTCAGCATGGTTTTGTGAAGGGTAGGTCGTGCCTTACTAACCTCATTGAGTTTTTTGAAAAAGTGACTAAGGAGGTGGATGGGGGTAAGGCGGTTGATGTGGTATATATGGACTTTAGTAAGGCGTTTGATAAGGTGGCCCATGGAAGACTTCTGCAGAAAATGCAGATGTATGGGATAGAGGGTGATTTAGCTAATTGGGTTAGGAATTGGCTAGCAGATAGAAGACAGAGGGTGGTGGTTGATGGGAGATATTCATCGTGGAGTTCGGTGACAAGTGGTGTACCTCAGGGGTCTGTTTTGGGGCCCCTGCTGTTTGTAATTTTTATAAATGATCTGGATGAGGGTATTGAAGGATGGATTAGTAAATTTGCAGATGACACTAAAGTCGGTGGAGTGGTAGATAGTGAAGAGGGGTGTTATAGTTTGCAGAGGGACTTGGACAAGTTGCAGAGCTGGGCCGAGAGGTGGCAAATGGAGTTTAATGTGGAAAAGTGTGAGGTAATGCACTATGGCAGAAATAATAAATGTGTAGAGTATAGGGCAAATGGTAGGATTCTTAGTAGTCTAGATGAACAGAGGGATCTTGGTGTGTATGTGCATAGATCCCTGAAAGTAGGCAGTCAGGTCGAGAAGGTTGTTAGGAAGGCATATGGAGTCTTGGCTTTTATTGGTAGAGGGATTGAATTTCGGAGCCGCAACGTCATGTTGCAACTGTACAAAACTCTAGTGCGGCCGCACTTGGAGTATTGTGTGCAGTTCTGGTCCCCACATTATAAGAAAGATGTGGAGGCATTGGAGAGGGTACAGAGGAGGTTTACCAGGATGTTGCCTGGTATGGAGGGCAGGTCTTATGAGGAGAGGCTGAGGGATTTGAGGTTGTTTTCGTTAGAAAGGAAGAGGCTAAGAGGGGACCTGATCGAAACATATAAGATGATTAGAGGTTTAGATAGGGTGGACAGTGATAGCCTTTTTCCTAGGATGGAAAAAGCTAGCACGAGGGGACACAGCTTTAAATTAAGGGGTGATAGTTATAGGACGGATATCAGAGGTAGGTTCTTTACCCAAAGAGTGGTTCGGGAGTGGAATGCCCTGCCTGCAGCAGTTGTAGATGCGCCAAGTTTGGTGGCGTTTAAGAGGTTAGTTGATAAGTATATGGAAGAGAAGGGAATGGTTTAGTTTGGAGGGGCATTGCTTTTTATATTGGTCGGCGCAACATCGAAGGCCGAAGGGCCTGTTCTGTGCTGTAATGTTCTATGTTCTATGTTCTATGATAATAATATACAAATATTATACATTCCATTTTCTGTTTCATTTGTGTTCAGCTAGGACTCTGCAAAACAGAAGCACAAAGTTGTCACGTATCACATTGAAAATAAAACAATGTTTTAAAGCGGGTACATCTACAGCTACTGCTAACAACCTTTAACCTGCTTTTTTTCAGAAAGAGGCATTTAGAATTCCTCTCTTTTTTTGCTTCTTGGAAGAAGAGGAATAATAATTGTGTGGCTGCAGTATGCAGTTGCCCTTTCCTTTATTTGACAGAGGGGTAATGTTTGCAATGGCGCCGTTTTCAAAAGGTAAATGTAAAATCTACAATCATAGAGCCAAAGATCCCAACATAGTGATAAACCACACAAAATGTAAGGATTTGTGTATCAAGCATCTATGTTAAATATTAATACAAACGAAACACCTTTGTTGATTTATATTCCTAGGAGAACGATAGAGTATGTTATTAATGCAAGTTGACTGTATCCAGTACAGCATATTTGTTTGGTATTTGTTCAATAAATATTTCTAGTAGTTTATAGCCTAGGTAACAATATGATTCAGTGTTTATTCTCTTGCTATTGAAGCCAGGAAAATCATATAAGAATATGGTATATTCAGTAAATTAACTGTCAGCCCCCTGCACAAATGATACTGAATGAAAGGAAGCTATAACAAGCAAAGGCATCAGGCCTGTCCTCACAGCTATGCTGGCTCTTCGGTAAATATATCAAATTAGTTCCACTCAACTGTTCTTTCCTTGTAGCCAAGTCATATATTTTTCCCTTTGAGTATCTATCCAAATGCCGTTTACAAAATAGTGTTGAATTGGCTTCAATCATCTTTTCAAACACAGACCCCAGGAGAGGTTCTCCTGCACCTCTGCTATCTCGTCATCCTAAAACATCAAACCTAAGTTCCTGGCATTGTAGGGCAGCAGTGCTAATCTCTGCATCGTCGTGCAATCTGGTGGGTTCATGGCAGAGTTTAGGATGTTTGGAGACAGAGGACAAAGAGCTGGATTGAAGCAAAATGGTTAAAAAAACAGCAAACAGATATGTGTAAAATTTGATTACGTTGATTACGTTTGAGTAAGTTAGGAAGTATCACTAGGAGGCTCTGCCCCCAAAGGCCCCACCCCTTTCAGGCCCTGCCCCAGGTGGCCAGTGCCAAGGTGGTTAGTGGTCATTGCCAAAGAGCTAAGCTGACATTGCCAGGCTGGCACTGCCCAAGGAGCACCTTCCCTTGTCCTCAACCTCCCTGGGGGGCCTCAATGACCTCTGGTTCTACTGGCGAGAGTAACACAATTGTCCCCCATTCATGGGGAACAATTTCTCACAGGAGAGAATCTCTCCCAGTGAGGCCACAAAGGCAAGTGAGCCTGTACGATTGAGTTTCAGGCTCACAAAACACATATAAATCACAATTTAAATAAATTTAAATAAATTATTCAGCCTCTTGTCTGAAATGGGTGAGAGGTTGACCACACCGGTGCTGGTGAGATTGCGAGAGCTGAAAGATCAGGTTTGATCCTGATTCCTCAGCTCTCATACAATTTCACCAGTTTGCTCCACCCATCATTGAGCAGGGCGAGATGATAAAATCACAGCTGTTGCACCTGGTCTTCGAGATCTGAAGGTCAGTGGAAGATTTTGACTACTGATCTTACGTTGTCTTCACCTCAGTAATAATGAGAAGGGCTGGAAGTGGCTGGATATGATTGGTCTTCTCCATTCACTAGGGCATAAGTCTTGCCTTACCAGTGTTTTAGGGTGACAAGATAGCAGAGGTACAAAGTCTTCAGTAAAATTCTGGATGGATCTTGTATGTTGCTCTATGATCCTTTCACAGCTTTAGCCTTTTCAAGTCCATGATTGGTTACATTATTCTGCAGTTCATCATTAATCCTGAACTTTGTTCCCTTGTTGTGGAAATGTTTACTGTCCAGCTGTTTATAGACTTTGTTCCCTTCAAGTGACCAGATGAAGAATTTTGGAGTTTTAAAATCAGCCTTTATTACAAGCTATAGCTAGGATTCGAGTACCCCAGCTGATGTCCAGAGCACTGGATACAGCATTACAAACAAATATACTTCCAGATTTAATTACAAGTAACTAGTCTGTACCAATCAGAGATATATCTATGCATAGAAGTCATCCATATCCACTCACAACTATTGATTAGGTTTAGATCATGCTTAAGGTACAATTATAACTAAGTAGTCACAACATGTGCACATCTATTTGATTTAAATATCCAATCAGTGTAAAAGCTTATGCAGTGTAAAAGTTTATCTAGTCTAATTTACTATTGGCAACAATTTGTCCTTAACATAACAACTTGTGTCTTGACTTGTGAATTAATTAACTTCTCTATGTCCAAGGTCCCTAGTGTTTGATGTATTCTCTTACACTAGGGAGATTCAGTAGACAAACCCTTATGTGCAAGCTATAAACAGTGTTGACTCCCAAAGTTACCTTTAGGCCATTTGGTTGTCAGAACAAATGGCAAAGCAATCTTCCATTGTTTTAGAGTATGTGAAAGTTTATCCCTGTAATGTTTCTGCCTGAGAATTAACAGTTTGTGTCCTTGGATACTTACTCACAGCTAGCAGTTTGTATGAATTTTCCACTAAACTGAACTTTTTAACCCTTTCAGTGAGTAAGATTATTAGTATGGCCACTAGCCCCCTTCCAACGACATTCCTGATTTCTTATTATCTTTTATCTTGGCAAGGGTTTATGATATAAAGAGCACACAGGCATTTCACTTGTTATCTTGTTGAACTGTGAAAATCAGGATTTATTAATTCTGGATAGTATCCCCTGTATTTATAGCCTTGCATTGATCCTGTTCTATGTTTTTTCATATTGATGAGGGTAATCCTATAACTGACCTGAGACACAGTTCATTGATTATCCTGTTTACAGTAAGCCTTGTTAATTCTCAAATTTTTTCCCAATCATTTCATCTTTTAATTGAACCTGTCATGTGATTTATCACATTGATGTAGGCAATCCTGTATGTGAGCATGGTAGTGAATTTTCATTTGTTACCCTGGTGAATCCAGGGACATTCATATACTGGAGCTGTGCAACCTTTATCTGTCTTCTTGTCTTGTAACCTGGCAAATACAGTGGTGAACTTTTTCATCTGATATCCTTTATTACAATAATCATTAAGATGGGTAGCGTCACTTCAGGGAAGTAGGAAAATGGTTTAAAATGTGAGTCGTGGATGTGCCCTAAGAGTCCTCTCAGCAGATGAGGAAAACCCCTTTAGAAGTTATGGGTTCACATATTTTTTGTATTTCAGTTGCTTTGCGATTATAGAATATCTCTGGTGGTGTTGGAGTAGGAGAATTATGTGTTAGTGCACTCCCAGATGTAGTTGGCTAATTCTTGGATCTTTTATATATATATATAACTTGTTAAACTGGTCTTCTATTTTGACTTAGCTATGAGGCTAGTGACAGTGGTTACTTGATTATTTGGCTCATGGAATGTGGGCATATCCTGTTGTTAGGGTTTTCTCTGATGAGGGGAAATGTGTCGAATCCTATTAATAGTGGACCCTAAATGGCATCTCTAGGGTACCTTGAGGCAGGTAGGTTATTTTGTTCAAAGTATAAGTGTTGTGAGTATCTTTGGATTGTTGCTCCTAAACTGTTATGTCATTGAGTAGGTTAGGGCTTCTGGTACTTGAGTTTGTCTGGTTCAGGTGGACGGTATGTTAGGCAGGGAGTAGGTTGCCCTTCCCCAAGATATCTCCTTTCGGGCTTCTGGACTGCTCTCCTTCTTGAGGCTGGGTTCCTCTTCCCCTGGAGGTTCTTGACAGGATTAATTTGGAAAGGATGTTTTCTCTTGTCTGAGAATCTAGAATTATGGGTCACTGTTTCAAAATAAAGGATCACCCATTTAGGACAGGAAGGAGAATTTCTTTCTCTCAGAGCATCATGAGTCTTTGAAACTTTCTTTTTCAAAAGGCAGTGGAAACAGTCTTTGAATATTTTTAAGGCTGTGGTTTTTAGATACTTGTCAAGCAAGAAGTGAAAGGTTATCTGAGGGATGCAGGAAGGTGAAATTGAGATTACTCTCAAAGCATCTGACTCGAGGGGCTGATGCTCGAATGAGCAGACTCGAGGGGCTGAACTCCTGCTTCTAATTGATTTACTCATATGCTTATAAACACTTAGACCTGTGCTGCTATTCAATGGTACGGTGGCTTTTTCGCAATCTAACATCATTGTTTGCTTTGGGTCTGAAATGCTGAATGTGAAAACTGTATTTCAAAAAAATCCTCACATACGCTTGTATATCCACCTGTTGGGAGAATTTGATTATAGAGCTTGTAAGCTATTGCTCTATGGATACTTTTTGTTGGTGTGCACATGACATGACATTTTTTGGCATTGGATATTACCTTCTGTTGATCCTGCCATTTTTACAATTCCAGAAGATCATCGAGCACAGAATTGACATGATCTTGGATTTTCCTTGATGCATAGATCATATAGTTATGTCTGCAAATAATCAGACGCTGTTTTTAATTTGTTGGGTAGGTCATTTATGAATTTCAAGAAGAATAAAGATCTCAAATAGTTTCCCTGGGCACTCCAGAGAGGACAGTTGTAATACAGCATGATTCTCCATCGTATACCTCTTTGTGGGCCCAATTTTACAATCAAGTTATGCCCGTTTTCTGGTGCAAAAACTTGGTAAAGTTTGGTTTGAGGCAAGTAGCACAATCTGCACGTGTCTCTGCACCACTTCCCACTTTATCAAAGGCCAAAAATGACTATGATTGGGACTGTGCCCTAAGTGGGTGTGACGGCTATTTAAATGCATTTGCATACATTTAAATTGACTTAATAGACTGCATGCCCAAGTTTACCAGAACTTCTCCCTTTATCATCACGTTCACCAATCTGGAATTGGTGCAAAACAGACATGCTCCATTTAAGTCCAATTTAGGTGCTCTATCAGTGAGGAGGTAAATGCATAGCATCCAATGGCTCTCTGCTGCTTATGGGTGTCCTTCCATTGTGGCCATTTTCTTTCTCGAGTCAGTGGGGACTCTGCAAAAGTGTAGGGGAGTGGGAGATTGTTGCTCAGCTGGGTCTCTGATATATCCAATTTGGAGCATGGACACAGGTCTCAGCACTGACTCAGGTCTTGTGAATGCTGCTCGGTACTCATGCATTCAGCCCTCTTCCAGCTGAAAGATGTGAACAAAGACATGGCAAATTGCCCTCCTGCAGCCTCTCAACTATTCAAGGAACTGTGATTTTGGGAAGCATGTGTCTGGGAGAAATGGGAGGGGGGGGAAGCTGTGATTTCGGGGAGAATGTCGTTGGGGGAATGGGTGGAGGCCTGTGATTTGAGAACATATAGCTGGGGCAAAGGATAACCTGTGATTTTTTGGGGAGCATGTGGCTGGGAGAACGGGCAGTATGGACAGTGACTGTTGTTGGGCTAGGAAGTAGCAATGTTCCTTAATCTCTACACGCATTCCTCTCAACTTCTAACCTCCCACCCCTCCCCTTCAGTATCGAGATGACTTTTGTAATGCAACCATTCGATGCTGTTCTTTTGGTTGCCGCTGGAGCTGAGGAAGAGGTGGAGGAAGAATTGTAAACACAGCACGCCCAGGCCTTACCACTTGCAGGAGTAGAGGGAAATGGCCATCAGAGGCAGGAAATGGCCACCATTCACCCAGATTGGGGGCAAATGAGAAGAAGGAAGCAGACACCAGCAGTTCTGTGCAGGAGGATCATTTGAAGCTATTGGACAGTGTACTGCCGATATCTCTGTCTCCAAAAGAAGACAGTGCAACACCTGTGCCACCTGTTGCAGGCATCTCAGGGCCAGGGGGAAGTACCCACTCTTGGTGGCTGTCAAATTAACAAGTACTCTGAACTTGTAAGCGACTGGCTCCTTCCAGACCCCAAGCAGAGATGTATGTGGCATTTCTCAGCTATGCACACCTGTGTCAAGCAGGTCACGGAAACCCTGTATGTCTGGTTTGGGCAGTACATCAAATTTAACCTGACCCATCAGGAAGTAGGTTGCAAGGTTTGTGGCCATTGCAGGGATGCTTAATGTACAAGTGGCCATTGACTGCACCCATGTTGTCTCCTACAGAATCCACAAAGATTCATCAACTACTCCTTGAATGCGTAAATGTGTAATTGGTGTGTGACCAACACATGTACATTACGCACGTCTGAGCAAAGACACCCAGGCAGTATGCACGACAGCTTCATTGTCAGGAACTCTGACATCCCAGAGGCATTTGAGGAGGACTTCACACTACGAAGATGGCTTGTGAATGGTATGGGTTACCCGCTTTGGATGTGGCTGATGACATCCGTGCAGAGGCCTGTGGCTGAGGTGAAGACTTGGAGTAATGAAGCCGATGTAGTCACCTGCACAATAATGGAAAAGTGCACTGGGCTCCTTAAAATGAGGTTCCGGTGCCTGGAGAGCTCTGGCTGGACTACATCATGGACCCTACAATACAGCCCTCTGATTTCTTCCTGCATTGTGGTGATGTACTGTTCAGCAGAGAAGTGACCTGTTGGAGGGGATGGGATGCGGGAACGTGGAGGCAGACCAGCTGGATGTCACTGGTGAGGACGTTGATCAACAGCAGGAAGAGAAGAAGAGGAGGAGGAAGAGCATGCTGAGGAACACCACCCAGATGCTGGAGGGCTAGCAGCTCAAGTGAGGCAAGCAAGGGTGCCTGGGAGAACCTGACGACCAGGTGGTTCAGTCACTACAGGCTTGTGTCTGTGGGTTCCATTCCCCCCCGCCAACCCCCACCAAAATCCTACCTTCTGCAACATTGTCACACCAGAGTAGTGGGCCTGAGTACGCTGTGTGAATTTTTTGGCAAGCAGAAGGGTGATGACAACTCGCTAAGCACTCCCTGCTGCAAACTAATCTGACTTCTATCTGAGCTCTGCATGCACACTAGCACCTGGACCCACATCTGTGTATGGGAGTGGGCAGGAGGGAATTGTTCGTGGATTCTGGGAAATCAATGGCTTCCTTTTCTCAGTGACACAGCTGACATCAACATGAAGCATCCCTCTGACGATCATCAGTGGAATAGGATTCCTACTCAAGACAAATCTGAGACAAATTAGTCACAGGTAAGTAGTGATTAATCAATCACTTAATGATTTGAGTCAATCATTTACATGATTGATGTGAATGATTGACTCAATCATTTAATGATTGATAACAAGTTCTAATATAAAAACTTGTGAATGGAAAATGTTAAGGTGCTTAAAGATCTATTAACTAGTGCAGCCCTTCATCCATGCCATCTCAGTGCACTTATAACATCCTCATCTTACGTAGCCTACCACTACATCTCAGTGATTCCCCAGATTTAACAACGGAGGTGGGGGGGACCAGCTGTACTTTGCCCTGTTGCCTGTGATGTGCATGGTGGGCGCCCTCTGGAGGCCCTGGACCTTGAGGGCCTTGGCCAGCTTCCAGGTATCTGGGACATTCCTATCACACCCTTCTCATCCTACTACCCCTGAGAATCCCCGGTGTCAGGAAGGGGAGAGTCAGAATGTGTAGCCAAAACCACAATCTCCTGGCTGGAAGGCCCTAGCATGGGTTTGAGCCCTTCCTTCTCCCTTGAGGTTCCTGTGAGCCCTTGGGTGTCTCTATGGGCTGGTGGTCTTCTGCAGTGAGCTCCAGAAGTCACCTGGACCTGCCAGTCCTGGAGGATCACCTGCATCCTACACATGGTGACCTCCTGCGATGGTCATTTGAGTTAGGGCCACCTGTTACTAGCCGCAGCAAATGCCGTCTGAATCTGGGACATACTCTGTAACCCCTCAGCCATAACCCTCTGTGACTAGACCACATTCTTAAGCACTGCTGCCATAGTGCACTGCATCTCAGTGCCGTCCTGCTAGTCTCCTGCAAGCTCTCGAACCTCCTAGCCATGGGCCGCAGAATCTCCAGAAGCCTGTTCAATCCCTCAGCTGTTGCCTGCTATGACTCAGCCGCAACCCTCTAGAACTCCACTGTGGCCTGCTGTGACTCAGCCATCGCTAGGAGCCTTCCACTCATGGTGAGGATTCCCTGCCCCAGACGTTCCACTCCAGACGCCATTCTTGCAGTGTTGGCCTGGGAATCACACAAGACAAACGAAAGCTTTGGGACTCTTCCCAAAAGCCCTGCAGTCGATCGAGTGTGGACATCAGCCGCTCCTCCATTCCCTGGCTCTGTTGCTGCATCTCCAGCAGCTGAGGGAGAAGTAATCTCAGAAGCCCAGTATGTAGCTTGGGGCTAGCTGAACCCTTGCCTCCGGCTGGACTCATCCCGCTTCCGTTCAGGGAGGGGCAGAGACAACAATCGCCAGTCACCGCAGGTGGAGTGGTACTGTTACACAAGCTCAAGGCTTCACATGTGAATGACTTGGGAATTCCTCCTTTCTGTTGAGTGGAAGACCAGTGAGGACTTTCGTTCCTTGTTTTAAATTTGATATGTTGTGCTCACCAGAGAGTGACTTAGAAGCCTCACCACTAACTGGACCTACTGATGTGTCAGTAGGTGGCAGCTGATGCCAAGATACTGCCACCCTCAGAGGTTCTCCAAGTACTCACTTGAGCTGTCTGGACCAGAATGGTGGGTGCTGCAATTGGGGTTGAAGTCCAGATGGCCTCAGTGTGTCTAGTTCTGTCCCTGCAACTCAGGACGCAAGGTTAAATGTAAAGGAGGGAGAGGAATCAGGAATGCAAAACACATGATCACATTTCTCCATTGAACATGGAACAAATTACAAAAAAGATTACATCACAGGAACAGGCCTTTCAGTCCTCCAAGCCTACAGTAATCAGGCTGCCCATCTGAATTGTAACCCCCTACCCTTCTGGGGACCATGTTCTTCTAATCCCATTCCATTCACTTAGCTGTAAAGACGTCCCTTAGAGGTCACTATTGTATATGCGTCTGCAACCTTCCCCAGTAGCAAGTTTCAATCACCCATTACCCCCTTATGCAAATAAATATGCCTTGCGCATTTTCTTTAAACCTTGCCCCTTGCACCCAAACCTCAAGCCCCTGAGAAGTTGCCTCAAATTGAGTGGAGGATTGACAGTTGGTCACTTCTTGATTGCAGCCCAACCATGCTGTCGCTGACAGACAGCTTCTCCCCTTCCCTGGACCTCTCCAGCACCTACTCTTCAAAGGATGTCGGTCTGGCTCACCACCCTCTGGTGTTACGGTTAGGCTTCTCCTATGGAGATAGGTGAGCCTGCAGAGTATCAAGTGATGGCCCTTACAGGGCAAGCATAGTGGTGCTCTTGAGATGGATAGAGAGGAGACACTTGAGGATCAGGAGCTGGAAACACACAGGATGCTGGGAATGAGAGTCTGGGGGAGATTTGGGGAAAGCTACTATATGGGGTTAAGCACTCACCCTTGCTGCCTGGATGAGGTCATTGACCTTCTTGCCACTCTGCTTCCTGGTTGGGTCAGTGCCATGACATTGACCGAGGCGGCGACTGCCTCCCTGGCCGCAATGCAATCAGCCACCCTGGGTCTGCATCCTCCTGGAAAAGGTGTCCTGCCTTGCCTCTGCAGCTTCCAATATCCTCCCCAGGTTGCCCTCAGGAAAACTGGGGGAGCTGATTGCGTGCTCATTTTGTCCTGCACTGCCTGCCTGTCATTCATGGGAGTTTTATGGAGTTACTCCTCATTAGAGCAGATCAGCTGCAGGCACAGCATTCCAGCAAGTTACGTGCAGTTTGTTGTTAGCATTAAGCGGAAGGCAATTGAGTACTTGCAGATATGCTGACATGGGGGACATATATAAGCAGTGGCCTCAATGATTGGGGACAGGGAGAGAAAACTGAGGTGTCACACAGCCATCAGAGTCCCAGAGAGATGGCACAGTGTAAGGAGGGGTCCCTGGGTGAGGATGGAGTGATCATTCGCCTGATATCTGTAGCATGGAGGAGGAAGATGGATCTCTCTGCCTAAAATCAGCACTGAGGGGGGGGGAGGGTGGGGGAAGGGGGGGGGGAGGTGGGGGAGGGGGGAGGGGATGTGGGGGGAAGGGGGAGGGGGGAGGAGGGGGTATGGGGGAGGGGGAGGTGGGAGGTGTGGGGGGGGTGTGGCGGGCTCCGCTGCCACTTTGCCTGAGATCAGTGGGGCCAAAGGGACATATGCTGCCATTCTCCTGAGGTCAATGGCGATGTAGGGGGTCTGCTGTCACTCTGCCTGAGTAAAGTTTGATAACAACAATTTTAAATCCAACTGATTTATTTGATAGTAAATCAGCGAGCTTTCAGCCTTTGTGGCCTTCGTCAGGCGAATGAGGTGTACCATGCTTCGGGACATGGTACATACTCTTGCAACTCGGCCAACATTGTCTACCTAATACGTTGCAAGAAAGGATGTCCCGAAGCATGGTACATTGGGGAGACCATGCAGACACTACGACAGCGGATGAATGAACATCGCTCAATTATTACCAGGCAAAACAGTTCCCTTCCTGTGGGCGAACACTTCAGCAGTCACAGGCATTCGGCCTCCAAACTTCGGGTAAATGTTCTTCAAGGTGGCCTCCACAACACACGACAGCGCAGAATCGCTGAGCAGAGACTGATAGCCAAGTTCAGCACACATGAGGACGGTCTCAACAGGGATCTTGGCTTCATGTCACACTATCTGTAACCCCCATGACTTACCTGGGTTAGCAAAAAAGCCTCACTTACTGTGTTATCTGGAGACAATACGCATCTCTCTAACCTCTGCTGTTAGCCACTTTAAGACTTGAATAGCAGGTTAGATGTAAGGATTCGCATTCTCTGCTGATATGTGTGCTTTTGGAGACCAGAACACCTCATTTGCCTGACGAAGGCCACAAAGGCCGAAAGCTCACTGATTTACTATCAAATAAATCGGTTGGATTTAAAATTGGTGTTGTCAAACTTTACTGAGTTTACCCCAGTCTAACGCCGGCATCTCTACATCACTCTGCCTGAGAGCAGGGGGGTATGGGGGGGGACACTCCAATATCACTCTGTCTAGATCAATGGGGGGAAGGGGCCGCAATGGGTCTGGGTGGCAGGGGATGGAGGGATAAGAGGATCCCTCCCATAAATGTTATGGGAGGTGGGGCAACGTCTTTGGGGACCAAAGGGAGGCTTGGGAAGAATGTGGCAAGCAAGCAGCATGCCACCATTTTTTTTCTGTGCATGCACAGCTGGAGGCATTGATCAGGTGTGCAGGATTTCGGGCATGTTAAGCCCTGCCCACAGGCTTACGCAGCGTGATTCGGACTCACTGTGCAGGCAGAGTGTATATGAGACCTGCCTGAGAACCGGTCCAAAAGTCCAATCTAAAACACTCCCAAATTCAAGTCTGCCCAGCACTTAGAATCAAAATGGTAAAATAGGGCCCTTTGTCTTCTTTTGGAAGTGAAATGGCAAATCCAATTCAATAACGTCTGCCTGATTCCATCATTTTGAAGTTTGGACAAGTGCTTTTAACAAGGAACTTTGGCAAAGGCTTTGAGAAATATATTTCTCAAAGAAATATATTACCATGTGACTAGTTTAAACCTTTTGGAGACAAAGTTAGGTCATCAACAGTCTTAAATTTGTTTTCAGTAGATCTTTTTTTTTCCAAAAACCATGTTGATTGTCTATAAACATATTGTGAGCTTCAAAGTGCTTCATGACATGAAAATGAACAATATATTTGAGCAATCTGCAAATGATAGTGAGAAATACTGGTGTGTACATTTCTGGCTGACTTTTTTCACCTTTTTTGAACATATCACAGATGTTGCCTTATCTCCACTGGTCTGGTAAGTGGCCAATGTTAATTAATTTTTTGAACAAGATTCAATATTGGAACTAGATCATCAGCTGCTAACTTCAAAATCCAGGATTAAGAGATTTCGGGACTGGAGTTATGTTTGAATTTATTTTTTACAACAAATTCAAACTACTTTTGTATTTACAGCAAGGTTTAGTATGTCTGCTAAATAGTCACAATATAAGGTGGGTTTGTAAATCTTCTCTGGTAAACACTAGAAAGCTGATCATTTAGTTCCTTTAATTTATCTTTAAGATCACATATAACTCTATTGTTCATTTTTAATATCTGAAATGCCAGCTTTTTTGATTTTCTTAATGAATGACCAGAACCTCTTTGGATTCTCTTTAAAGAGGTTGTAAGATATTTTTAAGTCCTAACTCTCTGTCTGCAGGAATGGCAGTGCATGCTCAAAATTCTGCATTCCGACCTTACCAGTCCCTCACTAGTGAAGTGGTGTAAAACACATTATGGAACCACAGAAAGCTCATTAACATGTTATTAGTGAACATTCTCTCTGGCACTTCCCCCATCACTGAATATTCTGTGGTTACCAGTGTGATGGCACATGGGTGCCATTTACAGTAGGTTCACCTAGACAGAGACCTGTCATTGGGGGGCATTTCCTTGGGGTCATAAAGGTAGGTATAATCCCCAGGGGAGAGGGATATAACAGGCACTGACATGGCAATGCTTGACATAGGTTAGCCAACCTGGCTGTACCATCCTAGCAGTGCCAAGGGGTAGGCCCCATTGGAAACCTCATGGTGGTGAGGGCGGGGGGCGGGGGGGTGTTTGGTTGGTTGGTTGGTGGTGGGATTCATTTAAATTATTTAGAGTTCAGGAACAAATGAAGGAGCAGAGAAGTGCTATCTCTGATTGAGGGTGGGGAGGTTGCCCTTGAGACATCTGTATTGGGTTGGAGGATTTGTGCAGGTTCTGATTGATGCACCCTTTAAACATGGCACTCTGATCTCTGAGCAGCAAGATTTGCTGCTGTACTGAAACCACCCCCTCTCCTGCCGTATGATGGCTTGAAACACCCCCTTGATTTTTTGTGGCAATGTCACGGAATGTGAGAAGAAAATTGACAGGAGAGAAACACTTTAGTTTTCTCGCCAGAAATAACACTCAGCCATTTTTTTGGTAATATTTCACCCTTAATCTTTTCTTTATTGAGAACTTTCTTTATTTTCCTCTGGCAGGTTTTGAATTCCTTTCAATCTTTCTCATTCCCAGGCTTCTTAGCCTTGTTGTAAAGATACTTTATTTCTGAACAACCTATGAGGTTTTCTACAGAACCATGGGAGATTTCTTAATTAGTAGAGTAACTTGTGCAATTTTCCAAACTGAACTGTTTGAACCAAATGAGATTTGGAAGATTATATTGCAATATTTTCACCCTGGGAGGACAGCCATCTGAACTTGGGGATTTGCCATTCATTAATTTTCTTCATTATTGTGATTTTTGCTCGTTAGTTTTGGTGACATTCTATCTCTGATTCAGTATTAGTTTCATTATCATTTCCTCTTCTTGACCTCTTTCTCTATCGTAAACGATTATAGAAAAAAAACTGTGTACTATGTCTCCCATTTTATTTTATTCAATTGAATAGAATAGATTCAGGCATGGAATTACAGGAAAGGTGGGCCTAATGTGTGAGATACTGATCTTTCTCAGAAAGCTTGGAGAAGAGAGGTTGGAAATGTGATACTTTGCAAAGACTCAAAGATTCAGAATCCTTTTTGCGATGGGGTGAAATAGTGATGGTATTAAAGGGAGGGGATAGAACTTAGAGAGAGGGAACAATTTACACTGTCAGATGGGATGGGAACCTGGGTAGCTCAATTGTACAGGAGAATGGGAACAGCAAGATCATGGATAAGGTTTCTGGGTCTCAGCAGGGTACTGGTAGGCGGGAGGGTGATTTGAAGTGTGTATACTTCAATGCAAGGAGCATACGCAATAAGGTGGATGAACTTGCAGCCTGGATTGGTACCTGGGACTTTGATGTTGTGGCCATTTCAGAGACATGAATAGAGCAGGGACAAGAATGGATGTTGCAGGTTCCAGGGTTCAGATGTTTCAGTCGGAGTAGAGTAGGTAGTAGAAGAGGGGGAGGTGTGACATTGTTAGTCAAAGACTGTATTACGGTGGCAGAAAGGACATTTGATGTGGACCTGTCTATTGAAGTAGTTTGGGCTGAGATTAGAAACAGGAGAGGAGAGCTCACCTTGTTGGGAGCTTTTTATAGGCCTCCAAAAAGTACCAGAGATGCAGAGGAAAGAATTGCAAGGATGATTCTGGACAGAAGTGAAAGTAACAGGGTAGTTGTTATGGGGGACTTTAACTTTGCAAATATTGATTGGAAAAGTTATAGCTCAAACACATTAGAGGGGTCAGTTTTTGTACAATGTGTGCAGGAAGGTTTTATGACTCAGTATGTAGATAGGCCAACAAGAGATGAGGCTACATTGGATTTGGTTCTGGGTAATGAACCAGACCAGGTGTTAGACTTGGAGGTAGATGAGCACTTTGGTGATAGCGACCACAATTCGGTTATGTTTACCTTAGTGATGGAAAGGGATAGGCATATACTGAAGGGAAGAAGTTACAGCTGGGGGAAAGGTAATTATGAGGCTATTGGGGGAGATTTAGGATACATAGGTTGGAGTAGGAAACTGCAGGGACTGGGAACATCTGAAATGTGGAACTTATTCAAGGAACAGCTACTGCGAGTCCTTGATAAATATGTAACTGCCAGGCAGGGAGGAAGTGGTAGAGTGAGGGAATCGTGGTGTACTAAGGAAGTTGGTTCACTGGTGAAGAGAAAAAAGAAGGCTTATATAAAGATGAGTCATGAAGGCTCGGTGAGGGCACTGGAGAGTTATAAATTAGCCAGGAGGGAGCTAAAGAGTGAGTTAAGAAGAGCTAGAAGAGGACATGAGAAGGATAGGATTAAGGTGAACCCTAAAGCTTTTTATAGATATGTTAAGAATAAAAGATTGGTTAGGGCAAGATTAGGGCCAGTCAGATACAATAGTGGGAAGTTGTGTGTGGAGCCTGTGGAGATTGGAGAGGCACTGAATGAGTATTTTTCGTCAGTCTTCACCGAGGAAAATGTCAAAGGAATTGAGAATACTGGGATACAGGGTTGTAGACTAGACGGGATAGAGGTTCATAAGGAGGTATTACCTATTCTTGAGAATATGAAAATAGATAAGTCCTCTAGGCTGGATGGGATTTATCCCAGGTTACTCTGGGAGGCTAGAGAGGAGATTGCAGAACCTTTCGGCTTTGATCTTCATGTTGTCGTTGGCTACAGGTGTAGTGCCAGAAGACTGGAGGGTGGCAAATGTTGTCCCCTTGTTTAAGAAGGGGAGTAGAAACCATCCTGCAAATTATAGACCGGTGAGCCTTACTTCTGTTGTGGGGAAAGTTTTGGAAAGAATTATAAGGGATAAGATTTATAGACATTTAGAGAGAAATGAATTGATTAGGGATAGTCAACATGGATTTGTGAAGGGAAGGTTGTGCCTCACAAACCTTATCGAGTTTTTTGAAAAGGTGACCGCTCACAACTGTTTGCCTTCTGTCCCTTAAACAATTTTGCATTCATCGTGCCACTGTCTTATTAATCCCATGGACTTTATTTTTTAAACAAGTCTGTTGTGTGATACTTTGTTAAACCACCCCCCTTCCCTTTAAAGTCCACATGCATAACAGATTGTCTTCATCAAGTCTGTTACTTCAGCAAATAACTCATACAAGTTATATAAACATGACCTGTCTTCAATAAATTCATGCTCTCATTTATTATTCTAAATGTTATGTAAATTTGTCCCATATTGTCTCTAGGAGTTACATCATCATTGATGCTGGCTGGTTAGTAGTTGCCTTGTTTGTCCCTCTTTTTTTGCAGCACAGTCAAATGAATGTTATGGTCTGGCAGCATTCATCTTAAAACGAAAGGGATGCTAAGGTCAATTACAGGTCGAAGCGAATACTGCAGAGGTAAGTTATCTAAATTTAGAAAACACTAGAAATACTCAGCAGGTCAGGCAGCAACTCTGAAGAAAGAGTTGAACTTTCAGGTTCAAGTTCAATGTAAAACTGATTAAGTTTTACATAAGAAGAAAGTTTATGAAAAGGTGGAGCACTGGTGGTGATGAAATGACAAAGTGATGACAGTGCTTGAAAATTTCCAGCTCCAGTTCACAAACCATTTAATGCTTCTGAATTCATATCCACAGGGTGCTAATTTTCACCTCATCCTTACAGAAGCCTGTGAGACTCAGTATGTGGCAATGAAAGAATGTTATTCTGAGATCTGATGTGGAGATGCCGGCGTTGGACTGGGATAAACTCAGTAAAGTTTGACAACACCAATTTTAAATCGAACCGATTTATTTGATAGTAAATCCACGAGCTTTTGGCCTTTGTAGCCTTCGTCAGGCGCATGAGGTGTTCTGGTCTCCAAAAGCACACATATCAGCAGAGACAGTTTACAGATTGCTGATTAGAATGCGAATCTTTACACCTAACCTGCTATTCAAGTCCTAAAGTACACTTTAGGTACTTTATTCACAGGTACACGGTACATTGCAACTCGGCCAACGTTGTCTACCTAATACGTTGCAAGAAAGGATGTCCCGAAGCACGGTACATTGGGGAGACCATGCAGACACTACGACAGCGGATGAATGAACATCGCTCAACAATCACCAGGCAAAACAGTTCCCTTCCTGTGGGCGAACACTTCAGCAGTCACGGGCATTCAGCCTCCGACCTTCGGATAAATGTTCTTCAAGGGGGCCTTCACGACACACGACAGTGCAGAGTCGCTGAGCAGAGACTGATAGCCAAGTTCCACATACAAGGACGGTCTTAACAGGATCTTGGCTTCATGTCACACTATCTGTAACCCCCATGACTTGCCTGGGTTAGCAAAAAAACCTCACTTACTGTGCTGTCTGGAGACCATACACACCTCTCTAACCTCTGCTGTTAGCCACTTTAAGACTTGAATAGCAGGTTAGGTGTAAGGATTCGCATTCTAATCAGCAATCTGTAAACTGTCTCTGCTGATATGTGTGCTTTTGGAGACCAGAACACCTCATTCGCCTGACAAAGGCTACAAAGACCGAAAGCTCGTGGATTTACTATCAAATAAATCGGTTGCATTTAAAATTGGTGTTGTCAAACTTTACTGATTCTGAGATCTGGCAGGCAGGGTTGAATCCTGTCCACCATTCAGAGCCACTACTTAGTTTGCTGTGAAATTTATGTCGATTTAGGAAGAGTCACTGATACAGCAGCTACAGATAGTTGGGCTGAGGAAGTTTTATCACTGAGCTGCAATAATTAACCTCTGATAATGTTCCGGTTTCAGATATGACACGGTCACTGACAGGATCAACAACTCCCTTTGCCCTATCAGCCTCACTTTGTTTTCCCTTTCTCGATTCCGTATCATAACAGGGAAAAGCCTCTTCCTTTTGCACTCAGGCTTTTTGTGTGTGACTGGGACAAATTCTGATGCGAGAGAGAGCGAACGAGAGGTGGCAGAACCAAAAAGTCTGTGAGGTAAGTGAGCAAACAGCCACTTGGGAAGCAGATGGAGCCCCCCCCCCCCCCCGGCGGTTGCCACTGCTTTTGATGTGTAGCCATCCTAATAATGAAGGGCGGGAGGAAAATTGCAGTGAAGAGCCTATGGCTTAGTTCCTAGAGCCACTCCATGGTCCTGCCCTCCTCCCAGGCTGACAACGTGCATGTGTGAACGTCTCCGGAGCGGCCAAGGCACACCTCTCCATCACATCCGCTTTCTGGAGTGACTGGGGAGGAGAGGGGGGGGGGATGCGCGCTAAATAAAACACAACCAAAATATAAGAAGAAAACCTGTATCTTGTCCAATAGCCGAGAACGAAGAGGAAGCTAAAAACTATCATGATGATGGAGGGAGGGGGGCGGGGTGTAGCCTCAACGTCCAGGTTCTGTAAGCTGTCACTTTAAACCAAACACAAGTAAACAACCCGGGCTGGCGGGCGCGGGGGCACATGCCAGGGAATTTTTAAAAAGCAACCGGCAGATCTCGCGCACCCGGAGCGAGGGCGGAGCGGGGGTCGGGCACGGGCGGGGCGGTGGAGGCGGGGCAAAGGCCGCGGGGGAGCAACAGGAGATGTGGGGGAGGGGTGGGAGATAGTGGGGCGGAGCAGGGGGGGGGGCGCCGGGGGCGGTGCGGAGGGTAGGGGGGGCGGAGCAGGGGGCGGAGCAGCGCCGGCAATGCGGACGCGCGAGAGAGGAGAGTGACGGAAGGAGGCGGTGAGAGAGAGAGAGAGAGAGACACAGGCAAACACGGAGTGGGGGAGGGAAAGGCCGGGATAAGGCACACTCGGGAAGAAGAAGGAGGAGGAGGTGGGGGTAGCTTTTAGCAGCGCTCACCCATCTCGATGATTGCTTCCCACAGCCTAGCTCGCTAAAGAGAAAGACAAAAATCACCAAGAAAAGCAGGAAACTTTGAGCATCCCGTCGTCGGGGGCGGGGAGGGGATAGCATCATGCGGCTGTTCGGCTTCCTGATGAAGAACCCCATCCCTAAACAGGTCGAATATTACTCTCGGTTCTCGCCATCGCCTCTCTCGATCAAGCAATTTCTGGATTTCGGTGAGTTGGGAAGCGGACGTGTCGGGCGAGTGGGTCAAACGAGAGGTTTGTTTAGGTGCTGGTGATGCGGCGGATGCACCGAGTGAGATGTTTATTGTCTGGAGGCTGCCCTTCTGCTTTTAACCTAGTCTCGGCTGCAGCTGTTTCTCACCCCCCCGCCCCATCCACTTGGCTGGTTTCAAAGTTAGCAACCCAAGCAGCCGACAAGTGATGTATTCAGAGGAACTGTAGGTGGAACAGAGGAAATACATGTATTCCGAAAGCTTGTGAGAGCGACAGAGTTTCTCCTGCACGACCACAAAGGAAATATTTCTTCTAATGGAGTTAATATTTAAAAACATCCTTCATAAGCATCATAGAATCCCTACAGTGCAGAAGGAGGTCATTTGGCCCATCGAGTCTGAACATAGAACACTACAGCACAAACTGGCCCTTCAGCTCACAAGTTGTGCTGATCATGTCTATACCTACCAGGCCATAGAATTATCTAACTCCCAATCCCATTAATTCCCATGTACTCACCCAGAAGGCTGTCAAAAGACCCCAGCGAGTTTGCCTCTGCTACCACTGACGGCAGCCGATTCCATTCACTCACCACCCCCTGAGTGAAACACTTAGCTCTAATACCTCCTCTGTACTTGTCCCCCAGCACCTTAAATTTGTGTCCTCTCGTAGCAACCATTTCAGCCCTGGGAAATAGCCTCCGAGAATCCACTCTATCTATTCTTCTCAACATCTTATAAACTTCTATCAAGTTGCCTCTTGACCTTCATCTCTCCAGGGAGAAGAGACCTAGCTTTCTCAACCTATCTTCATAAGGCATGCCCCCCAATCCAGGCAACATCCTTGTAAATTTCCTCTGCACCCTCTCAATAGCTTCTACATCCTTCCTATAGTGAGGTGACCAGAACTGCACATAGTACTCCAAGTGGGGTCTGACAAGGGTCTTATAAAGTTGCAGCATTGCCCCCCAACTCCTAAACTCAATCCCTCTATTAATGAAAGCCAGTACACCATCTGCTTTCTTGACCATATCCTCTACTTGCGGGCAGATTTAAGAGTCCTATGGACCCAGACCCCAAGATTCTTCTGCTCCTCAACACTGCCAAGACTCCTACTCTTGATATTATACTCCTTCATCCCATTGGTCCTGCCAAAATGGACCACCACACGTTGAAGTCCATCTGCCATTTCTCTGCCCAGTTTTGCATCCTATCTATGTCTCGCTGCAACTTCAGACATCCCTCCAGACTATCCACAACACCACCAACCTTGTTCTCAGTCAGCACTGAGAACAATCCCACTCAGTCCTATCCCCATTACCCCATGCATTCACCCTGCTAATCCCCCCTGACGCTAAGGGGCAGTTTAACATAGCTAGTCCATCTAACTTAAACATCTTTAGACTAGTCTCTTCCAGCCTTGGTATCGTCAAAAGTATCATATGAAACTAATTAACTATATTAATGGAACATTTGGAATGGGGGAATAGAAACTAGTTTCATTATAATTGAGCTCAGTATGTGTTGCAAACCAAACTTTGTGCTCAGGCACTTTTCAGATGTGCACACCAGGGACTTATGATGCTGGGGATTAATTGTATCAACTGATTAGTAGCATTTGGACAAATAGTGAAATGATTTATGGACACTAAAACTGCTCGACTAACTTATCAATATCCTGTTAACCCTGCACTGTATTGTAGTTGGCAAAATATGTTCTTTTTAGAATATCTGTAGAAAGTGAAATTTGAGCCGGTGTTTAAAGTACTTGTAAGAAATCCTGGCCAAGTTTAGGCTACACTTGGAGCATAATGTTCAATTCTGGTCGCCACACTACCAGAAGGATGTGGTGGCTTTGGAGAGGGTACAAAAAAGATTTACCTGGATATTGTCTGGTATGGATGACATCAGCTATGAGGAGAAATTGGAGAAACTTTGTTTGTTCTCACTTGAATGTCGGAGGTTGAGGTTGACCTGATAGATGTCTACAAGATTATGAGAAGTGTGGACAGAGTGGGTAGTAACACTTTCCCAGGGTGTAAGAGTTAGTTACTAGGAGGCACAGGTTTAAGGCGTAAGGAGCAAAGTTTAAGGGTGGTGTATGAGGCAGATTTTGTACAGGGGGTGGTGTGTACCTGGAAGCCATTGCTGGGGAGGTAGTGACTTTTAAGGGGCATCTTGACAAATGATATGAATAAGTTGGGAATTCAGGGATATGGACCCCGGAACAGTAGGGGGTTTTCGTTACGTTGGGTAGCATGGTCAGTGCAGGCTTGGAAGATCAAAGGACTGTTCCTGCCCTGTAATTTTCTTTGTTCTTTGTAAAGAAGGGATTTAGTAGAGTGGCTCTGCTGATGAGGGATTACAGTTGTGTGAATTGATAGCAGATGCTGAATTTATTCTCCTTTGAATGGAAAAGGGTGAGATTTAATTTGAGATACATAACATGATTTGCTGGTGCAAACATGATGGGCCAAATAGCCTCTGCCTGCATTATAACAATTCTGTAATTCTGTTTACTTTGTAATTTTAAAGAAGGGTTACCGAGCTGAAATGTTAACTGCCTCCCTCTCATTAGATGGTACCAGACATGTTGAGTATTTAATTTTATTTCAGATTTTCAACTTCTGTAGTATTTTGCCCCAGTTCTTTTGACAGTATAATTGGGGGTGGGGATGGGAGAACGGCGGCAGCTCCAACAGTGAACATTTAAGTTAGTGGATTTACATTAGTGGATTCAGCCACATAATGTGGGACAACAAATCGTTCTCAATTTTGCCATGAATCAGATGAATTTTATGACCTTTTTGATAATAAATCCAGTTTCTATTTTGGCAGTGAATGGACTGAGGCAGATAGTGTTATGCTAGTTGAAGAGAAGGCTGTTTTGATGTCTAGGGCAGGAATCTAGGGTAAATAGGCCTCAAAGGTTCCAAACAATCTATTCAAACAGACTAAGTGAGTGAGAGATGGTTGAAATCGGATGCAAGATGTTTGTCGACCTGGCCAAAGATTATGGATGGGATTTCTATCCGTGTTCGTGCCAAGTTCAGAAAATCCTGCCTAAGGTCAACGGACTTTTGCATGATCCGTTTCCCACCCGCTACAATTCTTGTGATGAGCAGAATGGAAAAATTCCACCTTATAACCTAATTTGGGCAAAGAACAAAGAACAAAACAGCACGGGAAACAGGCCCTTTGGCCCAACGAGCCCATGCCGCCACCCCAATGTTCCCATCTCTACCCACGATCCCTGACTATGTTTATAGATCTATGGATTGAAACCAAATTTGAGACAATTTAGGGAGAATTTGTTCTGCCGGTTAGCCTAAGAGCACATCTTTGGGATGTGGGAGGAAACGAGCACCCGGAGAAAACCCACGCAAGCACGGGGAGAATGCGCAAACTCCCACAGACACAGGCCCAAATCCATGTATCTGCACAGCACAGCGATAGTCACTGAGCTGTCGTGTTGCCCATCAAATGGTCCAGGTCAAGCGTACACTAACGAGTTGCTACCCATCTGCAAATATAGCAATATGTTGCAATCTGACGCTGTATTGTGGAGAAGGAGGAACGTATCATGGATATATCCTTGAGTCCAGAGATAATAGCTGGGATTCTCTAGTCTCCTCTGTCACGAGCAAGAATGGAAAATTTGGTGAAAACTCCCATTAACCAGCTGTGAATAAGGATGGTTGATTTCAGCCAATGTGTGCGAATAAAGAGAAAAACCATCGTGGTAGAAATAGATAGATAACAGTCAAACTAAATGAGGGCAGTATTCCTGAGCTGGACAATATAGGAAAAAAAGTGGCACTGAAAGATAATAGTGTACTCGGCCATATTTTTTTTAATTCATTTGTGGGACATAGGCATCATTGACTTGCTAGCATCTATTGCCTATCCCTAGTTGCCCTTGAAACCGAATGTCTTGCTAGGCACTTTCGGAGGGCGGTTGAGAATCAATCACATTGCTGTGGTTTTGGAGTCATGTGTAAGCCAGACCAAGTAAGGAAGGCAGATTTCCTTCCCTAAAGGACATTAGTGAACCAGGTGGGTTTTCTGACAATTGGCAATGGCTTCATGGTTATCAGTAGATTCTAAGTTCCAGATTTTTTTTATTGAATTCAACTTTCATCAACTGCCACGACAAGACTCGAACCTGGGTCACCAAAATATGAGCTCAGTTTCTGGATTAATATTCCAGCAATAATACCACTCGGCATCACCTCCCCTAAAAAGCAGCAGAGAGGACCTGAAGGAATTACACACTAACGCTATAGATTTTGGGACTTATGCCTAACACCATTTCAGTGCATGGCAACCTTTTTGAGGAACTTTGAAGAAGAAAAAGAAGTTAGAAATGTGACAGTTTGCAAAGACTGAACAATTAAAGACCCTTTTTAAGGAGGGGTGAGATGGTGGTAGTGTGAAATGGATGGAGGTATAACATGGGGAAGTAATTTATATTGTCAGTGATAATGTGGGAGAGCAGGTAGGGAAGTCGAATGTACAGCATTTAAGTAGGAATGGGGTCAAGGGAGCAAAGGTTGTGGTTCTTATGAAAAAGTTGAACTTTGGCAGAAAGAGTGGAAATAGGAAAGAAACCAGTGAAAGATGTGGACAGATTGTGGGGAGATTTGGCATCATGAGTTGAGTGGCAGAAGGCAGCTGAACAATTGTTTTTAACTTTGCTGTCAAAACATCCATTAACTTCTCACATGTTGGAGGTGACAGGAGAGGAATTGGGGGTATCATATTTGCTTTTCCAGTATGATCCTGGGATCATGAACAGTTTTGGCAGAGGAGACCATGGTCGTATGGTACTTGATGTGTAGTTACAAGATCCGCTGTTGGATGTCTAAACCAGATATGCTCAAGTGCATTCCTTGGATTGGGAGGGATTAAACAGCTGATGTGACCATTGTGTTTACTGGAACTAAGGGCAATAAAAGTGGAATTGAGTGACTATTTGAAACTGATAGCTGCAGAACCATTAAGAAATGAAAGACCAGAAGCTTGAGAGTTGAAAATTTGTAAGTGAATGTGTAAATTACTTGGGAGAGAGTTTTACCCTCTTGAGGGTGCAAAAGAAAATGGGGTGGGCTACCATGTTGAGAGCAGTAAGTATTGAGAAATTGAAATCATAAAGTAGATGTGAATGAGGATGGCTTTTTGTGCCTCTTTATTCATCCACCTAGAACATATTTAGCATTTTCTTCCAGTCAACCCCTATGTATGCTGCGTGCAAGCGTAGCAGCCACTGAATAAAAGTTTGCAAAAATTAGTAAATGCGTTTCCTGGCATCAAGAGGGAACTTAATTTGCCATTTATCTTTGCCTGGACCTGCTGGATTTCAAAGTGTAGCTGCTAGATATTCAGCTCCCACCAAACAAAAAACTTTACCAAATGTGCAGCAGCTCACCAACAGAATGGTAAAGGATGTTAATCTTTTAAATTTATCAGAATTCTTGGCAACGATATTACACAGGTGGTCCATAGAATCGGCCAGTCACCTGTCCAATGTCTGTTCTAATTCCAAACCAGCTTCTGATAGATTTGGTCATTTGGAAGCTGTTTGTTTGTAAAATGTCTGAACTGATTCCATTGTTAATATATGTGGAAAATAAGTGTCCGTAACTTGCAACTGAATTGAGTGAATCAGACATTCCATTCAATATCTTCTAAATCTAGGAATATTAACCTCTTCCTTGGTACTTGCTAAATTACATATTACATGAGGTTTAAAAAAATGAATTATGCAAAGATGACGTGAAGTATTCCATATTTTTCATGTTTTTTAAATTCTAGGGTTAAAAATGGAAAAATTCTAATATTTTAAGAAAGTGAACCTAGTTACATAAAGACTTTATTGTTAAAAAATAAAACAGGCCTTTATGAAATAAAAGAACACCTTTTATACCCTTGGGATGCTCCAAGATACTTTACTCTTGAAGTAGGCAAATGTAGCAGCCAATTTGCCCTCACCAAGGTCCTACAACCCACAATTAGATAAATTGACAATTTGAACTGTTCCACTGATGTTGATTGCAGAAGAGATATTGGCATGAAGTTGAGAAATCCACATCTAATTTTCAAATTATGCATTGGAACTTTTACACCCACCCATGAGGGTAGATGGCTTGCCTCTGACATTCAGTACTTCTTCTGTAGTAGGGCTTAAACGTATGAGTTGTGGTCAAGTGCTATTACTGAACCATGATGTGCAATGTCTATTTTGCACAACCATGTATCTGTTACATGTAGAGAAGCAAGCTGGTTTGAATTTTCTTTTCATAAACAAGCTTTACGTGGTTAAATTAATGGGAATCTGAGAATAAATGACAGAGTGATTCTGTCATTTTTTTCTTCCAATTGTAGTTACTTTGAATTTTTATATTTTTGGTTATGCAACTTCACAGATGTTCTAGAACTTCCTTCCTAGAATCAGAAGTGCAATTTCAAAATTTGTGTTTGGAGGATATTATTAACACTGAATAAAACTGACTAAATTAAGGTCATTAACAAACATACAGTGGGACTGTAAATGACAAATATTAATGTAGATAAAGTGTGAAGAGAGAATTTTGGTAGAAGAAATAAGGAAACCACCTACTTCTTGGAAAATTAGTCTAAATACCTTAAGAGATTGAGAGATACAGATTAAAAAATAACAACATAGTTGAACAAAGGATTAAAAAATGCAAACAAAGCACTGTGGTTCATTTTCTAGAAAATGTAAAATTGACAAATCAGGAGTATACAACTTATTGTATATAAGCTTGTATAAAGCTTGGTTTTACTGCATTTAGAGTACAGCCTGTGTTCTATTACAAAAAGATCGGAGCATTGGAGAAAATGCAGAATAGATTTACAAGGCTGATAACTGAACTGAAAGGCTATATCTGTATTGAATAACTGAATAGGCTAGAATTTTATTTTTCTGGAAAAGAGAAGACTGAGAGGTGACTTAATAAAGGTATTTTAAATTATGAAGTGGCTTCATAGTTATTACATATGACTCAGAACACAGAAACAAGACATTCAGCCTGACTAGTCTATACTGGTGTTTATTTTGTCAAGCTCCCATCAACCTAACTTTACTTGAACGCCTCCTGATGCTGTGTTGATGTTGGGAAAATGTTTCCATTTGTGAGTAGTCCTAACTTTGGGGCTATATGTATGAGTTAGTTGTTAAAAATTCTAATAAACTCAGGAGAAATTCCTTTGCTCATAATGTGGAACTCGCTATGACATTGGTTGTGGCAGATAGCAGAGATATGTATAAGGGGAAGCTAGATAAATGCATGAAAAAAAAAGAAATAGAAAGGTAAGTTGATTTTGAGAGCCAAACATAAATATGTATCTTTTTGGAATCCAGTATTTTTAATCAAAAGCAACAATTTATGGGCAAGATATTTGTGGCATTATTTCCTATATGGCAAATCATTTTTTTTCTTTATAAATAAATATTCTCTTCACCATGCCCATCTCCTCTTGCATGCAGGTATACATGTAGAAGCGCACACACATCAAGCTGTCAGGAAGTCTAGTGATCCAATTTGAGTTTGTTGCTTTCTGGCTTCTTGCCTGATCCATTAATATGCCTATGACAGTATTTTGGATTTGCAGGCCAGTAATCATAAATTCCCAACAGACTTGTAGATTGACATTTAAATTCTTAATTGGTCAAAATTTTGGGAAATAAGTTTCAAGTTGCTATGAACAAAGATAGTTAAAGATGTATCCAAGTATGATTGTGCCTCCTGTATATTAAAATAGCTTTAATGGGTATGCTTTGATTACAAAAAATGTTCACATGAAAACTCATTCTTGTTCCTTTGTTGAATGAATGCCTGGTGCTTTGCAAATAACTGCTATGATATTAGAAGTGTATTAGTTCATCCCAAATGTTGTATATCAGGGTCCTGGGATGAAACAGTGCACCTGCAGTTCACTGTAAGATAGGTCCAAATATTGGTTATGCTACAAATGAAAGTCTAATGGAAAATCATAGTTGCTAACCTCTTTTTCCCATGAGATCTTGCAATGACTAGCAGTTTCCTTTTTAATGGACTATACATTTGTAATCTCTCCTTTTAAAAGCACTAATCTTGTGTGCAAGTTCTCTTTCCATCTCAGCCGCTTATCATTTTTTAAAAACTACCATAATCCTTTCTGGTATTCCATGTCTTTACTGACTATGTCCCTTTCATCTTAAATCTTATAATACTATTGCCATTTCTTCCAAGATGCTTGTCTAGTTTTAATTGATTTGTCTGATAAATTCTTTACTCATAATTGAATCTAGCAATATTTTCGTTAGTCCTGCATCCTTCCTCGGTAGTGCAATGGCATAAAACTTGAAGTAGCACAGCTTCCCTTTTCAACATTTATTTCTTTTGTCAGTCAGTAAATGGATAATTAAAATCTCCCAGAATAATGCCTCTAACTCATGCCTTTAACCTAATAGTAAATCTCAACTCCATTTCCTTTCCATGATTTATTAAACACCTACTATAGTTCATCCTGCTTATCCCTTACTCTATATCTTTTCATTATATACATCAACAACATTATTCTTAGCACAAAACAGAACAGAAGGAATTGCCATTCATATAGCACCGTGTCGTGTTTTTGGGACATTTCAAAAGTGCTACATTGCTAATTAATTGCATTTAACCTCCAGTCAGGGTTACATTGGTAAATGCAAAAAAAGTAAAAAAAACAATTGACACCCAGCCATGCCCAATAAGAGGAAAGTGAGATGAGGGTTTGGAGGAGGTGATATTTGGGAAAGGGTAATTGGCCCAAAGGAATGTAAATCGTGATGATAAAGGCTAAGAAAGACATAAAGAGAGTCCATTAAGAGATCTGAATGTGTGAATGGCAGAACAAAGGTACAGATTGTCCAAGGACAGAACCCCACTCCCTCAACCCATAATGTAAATCTTATCTGATTTTCTTTGTCTTCATCTCAAGACGAAGAGACAACCTGATTTGAAATATTGGCTGTATTCTCTCTCCACTGATGTTGTCAGACATGCTGAGTTTTTGCATGAAAATATTACGTCTTGCAGCATTTATTATAACTGTTTCATACAGACTATACAAATTTGTAATCGACAGTTATTGTATGTGATATTTTTTAATAAACCGGATTAGAAAAACCAATGCACAACACTTGCTGCATATGGTCTTAGTTTGTAATATATGTTGTACCTCAGTTGCTGTAAACAAGCTTGCAGTAAAGCCTTGACCTTCAATACAGTATGATATTTATAGTGTGATCAGATTGCAAATGTCATGTTGCTCCTCAAGGAAGGGGTATTCTGGACTACTGTTGTGAACGAAGCGTGTAGCTACATTAATCGATTTAATCTAGGAAGTACTAGTAGATTTTGCCATCAAATCTATCTAATTTATATACTACCTGAGTGAGTTTCTGATAGCTGTGTTCACAAAACAATTATAAACAAAAGAGTTAAACTTTGCTTTTGTACATATCATAATTTCTGTTAAATTAATAATTCTTTTCTCTGTATGGAATTAGTTGGATTGACTTGATTCTAGCATAGCCTTTTTGATTTTCAATGACAGCCTTTAAAAGTTTAAAACATATCAATTTTTCACTGGTGAGATTTCTGCTTCGGAATTACAATAAAATAAAATCAGAAAGTGGTAAAAAAAAACTCAGTAGTTCTGGCAGCAGCTAGAAAGAAAGAACTTTTGCTGAAGAAACATTGGACAGAATTTTCCCAAGAAAGTTCTATGGCTGGAATCTTACCACTGTCCACAGCTTTGGGATTTTCTCATCCTGTTGCAGTGAATGGAGATTTGGCTAGCTGACAAATTCTCCAACTTCGCTGCAACAGGAGTGTGGCGTGAAAAGCAGGTAAGATTGCACCTTTAGTGTCACAGAAGTTTGAAAGTGTTGTGGGTTCATCTTCAATAAGAAATAGTCTTTTCCCCCGAATTAACATATGCAATTTTCCCACACTGTAAGTGCTTAGAGAGGGGTGGGGGAGCAATGGCAGGGGTAGAGGGTTGTGTGGTGGGACGCAGCCTTAAGCCCGCCAGGGAAGCCAGCTGCAGACTGTGCTAGGAATGCACAGACTGTTAGAAATGCAAGGATACACAGTATATGGGAGATGTGTCAACATTCCCTCACCATGAGTATCAAACCCTGTCAGATCCGGCCTCTTGGCACTACCTGGTGCCTGCCCAAAGGACACTGCCTGCCCGGAGCACTTCAGGGGCCTCCGGTTCCACTGGGGGGCCATCTATGATCCTTGCCAGTGAGGACCTTCACTGTCAAGGTCAGAAAGCTAGGTAAGTCCAGACGATTACATTCTGGACTCATAATGATGTTAAAATTAGCTAATACATATTTAAACCTGTCTTATGCTTTTCCTGAGAGCAAGGCTAATTACACAGTCAAAAATGACCTGGGAGGATCACGATTGGCTTAATGCTTGCCACTTAAATTTCCCGTTCCACTACACTAATAAACAAGCAGGTTGGTAAGATTGTGCTCTTTAACCCTGTTTCTCTGTCTTCTCAGATGCTGCCAGATCTGATAAGTACTTCTGTCACTTTCTATATTAATTTTAGATCCCTACTTCAACACATTCTTTTCCATATAATAACATCACATTGTTTCTAAATTTTTAATTAAATTATAGCTAATTGAAATGTAATAGACATAGCTAATGTAAAATGTAATAGACATAGCTAATTGAAATGTCTAATGTATTGTAATTGGAAAACAGTTACTTTCACATCGTTAAATAAAATCTTAGGTGCTTCAGAGTTTTACTACTGTCACATATATTGCTGTATGTATTTTTAACAATCTAATATTATGGGTAATGCTATATTTTTACCAATCCAATAGATTATTTGATTGTTTATCTTATTGCTGTTTGTGGGACCTTGGCTATGTGCAGGTTGTTTGTTTTTCTCACTATCATTGGATTTGCAGTGGATGCCATGAGGACAAAGTTATCATATAAATGCCAGCTTATTTTTTACTTGTTTCTTATTGAATTGAAGTTATTAATAGACTTCTCTTAAGATAATTGACAGTAGAACAAAAAGGAAGTGATTAATTTGACTTTTACATAAAAGCCAGGGATGTCTGCCTGGTGGTATTGTATTTGGTGTCTGAGTTTTTGAATCTGAACACTGCCCAAATGCATTTCATTTCATCACTTTCCAATGGGTATGAGCCCATAATTGTCCAAATTGCATGGCTATTGAATATACTAGTTCTTGCATTATGACATCAGGAATGTAGAATGTTTAATTCCTTTTTTTTATTCTTATTAGGCCGTGATAATGCATGTGAAAAAACATCATTTATGTTTTTGCGAAAGGAGCTACCAGTTCGATTAGCTAATACAATGAGAGAAGTAAACTTGTTGCCTGATAACCTGCTCAGCAGACCCTCTGTGCGACTTGTCCAGAGCTGGTAAGTAAATACCATGTGTAAGAGATTAGCCTATGAATGAAGTGGATTGTGTTTCACAATGAACACTAGTACAGAGAAATTTCTGCACGTGGAACCTATTCAAAAATCTAATATTTATTGTACGAAGTAGATTAATGTGGTTATGGTGAAATTATGCACTTTCAGTACAAGTTTAGTACAGTTTCTTATGACTTGGAAGCAATTGAGTATACAATTTTCACTAATGTCAGCAGATGACTGAATTTCCTAGTTATACTGTCAAATTAACACTTAAGAATTGATATTCATTATATTTATCCTGTGTAATTTTTTTTAAGCGTGATTCTAAGATCTGTGTTATCTTATATACAAGTCCTGTACTTTTGGTGACACAATATTAGCATGCAAGTTTCAGATTTTGCATATGAAATTGCCTAATATCAAGATAAAATTGCTTGTGAATCTTGTGTGATCGTTTAATAGTCAAATTGATGTGCCTCAGGTACCTTATAAACTTAGCTTTTCATATTAGGAACTGGCAGATATTAGACTAAATATCAAAATATTCTCTGGGATATTCCTTTTGCAGCAAACCCTAGTTCTAAAATGGCAATGGAAAGTCATAGAATCACAGAAACCCTACAGTGCAGAAAGGGGCCATTAGGCCCGTTGAATCCTCACCGATCATAATCCCACTTAGGTCCTACTCCCGTAACTACATACTTATCCGCTAATCCCTCTAACCTATGCATGTCAGGACGCTAAGGGAGAATTTTAGCATGGCCAGTCAACCTAACTCTGCACATCTTTGGGCTGTGGGAAAAAAACTGGAGCACCTGGAGGAAACCCACAAAGATTCGAGGAGAATGTGCAAACTCCATACGGACAGCGACCCAAGCCAGGAATCAAACCCAGAATCTTGGAGCTCTGAAGCAGCCGTGCTAACCACTGCACTATCGTGCATGTATTCACAAGTTTTGGTTTGTATGAACATGTTGTTTTTAATACTGATCCTTCAACCTGAAATGAAACACACATAGAACTTTTCCTTGGAAGTTTTGCAGATACTTGCTCAACTCTCAAAAGTGACATTTTAATTTTGTACTGGAAAAATCAAAATCTTTGTTCTTAGCATCTTTCATATACTGGGACATGTCATTGCATAAGAGATGGAGAGAACTTTTTATTGTGCAAATGCATAATTTTACACTGTGGTTATGTAGCAATTACTTCTGAATTTTTTTAACCTAAAACGGTAGAAATTATCATATACCGCAGGGCAGTCGTCAGAGATTCCAGAATTATAATGGCATGTTGCATTTGGTTATTAGAAAGAGAATGATATCTTTGATAACAAGTGAAAAAGAGTATGAAAAAAAACCATTGATTTATTGGCAAAATGATAGGTTTGTGTTGTAGGTTTATATTCAAAAAGAAATAGGTTAAATTACCCAAGCTTATTTCATGCCAGATCTCTAAACCCAACAGATAAAGAATATTGCCATCCCATCAATCAGCATTGGATTTGGAAGTAGGTCCCAGAGGTACAAGGAGTAGTACACCAATCCACTTAATTTCCAGAGTTAATTGTTTTCCAAATAGTTGATGGTATAAGCAGACATTTTGAAATTATAACGTTTTCACATGGTTTGTATAAATTTTGAGACTGTCATTCTGTAACAAAAAGCAGATCCTATCATTAAAATAGAACCATTGATCCACAGCTAACCACAGGAATGGATTCCCTGCTCACAATGAAGAAACTGAGGAGAGAGAAGTCAGCACTGATCTCTGCTTCAGCAAAATTATCTCTTATCTTGTGGTACAACATTTTGAATGTGGAGCTGAGGGCACTTTTGAACCTGGTCTCAGGAATGCAACCAATATAGTGTTGGGGCAACACCGTATTGCAAGGAAAATTTATTTGTAATATATTAAGTGCCAATGCCAATTTAGGCATAGCCCCTGCATGTTTTTTATTTGCTGATAATGGCAGTTAGCAACTTCTGGCTTCTAATAAGTGTGTGATTCCTCACATAGAAATATACATAGAAAATTGGAGCAGAAATAGGCAGTTTGGCTATTTGAGCCTGCTTCATTATTCAGTATGATCATGGCTGATCATGCAACTCAATGGACTGATTCTGCCTTCCCCCATATCTTTCACCCCAAGAGTCATAAAATGTACAATGTTTTGGCCAGTGGTAGTGAATTCTACTGGCCTTCTGTTTTCTATGTAAAGAAATTTCTCCTCATTTTAGTCCTAAAAAGTTTACTCCTTATCCTTAAATTATGATCCCTGGTCAGGTCCCGCCACCATCAGCAACATCCATCCTGCATTTATCCTGTCTAGTCCTGTTAGAATTTTATAGGTTTCTATGTGGTCTTGCTTTATTCTTCTGAGCTCCAGTAAATATAATCCCAATTGATTCAATCTCTCCTTAACATCAGTCTAATCGGTTTAATAAATCTTTGCTGCATTTCCCCCTCTAGCAAGAACATTCTTCCTCGGATAAATAAAACAAAACTACACACGATATTCCAGGTGTGGTCTCACCAAGGCCCTGTATAATTGGAACAAAACATCCTCGCTTCTGTACTCAGAAAAAAAAAGATGAGGATTATTCCTTCTATCGTGTTAGAGGTTTAAAGGGTCTCTTGCTACTGAAAACCAGGCACTAAGCTGTCAGATTTCTAGGTCAAGATTTTGCAAAAGACCAACTTCTCATGTCTGACCAAAACTCAATTGTTAGATGCTGTTTTTGCTTGCTAAACTGCGTATGTAATAGTTCTATATGTGCACACATGTAAACAGAATTGGAGTACAGAAACTATTGAAGGAGATTTTGTAGAAAAACTGAAAGTTCATGAGCAGAAGAATTTTCTTTCTGTAACTGTAAACGCAACCTGTATTCCCAGAATATAAGCAATATGAGATCACATGCAAAGTGGCAGCAGATCCCCCCCCCCCTTCCCTCCCTACGAATTGCATGCAGAGTGGCAGCAGAACCACCACACACACACACACACACACACACACACACACACACACACACACACACACACACACACACACCTCCACTGATCACGTTTAGAATGGCAGCGGGCCTCCTCTTCCCCTCCCACTGATCATATGCAAAGTGGCTGCGGATCCCCCTTTCCTCCCCCTCTCCCACCGATCACTCGCAGAGTGGCAGCAGACACCTCTTGTCCACCTCTCCCCCGCTAGAGAGCCATCTCTGACCTGCTTTGCACCCATCACTACCACAACCACTGATCTCAATCAGACAGTTGCTAGAAGCTCAGAACTTACCTCCTCAGAAGTGGAGCGCCTGAATTGGATCTTTGCAGACTATGCATGTTTTGTGCCAAATATGGACAGGTGAATGCAGTGGTAAAGGGGGAAGAGCAGTGCAGGGATAGGGGCTAGAAGGGCAATACTGCTGAAGTCCAAGGCTGGCCAGCCATCGAGCTGGCCAGCAAATGAGAGGTTGACAGTTTGGGGTCACTGCGCATGTGCAGAGCTCCAGAACTATCAAATGCTAGTGCGAATAGGCCCTGCCCCCCTGAGTTTTTAATGAGATTCACGACTGAGACCTCTTCAGTGCACAAAGTGCAGAAATTCAGATGAGAAGCTGAACTGTCAGAAAAGTTGGGATTTACAACAGTTTTTCTGCCAATTCAGCACTTTTGGGAGAATCACCCCCAATGTTTCAGGGTGATGACCCTTCATGGGAACTTCAGTACTATTTTAGCCTTTGTACTAAATGAATATTGTGCATCTGTCTTCACGAGAGAAGATGATATTGCCAATGTAGGAATAAAATAGGAGGCAGTAATGATGTTGGCTAAGATAAATATGTAATAAAAGGTTCAAAGTAGAAGATTGGGAATAATGTCTAAATAAATTTTAATGTAATTAGTAGGCTTCACTGCCATATTGTACTTGCATATTTGGAAATCCTCCCTCACAGCGAGGTTTACAACTGCTTTTCAAGAATGAACTTGCGCCATGGGATAGGCAAGTCCTAACCATAGAGTGCGAAAACAAGAAGGCAGTGCCAAACTTTCCAAAATACTGAATGGATTTTTGATGGAGCGATGTGTCTAATATTGGGCACCACACCTCAGGAAGGATGCCAAGTCTTAAGAGAGATTTACTAATATAGTGCCAGGGATGAGAAATTTTGATGTGAAGTGACTTGAGAATCTATTGTTTTCTTTACAGCATAGGCCATGAGAAAATTTGATAGAGGTGTTCAAAATCATGAAAGATTTTGATGAAGTAAGACGAAATAATTTTCAGTGGAAGAAGGATCAGTAACCACTGGACACAGAATTACGGTGATTTTTGTAGAGCTAGTTGTAACCTGGAAGCTGGTCAAAGCAGATTCAGTAGTAATGTTCCGGAGTAGAAACTAGGAGTAAAAGTACAGGGCTGTAGAAAAAAAGCAGGGGAGTGGGATTAATTGAATAATTTAAACAAAAAAAACTAGCACAGTCTAGATTGGTTAAATGGATGCCTGTATTGTGACCTGTCTCTTAAATGGTAAGAGCTTGACCCTCGTTGAAATCTCTAATGTCAATACTCTGTCCCATCCAAATCACTGAGATGGTGACATGACTAGCATTACTTAATTCCACCTTGCACTCAAAACTCCCTACTCTGACAGTTGTTCTTTCATGCTCTTCAGTCTGTTCATCCTTCCCTTTGTTATCTCTCCCTTCAAATCTTAATGGTCTACTACCCTCATCTATAGCTATCATTCCTTCTTTCCTCGCTTAGCATCTGGACTAAAATTCAGTCTTGGTGAATTTCAATTTTCATCTCAATCTACATTGGGAAAATTGCTGCTAATCTTTTAACTTATTTTTCAAGTTAATTGAACTAGTTCATCTTGCACAGATTTACCTAATCGAAGTTATCCATAAAATGTTTTTGGTAAAATATTATACAAGGTACATTGACATCTTTGACAGTGAAGGCATTGGTTTTGTGTGACTGTTGACTAAAATCTTTTTTCTTTATCTGTTTCGCAGGTATATGCAGAGTTTTCTAGAACTGCTAGAGTTTCAGAGCAAAGGTCCTGAAGATTCTTCTGTGTTGGAGAAGTAAGAATTTGTTTTCCATTTCTATCAAAGCAGTACATGCACCACAAACTGTCTTCCATGCTTTCATTTAGTGATTTAGTGGTCAGTGCATAACTCTGAAATCTGCAAGCTGGTTTGCAGAAATGGTCCATTCCTTCCTATCTTTTTCCCACTGATGTGTTAAAAACCTAATTTTGTAAACTTGCAGAAATTCAATTATAAATGGATTATGCTTTATAAACTATGCATTGAATTACTGCTGAAGGTTTCCTGAGTTGTTTCAAAAATTACAGTAACTACAAGAGATACAGTTTTAAAATTATCAGTGCCAGTGTATTTTCCTTTATAACCTGATTTTGGTTTGTTAAGATCACTGCTATCATGGAATTCAGTTTTTCTGTGCACCAGTTTCTTCCCTCTCCCCTGTTTTTTTTCCATATCACTAAGAATTTTCTTGCTTCTCTTTCTGTTTAGTAGCTCATCTGCCCACTTCCAGTTTCAATCCTCACACTAGGCACTACTTCCTTCCAGTTTTGCAATGTAGATTAAGGAATGTGATTGGGATGTTGAACTGATCCTCAACTTTTAAGAACAACAACAATTTTTACCTTTTAGCACTTTAACATGGGAAAAAATCTGAAGAAGCTTCAGATAGGCAATAGCTAAATATTGACACCAAAGTGAAGGAGATGAGTATAAGGAGGGTCTTACAGGAGGGGAGATTACAGTGGAGGAGCAGCAGGAGTTGCTTAAGCTACAGCAACTGATGTTGAAGGAAAGGCAGTGGGCATTTGGCAAGGAGCAGTAGTTGAGGGAACAGAACTCCTGAAGATTTTGGATGGTTGTAGTAGGATACACAAAATGAACCAAAAGTATTTTATAAGCACAGATCTAAGGATAGACAAAGGAAAATTGGGAACAATTAGTTAAGAAAAAATAGATCATTTTGTGGAAGCAGAGAACAGGACTTAGGTACTAAATGAATTAGAAAAAAGAAATGGATACAGCCAGCAGAGTTTTGAATTAGCTCAAGCTTATGGAGAACAGCAGTAAAAAGATAGAAGGACAGAATGTACTCTACACATAGGGCTTCAATGCACACCATTAAGAATGGCTTGATTGCATCTGAGTTTTGTAGGACATAGCTAGCAGATGGTAAGTGAATCAACACAACTTTGAAAAATCCACTTGACATTGTTCTAGATACATATGTACATGCGTACTAATTCAGAGCAGGAGTAAACCGCCAGGCCCTTTAAGCCTGCACTGCCATTCAATAAGATCATGGCTGATCTGACTGTAACTTCCCACCAACTTCAGATAACCTTTCATCCCTTGTTTATCAATAATCCATCTACCTTTGCCTTGAAAACATTCAACATCCCTGAAGCTCACCACTAGTCGCAAGTCTCCAGTCTGACAAGAATCCTTCCACAATTACCTTTTGCTTCCTTCCATCAATTGTGTATCCAATTTGTCAGCTGTCCCTGGATTCCATGTGATCTAGCCTTCCAGAGCAGTCTTCCAAGTGGGACTTTATCAAAGGCCTTACTGAAGTTCGTATAGACTACATCTATGGCCAAGCCCTCATCAATCTTCCTGGTCACTTTATGAAAGAACTCTTTAAAAAAAAATTTATAGGGCATGATCTGTCATGCATGAAGCAGTGCTGACTATTCCTAATCAAACCCACTTGTCAGATACTCCACAAACAGCTAGCTAATAGAGTAAGAAAAATTCCCAGCTCTCAGGTATGCTGTCAGTTCCTTAGTTGTGCCCATTTGCAGGAAATGTGGTTAGTTTTGCTGAGAAGAATGAGAAAAATCAATACAAAGTAAATGGTACAGTTTTAAATGGATGTAGAAAAGTAAAGATATGCAGATATCTATACGCAAATCTTTGAAGGTGTCAGAAAAATTTAAAAAGTTTTGGATCTTTGACATTATTAATAGAGGCAGAGAATACATAAAACATACAGCAGACGAACTGGTATTGTGGTCGAACCAGACTACTAGCATTTATAATTCACACAAGTCGTCTTATTCCTTTTACATAATCTCAGCTTTTCAGCATGTCTTTCTGTTGCTTTTCTCTCTTACTCATCTTGTTTCCTTTTAGAAAGCATCAAAGCCATCTGCCTCAAACATTTCCTGTGAAAATAAATCGTGTATTCTAACCACTTCCTGTGCAAAGAAGATTCTCCCCATTTTGCCTTTTGGATTTATTATTACCATCTTGTGTTTATTGCACAGGTTTTGGATTCTCCCACAGGTTTTGGATTCTCCCACAGGTTTTGGATTCTCCCACAGGTTTTGGATTCTCCCACAGGTTTTGGATTCTCCCACAGGTTTTGGATTCTCCCACAGGTTTTGGATTCTCCCACAGGTTTTGGATTCTCCCACAGGTTTGGATTCTCCCACAGGTTTTGGATTCTCCCACAGGTTTTGGATTCTCCCACAGGTTTTGGATTCTCCCACAGGTTTTGGATTCTCCCACAGGTTTTGGATTCTCCCACAGGTGGGAACATTTCTATCACATCAGTTGAATTTATTCATCATTTTAAGGATCTTTGTTAGATCACTTCAAACACTTTTCCAAAGATAAAAATCCAATCTGTTCGATTTTTCCCAATAGCTGGAATCTCTCACTTTTGATATCATCCTCTTAGATATTTTTTACATTTTCTCCATTATTTCTACTATTTCTCATTGTCCTAGACAAATATCCTAGACAGATGTAAGTTGACTACTTTTGAATTCTGCAATCTTAGGAATAAATCATCATGTTATATTACTTTGCTAAGATGTGATACTGCTTCTAATGATTTCTTTTCCTAAATCCCTTTGCTTTCTACTTTATTCAGTTCTTTAGTTTCTAAGATTTCTATATTTGTGCCAAAATCTTCACCTCACATTTATTTATGTCGAAATTCATTTGCTGCTTAACTGCCCAGTCTGTAGTTGTCAAATTGTATTACATTATGTTATTCTTCAATGTTAACTTAACCTCCATTTTATTGACACCAGCAAATTTTGATACTTGTTTCTAAGTCCAAGTTACCACTGTAAATTATAAATAACGGTAGTTTCAGCATTGATCCCAGTTACACCTGACTAACCACACTTTCCAACTGTTTTCTGCTTTGCTATCAATGCAGCTATTTGTCCTCTGGTTCCAAATATCCTAAACTCTGTCATGAACCCATCAAATGGTACTTTATTCAAGAGCTTTTAAAACTTTCATTGTTGCTTTTGAATTTAAGTTTACAGAGCATAGCCTAGTCCACAGTTGGAATCTTCTGCCCAATTCTAGATACCACATTTGAATTGATGTCAAAGCTTTGGAGGAGGTGGGGAAGTGAATTACTAGAATGAATCCAGGGATGTTGGTTATATACAGAGGCAGGAGAAACTGAGATTGTTCCTTTAGAGCAGAGAAAGTCAAGTGTAGATTTGATAGAGGTATTTAAAATCATGTGGGACTAAGGAGAAACTATTGCCACTGGAAGACGGGTCATTAACCAGCGAGCACAGATTTAAGATTGATTTTAAAAAAACAGTGGGGATATGGGGAAACCTTTTTTTTTACACAACGATTGAAGCCTATTCAACAATAACTTCCAAAGGACAATTGAATAAATACTTAGAGACTGACATATTGCAGGGCTATGGGAAAGAGCAGTGAAGTGGAACTAATTTATATGGTCTACCAAAGAGTCAGGACAGCCATGAGAGAGGGTCTGTCATCTTTGTGTGCTGTGCCATTTTTCCATTGAGTATCATTTGTCCAGGGGGCCAAAAGTTAATTTGCATGTATTCCAGTTCACTGAATATATCATATACTCATGTATGATTTTCCTGACTTCAATCGGCAGGAGAATAAATACTGCCTCTTCATTATCTCAGGACATGCAAATAATACTGAACTCTGTTCACTCTGTGAATGTTCCTGTTTCTGGCACCTAATTGATGGAGCAGCTGAGGATGGTTGGGTCTTCAGTGCTACCCTAAGGTGATCTTGAGGCTGAGAGGACTGGTCTCTAACAATTACAATCTTCCTTTGTGCTTAGTATGACTCCAACCAATGGAGAATCTTTCCCACTGATTTCCAATTTTGCCAGGACTATTTGATGCTACACTCTAGTCAAATGTTGCCTTGACGTTGAGGGCTGTTGCTCTTGCCTCATCTCTTGAATTCCACTCTTCTGTCCATGTTTAGGCTGAGGCACTAATGAGACCTGAAACCACATGACTTAGTGGAACCCAAATAGAACATTGGTGATCAGATTATTGCTGAGTAGGTGCTTGTTCATTGCATTGTTAGTGACACTTTCCATCACTTTGATGATCTAAAGTGCAATGATTGGGAAATAATTCATTAATGGCATTTCCTCCATCATAAAGGTTGAAGTGGGAATTTTTGTCAGTGATTGCATACTGTTCAGTTCCATTCAGAACTTTCTGACAATAAACCGGCGGCCCTGCTTGCCTATATGTAAGAGGTGCTAGTTATAGGACGGATGTCAGAGGCAGGTTCTTTACACAGAGGGTGGTGAGAGCGTGGAATGCCCTGCCTGCAGCAGTTGTGGACTCACCTACTTTGGGAGCATTCAAATGTTCGGTGGATAGGCATATGGATGATATTGGAATGGTTTAGGTTAGAGGGTCCACTGGCCAGCGCAACATTGAGGGCCGAAGGGCCTGTACTGCGCTGTAATGTTCTATGTCCGGGATCTTCCAGTTCTGTTGAAAATCACTGAACTTTAGAATAGGGTGCTGAATTTTCTTGGCGGATCAGGCCATGGGAGGTAGAGTCATTGGGGGAAGAGAATGGTTAGAGTTAATGTTCTATGTGTTTTTGCTATTCTTGTGAAATTTTTAATTTAAAGTTGTAAGTGTAAGTTTCCATTGCATGGCTTTTATTAAAGTTGGTTGCCTATCTTTCTTGACGTGACAAATTTTTCTACCTCAGTTTTCTAGAATCTCTGATTAAAATCCGAAATCGACACAATGATGTTGTGCCAACCATGGCTCAGGGAGTTATTGAATATAAGGAAAAGTATGGCTTCGATCCATTTATTAGTTGTAATATTCAATATTTTTTGGACCGTTTCTACACCAGCCGTATTTCATTTCGGATGCTTATCAACCAACACAGTAAGTCCTTTGTCTTTGTATGAAAGTTAAATGTTAATTAAAATCTGCGCTATGAGAAAGAAACTCCTTTCTAGGGAGTTTGTTTTAGAAAATGACCTGTAGCAATGACACAGCTGCACCATTTCTATTTTTAGGTGTCTCTTTTTTTGCTTTGAGCTATTTTGAATCCCTGTTGTAGACTGAAATTCTTCCATTTAGTGTAGAAAACTGTTAGGAATCCTAGGTAGCTGGATTTTGGTTGATGTTGCTTGCTGGCTATATGTGGAAGGTACTGAATGGAACTTGTTTGAAACTGAAAGCAGGGAATAACTTAATTGGCAAAGTTGATGATCTATGATCTAATAAAAATAAATTTATGGCCTTAAGCCTGTAGTGAATCTTTTAATGGAAAAGGTCACATTTATCTTAAAGCCAAGTTTCTGAAAACGATTCTTTCAGCGAATCCCATGATCAACACCATGATCAATGGTATTCTCTCATCAATTTCTCAGCTTGCAGATACCTGTCTAAGTATTTAGCCAATTTTCATTTGATTCCAATGGAATTTTGAAATTTTATTTTAAGCACAAAGCAACACAGTGACACTGGTTAGTAGTGCTGCCTCACAGGACCAGGATCTGGGTTCAATTCTTGTCTTGGGTCACTGTCTGCGTAGAGTATGTACATTCTCCCCAGGTCTGCATGGGTTTTCTCCGGGTGCTCCAGTTTCCTCCCACAGTCCAAAAGACTGGTTAGTTACATTGGCCATGCTAAAATTCTCCCTTGGTGTACCTGAACAGGCACTAGAGTGTGGCGACAAGGGGAATTTCATGGTAACTACATTATAGTGCTAATGTAATCCTACTTGTGATACTAATAAATAAACTTTAAGATACTGAAAGCGTATGAGTTTATTTATTTTATTTGAATATTCTTTGAACTTATCCAGTGATAGAAATAATTTGTGGGGAGGCAGTGGCATAGTGGTATTGTCACTGGACTAATAATGCAGAGATCCACGGCAAGATCTGGGGACCTGTGTTCAAATCTCACCATGGCTGATAATGTATTTTAATTCAATAAAAATCTGGAATTAAAATCTAGGGATGATGATTATCAATTGTCAACAAAACCCATCTGATTCATTAGTAAGGGAAGGAAATTCATCATCCTTACCTGGTCTGGCCTACATGGAATTCCATATCCACAACAATGTGTTTGGTATGGGCAATAATAAATGCTGGCCCAGCCAGTGATGCCCACATCCCTTAAGTAAATAAAAAGAAGTTATGTTATTGGATTAATATGGCAATTTCAGTTCAAATCCCACCACAGCAGCTAGAGAATTTAAATTCAGTTAAATGGAGGAAGAAGTATTGTAATGGTAACTCTTAATTACTGTTTAGTTGTAAAAACTGATCTGGTCTGCTTATTCCCTTTTAGGGAAAGTAATCTTCTTTCCTGATGTATATGACTCCAAACTCTTGAGTGTGATTCAAACTGCCCCCGGAAATATAGCGAGCCACTCAGTTGTATAGAAGGTGAATCACCACCACCTTCTCAATGTAATTAAAAGTGGCTATAAATGTTGACCCTGCCAGTGATGCCCATACCCTGTGAACAGATAGAAGAAAATGCTGTCCCAGCCAGCAGATTCATATCACAAAACACAAATCACGAGTGTGATTGAATGCTCTCCATATGCCTGGATTTGTACAACTCCAACAATATGGAAGAATTGGTTCAACGTCATCAGAACAGTTCACTTTGAATAACATAAAATTAGCATTATCAAATTCATCTCTGCCCATAAAGTTATAGATATTTCAAAGCTCAAGTTTTATTAAGTGTGCCTGTGCTTTGTTGGCTTCTACTTTTCTCCGTATCATCTTAATATTTTTCTTGGTGTTTATTTTGGCATTGGCTTTGTTTTAATAGCTTGCAACCAATCCATATTCTAATAATGTTTTATGAATACATGCTTTAGCCTCTTTTTACATTACTAGTATGAATTGTAAACATGTTTCCTTATTAGGATTCACCAACCAGTAGAAATAATCCCTTATTTATTTTCTTGAACCCTTTCGTACTTTTAAGCATTTCTAGTAAAACCTTTCTCTACTGAGAATAACCCCAAGTATTTTTAACTCATAACTGTTTCATTTGCTGAATCTGTTGTTTTATTGCTTCAAAAATGTTTTTGAAATGAGAAGCTCAAAACTGCATATTGCAATCCAGCAGCGTTTCAACTAATAACCTGTGCAGATTCAGCAATGTTCCTTGGTTTCAATTAGCTGTTTTATGCATTTGTTAAATATTTGTTTTTGTTGACAAAGATGTTTCTACAACTCCCATTCCCCAATGTCCTGTTTGCCACACTGAGTATTTTAACATTTTCTTACCTCAACATCTCCTTACAATCCAACAGATACACACGTACACACACAAAGTTGTATCCATTTATATTTATGTAAACTGGACTGCATTTGTCAATTTTCAACAAGATATTATTGAATTTTGAATATTAAACACATTGGCCCTAATGTTCCAATAAAGAAAAACCTCTAATTGATGCACTTGTTGCCTTTAAACTTTATAGTCTGAGTTTACGTTGTATCAGGGATTTGTAGGAAATTATTTCATTTAACAAATCCAGTGTTTTCAGTGAAATAGTTGGTCATAGATCTTGCACATATAGCACCTTCCCCAAGCTCAGGATGTACTGGAGCACTTTCTCAGCTAGTTAAATACTTTTGAAATGTAATCACTATTGTAAATGTGGAAAAATAAATAGTTGCACATAGATGATCCAATAAATAACATGGTATAAATGACTAAATAATCTGTTCTTAGTAATATTGGTTGAGGGTAAACATTAGCAAGCACACTAGGCGAATTCCATTGTTGGTCTTTAAATAATGACGATGAATATTTTATACTCGATAAGGCAAACTGAACCTTAGTTTAAAATCCTATTTTAAGGATAGCATCTTGGTTGATACCAAACTCTCTCAGCTCAACTTATATGTCTCTGGAGTAAGACATAAAATCTGCAATCTTCTATCTAAATGGTAAGGGTGCTACGACAAATGGTTTGACTGTGACACAGTATTTTTATTAGATTTTATATTTTCCCCTGGAAAACTACTTGAGTGTTAATTTTTCCAAACATTAATTAAATCTCTGACTAGGAAATAATCCATGTGCTGATCTGACTCTAACTCATTTGTTGTGTTCCTTAATGTTATTGTAAATCATTTGTTAGAGTACTGTTAAAATTGCTTATTTAATCTGCCCCTTGATTTTATTTGTACTCTGATGTTGGAATACAGCTTTGTAATTCAGTCTTACTTATTCTGTATTCTTGTGTATTCTAAGTACATAATATCCATTCTATTAATTATTATATTTATTGCAAGTTTGTATACTTTATTATTTATATAACTTATTTTTCTTAAGTTGTCAAAATTTAGCTATGCTCTTAGAAATGATCAATTTGGTTTGGTTTTCTTTCTAACCTCTGTCAGATTTCCATTCTTTGTTGTCTCCTTATTGGTTCCGTGACCATTGGTTAACGTTTAGCAATCAACCATTATTTTATGTGTGACTCTTGAATATTGGATCAAAGTTTCTAATAGCATTGTGACAGTACATTCACCATATGCACCACAACAGTTCAAGAATCTAGCTCATCACCATCTTCTCAAATGCTTCAGAGAGTGGTTAATATATGGCCACCTTGCCATCATGCCCATATCTCAAAGATTGTTTTTTTAAACCTAATCCAACTTCAGTAGTTTGCTTGTCCTATCAATATAATAACCAGAATGTATCAGCCTGTGCCTTAACTTATAGAAATTAGATAAGTAGGGTATGTTTCTGTAGGGGCAGACTGCATAGTCCCTCTTGGGGAGAAAGAAACTTTCTATATTTTAAGTTCTCTCTAACTTGGTTTGGAGAGTCTCAAACCTAATAATGGTCAGTTCGTCATATAGACGCTTGTGTAACAAAAATTAACTGCTTGTACGTCAGTTAGAATTGATGATCTGTATTGTACCATGATGAAACAGTATGTTAAGATTGTTATGCCATAAATGAATGTTGAAGCAGAGTTGAATTAGGTAATACTATTGAATCCCAGTCAATGTCCAAGTAAGACATAAAACAGCAACTTTAAATGTCTGAGAGAATTTCCATAATGTTAAGCACCAAAATGAACATGTGTGTATCTGTTTGCTTACTGACTAGGCTATTGTAACATTGTGATTTCATGATCTATCACCAAAGAAAACATTATTTCCAAATATTTAGTATGTTTTATATTTGATGAGACTATTTTATTCTAGTCAACTTTATTAAATAGTTAAAAGAGCCCTTGATTTATTGTATGTTTTCTTTCTTATTTATTCATTGCAGCTCTTCTCTTTGGAGGCAACACAAATCCAGCACACCCCAAGCATATTGGGAGTATTGATCCAAACTGCAATGTTGCTGATGTTGTTAAAGGTGAGCTTACCATAAAGAGCCAAATGTCTGTAAGATACTTAATAACAAATTCAGAATTAACCAAGGGCTTTCCAGGTGCTAGCCTAAATTACCAACAAGGAGGAGTCTGATAGAACCGAATATGTGACTATTCTCCACCTCCCTGGCTCCAACTGAGGATACTCCTGACCCAGGACATGCCCTTACACCTATCTTTTTATCATCTGCAAACTTAGCCACACATATCACTGATATATAAAGTGAAAAATTGTGATCCCTGCAGAACTCCAAAAGTCACCATCTGCCATCCCTGAAAAGGACCCCTTTATCCCAACTTTCTGCCTTCTGCCAGTCAGCCATTCTTCTACCCAAGCTAGTACCTTGTCTCCAACACTATGATCTTATGTCATTCAATGATGTCCAAATCTTTGATTTTTGAACAAATTGCCATCATGAAAGTTACTTTTGCTGAAATTAAGTCTTCAGAGACCACCCTCTGGCCTTCAGGGATCATCCTCTGAAAGGGCTACGCTACCACGTTCCTAACCCCGCCTAACTCTTGAGTTCATCTATGATGAAACAAAAAGAACATCATTAACATAGGTATTTGGGTTACAACAGGACATCAGGAACACGCCAGGAAAACTCATTATACGTTAAATTGGTCTGATCATGGCTCAAGCATTTGTCAACCCCATTCTCTCATCTTTTCCCCATAATCTTTGATTTTAAAGAATAAAGAACAAAACAGCACGGAAACAGGCCCTTCGGCCCAACGAACCCATGCTGCCACCTTGACATTCCCATTTCCACCCATGACCCTTGTTTATGTTTATTGAAATCTGCATTGGTTTATAGAAATCTGCGTTGGAACCAAATTAGTGAGACAATTTAGGGAGAATTTGCTTTGCCAATCAGCCTAAGAGCACATCTTTGGGGTGTGGGAGGAAACTGGAGCACCCGGAGAAAACCCACGCAAGCTCAGGGAGAATGTGCAAATTCCCATAGATACCGGCCCAAATCAGTGTGTCTGTACAGCAACAGTGATAGTCACTGAGCTGTCGTGTTTCCCATCAACTGGTCCAGTTCAAGCGTACACTAACAACGTGAAGCATTAGACTACTCTCAAAAAATCCAAGTGCAGCCTTCTCATGACCCATCGCACGTATGCCCCTTGTTGAATAACAAGGCGGACCAAAGTACCTGTGGGATAAAAGAGAAATACATCAATATCATGTACAACTTATGCAATTTCCCAGGGACATCCCAAGGCTCATGATCCCTATTTTAAATCAGTCTTCTATATCCCTCCATCCCTATTCCGCTCACGTGCCCATCCAAGTATCTCTTAAATAACTCCAGCGTGCCTGCCTCCTCCATCCTACTTAGTGTGTTCCATACCCCTACAACCCTCTGTATGAAAAAATTCTAGCATCCAAAATGTACCTTGCCCCCCTCACCCTAAGCCCATGGCCCCTTGTGATGTTTGATTCCAACCTAGGAAAAAGCTTACCACTGTTTACTCTATACCTGTCATAATCTTGTACACCTTTATTAGATCTCCTCTCAATCTACGTCTTTCTAAAGAAAACAGCCCCAATTTGCCGAACTTTTCCTCATTATCCAGACCTTTCATACCAGGTAGCATCCTGGTAAACCTCCTCTGCACTCTCTCCACGGTCTCCACATCCTTCCAGTAGTAAGGTGACCAGAACTGGACACAGTATTCCACATGAGTACTAACCAATGTTCTAAAAAACTGCAACATTAAATGCCAGCTCTTGTACTCTATATCCCTTCCTATAAAGGCTAGCACACCATAACCTTTCTTCACGACCTTCTCCACCTGTTCTGCCACCTTCAAAGACCTGTGCACCTGCACCCCCAGATCCGTCTGCGTTTCTATACTCTTAATAGGTCTACTCTTTATCATATACCTCCCTCCTACATTCTTTCTCCTGAAATGCATCACCTCGCATTTGTCAGGATTAAATTCCATCTGCCATCTATCTGTCCAGTCTATTAGCCTATCTATGTCCTGCTGTATTGCCTGACACTGCTCCGCAAGTCCAGCCATCTTTGTGTCGTCTGAAAACTTGCTGATCACACCACTTACTCCCTCTTTCAAGTCATTTATATATATTACAAATAGAAGAGGTCCCAGTACTGAGCCCTGCGGCACACCACTAGTGACCGACCTCCATCTAGAAAACCACCCTTCCACAACTACTCTCTGTCTCCTATTACCAAGCTAGTTACTTATCCATCTACATACCTATCCTTGTATTCCATTAGCCTTGACCTTTTCAACTAACCTCCCATAAGGGATTTTGTCAAATGCCTTATTGAAATCCATATAGATGACATCAACGGTTCGTCCTTCGCCGACCGTTTTCATCACCTCCTTGACTTGCCTATCTATATCTCTTGTCGTAAATACACTGAATGACTTGGCCTCCAAGGACTTCTGTGGCAGTGCTTTCCACAGATTCACTACTTTCTGGCTGAAGAAAATCCTGCTCATCTCAGTTCTTCTGTGCCTTCCCTTTACCCTGAGGTTGTACCCTCAGATCCTAGTCTGTCCTACTGGAAACATCTTCTCCATGTTTACGTATCCAAGCCGTTCAGTATTCTGTAAGTTTCAATGAGATCCTCCCTCACCCTTCTAAATTCTCATCGAATATAGATTCAAAGTCCTCAAATGCCCCTCATACTTCAAGCCTATCATTCCCAGGATCATTCTCATGAAGCTTCTCTGAACCACCTCTAAGGCCAGCACACCCTTCCTAAGATATAAGGCTCAAAATTGCTCACAATATTTCAAACATGGTCTAAACAGAGCTTTATAAAGCCTCAGTAGTTTATCTCTGCTTTTGTATTCCATTCCTCTCAAAATTATTGCTAACATTGCATTTGCCTTCCTAACTACCAACTCAACCTGCAAAGTAACCATAAGGGAATCAAAAACCAGGACGCCTAAGCCTCTTTGCGCTCCGATTTCTGAATTATGTCCCCATTTGAAAAATAGTTTGCACCTCTTCTTTCTGCCAAAGTGCTTAACTTCATACTTTCCCATGTTTTATTCCATCTGTCACTTCTTTGCCTAGTTTCTCATCTATCCAATTCTTTCTGCAGCCTCCCCAACTCCTCAATACTATATGTCCTTCCACCTATCTTTGTATCATCTGCAAACTTAGCCACACATATTGCTGATGTATAAAGTGTAAAGTTGTGGTCCCTGCAGAACTCCAAAAGTCACCACTTGCCATCCCTGAAAAGGACCCCTTTATCCCAACTTCCTGCCTTCTGCCAGTCAGCCATTCTTCTACCCAAGGTAATACCTTGTTTCCAACACTATAGTCTTACTTTGTTCAGTGATGTCCAAATCTTTGATTTTTGGTCAAATTGCCATCGTGAAAGTTACTTTTGCTGAAATTAAGGGTCTTTGAAACACACACACACACATAATACTGATTTGAACAAATACTGAAGGAATATGATAGTGGGAGAGGATGTTTCAGCTTTTTAAATTGGCTGGGCCCAAAAGGAGACTTATCAAGAGCTCACAAGCTGCATTTGCCTTTGGGTCGCATCTTGGCTAATCACCCTTACTTGATATATGTACCTTGATTTAGCAAAACCATGGTTTGAAAATAAGATTTTAAATACTTTATCCTTTCCTGCATGCTGAAGAGGAATTGAAATCGTATTAATAGCATATTGTGCTGGATTAAATGTGCACAGCCAAATTTAATAATTACTCTAGCATACTTGTCAGTAACAGCAACTGGACCTGTCTAGATAAGATATAACTGACACATGTATACTATTTGCTAAAGTATTAGAAAAAACACAAGTAAAACAGTTATTCTTGTTTATTTCTTGTCAAGTTGGAGTACTTGTCTTTTTTTCTCTATAGGTAAAGGAATACTACCATAATCAAAAATTCTGGAAATTCTTGGCAGACCAGACAGCATCAATTGAGAGAGATAAACAGTGTTAAAGGAGGGATTCTTAAGCCCCATCAGACAATCCACGGGAATTCAGTGCTCTGCTGAATGGGTCATCGGCCAAAAGTTGAAACCCTCACAAGATGTGAAAACAATTGGGACTTACCAGGATGGGAACCTGAAAATTATGTATCCCGCCATACATCTGCTTACCCAGCAGAAAATGTACTGGGTACACTTTGGTGCTGGTAATGACCAGTGTGGAGCTGGTGTATTGAACACCAACAAGGGGCAGAGGGTCAAGTTGGTAGGGCCGATGGCTGTTTATCCTCTACCATTGCCAGGCTGCAGAGGGAGGGTTCCCAAGGATCCTGAAGGTTGGATGGGCTCAGGTAATATCAAGGGATTGATCTGGGCACTGTCCCCTGGAAGACAGGGGTGGGGTCTCATGTCTGAATCTCCCCTTTTATGCCAGCAGACCTGAAGATCATACCTGGCATGGTACTTCAGGCAGTTTTTTACTCAACAACTTCATTCCTGCCTGTCATCTGTAAAAGCTTTGAAGTGATCTGGTCACTTTAATCTCCATGTCACCTGGCAGGTTTTTTAAATCACAGCAGTACTCCATTCTGCATCTGGGATTTCCCATTCTCGCTATCAAAAGCTGCAGATGTGAGCAAACTCCTTTGAAGTCCTGTGACTGAGAGGAGGTGTCACTTTCTCTGGGGAGGGAATTTCCCTTCTCCAGAACAGTTCATTCAGTCCCATTCTAGACAACATCATCTTCCTAAGAAGCTGAAATTCTCTCTTGAAAATTTTGATCTCCTTTAATTTCATAGTGCAGTCCTTAGAAAGTGGCTCACAATGGCAGACAGAGGTAGGGAGGTGGATGAAAAAGACCAACAATGGAAGACTTGAGGAGAGGGATGCTGGACAAGACTGCATGAAAATCTCATAAGCAGGGTGGGGGGGGTGTGGTCAAAGGGATAATACATTATTTATTGGAAAGATATACACAAAGACTCCAGATGCAGTGATGAGAGGTCCAAGTGAGGCATGGATGCTGTGCAGATGAAGGGCTTGAGTTGTGGTGAGGTTCAGTTAAGGATCAGACTTCTTGAGGCTTCTGACATTTTTCCTCTGGGTTGATGACATCCAGCACAGTCTAGTGAAGACAGCTGACCTGAAGAAAGTGGTAGGAGTATGCTGACTTAATGTTTAAATATGCACCAGGACCTTTAAATACGCTAGTGATGGCAAGCTGAGAAACTTGTCTGTCTCACTCAGAATGGAACTTACGTAATTATTGAGCTTCCAAGTGCAAAATCTGACATGGGATCCCACCTTTCTAGCCAGCAGGGAAGGAGCTGCCTGCCACCTCACATTGTCTCAAAAATGTAGAATGCCACCCAAAGTGTTAACCGCCCCTGTCTTGCTTAGTTTGGTCACATGCTGGCAGCTTTGATGTATCCTACTTTCATTCACTGGGTTCCACCTGACTCTCCTAAAACCATTTTGTGAGAGAGTACAGTGTCCGTTATTCCATGTTGCTTTTTTAAGAGAAATCCGCTGTCCAATTATATTTATAGGTGTAACATGATTATTACAATGATATTAAGCCTGCTGAGTATTTCAAGCATTTTCTATTTTTATTTCAGATTTCCATTATCTCAAGGATTTTGCTTTTATTAGATGAGCAGCTTTCCTTGCCTTGCATTTTATCCATGTTTTGTACTGTGTGCACTTTCATGATTTTAATTTTCTTTGCACAGATGCATATGAGACTGCAAAGATGCTATGTGAACAATATTACATGGGATCCCCAGAATTGGAGGTTGATGAATTCAATGGTAAATAAAACTTCCCAAATTTTTTTCCACCTAAAATTCATTTGTAAGCTATCAAAAGTGATAATGCAGGTTCAATGTATTGATTATTCAATGCATGATACAATGGCAAAAACAAAAATTCCCGGTTGATGATCTTACATCAACATTATCACATATCATCACCTTTCAATGGATCAATGCTGATCTGTTAACTACGGTTCTAGCCAAGTGATTGTTGGGCTATTCAGCTATGCTGATTGACCTTTGAAACTACTAGTTAGCCAAAACTGGAGGCATTGGAGAGTGTACAGAGGAGGTTTACCAGGATGTTGCCTGGTATGGAGGGCAGGTCTCATGAAGAGAGGCTGAGGGATTTGAGGTTGTTTTCATTAGAAAGGAGGCGGCTAAGAGGAGACCTTATTGAAACATATAAGATGATTAGAGGTTTAGATAGGGTGGACAGTGATAGCCTTTTTCCTAGGATGGAAAAAGCTAGCATGAGGGGACACAGCTTTAAATTAAGGGGTGATAGTTATAGGATGGATATCAGAGGCAGGTTCTTTACCCAAAGGGTGGTTCGGGAGTGGAATGCCCTGCCTGCAGCGGTTGTAGATGCGCCAAGTTTGGTGGCGCTTAAGAGGTTAGTTGATAAGTATATGGAAGAGAAGGGAATGGTTTAGTTTGGAGGGGCATTGCTTTTTATATTGGTCGGCGCAACATCGAAGGCCGAAGGGCCTGTTCTGTGCTGTAATGTTCTATGTTCTATGTTCTAAAACTTTTTTTTGCAAACCAACAGTGATCTGTTAGTCATGCATATTCACTGATATTCTTTCAGTTCCCCAATTTGTGTGCACTGACTTGATACACTTGGAATATCATTTTTCCTCTCCTCAGAACAACCACTTTGACCCTTTAAAATTAGATGCTTTGGATGAATCTGGAGGTCAAGATTTAATTCCTTCTTCCCAAATAAGGGTTGCTTGTAAGCACCCCTCTACTTTTTGAAATGACTTGCAAAATAATTTCTGAGCTCTTCCTCAGGTTTGCTTTAATTAGTCATCTTTCCAGAAAATCCCAAAGAAAGGCTTTTCTCATTAGCTTAATTGAGTTTGAATTAAATTCAAAATTGGAGATGTATGTTTGGAGCATTATGTAACTGACAAGCATGTAAAAGAAAAAGATAATTAATGAACTTGTATATTTATTTCAGCAAAAACATCAGTGAAACCTATCCAAGTGGTGTATGTACCTTCGCATCTCTTTCACATGTTGTTCGAACTTTTTAAGGTAAGTTGGTAATTTTTGTTGTACATGCATGATAACTGGGGAAAGTAGAAAAACGTTCTTTTGTGCTTGCACTTGTGGAAGGTTAGAGGCTTCTATTGTGGTGATTTACTTACTTTCTTCCTGGACAAATGCTTGAAAAGTTAACCTGCAAATTTTATTCTACATTATTAATGTTTAAAATTAACAACAAGATACAGATACTGAAAGCTCGAGTGTAACAAACTTGTACTGAGTTTCCTTAATCTTTCCCACCACCACCTGTAAGAAGGAGGACAGATTATACAACCCTCAAGCTGTTCTATCATTCAAGAAATTCATAGCACATCTGTACTATCAATAACAAAATCATAGCTCATCTATGTTAACTTCATTTAGCTGTTTTGACTCTATATCTTTTGGGTGAGCAAAATTCAATCTCTAGTTAGAATTATTAATTAAGCTAGCATTACTTCTTGTTTTGAAGAAAATATTTTACATGAGCAATTAAAATTTAATGGAATATGGACATTGCCATACGTTTGTTAATCTTATCTCCAATTGCCTGTAAAAATATGGTGAGATGCCTTATTAAATTTATTACATATTTATATTGTATTTTCTAACTTCTCTCCTGATTGGCCTGTGCTTAATTTTAAAGCTTTTTATCTCTTAATCTTTACCCTACACTCCCTCACCAGCACCAGAGTTTTCTCATGACACTCTGTCAATTTCTTTCAAACTCCTAAAAGATTCAATCGAATCACCCCATAATCTTCATTCTTCCAGAAATACACACGTATCTTAAATAAGCTCCATGGAGCCTCAAACATTCTAGTTAAACTAAGCTGCACTCTTTCCGAAGCCAGGATATCCTTTTCTAGCAAAACATTCTCTCTTTTATATTCTGGCCTTCTAGTTATAAAGGCTTTGTGACTTCTTTTTGCATCTGACTACATCTTAGTGATATTTGTATGTTGGTACTTCAATCCCTTTGGCCCCCTCCTGTTCCTAGCTAGTCCCAGGCACCATAGTTCAGCAAGCACAATTTAAAGTTTAGTTGTTGTGCATGGTTGGTTTTATCAGTGCTCTGTTTTGTCAAGTTTTGTGCCATCACATGTGTGTCAATCATAATTGAAAAAGGTGTCTGTACATATTTTCCAAGCTGCAGCGTAGGTACACCACATATTTCAAAAAGTACTGATTTCATCTTTTTGGATCCAGATTGAATGATGTCTCATTTATGTGGTAAAATCAGTGTTAGAATCAAGGCCACATAGCCAAGAATTTAAAAAGACTGCACACAGGTAGCTGCACACACTCCGAACTAACCATTTAAAGGGTGTGCTGGTTGAAATCCAAGTTCTGCCCACTCAATTGATCAATGTCTTTGCAAGTTTATGTTCCTAACTATGCCACTTACATTGGTACCAGTCTTTGTGTCATTGGCAAACTTGGATATACAGCTCTCTGTGTTTGTTTTAGTTAATGATGAATTTTGGGGCCCCACCAAAGATCCTTACAGAGCATCACTAATAGTTTCCTTCAATTTAAGTACATGCTCTTTATTCCTATGTCCCAATTACAAGCATGTCGAGGTGCAAATGCATAACATATGCTATTGGACTGAAAATGTTCTGTTTGATGCAGCGTGAAATTTCATGTACCTCATTACATCTGAAATTAATTTTTTCCTAATCTGACTGTGACATATTCAAAAAGATTTACGGCAATGATACCAATTAACCATATATCCACACTGTCACTTAAGTGACCTATTTCTCCTGCCATAGCATCACCCAGTTCTACCCCTCCTTTACACTAGCGTCTCTTGTTCAAACCTCTAAACTTGGCATTCAAAGTTCTGCTGCCGGGGTCCTAGCTAGCACCAATTTCTGTGCACCAGTGTTTCCATTAAGCTATGAGAATATGAAAGTGGGCAGCAACATAGAAGTTACCATGTAGGCCTTGCTCAATGATGACTGGTGGACTTGTGGTGACAGCATAAAAATAATTAAAGAAACAGCGCAATAAAACTGTGCATGAAGTAAACTTGTGCTTGCTAACCTATGTTACCTGCCAGTTAAGCAATGCGTCAACTTAAAATTCTGTTTTTTCAAATCCTTCCATAACCCCAGTTGTGATCTCCTCCGAAATATCTGCACCTCTCTAATTCTGGCCTCCTGAGCATCCCAATTATCTCCAATTGCAGAGGGATCTTGATCAATTGGGCCAGTGGACTGACAAATGGCAGATGGAGTTTAATTTAAACAAATGCTAGGTAGTGCGTTTTGGTACATTGACTTACTCAGTTAATGGTAGGACACTGGGGAGAGTTACAGAACAAAGAGATCTAGAGGTACGTGTTCATAGCTTCTCGGAAGTAGAGTCACAGGCGGACAGAGTGGTAAAGAAGGCATTCAGCATGCTTAGTTTCATCAATCAGAACATTGAATACAGGAGTTGAGATGTCTTGTTGAAGTTGTACAAGACACTGGTAAGGCCACACTTGGAATACTCTGTGCAATTCTGATCACCTATTATAGAAAGGATATTATTAAACTAGAAAGAGTGCGGAAAAGATTTACTAGGATGCTATCAGGACTTGATGGATTGAATTATAAGAAACTGAATAGACTGGGATTTTTTTTCCCTGGAGCAAAGGAGGCTGAGGGGTGATCTTGTAGAGATCTATAAAATAATGAGGGTCATAGACAAGGTAGATAGTAAACATTTTTTCCCAAAGGTAGGGAAGAGTCTAAAACTAGAGGGCATAGGTTTAAGTTGAGAGGGGAGAGATAAAAAATTGTCCAGAGAGGCAATGTTTTCACACAGAGGGTGGTGAGTGTCTGAAACAAACTGCCAGAATAGTAGTAGAGGTGGGTACAATTTTATCTTTAAAAAGCATTAAAATAGTTACATGCATACGATGGGTGTAGAGGAATATGGGCCAAATGCGGGCAATTGGGATTACTTTAGTGGTTTTAAAAAAAGAAGAGGGGCATGGAAAATTGGGCTGAAGGACCTGTTTCCATGCTGTAAACCTCTAATAACTCTAACTCCAATTTTGGTGGCTATGCATTAAGAAGCCTAGTTCCCAGAATTTGGCTTTCTCATTCCAAATCTCTCCAATATTGGACTTCATTTTCCCCCTTTAAGACACTCATTAAAACGTGCCTCTAATCAAGCTTTTGGTCATCTACCTTTAAATCTCTTTGTGACTTGGTTGGTGTAGAATTTTGTTTTCTAAGGCTCCTGTGAAGCAGAATGGCAGATTTTATTATATTGAACTTGCTATCTGTGCCATCTTTAGCTGCAAAAGAGGTGAATCGGTTAACCACTAATGGGAATATTACTCAGATTAGTGCCACGGACCCAGCCACTTGTTCTGTGCATCCATTCTAGAAGTTAACTATTGTTACCAACTCCGAATCTTGTAAACATTACTTCCTCTCTTTCTTGGACAGCAATCACATCTATGTATATATGCAATTTCTCTTGTGTGATGGAGTAGATAGACAGTGCCCAATGTCTAAATGTCTGAATGCATGAGCCAGCAGTATAATAATTGTGTATTTCTTTATGTTCTGAATTGGATGTTAGCTTTTTTTTGCAAATGTCTCTGTGCTTTTGTAAACCTTTGAAGACATGCCAAGGAAACACTGACAAGATGTGAATTGTTATGTTATTTTGTTTCAAAGCAAATGAATGTGTAGAGCAACACTTATGATTGGATTTACTTACTTTAACCTATACAGCTTGTCCTTGTGTAATGAATTGATATTTTTCCTGCAGTAGGTCATCTTGCTTGACTTAATTGATTGGGGTGATTGGTTTTTAAATGAATTCTAAGGATTTAGGGCTCACTTGCATGGCCAGCATTTCATGTATATTCTTAATTACCGTTAAACAAAAGTATCTCCTAACTACTGTAAAGTATTCTTCATTTAAGCCTGGCAAAAGGTTTTCCTTTCAGTTGGCCATGGTCTTTTCGTCTATCCATTTTCACATCTTAAATGGTGATGTGACTGTGCCAACATTAAAACCAAGGACTTCTCAGCACAGTGGTGTTTTTAAGACAGATTAACAGCTATTTAATACGTTTTTGGTTGGAAAATGGCATCACTATTTTGTATTTAGTATTTTAACTGTTTTCTGTCTTGGTGCTTATTTTTAAACTTGTGTTTGTATATTTAACTTTAAAAATGTTTTAAATATAGCGCTGGCCCTCAAAAAGTATTTATTGGAAAACAGGTCTCAAAATCCTGCAGAGTTGCATCATCCTCTGTGACTTGTACACCATTTAGCTGTTAATCCTCAACTCCCAGCACAAGTTTATGCTTAATGTTAATCGCCTTGGTGTGGGATTTCTATTTACCACAGAATTCAATGAGAGCTACTGTGGAACTTCACGAAGGGAGAAAAGAAGGCTATCCTCCAATCAAAACTTTGGTAACATTGGGGAAGGAAGATTTGTCCATTAAGGTTAGTATAACGATTTATTATTTTTTGATTTTATTCAAATATTGAATATACATGGCTGTACTTTGTTCTATTCATGGATTGTACTGAAATAGGTATACTTAACTAAATAGTAATAGCATATTGGTGGTAGAAAGTAAGTGCGAAAGGACTGTTTATCTTTGTTCAGCACTGTTTTGAAGACTTGTACAAAATAATTTGACAAAATGTGAGTAAAAGTCTTATTTATTTTATCTTTTTTATTTGTGGGATATGGCATAATTGGCTGGCCAGCATTTAACACCTATCCCTAGTTAACCTTGAGAAGATGGTGGTGAATCACGGTCTTGAATTGCTGCAATCCATGTTCTGTGGGTTGACCGACAATGATGTGGCGATGCCGGTGTTGGACTCGGGTAAATACAGAAAGAAGTCTCTCAACACAAGGTTAAAGTCTAAAAGGCTTATTTGGTAGCAAAAGCCACTAGTTTTCGGAGCGTTGCTCCTTTGTCAGGTAAGTGCTACCAAATAAGACTGTTGAACTTTAACCTGCTGTTGTGAGACTTCTTACTGTGTTGACCGACAATGCCATTAGGAAGGGAATTCTAGGATTTTGACCTAGTGACTGAAAGAAATGGTGATATATTTCCAGGTCAGGAGAGTGAGTGGCTTGGAGGGGAACTTGCAGGTGCTGGTTTATCAGCTACCCTTATTCTTCTACATGGAAGTGGTTGTGGGTTTGGAAGATACTGCCTAAGGGTCTTTGATGAATTGCTTGTAGATAGTACACACTGCTACTACTGACATGGTGGAGGGAGTGTGATGCCAATCAAATGGATGGTGTCAGACTTCGAGGGTTGTTGGAGCTGCACCCATTCAGGCAAGTGGGGAGTTTTCCATCACAGTCCTGACTTGTGCCTTGTGGATAGGCTTTGGGGAGTCGAGAGTGATTTACTTGCCATGGTATTCCTAGCCTCTGACCTGCTCTAGTAGCCAATGTGTTTATGTGGCGAGGCCAATTGAATTTCTGGTCAGTGGTAACCCCAGCAATATTGTCAGTGGGGGATTCAGTGATAATAATACTATTGAATGTCAAGGGATGGTGGTTAGAGTGTCTCTAACCACCTGGTCATTACCTGGCATTTATGTGCCTATCAAGGTATTGTTATGAACACACTGATGAATTTGTTTCAACACCATTCTAGACCTTGATAGTCGGTTCAATTCAGACTTGCTGTCAATGAGCAATAAGAATTTGAAGTTAACAATTTTGGGGAGAGATTGTTATTGCAGCAGAGAGATCAGCATCGCCAGAAAGGGGTAATTAGAAAGTGCATCTTGTGCACAAAAATGTATACAAATGTGGCATTCTCTGCAATGTAATGCCAGTGGAAGACATTATCATTGGATTCCTGGAAGGCACTTGCTGCATTAAAAATCAATGCAAAGGGAATATCTTCATAGTTGGTCATTTGTCTGCCTTTGAGCAGTTTTTGATTTTCTTCATGATGAAATGTGGCAGACTACAGGGTATGGTAAAAGTAAATTAATTCTACTTAATTTTGCATTGCTATGATGTATGTGGTTGATACATTTTGCTTGTGCATTTACCTTTGTGCTGTGAATTTTTCAATGCTGTTTGTGATTGAATTGATTGAACTGTTTGAACTGTTTAGTTAGTTCACCAGTTAAGAGTAGCACGATTGGATGGTGCCATAATTAACTTGTGAAGTGTAAACATACAAGATGCTTAATAACTACATTTTTGAGACCAACACCTGATACATCTGCATCAATGATATTGCTCCCGTGCTGGAGTCTAGACCTGAAACATTAACTCTGCTTCTCTCTTCTCAGATGTTTGACCTGCTGAGTATTTCCAGCATTTTCTTATTTCAGATTTATAGCATCTGCAATATTTTGCTTTTGCATTGAGGATATACAAGTTTGTAAATTTCTCTTGGACTAATACTTGCTTGCACATCAAAAGACCGTCTTCTGAAAAAGCTATTCTTAATTTTCATAGTTGGAGTTCGATTGAAAATAAAGTTTAATTATCTACAGTAATTTATTAATATTCTTCAACATTTTATGGCTTCTGTTGAGGAAGGTAGCTAAATTTTAGCTTTGTCTTTAATAATTTTTGTGCTTCTGCAGATATCTGATAAAGGGGGCGGTGTTCCTCTGCGGAAGATCGACCGTTTATTTAATTACATGTATTCAACTGCTCCCAGTCCCAGTCTGCAACCATCACAGGCTGCTCCTCTGGTAAGTACCCCTTAAGTTATCCACAGTCTACAAGGAGATATGGAATAAAGCATCCTGAAAAAATATAATCCTTTTTATTAATTTATAATATAAGATTATGGATTAAAGATTAGCATATCTTTTTACAGTTTATTAAATTCCAAAATTGAATGTAATTGTTTTGAAAATAGGACCAAGATAGCAAAACATTAATACTGCTTTTTTATATGTATGCTAAGTTATTGCAAATTATCAAAAGAAAATTTCAAGTGTTAATATTTTGAGTTTAAGGTATTTTAAATATCATCTATCATGTTATGGAGCAGGTAGAACAGTCATCAGGTGGTTGGCTTCATTATTGTTCACCCTAAATTTACTTAAGCACTTGTCCTTAATGCCAAAGGATATCCACATACCTGATGTAAAATGTTGAAAAGAAAAGAGTAATGGAGAAAGAAGTGTGAAATTTTTTTACTAACCCCATCTATATACTTATCAATTAACAATTCAGGGTTATTCTGCAGAATCACTCTGATAACATATAAATGGTTTTGTAGATTAACTGGAAAATTTTTTTGGCACCTTTCTTGAGGGTGCTTTTCTTAATGACTGATCCAACTTTGTCATAATATTATGCTCCCTTTAATTTTGAAAACTGATTTTTCAACTTTCAACTGACTGGAAATTTTGCAATTTGAAATGAGACAGAACAAACTATTTGAAAATACAAGGCCACCTTGCAAGGTGAAAGTGAAAAAAGCAAATGACAGCTTTGGGAAGTGCGAAAAGAGGGACATATGTTATAATTCAAATATCTGTCAAAATTCATCACTGTCTGAAGAAGAGACATTAAACTACAAAGTGCTGAAGACTGAAACAATGGCTGCTACAAACAGAATCACCCAAAACCCCTTGAAAATGCACAGTGGCTAAAGTTAATAGACCAAGCTTCAGCTACTGCAAAGGGATTCATGTGACATGGAGTGTCAAGGGAAAGTTTTCTGCAGAGGAAATGGGCTGAGAAGCTGCACTCCTTCTCCCTCTCTCTGTCTTTCAGAAAAAAAATGTCACCAAGTTCACAAATCCAACTATCAGAAACCTGTCAGTGAACAGAGATCTCGTATGTGTGTGTGCAGACGTGCACATGTCCGGAAGAGGCAGCTGCTCCTGATAAGGGAATATTACTGGCAGTCATTCCCACTAACATACAATGAATTGGGGAAAATAAACTGTTCCTTCAAAAGCAATTTAAAAAACATCAAAGGATTTCTTTTAGCCTGTAATATTGAAGTCCTAAAATGCTTTTTCACAGAGCAAGATGAGAAACTGGAAGGAAGTTAATGGCAATCCTTGGAAGAATGAAAAGGCACAGCTGGGCATTTAGAAGTGGCATTCCGTCAGAGAAGCAGAAGAGCGTCTAGAGGTGGAAATTGAGATCACTGAAATAGAAAAAGTAAAGTTGGAGCAACAAAAATTGGAACTGAAATTTGAGAAAATGGAAAAAGAATGAGGCAGAAACAGGAGGAGGAAAAAGTATTTCAGGAAAGATAGTTTAAATTGAAAAAGTTTGAGCTGAGAAGGGAGATTCCCACTGTATTCCTTAAAGACACCACTTTCTCAGACTTGAAGTAATCAAGCTTGTCCATTTAAATCCTAAGCTTGATGAAGCAGGAATGGACACTTCCTTTATCTCTTTAATTATGGTTATGCTAACTGCTTGAAAGTGGCCCATTCAACACTGGTAACATGATGGAAAAACTCTCAACATTTACTCCCTCTTGCTTGAGGAAAGACAACAAACCATGAGACAGCAAAAAGGGCAATTTTAATACCACGAAGTTAGTGCTGGAGACATACCATCAGAAATTCCATTCTGTCAGGAAATGACCTGACCAGACCTACCTGGAATTCGAATGGCTTAAGCTATTTGCTTTTAAACATTGAGTATAGGTGCTTAAAATTGAGGCTATCTACAAAATGTTTTGTGAAATAGTTCTGAGTTCAAAACCTTCATACCCTACCCAATAAGAATATAAGTAGACGAACAAAGCGTAATGAACCAGGCAATCCGCAATGCTGGCTAATGATTGAGCTTATTCAAAAACTCTCATCCCAAAGGGAACCCTTCCCTAAACACCCCCATCAGCTGAGAAGAGTAGAAAGAGTGGTGGGGAAACTGAGCACCCATGGGAGGGAAGGGACAGCTGGAAACACATGGAGCCCACCTCAGGCCAGAAAGAATGATGCTGAGAAGAGTGAGAACACGAAGTATGTGTGTTTTAAGTATCAGAAGGTAAGACACCTCCGTGTTGATCCCTGCAGGTTACAGGAAAAACATGTGAGATTTGTAGGGGTACGCAAACCCCATGCAGAAAATGGGAGTCGAGACAGAAAGCATAGCAAACCAGGACATGGCTTTGATTGTGGTAGCATATCACATTCTGTAAATATATTACTATCAGTGAGTTTTTAAAAATTCCTGAGTTCACTGGATTTGGTATTAGAATTAAAAATGGCCATATTTCCTCTGAGCAAGATGAGTAATGTGCCTAGGGTTCAACTTTGTGTCAGGACTAGTGATCATGGAAGTCGTCCTGAGGTTGCCTGTTGACAGAGTCAACCTGTTTCTCAGCAATGATGGGCAGGATCAAAAATGGTAGTATCTCCAGTGGTCTTGGGAGTGAGCAAGGTCAGTGACTCTAGCTGCAAGACTCTGACTGTGGGGTAATCCAGTCTATGGCCAGACAGACTGTCAAAGGCTGAAATGGCACTGCAGGCAGGTGACCTGCTTTCTGCTTAGCTGAGAACATTTTTATCAGTCAACAGCAGCTGAAATAGAATAGAACTCCCAAAGACCCAGGGCAGTCCAGAGAAGTGAAAAGGTTGGAGAAAGCCAGCAGGAATTTGTAGGGAGCAGAGAGAGGTTCAGACGTCTTACAGAGGGTTATAGACAGGTAGAGTGGCTAGCAAGAAGCTATTGAATTTTAAAAGGTTAAAACCAGGCTAGCAGGGATAAAACAGGTCAGGATAGAATCTGTAGGAGTTGTTGTAACTAATCATTTGACTTTAAAAGAGCCTAAGCCAGACCAGCATGAGTAAAAGAGATCAATGAAGGGCCTGTGAAGATCAAATAGGTTGAAGGAACAGAACCAATGCGATCTGTTTAACAGATACTTACACAGCAGATTTAAATGGGGGTCAGCGAAGTTCCTAGATAGACCTGGATAGAATTAGGATGATGCCCACTTGAGCCACAAGGGAATACTACAGGTGCTGAACATGCACTTGAGGGCTTAGTGTTCCAGGTGATGATGCAGGAACACCCATCCTGGGCAGCATGATGGCACAGTGATTAGCACTGCTGCTTCAAAACACTAGTGACCTGAGTTTGTGCAAACTCCACACAGGCTAGAATCATTCTCCCTGTGTCTGCACAGGTGGCCTGGTTTCTCCCACATTCCAAAAATGTGCAGATTAGGTGAATTGGCTGTGCTAAATTGCCCCTTAGTGTCCCAAGATATGTACGTTAGGGGAATTAGAAGGGTAAGTATGTGGTGTTACAGAATAGGGCAGGGGATGGTCCTGTGTAAGATTCTGTATCAGGGAGTCAGTGCACTTGGGGCAAATGGCTTTCTACACTGTAAGGATTCTATGATTCATTCCCAAAACACAAGGAGAGAAAAACCTAATCCAAACAAAGTAATACTTGTGGAAATCATGGTGGGTGTAGAATGAAACTCCTGTGAGACTCTGTTTCTATGAAATTCTGTGTTTTATGTCAAACACTGATGAACAAGATGAAATCGGCAAAGTTTTAAAATTCACTACTAATGAGATGCTGGATGTAAAACTAGAATTGCTACAGGAGGTAGCAATCCAAATACAGCCCTTTCACTTTCTAGAAATCAGAACTGTAAGTGTATTTGGGTTATAAAGGTGAACAGGGAAAAGTTAAAATCAATCCAAGCTAACTATTGCTAGCAATGTGAAAAAGTTGTAATGTTTAAAGCCCATATGCTAAACAGCATGAAGAAAGGGCCATTGAGAAACACAGAATACACCACCAGATAATCAAGAGCAGCTTGGTTATTGCCAACAATCTGGAAGTGAATGCCAGGTAAGTCACCTAAGTCCCTTAGATGATACTTAATGCAAAGTTACAGCAAGAAACAGATACAGGACTATTGCCATTTATCATTCATCAAACCATCTGTCATTCCAAGTACCAAAAAGTTAAAGCAACTTCAGAACCCTGATGCCAGCCTAAACTTCTCAAATGAAGATGGGTTTTGTTTGTAACCACCCACCCAAAAAAAATGCATGAGCATGATATCCAGGACCTAACACCGTTTAAAGTGAAATAAAAATAAAAAAAAGCTAGAAAAACTCAGCCAGTCTGACAGCATCTGTAAAGATGCTGGATGCAGAATGACGCTTCATCCAGGTCATCCTGACTCAAAACGTTGGTTCTATTCTCTCTCCCCAGCTGCTGTCAGACCTGCTGAATTTTTCCGGCATTTTCAGTTTTTGTTTTAGATTGTCCGCTGTATTGTAGTTCTAAGATCATTCCAGTTTAAGATGATTTTGTGTATCAAGACCACAGTAAAACAGAATGGTTACGATTTGAGTAAGAAAAGTAATTGGACCGAGTATTTTTATATCTTGTAATGAAATGAGAGTGAATCATGCTTCATGCGTTGTGATGTGGCTGTATCATGAGGCTATGCCATTTTAATTTTGAACTTTCAACTGACTGGAAATGTTGCAATTTGAAATGAGACAGAACAAACTACTTAAAAATGCAGGGCCATCTTCCAAGGCATTGGTGAAAAAGCAAACAAGACATCCTAGGGGAGTGTGAAGAGACTTGACACTGCCTATATTTCAAAGATCCATCAAAACTCACCAATTTCTAAGGATAATGCATAAAAATGCAAAGTGCTGTATATTGAAACTGTGGTTGCCAAAGACCCACCCAAAATCCCTTAGAAATGCATAATATGTGAAATATTTCAAGCTAGAATCTAGCTATTGCAGAAGATTGCAAGTGACAGGAGTGTCAAAGATCTTAGTAGAGGAAACATCTCCCTCTTTTGCAAAGCTGTGTGTCACCTGGTTTGTGAATCCAACTATTAAAAATCTACCAACAAACAGAGATCGCATAATACTTGTTACATCTGACTACATCTACAAAGATCAGCTAAGCTGAATCGGCCACAACATTTAATAATCTTCACCTTGAGGACAATCGAAGGACACTGAACCATATATTTTTAACTTTTTTTCATGAGACAGTTAACTCCCCTTTCTTCTGAGAGAGATTTTGGGTTTTATTAATTTTTGGGTTCAGCAGTCAATAATTTTGTTAATTCTTTGACTCAAACCTTGTGTCATTGGCTCTTTTAATTATTTATGCAATGAGTAATAAATACATTTGGATTTGGAAAGGGCATATCCTTGTGGAAAAGATATTTAAAACTTTGTAGTGACTAACTGAGAAGGTTGAGTAGTGGGGAGCCAGTTCATGTTTTCTCATCTGGTCATAATGTTTTCATCTGTGTCCTCAGATTGGCATCCAAATAGCTACCAGATGTATTTTTCCAAGTTATCTGAGAACCATTAAAATTGTTATATTGATTGCATTATTCAATACTGCTACCAGGGCTAAAGTTGCGAGGAGAAATTTGTTAATAAAAGTAGTATTACTACTAGTTGTAACAGTTTTACCTTGTTTAAACTATGTATATAGGATGCACTTTAAAAATATTTTAGATGGAACGTACAAAAGAAAAGTATTTTTAAAGTTAGAGATGTAGTTCATTACACTTAAATGAAATTATAATTATGATTTCATAATCAACTTTATTGTTTCCACTGGCATAAATCTACCGTGGGGTGCCGGTTAGCTTAATTAGCTAGACAGCCAGCATGTGGATTAGATTAGTGGCAACAGCATGGGGTTCGTTCCCCTTTCTGGCTGAAATAGACTTTGGACCTCCTGTCCCTACCTGTAGTTTTGAAAAAAAACAATCATGGCATTTTGCCACGATCTGGTGGATAATCTCCAAGCTTCTGACATGGGCAAAGACTTAGAGAAGGAAATATCTATCCTGTTGTGTTTAATCTTAGTAATAGAATTGCATATAATCTTTGATATGGAATTAAATCAAGAGAATGGCTTTTCCTTTGTAGAGTATTAACATTTTAACTTCTTAAATGAGCAAGTAATTATGGAACCACTAAGTATCAATTATCTTTGTACCATCTGTTGTGTTTTATAAATTAAACATGCAGCGATGAATTCTGAAGTTATTCGTATTTTACTACTCCTTTGATTCAGATGGTTCTGTGATATTAGCAGTTTTATTGATCATGCCATTAATAGTAGATCTTCAAAACATTAGCTGCCCACTTGTACTTGAATAAAAGCCATCATATCTGTGGTAGTTTGGCCCCTTTAAGGGGTGGATGTTAATGGGGCATGGGACCCACCTAGGGTCTATCAGGAGGAATTATGCAAACTGGCATCTTTTGGGAGTTAAGGTACAGATCCTGGTTGGAGAAAACCTGTAGTGTCTGACTAGGAGTTGGCAGAGCTAGAGCTGTACCTGCATAGAGCTTGTTGCATATAATTCTATCATTTCTTCAATAAATCACTGCTGTGATTCATGGCTTCCTCATTGTGGCAGCTTTCGCTTTAACACTGGTGACAAGGATGAGATCAGACTAATGTCACTAACATACCAGTATCTCGAGGGGGAAAGGCGAGTTCCTGGAAGAAAAACTAGCACGGATGAAACTTTAATCAAGTAGCCATGCCACTATTGGAAAAAACTGGAAAAACAGAGGTTGAAATTTGGGCTGGTGCATCAAAAGACTTGGATGTTTTTTCATGGCTAGTGAAATAATATCTGAAGAAAAGAAGAATGTTGTGTTATTCATGGTTTGAAGATCTCAAATTTATAAGCTCGAGAAGCCTGATATCTCTGGAGGCACGGAATAAGAAATCCTTTGAGCAGCTAGTCTTAATAATAAGGGAGCATTATAATATTCCATTATTATGCAGAAATATAAATTCCATCCCTGGAGAGACAGTTTTCACTTTTGTCACTAGACTTTGCCAATTGGTTAAATGTGACATGTTATCTGATTATGTCATCTGTGATATTAATAGTTTGAACATTCAAAAGATGTTTCCTCACCGAAACTAAAATTTCGCTGGATAAAGCAGTTGAATTGGCTCAGGAGACTGAGAACACTGAACGAAGTGTTTTTGAATTGGAAGGTGTGCAGGGTAAGGTAGAATTTGACAAGTCGGTGGAAACAGCGGCCACTCGGAATACTAGTAGTGAAGGCCTACCAGAGCCTGAGAGAAGGAAGCAAAATGACCGTGGGTGGCACAGTAGCACAGTGGTTAGCACTGCTGCTTCACAGCTCCAGGGTCCTGGGTTCGATTACTGGCTCGAGTCACTGTCTGTGTGAAGTTTGCACATTCTCCTCGTGTCTGCATGGGTTTCCTCCAAGTACTCCGGTTTCCTCCCACAGTCCAGAGATGTGCAGGTTGGGTTGATTGGCCATGCTAAGAAATTGCCCCTTAGTGTCCAGGGATGCATAGCTTAGAGGGATTAGCGAGTATATGTTGAGGTATGAAGGTAGAGCCTGGATGGGTGCAGATTCGATGGGCCGAAGGGCCTCTTTCTGCACTGTAGAGTTCTGTGGTTCTATAAATCATCAGCCGTAAGGGTTTGATGGATATTGTCGTGAGGAGACCATCTTCAAAACAGATGCAAATGTAAAGAGTTTTTTGTTTCAGATGTAATTGGCAGGGTCACTTACAATCCAGATGCAGAGTCAGACCATCCACAACTAGTTCCGGGGGAAAAAGGACTCCAGGAAGAAGATTGAGGAAGATTCAGAAGAAAAGTCGAAGATTTATAAGCTCAACATTGTGAAGTAAAATGAAACCCCTTTCCACCCGCAGCCAATCAAAATTTCCCTTTATGTTTGTTAACTATGGCAGTCCATACAGGCACTTCAATCATGGTGATAGGTGAACAAACTTGAGTATTTGCAAAGGTATCTGCAATCCATGAAACTCAGCAAAACCATTACAAAGTTGGCACTCTATACAGTATTAGCACTGAAGTTATTGGACACATGTCAACACCAGTGTTTTATCAGCACCAGTCTGCTCAGTGATTGTGATAGTAGTGAAAGGACAGATTGGCTGAAGCAAGCTAAGTCAAATTGGCTGGAGATATTCAACATCACAGATTGCATTTTCCAAGCTTTTATGTATGTATCGAGGGGTTTTCCAAAGAGAGCTGGGGTGTGTATGGGGAGTAAAAGCTCATAAACCTAGAGTCAACGCCAATTATTTAGAGCCATGTTCATCCTTTATGCACTACATCAAAATGTTGAGGTGAAGCCAAAGATGTTTGAAGACCTAGGGATAATCAGACTTGTGCAATTCTTGGAGTGGGCCTTGCTAAAAATAAACCAAACAGTGAAGTTTTGCGGTGATTACAAATTGTAAACAGAGTTACTCAAATAGATATTGTATCCCTAGGATTGATGATCTTACGCTAAACTGACGGAAGGCTGCAAATACACAAAATTGGATTTAAGTCATGCGTACCAACAGGTTGAGCTGGAAGAAGACTCGAAATTTGTCACCATTTAATATGAATAAAGGCACATTCCTACGTACAAGGCTACCTTTCAGCATCTCATCTACTTGCAATATCTTTCAATGCACCTGGGAAAGTCTCCTGCAAGGGATCCCCAGAAATATACATCTGGACGATGTTATAACGACAGCGGCATCACCAGAGGAATATAGAGCCAATTTAAAGGAAGTCCTCAAAAGATTCAAAGAAGCTGGCGTCCACTTGAAAAGAAAAATTTTGCAGGCTGACGTGGTCACCTATTTAGGATTCCGAGTTGATGCCAAAGGATTGCATCCACTTGAAGAAAAGGTAAAAGCAATAAAAGAGGCGCCTGTAATGAAGAACATAATAGAATTGAAGTCCTTTTTGGGGATAGTCAGCTATATTCCTTTTTAACCCAATTTGGCCACTGTTTGGTGTGTGTCCATGTCTGTTGTTTCCTTGTGTGCACGCATGTCCTTTGATGGAATGGATGTTCATGGGTCATGGGACCCTGTTGGGAGTAAATGTTTGAATCAGCACCCATTGTGTATGAGGGCAAGCTTCCTGGTAGGAGGGAATCTTCAAAGTGAGACTGGGAGCCAGTGAAACTAGACCTGTATTTACATTGAGCTTGACGTGTATTGTTTGATATTCCCTTCAATAAATCACAGTTGTGATTCAATATTTCCTCCTTGTGATACCTAACGCTATAACAATAGCTAACTGTAATATACATCAAGATTTTCTGTTTTCTGAGAATAACTTCGCTGGAAACCTCTCTACCTCAACACTTCCTCCCCTCATTTCACTTTATTTCTACATATTCGTGTATATTATTCATCATTTTGAGGACCTAACATTTGATTCTCTAAATGCTTAACTATCTATGGTGCATACTTTATATAGGGATGACCGACAAAGCAAGTAGGAGATTCTAGACCTTGGAAAAATGATTATTTACTCCAGTAATGAGAGAGCTTCTGTTTGTCACCAGGCAAATCTGAAGTGCCAATTTCCATCAAAATCTGATGGACTGCCCAGTAACACATGTCACAAAAATAGTTCTGAAAGAGAGCACAGGCCCATATCGCGTCTGTAAGGCAAAAATTAAGAACAATCCTAACTTCTGCTAACAGGGATAGGACATTCTGTAAACAAAGTACCCCTTGTCATTCATTATATGTAACAGTGCTAGAAGCTTAGTTGCATCTTGTGTTTGCGAGATACTTCTTAACTAACCAACTTCTGAATCTGTCTAGATGCTAAAAATTAGCAGATCTTGGGACTAAAAATATTTCCACTTCACTGCTTAGTCACAAGACCTCCTCAATCCTTCTGTTATCATCCCTTTAGTTGTTCAGTCATTGGTGTTTAATTTTTTTTCATGTGGTGCAGAATTGGTTTAAAATAATCAGCTTCAGGTTTTTACTTTCACCGTTCATGACAAGATAATTGATTCACTCATGACTAGTTTTTGTGACCTAAATGTTCTTTTTCTATCCTCCTACACCTGTTTCCAACCCATTGAACTTTGTTCACTTTCCACCGTTCCTGAAATTTAACCTGTTGTAATCCCTTCATACACACTTCAAAAAACTATCTTTTTCTATTAAATAGGAATCCTTGGAGCAGATGTTAGCCCATTCCTCATAGATGGAAACAACTTAGTTTGCCCTTTAAAACTGGAGCTGAGTGCAGCTTGCTCTGTCCTGCTCATTCTGTAGGAGCCCAGTCAAGATTCTTGTGGAATTTGGCCTTTTCCCTGAACCAAGAACTCATGCTTCTGAGAAGTCAATGGAGGACTTTATTGATTTTTCCTTTTGCTTGTTCCACTAGCTGCAATCTTTATTCAACTTCATAAAACTTTGCTGCTCCTTAACAGCCTCTGTTACAACCATCTTAATGTGCGCTTGCTCTGAGATATTTTAAACTCAAACATAGATTGAAGTTAGTATTTCTACATCAGCTTTATTGCCTCTTCTATCTTAGTGGTAAATACTGTGGATGAAAATACAGGAAATACGTCAGGCAGCATCTGTGGAGAGAGAAGCAATTAATGTTTCGAGTTAATGGGGTTTTCAGAACTGAAAAGATAACGTAACAGGTGTCGGGGGTACAGAAGTGGGAAAGAGAAGAAAGAACAGAAGGTGGAAGTCTGGTAGGATGTAAAATAGATTAAACGACAAAAGGAATGATGGTGGAAGGAGATGATAAAATGACTAGAAAAGAAAGAAAATATTGGTCGAGAGAAGTGAATGGGAATAGCAGCATCACTTACATTTCCTTTCAAGCATCTTTTTATTTCATTACTAATCTCGTCACCGTCTTGTTTTATGATGTTGCAACATCCTTTTTATTGTTTAATCTCTCCTGTCTTCTACTTCAGTAGATCTTCCCCATTTGATCTTTCTTCTCCTCCAACAGCTACCCTCTTTCCCTGCCTTTGACCCAAGGAAAGAAGTCTGACAACATCAGGTTTAAATCCAACCGATTTATTTGATAGTAAACTCGCAAGCTTTCAGCTCTGTGGCCTTCGTCAGACGAATGAGGTGTTCTAGTCTGCAACAGCAGATGTATCAGCACAGACTGGTTACAGATTACTGATTAGAATGCGAATCTTTACACTTCATCTGCTATTCAAGTCTCAAAGTGGCTAACAATGTGAGTGGAAGGAGCACTGAGCACAGGTTAGAGAGATGTGTGTTGTCTCCAGACAGCGCAGTAAGTGAGGTTTTTTGCTAATCCAGGCAAGTCATGGGGGTTACAGATAGTGTGACATGAAGCCAAGATCCCTGTTAAGACCGTCCTCACATGTGTGGAACTTGGCTAGCAGAGCAGAGAAATTGCTATCAGTCTCTGTTAGCCAAGTTCCGCACACATGACGGTCTTAACAGGGATCTTGGCTTCATGTCACACTATCTGTAACCCCCATGACTTGCCTGGATTAGCAAAAAACCTCACTCACTGCACTGTCTGGAGACAACACACATCTCTCTAACCTGTGCTCAGTGCTCCTTCCACTCACATTGTTAGCCACTTTAAGACTTGAATAGCAGATGAAGTGTAAAGATTCGCATTCTAATCAGCAATCTGTAAACTGTCTGTGCTGATACATGTGCCATTGCAGACCAGAACACCTCATTCGCCTGAAGAAGGCTATAATAGTCGAAAGCTTGCGAGTTTTCTATAAAATAAATCGGTTGGATTTAAAACTGATGTTGTCAGACCTCTTACTGTGTTTACCCCAGTCCAACGCCGGCATCTCTACATCAAGATGTTCATCATCAGCAATGGTATGTTGAAGATTCCGGAAAAGATGTCGTAGCTTCTCCGCTCCGGGGAAGTACCGGACAACAAAGAGTACTCTGTCCACCGTGTCCCGCGTTCGTCTTCTGAGGAGGTCAATGTGGTTTATTGCTGTGGCATGTTGGAACTGTCGATCGATGAGTCGAGCGCCATATCCTGTTCTCATGAGGGTATCTTTCAGCGTATGGAGGTGTCTGTCACAATCCTCCTCATTTGAGCAAATTCTGTGCATACGGAGGGCTTGTCCATAGGGGATGGCCTCTTTAATGTGTTTTGGGTGGAAGCTGGAGAAGTGGAGCACTGTGAGGTTGTCTGTCGGCTTGCGGTACAGTGAGGTGCTGAGATGACCGTCCTTGATGGGGATGCGTGTATCCAAGAATGCAACCGATTCTGGAGAATAGTCCATGGTGAGTCGGATGGTGGGATGGAACTTGTTGATATCATCATATAGTTGTTTCAATGATTGTTCATCATGAGTCCAAAGGAAAAAAAAGTCATCAATGTATTTCGTGTATAGCCTTGATTGAAGATCCCATGTGATGAAGAAGTCTTGTTCGAACCTGTGCATGAAGATGTTGACATATTGAAGTGCGAATTTGGTCCCCATGGCAGTTCCGTGTGTCTGGATGAAAAACTGATTGGTGAAGGTAAAGACATTGTGATTCAAGATGAAGTGGATAAAATTGCATCTGGAAACTGGCAATTGTTGGCATTGAGTACTGAGGCAGTTGCAGCAATGCCATCGTCGTGGGTGATATTGGTGTAGAGCGTCGAGACATCCATTGTGACGAGGAGTATCCCTGGTTCAACTGCTCCATGTGTGCTGAGTTTCCGTAGGAAGACCATAGTGTTGCGACAAAAGCTGGGGGTTCTTTGTACAATGGGTTTCAGGATGCCCTCGACATAGTTGGAGAGGTTCTCACACAGGGTGCCATTGCCTGATACGATGGGACGGCCGGGTATGTTTGCTTTGTGTATCTTTGGGAGGCAGTAGAGATCTCCGATGCGGGGAGTATGTGGAATGACCCAAAGGCCAAAGAAATGCAAGCTAGGTTGATTGGTCATGCAAAATTGTCCCTTATATCAGGAAGGGTAACAGAGATAGACTCTGGGTGGGATTGTTGTCAGTGCAGTGTCAGTGGGCCAAATGGTCCTTTCTGCACTATAGGGATTTGATGAATTGTGTTTGCTAAAAACTTGTATATCTCCAAATGGCTTTTTTTCAAGTAGTATGAGTTAGATTCTTATTAGGCAAGAAATGTACAACTCAAAACACAAACAGATCGGCCAAGATCTTATTGAATGGAGAGCAGGCATGAGGGGCCAAAGGCCGACTTCTGTTTCATTTATTTGTTTGATGCATTGCAGCACTATTCTTGTGAGATTTCCAACATTGTTTTCGTAATATTTTCATATAACCTGTACTTGCATCATTTGCTTAATATGATTTGCTGTCATATTTTCTATCATTGTACATGATAATCCTAAATTGGTTTTGTAATAAGTGTGTCTAACAATGGCCAAGAAAGAATGCTCTTATTTATGCAAAAATTCTAGAACTGTCATTTCCACTTGCCAACCAGCACCAAGTTTATGTGGCAATATTGTGCAGGTTATACATTGAAATCTGCTCATGGACTTAAATTTATGCTATCTTTACATAAATAGTAACAAAATCATGGGTAGCACAGTGCTGCCTCACAGCACAAGGGACCCAGATTTGATTCCTGGCTTCGATCAGTGTGGAGTTTGCACATTCTCACTATCTGTGTGGGTTTCTTCTGGATGCTCCGATTTCCTTCCACAATCCTGGATAGGTGCATTGGCCATGCTGAATTCTCCATCAGACAGGTGCTGGAGTGTGGCAAATAGGGAATCTTTATAGTAACTTCATTGCAGTGTTAATGTAAGCCTACTTGCGACAGCAACAAATAAACTTTTGGTGTTATAAATAAAATAGTCCTACTTTTAGGTATTAATACCATTTAATGCAAATATTCAGTTTATTTTCATTAGTTGCTAAAATCATGTGCTTTATCCCATTTAAGATAACTTAGGCAACTATAAAAACTGACCAGAATATTCTTTATCTGATCCTTTCAAACTTCATTTGGTTTCAGTTCAGTTGCAGTCAGAAGGATATTTCTTTAATTTACAAATTACTCTGTTCTGAATCTTGGTTAATCTAAGTTTGAAATTGTTATCATGTTGTTGTACTGTAAAGTAACTCACTTTATTTCTGTCTGCAGGCTGGATTTGGATATGGCTTGCCAATCTCCCGCCTATATGCTCGGTATTTTCAAGGGGACCTCAAACTGTATTCCATGGAAGGTGTGGGCACAGATGCAGTTATCTATCTTAAGGTATCTTGCAACATCAGTAAAGTATTAAACTTCTTACAGTTGGTAAGAAAACCAGAAGTCAATCTTTACCTGGTTTTAGATTTATTCACAAAGTGAAATATTCCAAATGTATAACTCTAAACTTGACAGCTCACCATTTGTGACCAAATGGTCACATTTTGATAGTCTTTTGAGCAAACAATAATCAAATAAATAAGTGAACTGAAGAAAAACCCCTAAAAGGGGTCCAAAACATTCATTCCAGGTTAAGCAGCGTTTCACTTACATCTCTTTCAATTTGATACATTGCATTCACTGCTCCCAATGTGGTCTTTTCTGTATTGGAGAGACCAAATGTAGACTGGGTGATTGTGCACAGACTGAAGGTGCTCAGCAAAGCAATCAGGACTTTTGCAAGTAACTGGAAGGTCATTTTAATACATAATCCTGCTTCCATGCCCATATGTCTGTTCTTGGCCTGCTGCAATGTGTCCAGTGAAGCTCAATGCAAACTGGAGGAATAGCATTTCATCTTCCAGCTAGGCACATTACACCCTTCCAGTCTCAACATGGAATTCAGCAACTTCAGATGATTTGCTGTACCCCACTTCGACATCTTTGTTTTCATTCTATTTAATTTTTTTTACTGTTCTGTCTTTTATTTCTTTATTGTCTGTCTTCATTTTACTTCTCTTTCCCCCCCCACAACTCTTTCTCCTCACTTTATCCGCCTTACATTACCTTTTCTCCTCTTTGCTTCCCTTTTTCTAAATTTTACCTCTGTCCCATCCATTCCACCCCCCTCCCCACCAACATCTTCATCTGTCACAGTTTACGCTCTCATTTTAGCTTCTCTTGTCATTTGACTATTCACATCCTTTATTTTCTTTGTGGACAGCTATTAGCAATCTTTTCCCTGGTTTCTGTGGCTATGACTCATTTTTCATTCCCTCACCCTGCAGCATAAATGTCTCTCACTTTCTATGAGTTTTAGTTTTGACACATCTGGACTCAACATCAGCTGTTTTCTCTCCTAGCGGATGCTGTCAGATCAGATGCTGAGATTTTCCAGCATTTTCTCTTTTGGTTTCAGATTCCAGCATTCACAGTAATTTGCTTTTATCCTTAAAGGGATATTGTAACTAAAAAAAAACTATCTAATGCAAAAGCTTCAGCAGAAATTAAAATATCATTAGTAGGGTATCTAATGCATTCCAGTGCCTACAGGGCTCACTGGCTGTGGAAGGGCCGAAGAATGTGTCCCTCTCCAGGGACAACCAGGTGTGGACGTAACCATGGACAAGAGGCAAGCAGTTGGATCGAATCACCCTCTTAGCTGCACTGATTCTGGACTTGTTTATGGCTACCAGTGTCTCTTTCGTTAAATAGTTCATTTATTTAGTTGATTTACTATAAAGAACCACTCCTTAAAGGGGAACTGAAATGAGAACCACCCCTTATAAGGGAACTGTAACACATACCAAAACTTCAACGAAATATCAAATTTAAATTAAAATAGCTTTGATTTGATTTATTATTGTCAAATGTATTAACATACAGTGAAAAGTATTGTTTCTTACGTGCTATACAGACAAAACATACCATTCATAGAGAAGGAAACGAGAGAGTGCAGAATGTACTATTACAGTCATAGCTAGGAGGTAGAGAAAGACCAAGTTAAGTCCATTCAAAGATCTGACAGCAGCAGGGAAGAATCTGTTCTGAGTCAGTTGGTATGTGAACTCAGACTTTTATATCTTTTTTTCTGACGGAAGAGAGAACGTCTGGGGTCCATGAGGTCCTTAATTATGCCGGCTGCTTTGCTGAGGCAGTGGGAAGTGTAGACACAGTCAATGGGAGACTGGATGCGTGATGGATTGGGCTATATTCGTGACCTTTTGCAGTTCCTAGCAGTCTTGGGAAGAGCAAGAGCCATACCAAACTCTGATACAGCCAGAAAGAATGCTCTCTATGGTGCATCTGTAAAGTTGGTGAGAATCGTAGCTGACATGCCATATTCCCTTTTAGGGCATTTTAGGGAGAGGTAATGCACTCCAGCATCTGAAGCATACAGAGATCACTGAACGCCTCAGACATACCAATGGACACATTATTACTCTTCCCAGAACACACAGGTAGAAGTGTGACCATGGAAAAGGGGCAGGTAGTCAAGTCAAATTACATCCTCAAATGAATGCTGCTTGGACCTATTTATGACTACCGTGGCCATTGCCTCCTTATACTTTGAACAAACAAATCAACTAGTTCACAGCCCATTAAACAGGCACTGTCACAAAAACCAAAAACAAAAGAATGAAGAGTCATTGTTACAAGTAAGGGGTTGGCCATTTAAGAACTCAGTAAGAATTTAGCAACACCAATTATTAATCCAACCGATTTATTTGATAGTAAAAAAGCGAGCTTTCAACACTCCCGTGTCTTCATCAGGCAAGTGCAGTGTTTTGGTCTGCAATAGCACACATCAGCACAGACAGTCAGAGATTGCTGATTAGAATGCGAATCCTTACATCTAACCTGCTATTCAAGTGTTAAAGTGGCTAACAATGTGTGTGAAGGGAATCCTGAGCATTGGTTAGAGAATTGTGTATTTTCTCCAGACAGCACAGTAAGTGAGGTTTTTTGCTAACCCAGGCAAGTTACGGGGGTTACAGATAGTGTGTCATGAAGCCAAGATCCCTGTTAAGACCGTCCTCATGTGTGCGGAGCTTGGCTGTCAGTCTCTGTTCAGCGACTCTGCGCTGTCGTGTATCACGAAAGCCCCCTTGAAGAACATTTACCCGCAGGTCGGAGGCCAAATGCCCATGACTGCTGAAGTGTTCGCCCACAGGAAGGGAACTGTTTTGCCTGGTGATTGTTGAGCGATGCTCATTCATCCGCTGTCGTAGTGTTTGCATGGTCTCCCCAATATACCATGCTTCGGCATCCTTTCTTGCAACGTATTAGGTAGACAACGTTGGCCGAGTTGCAAGAGTATGTACCGTGCACCTGGTGAATGGTATCCTCACGTTTGATGATGTCGTCCATGTCTATGATCTGGCATGTCTTGCAGAGGTTGCTGTGGCAGGGTTGTGTGGTATTGTGGTCACTGTTCTCCTGAAGGTTGGGTAGTTTGCTGCGAACAATGATCTGTTTGAGGTTGTGCGGTTGTCTGAAAGCAAGAAGTGGGGGGGTGGGGATGGCCCTAGCGAGATGTTCATCGTCATCAATGATATGTTGAAGACTCCGGAGAAGATGTCGTAGCTTCTCCGCTCCGGGGAAGTACTGGACAACAAAGGGTACTCTGTCCACCGTGTCCCGTGTTCGTCTTCTGAGGAGATCAGTGCGGTTTATCGTTGTGGCACGTTGGAACTGTCGATCGATGAGTCGAGCGCCATATCCTGTTCTCACGAGTGCATCCTTCAGTGTCTGGAGGTGTCTGTCACGATCCTCCTCATCTGAGCAAATTCTGTGTATACGGAGGGCTTGTCCATAGGGAATGGCTTCTTTAACGTGTCTAGGGTGGAAGCTGGAGAAGTGGAGCATTGTGAGGTTGTCTGTCGGTTTGCGGTACAGTGAGGTGCTGAGGTGACCGTCCTTGATGGAGATGCGTGTGTCCAAGAATGCAACTGATTCTGGAGAATAGTCCATGGTGAGTCTGATGGTGGGATGGAACTTGTCGATATCATCATACAGTTGTTTCAATGATTGTTCACCATGAGTCCAAAGGAAAAAAAAGTCATCAATGTATTTCGTGTATAGCCTTGATTGAAGATCCCATGTGATGAAGAAGTCTTGTTCGAACCTGTGCATGAAGATGTTGGCATACTGAGGTGCGAATTTGGTCCCCATGGCTGTTCTGTGTGTCTGGATGAAAAGCTGATTGTTGAAGGTCAAGACATTGTGGTCCAAGATGAAGCGGATGAGTTGTAAAATTGCATCTGGAAACTGGCAGTTGTTGGCATTGAGTACTGAGGCAGTTGCAGCAATCATTGAAACAACTGTATGATGATATCAACAAGTTCCTCACTTACTGTGCTGTCTGGAGAAAATACACAATTCTCTAACAATGCTCAGGATCCCCTTCACACACATTGTTAGCCACTTTAACACTTGAATAGCAGGTTAGATGTAAGGATTCGCATTCTAATCAGCAATCTCTGACTGTCTGTGCTGATGTGTGCTTTTGCAGACCAGAACACTGCACTTGCCTGATGAAGACACGGGAGTGTTGAAAGCTTGCTTTTTTACTATCAAATAAATCGGTTGGATTAATAATTGGTGTTGCTAAATTCTTACTGAGTTCTTACCACTCCAATCCAACGCCGGCATCTTTACATCTTGGCCATTTAAGACAGAGACGAGGAGAATGTTTTTTTGAGGGTCATAAGATTTTGGAAATCTCTTCCTTAATGGGCGATAGAAGCAGAGTCTTTGAATATTTTAAGATAAAAATAGATTTTTGATTAGCAAAAAGGTGAATGGTTATTAAGAATAGGCAGGGAGGTGAAGTTGAGACTATAATTAGATCAGGCATTATCTTATTGAATGGTGGAGCAGACTTGAGGTGCCAAACGGTTTGCTCCTCCTAATTTGTATGCATGTTTCTATGAAATTTATCAAATTAGATTAATTATCACTTCTGAGGCTGCTGAGACAATCAGGCCATATCCCTTCAACACCTGAGACTTGGACTTGGCCACCTTGGGCCAGCCCATGAGTGACAAGGAGATCCTCTGCCCTGCCCAATCCACTGCCTTATGCACCAGGTGATCAAAGATCAGTAGCATGGGGCTGAAATGCAAACAAGATTTGAGGAGCAGCCCCTTCTAATGATCAGAAAGGGGTGCAACCTCACAGCTTATATCTACATGAATTCCTCAAGGCCACAGGAAATACAGACTGTCTGGGAATCCATGAATGGTGTAACCTTTTGTTGTCTAGATCTATTGTGTGCAACATCCTCCACACAATTGATAAGAGAGGACTCCTGCATAGAGAGCCCTCTACTGGAATCCCTACTACCTCTGGAAGGGTAGGCAGCAGCCCATACAGAAAACCCCTCTATGCATGGAAATATTTAGAGGGAATTTCCACAAGACAGCTCAAGTTGTGAATCTGCAATTATGAAGGAAATTTCAGGACATAGGGCCATTGTGAAATTTCATCCAAATGTTGGCCTCAACACCAAGTGCAGTTGAATCTGAGCACCACAGTTTTAAGGCTATGGATGGCTTTGGCCATCAACAGATGCATGATGTGTGAGTTCCTAATGGCATCATCCAGTCCTCTGCTCCACTATCCAGTGTGTCTCTGATTTTGGTCACTCCAATACCCTGAGCTTCATCTTCTACTTGCTACATGAACTCATACTGGTCAAGGTGTGGATTCCTGAGCAGCAGCTCTAGAACGATATCTGCTACTCTGGCAGGAGAAAGCTCTGGCATGAGGTAACCAAAAATATTTACGATAATCCACATTGTAACTTGGATTCAAACCAAAGTTGCTGTACTAACCAAACAATTACAGCAGTACACAGCTGCAAGTCCGACTGTGCTGAAATGTGCGTAGGTAATTATCCAAGTGAATGCCTTCCACCTGTAGCCACTTCATTTTAATTTATACACTTAACACATAGGAGAATTCAAGTATGAGATGTGACGAGTAAAATGTATAATCAGATTTGCAGCGAGTTCTCTATTTCTGTCACGAGTCTTAAAATATTTATTCTTTTGCAAGAAATTTCTGTTTCCCATAACCATTCTGGAGTGTAAAGGCTGCACTTTGAGGAATGAGTCAGCAATGCTAGAGGAGGAATGTTGGAGTTTGTTTACTGTATTTTCCATCAGTCAAATAGTCATTTCTGCACAGCAGTTTTCTTGTTGCTTGTGACCAAATTTGATTTGCTATTGAGTTCCAAAGTGAGTTCATATCAACAATGAGAATTGTTGACAATTCTTAAGAGTTTGCAAAAGTTCCCACCGTTGTTAATTTTGTTTAGCTTGTGCTGCACATTTATGAATAATAGATTACATATGTTACACAGATTTCTAAGTCATCTGATTATGACCGTTATTGGCAAAAATCCTGATTTAAAACAAACTTTTGGAATAGTAGTTATGGGATTTCAAACAGCTCATGTATCAGGAGTGGAACTTGATATGCAAATCAATGGAGCAATATTCAAATTAGTACATGGAGCTACATGCAAATTCTCATAAGGATAAATAGTGAAATGGTAAAGGTGGGATCAATTTCATGGGAAAAGAGCATCCTTTTGGGACAGATGCACCTGAATTTGGTTTTTACATGATAGGGTGGAGCAGAAGTCTGTATAACATTTGGAACTTGCCAAAATTAGTAGAACATAGAACAGTACAGCACAGTGCAGTCCCTTCGGCCCTCAATGTTGTGCCGAGCTGTATCTAAACCCAAGATCAAGCTATCCCACTCCCTATAATTCTAGTGTGCTCCATAAGCCTTTCCAATAACCGCTTGAAAGGTCCTGAAGTGTCTGACTCCACTGTCACAGCAGGCAGTGTATTCCATACCCTAATCACTGTGAGTGAAGAATCTACCTCAGACATTTGTCCTATATCTCCCACCATGAACTTTGAAGTTATGCCGCCTAGTAACAGCTACATCCACCTGAGGAAATAGTCTCTGCATGTCCACTCTATCTATCCCTCTCATCATCTTATAGACCTCTATTAAGTCACCTCTCACCCTCCTCCGTTATAAAGAAAAAAGTCCCAGCTCTCTCAACCATTCCTCATAAGACCTACCTTCTAAACCAGGCAGCACCCTGGTAAATCTCCTCTGCACACTCTCTAATGCTTCCACATCCTTCTTATAGTGAGGTGACCAGAACTGAACACAATATTTCAAATGTGATCTCACTAACGTCCAGTATAGTTGCAGCATAACTCCATAGCTCTTAAACTCAAACTCCCTGTTAATAAACGCTAACATATGCTAACATAGAGCCTTCTTCACAGCTCTATCCACTTGAGTGGCAACCTTCAGAGATCTGTGGATATAAGCCCAAGATCTCTCTTGTTCCTCCATATTCCCCAGAACCCTGCCGTTGACCCTGTAACCTGCATTCAAGTTTGTCCTACCAAAATGAATCACTTCACACTTACCAGGGTTAAACTCCATCTGCCACTTTTCGGCCCAGCTCTGCATCCTGTCAATGTCTCTTTGCAGCCTGCAAGAGCCCTCCACCTCATCCACTACTGCACTAATCTTGGTGTCATCAGCAAATTTACTAACCCACCCTTCAGCTCTCTCTTCCAAGTCATTGATAAAAATCACAAATAACAGAGGATCCAGCACTGACCCCTGTGGTACAACTGCTGGTAACTGGCCTCCAGTCTGAAAATTTTCCTTCCACCACCCCAGCCTCTGTCTTCTATGTTAGCAAAATAATAGTAAGCAAAAAAACAATAGCACTAAAGAATGATAAATTCCCCAAGCCATTGTTTCTATCATAGGATTGTAAAGGAACTAGAGGAGAACACTGTACATGCCCTAACTGTAATCTTTCAATGCTGTTATGTTTTTCATCTCCCATTTTAGATTGGAAAATTGTATGTTATTCTTCTAAGTGAAAAAGGTGAGAGGGAACCTGGGCAATTGTAAACAGTTAGCCTAGCATTTGCTGTTGGCAAATTGCTGGGGTGTATAATTAAAGATGGAGACTGACAACCTTGAAATTTTTCGGAGTAGATCATGCCTGTTGAACCATGTTAAACGTTTTGAAGAGCTGACCAAAGTGGTAGAAGGAAAAATGTCTCTGTGTTATATAGATTTCAAAACTGTGCTAGATAATGCCCTTTATAACAGACTGTTAACTGAAGTTGAAGCTCATGGATTTGAAGGCAAATAATTTACCTTGTTTGGAAATCATTAGGAAATGAATTAAGTGGCATGAAGCAGAGTTAGGATAATGAATAGACACTCCAATTAACAGAATATAACTAGTATCTACCATTAAGAATCTTTTTTTAGGGTCTTGTCTACTCTATCATCCAAGTAGTGAATGGTTTAGATACTTGTATCCAAATTTATGAAACACTGGTGGACAGCATTTAAACAATGTAACTGAAAGCGTAAAATTACAAATATTAATAGATGTCTGTTTATATTTTCCAGCCATTTTTCCTTGGGGAATAGTGCAGAAGTTTTGGAAGGATTAGTAAGATGATTAACAGCCTGAATTATGTCATGAGCATTCCTTTCGCGATCAAAAATTACTGATGTGTGACTTTGAACCCAGCACGTATGGGGCAAAAACATGGAACTACTTATTGAGGCACAAAATCCTTACGTTACTAGATTGAATGAATGGGCAAAACTGTGGAAAATGGATTTTAATGTAGCAAGTATGAGATAATCCACATTGGATCTGAAAGTGCTTGAACAGTGTACTTTCTCAAAGATAAAATGCTTGAAACATTGGAGATTCAGAATTCTACGGGGTCCAAGTGCACTATTAAAATGTCTTGTTCGGGGGCAGAACATAAAAAAGACAAATAGAATTCCAAACTTTATAAGTAGAGCACCAGAATACAAGGGGTAGAAGTTATTCAGGAGATGTACAAAGATCAATTCTGACTTCATTGAATAGGCTAGAACAGGCTCAAGGGGCTAAATGGCTTCCTTGTCCCTATATTGACTTTCTGGCTTGGGTGAAAATGTTCTTGCTGATCTGAAGCTGGTGATGTTTTGTTTAAAAATGGTCCACTGATATATACCAAAGCTTTTTCTTTACAAATATTAACTTTTTCTCTGTTTTCCTAGGCTCTGTCAAGTGAGTCATTTGAACGTCTTCCTGTCTTTAACAAGTCAGCCTGGCGGCATTACCAGACCACTCCAGAAGCAGATGATTGGAGCAATCCTAGCAGTGAACCTAGAGATGCTTCCAAGTACAAGGCAAACCGGTAATCCTCTTCTATCCTGAGCCTGATGGCTAGCATTCTGGTTTCGTAGAAACTGAAGCTTTGTGTGTTTCCTCCCTTGGATCCATCAACGGCAGATGGCCAGTCCATAGTTCTTCTATTGATTACTGTTGAAACCCTTTACTGACAATTTGGAGCACTTGCAAGGTTAATGGAAAAAACTTGTAATTCAAATGCGGTTTTGCACTTCAGACTGCACTAGTTTTTTTTAAAGAAAGAATTGTGATGTGGATGTTTTTGGCCTCCATAATTCTATAGGAAGTTATATTTTGTGGAGATTTATTCTGGATTAGAGAAAAATGAAAAAGAAGCATTTGCAACTATATAATCTATGGAGCAGTGCTTATAATGAAACTTTTTTAAAATGATCAACACGATTTTGTCAAAAGTAATTTGACTTAGAGAAAGTATGTAGAAACATACAATTTCTTTTAATGATAGTGAAAGTGACTTAATTTCATACTATTTTTAAGCTGCTTTAATCTCTGTTCAATTAAGGGTTTTGCTTGACATTTAGCTCTGTTAAAATCCAATTACATTTGACTCTACTTTAAATCTAATATTTTTGTTTAAGAAATTGATAATGAATTTGCAAAAAATGAAATGTATGGAACAATATTGATGAGTATTAGTACCATTGTCCATTATTAAGAATAGAATAAAACCAAAGTAATGTAAATTGGGTTGGGACGGTTTCACCCCTTTGAACTGTACAATCATGTGGCTTGGACTGCTGTGTTGAAAATCCTCTTACCGAAGTCTGTAAGAATGTTTAGTAATTAGCTTGTTCTGAGACAGATCAGTTTCCAGTGGGTGCAATTCACAATAAAACTGCCCATAAATTGGCTATTTACAAATTCATAGGGAAATGGAAAATATTCCATTTTTGCAAAATATCATTCTTTAATAGCTTGCAGGGGGTTTCTGCATTGCATCATCTGGGACGTTTATCTCTGACAGTGCAAAAACTGAGATGATACTTTCCCACACAGTCTTTTAAATTAAAAGTGTAGAGGCTGACAAATTTTGACATAAAAGATCTGACTGTTGGATTGATTGCTTATTGTGCACCCCATTTGGTTTTCCTGTTTTTTGATCATTAAAAGCAAACTTAAATGGCATACGAACAAGCAGATCAGTTTAATACCATCAGTTTCCCATCTCTGCCAAAGTTGAAAATTACCTCCACGAAGTGTTTTGTCGAAGATTACTGAAACAACTATTTGTAGAAAATATCATTAATTTGGTTTAACAGATGAGATGCTGAGGTTTGGCAAATCATCGCTAAGGACCTGCCTTGGAGCAGAAATAGAAGAAGTAGATGAGCTGCTGTAGCTTCATAATTCTCATTCTTTTACAGTACATGAATTGTTATGTCAGCACAACCTGAATTGTAACAGGCTAGACAGTCAACAGCATGTTTGCAAGTGCTTTGTTTTGAGTGATTTATTTGTATAGTATTCACCAGCTGAAAGAACAAACTGTCTACAGTTTGTTAATCTCAGTTGGTGGGGCTTTGTAGGGTTGGCGGCAGGTAGGAATTCTCTTTTGTAATTAATCAAAGTATTTATTTCCATTTACAAATATCCTTTATGTTCATTTGCCTAATGTGGATCATAAAATTTGTCAGTTACCAAACAAAATCCCATTTGTAAGTACTGATTTTTTAAAAAATCTATGTTACATTATCTTTGCACTATTTTTAAGTTATTAAAAATGGCATGTCACAAACTAATGGTATTAAAGTGAGTTTGTCTCTGAATGCATAGATACAATTGTTGATTAAAGCAAACTTGACCTTTCAGCAGCTTGGCATTCACCTGAAACAAACTTGATTAAAATGTGTTCACCAGTGAAACTGACTGGAGGTAATATATTTTGCTCATTGGGACTTCCCTAGGCCTTCAAATTTTCAAGAACACAGCACCATTTTTTCTGCTAAGTAAATTCTATCAATGCTATCAATTCTATTGGTTGTGTATAAAAATTATCTGCACCTGAAAAGGTATGCAAGGCAATAGAATTGTTGATTTTCACAGAAATATGCATTGAATTACAAATATAATCCACAAAAGCTTGGTAGAAATCTCATGATTTGACTTATTTATTCACCATAAGCAGTGGCTATGACGTGTACATCACAGTGATTTACTACACAGACCAACATCATGTGATGGTGTGTACATTATGATCTCTGCAATCACTTGCCTATATCTCTGAAAGTGTCAAGCATTTTTATCATTTCAGAAATATTGTCAATGGATGTTTGGTGAAAGGGACAGATTCTGAAAAAAAACAAAGTTTTGACTGTGTTTAGGGCAACAACTCGAATTATCACAAGTTTTGTGCGTAAGTTATATGGAATGGGAATTTTGCTCCTAACTGGTTTAGTTACGAGAAAGCTTGTACCGTCGGTAAAGTCTGTAATCCTGTATGGGATAGATCTTGAACTATTCCATAATGATGGTGAATCTGCAGCCCATTCTACGTCTCTCCAGATTTGTTAAATTCAGAAATGTTAAAAAAAAATGGTGCCGACTTGCTCTCAACACTAGCAAAGTCAAAATATACAGCTTCATGTCCATTTTAACTAGATGTTAATTGAGCAGCAAATTTACTTTATGTAATCTTTTAATAGAAAAACATTGACTATTTAGTAAAGGAATGTCAGTTTTTATGTGAATGTTTGAAGTCTGATGTGCCGATAACTGGAATCTGTTGCGTAGCTAAAAAAAAAACCTATAATGTGCTACTGATGAATTCCAGCTGAGAGTGTGCTCGAGCTTTAAAAAAAATTGTACTTGTTAATTACCAAAACTAGTTAAAAATAAATTATAATGGTGTTTTAATTCTGCAACCAACAGCAAGCTTCAAAGTAAGACATTGTAATTTTAAAAGGAAAGACGTGCACAGTGACATTCCTGCAGCCTGTTAGAAATGCTGTTTCAGACTTCAGCCAAACGTCATACGCAGCTTGACCCAGTTTAACAGGCTGTTCACAGATGATTGCAGAAGTGACAAACATGCTCTTCATTATTTCATTCAAGGTCATCTGGAGGGGTGAGAGCGCTTTTGCAATGGGAAAGTTAAACAATTCTAGCAAATAGTTTTTTTTCCCTTTGAATATAACCTGACATTCTGCTTTTAAGGTCCTTTTAAATAAAAATTATAATTGAGTCCCTATATTTTGCATGTTTAAAGTCCACATTCTGTTGCATTATTTGACTATACTGCATGTATTTTCAAAAAGAGACATTATTTCACAGATAAAAGCTTTCAAATGTTTGATATTCAAATTTGGAAATTCAATCTTTTGGATAGTATTCTAGACTTATTTATGTAAGCATTTGACCCCAGGAGTATATTGAAATTTTTTTTAATTTGTTTCATAATGTCAGAGGTTGTGAATGTATTATCTCAGAATTAAAATTGCAATTTGAGTCCAGATGAAAGTGACATACATTAAACTGAAATGTCAAGTGCTTTCCTTGACACATCTGCAGCTTACCCATCATTTCTTATGATTTCTTAATTAATAGAATCATAGCAAGGTTGATTACTGTAATTTGGTACTATTTTTCTCTGAACAAAAGTAATTTTATGCACTGTCATTTAGAACATTAATTTTGGGCAACTCGATTTTTTTGTTTTTCAAGGTTAGCTTTAATTATTGAAAGGTATTCATAGTGTGCTACCAATTTAATATTCTTCAGCTTCACATTTTAAGTCTGATTTCTACATATAGGAAAAGCAACATAACAGATATTTTGTAAAAAATAAGAAACAAAATGCTGGAAATAGCTGATCAGTCAGCATCTGTTGTGAGAAAAGCAAACTTAACATTTTAGGTCAATGATGGCTTTTCATTATCTTAGTTGTGACCTTAGCTTACCTTAACTTTCACATTATACCCTTTAGTTTTGCTGTAGATGACTGCTTTTTCAAAAAAAAATGGTTTTGGAAAATTGGATTATTAACCATATCCTTAGTGATTCTTGTGTGTGAAAAATTCAAAATGACATTTTAAAACTATTAATAGGATGTGGTGTTGCTAGATAGGCTATCATTTATTGCTTTTCCCTACCTTTTTTAGAAGGTGGTGGTGAGGTACATTCTTGTGCCACTATAGTCCATATGCTGTAGATACACCTCTAAATTACTGAGAACTTCCAGGTGATAGTGCTCCAATGTGCCTGCTTAATGATGCTTAGTACTAATATTCAATATCAGTGATTTAATAAAACTGATGCTTAAAAATAGAGGGCCTTCAGTGCTCATTATCATTCTGGTAATATTGGACTGGATTGTTAGTCAATGGTGAAGCAAACTACTATCAAAAATCTAGTGACTTCTGTGATATGGACTTGCCCTTTCTCAGTTGTTTCCAGTGCCAAGCAGTAACATTATCAAGCAAGATAAGCAGCTGATCGCACAGAAGTATTTTTGACAGCAGCAGCAAACCAGGAGGTATAAACCACTAAATCCCCTCATTTTTAATTTTTAAATTTTACACAACAAAATAATTGGAGAGAGGAGACTGAGAAGCATTGTGGAGCTGGTCAAGGGTGATCGAGGGATGATTGAGATACCCAATGTGTAGGTGTAGGGTCACTGATATTTTTACTCAATTACTTTATAATTCAATGAAGGTAGAAGGTAAAATATCATAACTTACTTTAAAAATGTGTGACTGAAGTTTTTATACAGTAAGATTAAAGGCAAAATTTAATGGCTGGCCAAGAGAGTTGGAAAGAGCTGGGCAGGGTATTGAATAGGGTGGCAAGAAAAGTTTCAAGTTTCTGATGTCAGGATAAAAGTAATGGGGTTAGAAGCAGGAGGATTGTGCTAATTGCATGTGGCAGATGGTTAATTGGTAATGGCTTTGCATGCAATGAATACTTATTAAAAGTAATTGCAATTAAATTAGAGGCACAAGGAAAACATGGGCCTTCACTTTCAGGACCAATTAAAGCTGACATGGAGCAGGTGAGGTAGAAAATGAGCCAGTTGGAACAGTTTGTTGCCATAAAGATGTTCGTTGGAAGAGAAGAGAGGAGACTGAGAAGCATTGTGGAACTGGTCAAGGGTGACCAAGGGATGATTGAGACACCCAATCTGTAGGTGTAGGGTCACTGAGAGCAAGACCAGGGAGTGGTTGACGACCTCTAGGATATAACTAAAAAATACCTGTCATTTTCCCAGGTGCAAAGTTTTAATTGAAGGCTAGGTTATTAGTGGAGGACACAGCTTTGTCTTGGTTTTACCCTTGGTTCAATTGCTGGAGACAAAATGGGTCTCAGTCACCCAGTGTTCCTGAAACCTCATCAGAAGAGGAACAGTGTAGAGGAGGGTGCAAATAGCTCCTATATACAAGCAGCCGGACAAGGGTGGAACCATGCTAGTAAAGTTGAAGGCAACCAGAAGCCAGTGCAACAACAAATGATGCATGAACTAATGTCTACTATTCCTGATTCATCTACCTGCACATGGCTGAGCAGCAGGGGCTGAGAATGTCTAAAGCAGTCACTGGCCTGTGAGCTCTACTCCAGAACAACCTGTGCCCACTTGCACTAGAGGGAGACAGCAGTACTAGTGGTTTTAGAAGTCACTGCAACATTGAACTTCCATGCCAGCAGCATCTTTCTGGGAGACATGTGGCATGTTGCTGGTAGCTACCCATCACTACATCGAAAGCTGAACACAATGTGCTATTTAAAAGGGTAAAAGAGTTTGTGGACTTCAATAAGAATCTAGAAAGCCAAGTTACAATATTAGTGGGCATTGGTGCCATTGTGGGTTTCCTATAAGTGCATATGGCAATCAGAATTCCCTGGGACCAAATTGCAATCTTCAGAAAGAGAAAAGGATTCCACTCCATTAATATGCAATCGGTGCGGAATCACACAAGACATATCTTCCAGGTGTGTACTTGGTTCCCAAGGAGCTCTCATGAAATCTTCACAATATTGTGGTGCTACAACTATTTGAGAGTCCTGTATGCCTGCAGGAATGGATTCTGGTTGGGAATTACCCATTCAAGATCTTGTTGATGACACCAGTCATGAATCTCAAATACCCACCGAGAAGAGTTATAAAGCTTCCTATTGTTGCATAAGAACTACAATAGCGCACACCATTGGATTGTTATCAGTGAGCTTCCTGTGCATGAAAGGTACAGATTCAGTCTGTGCTGCACTGATGCTGCTGACTAGGATCTCCAGGCATGTCCATCCCAAGTGTGTGGAAATCCTCATCAGTTCAGGGATTTCCAATTAATTGCACTCTGGTGGTGGTCGGAGTCCTAAAGGACACACCTACTGAAGAAAATGTCACTGACTGCAACATCCGGATTTCCACATTCAGCTGCAAAGTGGAATAATAGTTTTGCTGTCAAACTCTGGGATAATTTGTCACTGCCATTGAAATATTATTATACCTCCAACATTATAAGTTTTCTGTTGTAAATGGGCAAACTGTCTTGTATAGTAATCAATAGCCTATATTTTGTTGAATGTTTTCTTACACAAAAAGTGTAGCATCAATACTGGTTATGCCAAATCATCACACGCAGTTTTGATCAACCAATTGCATTGATTATTGAAGGGATTATCTCCAGCTAATACATTGCAATCTGTGATTTAAAAAAAAAATTAATTGTCTAAAAGGTAAGCAACTGAAATAATTAACTTAAGATATTTCCGATGAATCAAGTATTAATGAGAAACAACTGCATTTGGATTCACTAACAAAGTTCACATGAAAGAAATGCATTTTAACAGACTTAAAATAGTGATCACTATCTCAAATTTCCCAATTATAAATGGCATCAGTAAAAAGATGATATTTTTGTAATTATTTGTTTTTCTGTTCACTTTACTGCAGCTGTGATAATCTTGAGAGAGACATTCTATGGCTTTCTAAACATGGTTAGATTGAGCATTGATATGTTTGTGTTCAAGCTTGAGTGTCTTTTAGGTGTGATGAATTTGTAAAAAAGCTATTGTAAAGGATTGTTTCAATTATAAAATAAATTATGTGGAGCCTTGATGCAGAACATTAAAAGATTATCTTGCCTATGTACGAAGTGCTTTATGTATGTTTTTGAATTTGCAAGTACTCTGCAAATATTTCATGGTTTCTTAATTATTTTTTAATAACTATCACTCCATGATTATCATCAAAGAAAATTTTGTTTGAAAATATATATGGATTTAAAATTAAAATATCTGCATTATTTCCTAACTTATGTACATTAAGAATGAATTTTCTGATAGGAGTTTCAACTTTCTTTTAAAAAGTCGCTTAAACATGCAATCTCTTCAGTCTACGATTTGAAAGCAAACTGAAAGAATTTACTCTATATTCAAAATTCAAAATATAAAGGAGCACTTTTATTGTTGCTTTATTTAAAAATAATATGCTATATACCAAGCTAGGACAAAAAAAATCATCTTTCTATGAGCTGTGACAGACTGAGTTTCAAAGTGAAATTCTGTGGAAGTGAAAAAAATCAGGAAACTAAAATGAAAATGTATCTGAATTCCTAAATATTAAAACTTTTATTTTAATAGGAAGTTGATTTTTTTTCCGTCTGATAAATTATCCATTGCACAGTAATAGCTATCATTTTGTAAATGATTTCACTAAGTAAATCATTTACAATTTCGATTGGCATTCCTTGATTCTTCCTTCCTCAGCAAAGGTAGATTCTGTTATTTGTCTTAGAATTCTGGATTTCGATCCATAGCGTATGCACCTTCAATGATTTTTCTCATCTGTCTTATTGCATGCATGAGCAAATCATTCTGTTTCAGTACTGTCCAGAAGCGATTAGCGCAATGTGAACAACGAGGGCACTCCTAGATCCAGAAGTCCAGCATCTGAACTTGCTTTTGTAACAAATTTGTAGCAAAAGATATGTCAAGAATAAAAGATTGGTTAGGGTCAGTCAGAAACTGCAATGGGAAGTTGTGCGTGGAACTGAGGAGATAGGAGAGACTGAATGAATATTTCTTATCAGTATTCACACAAGAAAAAGTCAGTGTAGTCGAGGAGAAAACTGAGATACAGAGTTGTAGACTAGATGGGATTGAAGTATGAAAGAAGGTGTTAACAATTCTTGAGTATGAAAATAGATAAGTCCTCTGGGCCAGATGGGGTTTACTCTAAAATTCTCTGGAAGGCTAGGGATTAGACTGCAGAGCCTTTCGTTTTGATCTTCATGTCATCATTGGCTACAGGTGTAGTGCCGGAAGAATGGCAGATAGCCAATGTTGTCCCCTTGTTCAAGAAGGGGAGTAGAGACCACCCTGGGAATTATAGACCAGTGAGCCTTCTGTTGTGGGCAAAGTTTTAGAATTGTATGGGATAGGATTTATTATCATCTAGAAAGAAAGAAATTGATTAAGGATAGTCAACACGATTTTGTGAAGGGTAAGTCGTGCCTCACAAATCATAGAGCTTTTTGAAAAGGTGACCAAAAAGGTGGATAAGGGTAAGGCAGTTGACGTGGTGTATATGGATTTTAGTAAAGCATTTGATAAGGTTCCCTATGGGTAGGCTACTGCAGAAAATGCAGATGCATGGGATTGAGGGTGATTTAGCAGTTTGGATCAGGAATTGGCTAGCTGATAGAAGACAGAGGGTGGTGGTTGATGGGAAATATTCAACCTGGAGTTCAGTTACAAGTGATGTACCTCAGGGATCTGTTTTGGGGCCACTGCTGTTTGTCATTTTTATAAATGACCTAGATGAGAGTGTAGAAGGATGGGTTAGTAAATTTGCTGACGACACCAAAGTCGGAGGAGTTGTAGACAGTGAGGATGAATGTTATAGTTTGCAGAGGGACATAGATAAGCTGCAGAGCTGGCAAATGGAGTTTAATACGGAAAAGTGTGAGGTGATTCACTTTGGTGAGAGTAACAGGAATACAGAATATGGAGCGAATGGTAGGACTCTTAATAGTGTCAATGAGCAGAGAGGTCTCGGTGTACGTGTGCATAGCTCCCTGAAAGTGGCACCCAGGTTGATAAGGTTGTTAAGAAAGCATACGGTGTGTTAGCTTTTATTAGTAGAGGGATTGAATTTCGGAGCCGTGAGATCATGTTGCAACTGTACAAAACTCTGGTGCGGCCGCAGTTGGAGTATTGCGTACAGTTTTGGTTGCTGCATTGTAAGAAAGACTTGGAAGGGGTGCAAAGGAGGTTTACCAAGATGTTGCCTGGTATGGTGCGAAGGTCTTATGAAGAAAGGCTGAGGGACTTGAAATTATTTTTATTAGAGAAGAAGGTTAAGAGGTAACCTAATTGAGGCATACAAGATGATCAGAGGGTTAGATAGGGTGGACAGTGAGAACCTTTTTCCTCAGATGGTGATGGCTAACATAAGGGGACATAGCTTTAAATTAAGGGGTGGTAATTATAGGATGGATGTCAGAAGTAGGTTCTTTACTCAGAGGGTAGTAAGAGTGTGAAATGCTGTACCTGCAGCAGTTGTGGACTTGCCAATTTTGAGGGCATTCAAATGGTCAGTGGATAGGCATATGGATAACATTGGAATAGTTTAGGTTAGAGGGTCATTAGATTGGTTCACTGGTCGGTGCAACATCGAGGGATTGTACTGCGCTGTTATGTTCTATGAAATAGAGAACTTTGGGACACTTTAAATTACATCCACATGAAGAGGAAGAAATCTGAGAAAATCCAAGTTGTCAAGTATCATTCAGAACAATGTTCACCATCCTCCTCACAAAAACTTAGCTGAGCAAGACTTGTATTTGTTTTGGTGTTTTTTGACACCTTAGCTTTAATTTTAAAGTTGAATATAATTCTGCTGATATCAAATATTGGTTTCAAGATTAACTTAACTGCCATATATATATTCCCAACATTGATACTATATTGGGATATGTGAAGCTGTGCCAAAACTCAACAAACAAAATGCATTTCACATTCTTCCAATCCATTAGAAGACAATTGTACTAACAGGAATATCCCCGTTCTAGTTGTTTCAGATGCAGAGAAGCAAGTCAGAGACAGAATTGGATTAATGTTTTAAAAAAAAGGTTTCCCCTACCTTTTGGCAAAAATACATGTTAGCCAGTTATTTGGCCTGTGTTGTGCGAGAGGTACCAAAGTTCTTTGGGAGCTGACACATCTGCATTTCCAGCATTTGGACTAAAGATATTCAACATTGGGATTCCACAGCTTGTCTAATTTATTTGTTTCTGGACTTTGAGCATATCTCCAACAAAGTGTTTTTCAGTTTTCAAGATTTACTCTGTCAAAATAATGCAACTCTCTTCATAGTTACTTTGGACTTGCAAGATAAGATCAGACTGATAGGGTTCCTCTTTCAGTTGTCCTTATTCTTCAATGTTATCAAATATAGTGGTTCACATCTTGCCAGAGTGGGAATTTCATTTTGTGACCTATTTAGCATTTTTCTGTATCCTTCAATTCAACCTTTTTGCATTGTAACTTGCTTGAAATGTGAATTGATGGCTGCTGGGAAGGGAAAATTGCATCTAGAACCTTAAATCACATTGATTAAGGATACATTTTTAGATTTGCTGTTTATCAAAGATAAAGAAGGAAACAGGAAGGACTAAAAGTGAATTAGAATCAAATCAGTTATAGCAAGAAAGAGGAAACAATTGGACATAAAGCAATTTTAAAATGTCATTAAAATGCATTGACAATAATTAGTAGCAACAAGGCATAGTTTAAGTTGCTTAATTTCTGGGTCAAGAAGTTGATTGTAACAACAATTACTAATAGTTACTTATGCTGTTAATTACCAGATTTGATTTGTGTTATAATTTAGGTCAGAAATTCCAAAGTGTTTTATGAAGCCCACTTGGATCATAAGTTCTGCACTCTGAATTTGGCTAGGATAAGTACAGCCTGGCAGCACTGAGGAAACAAAACTGAAAAAGTCTGCTTATAACTGCAGAGAACATGATTTTTTAAAAAAATCTCTTAAAGATACAGTAACTTCACTTTTTTGGAATATTCCTCATTGGAATGTTGGAATGATTGAGAACTGGAAAAGATAGATTCAAGGTAATTGACAGAAGGAGCAATGGAGACATAAAGAAAAATCTTTTCACACAGCAAGTGTTTGGAATTTGGGTACACTATGAAAGAATATGATGAAGCATATTCAATAAAGGCATTTCAGAGGGGATTAGATTACGATCTGAAAACGTAAAATGTGAATGGCTGGGAGAGAAGACTAGGGAGAGGTACTAGGTAAATTGCTTCTTCGGAAGGCCAGCAGAGGCCAAATGTACTGAGCTGTAATCATTCTGTGATGTTCATTGAGCTTCAAATTTGGATACAAAATTTGCTTGGGCACAAAGCAAAAGCTTAGTGTCAGCACGTATTTTCAAGACTAAGGCTGTATCCAAATAATTCAGGCAGGCTCAGTTCATGTCATACGTCAATAGTAGAAACTTGAATGTGAGGAGCAAGATCAAAAAGTTTGCAGGTGATAAAAAAAAAATTGCCATATGGTCAATGGATGAAAGCTGCAGAGTGCAGGCAAATGTCAATGAAATGGCCAGATGGATGGTAACATGGCAATGGAATTCATTTAGGAAGGGCAAAAAGAGAAGGGAATACTCTACGCTGTAGAATCCTGAGGAGCGTAGAGGAACAGAGGGACCTTGGAGTTCATGTACACAGCTCTCTGAAAAGATCAGATCAGGTTGTTGAGACTTACAATATACTTTTATTTATTGGCTGAGATCTATAGACATTAAATATGAATAAATCCCAAAACCCAGGAGAATAAGTTGGAACGTCAGTTCTTAAATGTGAATTTTGCAATTTAGTATGAGTATAGTTATGCAAACCCAATGAGGAAAGGTCCAGTCTTGTATTCAAATAACAGAATGACTAGTTGTACAGTCTGGGAACAAAGGTTAATTCTTTGTAACACCAAGCTCCAAGAATGTAAAAGCCTTAGCCGTATGCAACTTGCACTGTGGAGAATTCTCTGGCAATGTAGAATGGCAATTGCTAGCACTTTTCAATAGCGTGTCTGGCACCATTAATGACATGCCTTGTCAGATGCAGACCTTGTTGTCATACATTCTTTCTAATGCACTTTAGTGCTGTTTAGGGTTGGGGCTTATGTTTTGCTTGGGGGAAGGGGTGCCGAGGGGAATGTGCAGGTCAGATGCTATGAAATAATTGAAGCTCAACAGTATCCATCTTACTGGAGTACAGAAGAAGCTATGTGGGAATTTGGCAGTCATGTCAGAGAGGATGGTGTGAGGGAGAGCAGAAATTCACAAGAAAATGGGAAGGACTGGGATGGAAATCACAGATGCGTGGAGCGATGAGGGTCAGGGTCCTATGACTATGAGCACTCACAGTGGTGTTCTTACTTCTTCAATGTATGAATCATCAGAATCATGGAGCTTGTCGAGTTGGCCTTTCTACTGATGGAGATTGATTACCAGCAGAGACAACAATGTGCTCCGATGTACGACCAGGACCAGCACCCTTCAACTGCTCAAGGAAGCAGGACCATGTTATCAGCCAAGGATCTTACCTTCCTTTCCTACCTTCAGTTGTCTGAGCTGTTGTGTTGGAAAAGACTGCATCTGTCCAGGGCACAGTGGACCACCTTTGCCGCATATTGCATGAGCTGACACAGTATAAAACTGGAAGGTGCCGAATGCAAGTAGCGGGGAGATCATGGTGATTGGGGGAGGGGGAAGGAGGGTTTCCTCGCAGGTGTTAGCGAAGACTGAAGTGCCTGGGTGACAAATGAATGTCAAGGTGGTTGGGGTGTGTAATGTGGTCCAGAGAAAGGCTTCATGAGGCTGACTTACCCTGGCTGAGCAAAGAGGATTGTTCGTCTTCTTGCGGCACTGCTGCCCAGTCCTCCTCTGCAGCGAGTTTGCACTCACCAGGATGCCAATGCAGCCAATGGGTTGGTGACCTCAGTGGGAGGCCTTTTCCTGGGTGGTGGGGGTGGGGAGGGACGGGGTGTGGTAGAATGCATATGTGGTGCAGGCTTCTTGGCTGCCACCTCCTGCAGTCGCTGTTAACATTATCAGTTAGGTGACAATGACACATTTAAGACATTTGAGTAGATAACACTTCGTACAGAAACAAGGCAGTATTACTTTTGGCTTCTCACCTGTTGTTTTTGTTTAATATGAACCAATATTTTTATCACTGTTTATGTAGATCTAGGTCAAAACACAACACTGTCTGGCAATATAAACTCAAAAATACTAGCTGCCAATGTTCAAATGGCTCAGTTGGAAATAGTATTGATGTTTGGGATTTGTTAGCAATGGTTTCATATGACTACTACTAAACTATTATGATTATGCAGTTGCTGTAGTCTAGATTCTCAACTGGAAAATAGAGAAAATATACAGGCAAATCCCTTGATAGAGATAGGTTGCAAAGACAGGTATATATTGGCAGAGATTTTGAATACTATGGGGCTGGGGGCAGGGGGCAAGGAGCAGGGGGTGGGGTGGGGAGAGGAGGGGAGGGGGTGTTGGGGAATATGAGCGGTAAAATACTCCATTTACAAAAAATAAGGCTCTCCCCAGCTGACATTGAGTTGAAGCAAGGAATAAAGTTAAAACCTCTTTGTTCATCTGTACAAACACAGCCACGTTTTGTTTGAGAATTGGGAAAATTTTATTGGAAGCCTGAAGGTAAAGATTCTACCTAATCATTCAAATCTTCACACAAACTAATTTGCAAATGCACAAATATCAAAAGGCCCATGAACCAACCCAGTCAGTGCAATGAAACATATAAAAACAAAGTACTGCAGATGCTGGTGAACAGAACGTGCCGAAACTCAACCGGTCAAGCAGCATCTGGGGTGAAATAGAATTCACCTTTCTGGTTGATTACTGTTCTTCAGAATTGAGGAAAGATGGAACACAATTGTTTTGTTTTCTTTATGTTGAAATTCAAAAAAAACATTCATTGACAAATTTAGGAGCAGTAATCCAATGCAGTTTTATTAATACATTTGAAATTAGTTTATCACAAAAAAAACATTTTTACAAAGTACCTCTACCCATGAGGAACCTGATCTTAAATCGCTAGTTTTATTGGTGTGCAGTAGTGAATATTTTTAAATAGGTAAATTATTTTAAAACGGAGTGCATTCTCAGTGCCTGTATACTCCCAAAGAGAAGCATTCTCAAACTGCCACAAACTAGGGCAATCAATGGAAAATTTAGAACATATGAGCAGTGTTGTAGATGAGGCTAGCTTCAGGTGAAACGATTTTTAATGATTTAAAATAATAAAAGTAAGTTTTTATACCAGCTTTAAAGATCATGGAAGCAAGATTTATGCTTGATATAATTTGACTTCTAAAATTCCCCACTGTTGTACTGGTTTGGCTTATTTCACCTATTTTGTTCTGGTAATATTAAGCTGCAAATTAGAGGAAACTCTCCTTGGATGGTACAAATTGGCCGATGTCCTGATTAATTCAATAAATATTTGACACACAAACATGCAGAATGTTGCACTACTTACACAAATTTCAAGTTTCTTTCCATTCTGCTCTGTAATCACTTTTAGAGATGATTGAATCTGTAGTACAATGTGTGTAGAAATACCTTTGTTGAAAATCAAAGTGCTGGCAAAACCCAGCAGGTTTGGCAGCATCCACAGACGGAAAAACAGAGTTAACGTTGAGTCCAATATGACTTTTTGAAACTGAAATTTCTACACTCTATCATTCCAGATGTTATCAGACCTGCTGAATTTTCCCAGCACTTACTGTGTTTGTTTCAGATCTCCAATGTCTGCAGTATTTCACTTTTATATCCTTGTAGTGATGGCAACTGGAAGTAGTGGGCTTCTGTTGGAGATGAGTCAGCACACACAGCGACTAACTGGAGATCACCTGCTTTAAACTCAATCTTTATTATCCTTTTCCGTTTGTATTTTTAGTCAGTACATCTCAATAAATAAAAATTACATTAAAGTGTGTGATTGATACTTTCATTTAAAAAAAAGTTGAAGTAAATGGTCACAGGAACAACATACAATTCATCATGTGGAGATGATATGTCCATAAACTGGAATATGAATTAACATTTTGGACTACAGAATCTATGGATAGAATATAATACAAAAACTTCAAATGACATATGTCAAGGTATTAATGCACAAAGCACCTCAAGAAATCAGAATGGAAGATACCATTTTGGCCAGCTTGTGAGAGAACAAAAAAATTGATATAAACTGGAACAGGCAGCCTCTATTCACCAAGTTTACAATTCTGGCGATCTGAAAACCAGAAAAAGTCATGCTTTTGCTTTTGTCACCTACAAAGTTTTCCTGCCTTTTGAGGTTTGAGCTGCTCTTGGTCCTTTTAGTCTATTCCTGCCTCCACTTACCCAATTACTTGTCAACAAAAGAGATGCAAATTGTGCCTTGGAAAGATTCATTTTATCTGGTTATAGATATATCTGGTTTAGTTTGCCTGACTGTTTAAGTAAAGAAAATGTGATTTATGTTTTTTTTAAAACTACACTTCATCAACTTTCCCTATCAAAGGAATTCCTCCAGGATCCATTTGACATTGCATATAATGCAACACAAATTATAGATAGATATATAATTTCTATCTATAGAAATAGATAGATAGATCTAGTTGTGGAAACAACTAGATAGAAAGTCGTGGAAACAAAATTATATAATTTAAGAACTTTTGTTCTATAACTGTAAACTAGAAATGCCTGGCTAGTTATTCTGTTCTACTTGCACTGACTTTTATTGTGCTTCAACCTAATGATGTCTAATTAGCGTCCCATTCATAAGAATCTGGTAGTCAGGGAAACTCTAACATCAAATGAGAACTTTAAATCTAGCATGATTCTATAGCCAAATATACTCCTTAGAAATTTATAATCAAGAAGTTTGATAATGTGTAGAATCAGCATGCAATTTATTTCAGACAGAAACTTCCACTAATTATGCATGGTTTGCAGCCATGTTTTACCTATAAGGAGTGCAAATCATCTAAAATTAAAGTTTAAAGTTTATTATCATAACAATGAAGTTATCGTGAAAATCCCCAAATCTCCACACGCCGACGCCTGTTCAGGTACACTGAGGGAGAATTTAGCATGGCCAATGCACCTAAATTAACACATCTTTTGGATTGTGGGAGGAAACCTGAGCACTTGGAGGAAACCTACACAGACACAGGGAGAATGTACAGACTCCACACAGGCAGCGTCCCAAGTTGGGAATCGAACTCAGGTCTCTAATGCTGTGAGGTAGCAGCGCTGACTAATGTATCACCATGCCACCGAGTAGTGGCTCCCAGGGTCTCCTAATTTAGATGGGTTCACCTATTTTTGAAGCTTTTCTGATTAATTGGGAATGTGTTTCCTCTCTAAATCATGAACAAATCTAAAAATAATGGAAATAAGTTATTCTTTATCCTGCAGTATTATGGCTTGTAGTTAAAACTGAATGCTTGAACAATAGTAGCAGCATGGTTGTATAATGGTGCCCCATAGTACCTGGGACCAGGTTCAAATCTGGCCTCGGGTCACAATCTGTGTGGAGTCTGCACGTTCTCCCTGCACCTGTGTAGGTTTCTGCCCACAGTTTAAAGACTAATAGGTTAGGTTGATTGACCGTACTAAATTGCCTATTAGTGTCAGAGGGAGTAACAGGGTAAATATGTGGGGTGATGGTGATAAGGCCTGGGTGGAATTGTGGTTGGTGCAGACTTGATGGGCCAAGTGGTATCCAGCACTGTAAGGATTCTATGATCCTAATAGCTACCAATCACCTCTTAGTTCACATAGTTTTCTTCATTACAAGGTGCATTGCACCCAGCAAAGCTGAGCTGAAGCTTTAGGGATGTGTATGAGTCAATACTAGCTCAAGATTTTTTTAAATTTCTGGCATTACCAAATAAGATTCTACAGTAACATAATAAAAGCAGCACAGGTTCCTCATCCAAAGGCAAATTGTGAAAACTGCCAGAAGTGTTGGTCATTAAAACAAGCTGTTTAGAAATCCAACATAGAAAATAATCAACCTAGATGCCTGCATATGAATGGTGTAGGATAGTATTCATTTGTTCACTTCAACAGCAATAAAACTGCTACCCCAGGCTGGACAATCGGTGTTCTCCTTTTGGATAACTTCTAACTACAATTCCTTTCATTATTGGATGCCCTGTCATGATCTTACCAAAGTCTCAAATGACATCCGATGTGATTGTGACAAAGGAAACTCTTCATCCCTCTCAACTTGTCTGCAACATCTTCAAAACCTTGGTGTTACAATTGACCCTGAGATGAACTTTTGAGCTCATTGGTACTATCACAAAGACTATTTTCTGTATCTTGCCCCTGACTCAGCTCACCGGCTACTTAAACCCTCTTTTGCAGCTGTGTTACCTCTAGACTAATTTCTTTTACTGGTTGTTCTCCCATTTTCTATTCTCTACAAACACGATGTACTTCAAAGATCTAATACCCATGTCATAACTTGCACCAAATCCCGTTCCCCTATCATCCCTGTGCTCACTGTCCTACATTGCTCCCTAGTTGATTCTCAGCCTTTTTTCAAGTTCTCCATGCTCTTAATACTCCTTACTTCTGTAATTTGCTCAGATATCCATGCTGATCTAACTCTGACTTCTTTAGCATTTGAAAATTTAATTACTCCAACATTGGTGGCTACAATCAGTTGCCAATGTCTGAAGCTCTGAAATATCCTTCCTAAATCTGTCTAACTTACGCTCCTCTTTAAGACATCCCTTAAAACCCATCTTTTAACCAGGCTTTTGGTCATCTGATGAGTCATATTTTGTTTCCTAATATTCCTGTAAAGTGCCTTGAGACTTTGACTGTTATGCAGATGTAAGTTTTTGGATGAAACAAGCTCAGAGTGCTATCAATGTGCAAACCTATCTGGATAGCTGCCAATCCCTGTGTTTATGTGTTTAGACACATGTCCCAGAAATAGAGCGAGTGAGGCTTGCAGAACAGGGCATTCTTCATTGCCTTGGGCAGGATCTTGGGTGGGTGAAGCAGTAAAATTCCAGCAGCAAAGTCTTACCCAGAGCCACAGTAAATTTGCTTTTCCATTCATTATTGATAGCATTAATAATTGTTATTACGTGGGACAGGATTTTCCAGCCTTTCCCACAGGTGGGATTATCCAGCTCTGCCAAAGTTCTCTGGTTGTGAGGTAGGCAAGCTGTCAGAAGCCCATAGCCTTTGGTGGGACCAGAAGATCCCACCAGCAGCCAATGGCTCACATGGAAAAAATCCCAGCAGTGGAAAAGATTTTAAATTGTCTATAATTTAAGGTAAGCTTTGAAACCCCCAAGATTATGCATCTGAAAATCTTACATTTTACAGAGGTGCTATAATTCGCCTGAGACTTGGATAACATCATTAAACAAGGGAAGTTTGTAATATCCTCTGAACCTTTGAGATTAGAGCCATCTGGTCTGAAAAGACAAAGAGAAAGACAGACTATGGAGTTGTTGCTGTGATTTGTTTTGGGTTCTTTTAATGCCAGCAGTGACTTTCACAGAAGATGCTAATAATCATTGATCTCTGGATTTCTGTGGGCGTCTTCTTGATTATTAGTACAGCAATATCTGCCACTCCAATGAAAAACCCTCTCATCAACGTGAAAGGCAATGATGGATTGGAATTTAAAATGTTTGGAATAAATAGAGCCTGGCTTTAGTTTCAGTACAAGTTGCAATTTGCATTCAATTCTTGTTCCTACTACATAGCATGTTGTAACATGAGTGGTTTTGTCATAGGGCATTCTGGTTATAATTCTAAGGCAGAATACCTCCAAAACCCAGCAATGGGAGAATCATAGAATGTAAACTTATGACGTTTTCTCTATTTGGCCTTCTCCTGATTACAACAGTTCATTGCTGTTATATATATTCAACCTTCTCTCCCATGGAGAAGGCTGAGCTGGTATTTGGCATTGGTTGGCTCAGAGATACAAGAGTGCCAATTAGAAAGTGGATTTTAACTTGGAGAACAGTGTGCCACCTTCCTTTCTAAAGGTCGAGCATTCAGCATTGGCAGTGGTTAATCCAGAGACCTTCAGAAAATGAAGAACATTTAAGTTTTTAACATCAAGAGTCCTATCACCCATGTCAATTTCCAGTCAATGTTTGCATAAGGAATTCTAAAAATGGAAACTGCCAATATAAACTTTCCACCCTGTAATTATGCTGCTGTAACAACTGAGTTTCAAGTTTCCCAGCACTACCTCAGATCATGTTATGAAACATTGCTATGTTCCATCCAACTCTCCTTCTCAAATTATTGTAAGATATGCTATTTAACAATATGTTAAAATAACTATGTCATTTGGTGTATGGACCAAATATCTGATTTTAAGATAGATGATTAAATGCATCTATGCACACTGGTCAAATTATTTTCCACCCTCTAATCTTGCTTCACCAGAGATTAAACTTGCTCTTGATTCCCTGGATGGAATTTTACCGACTTCTGGCTGGTGGGATTATCCATACTCACCGAAGTTAGTTGATGTTTGAATGGCTTGCTGCATTTTATAGCCCTGCCCCACCATGACAGGCCATGTAATTCTGTCCCCCTGTGTGCAACTCACAAAAGAAGGGATGAACAATAAATGCTGGCCAGCCAGTGAAGCCACATCCCTTAAAAAACAGATTGAGCAGTAAAGCAATGAAATGAAAGAGATGAGACAGATGATGCATTTATATTGATGCTTCAGCAGCTCCAAGAAATAGTTTCCATGCTGCCGAAGAACAGTTTAACTCTGAAGCTAGCCCCTGCCCTGACTGATGAATCAGTGAGATTCCCCTGATCAAGGTTGCCTGACTGATGTGGGTTGAAAACTGCATGGAGTGTCTCTTTTCTGTAATGTTACACCTGTTTTAAAATGTGTCTAAAAATACTTTTATTATGAACTGAAACAGAAAATGTGAAGACATGTTTTGAGAAAGTGAGCTTTAAGTGTCCTCTCCCAAAAACATTCAAAATTTACTATGTTGGAGTGCAGGTCACTGCATTGCACAACCCACTCAGGAAATTCAGTATTGTTAGGCATAAGTCAGTGAGCCAGAATTTGAAGTGTGGTATGCTTCACCATACCCCATCAGTAGTTTGTTTCTCCCCCCCATCCTAAAATTAAAAAGTTTGCATGTCAAATATCAATGGGGCGTCTGGGACCAAGGTAAATAATGGGATTGAAAGTGTATCTCCTCAACCAATGAAGCTAAGGACAGAGAAATAAAACAGTAGAACCATAGAGAAGGCAATAGATTGAATTAGAGTTAAATTAGATAAAGACAAAGAGAGAGAAACATTGAATTAAAAGAAAGATAAAAGACAGAAAGAATAAATAAGATTTTTAAAAGATTTCAATTACTAAAAACCTCAAAGCACAATTTACTACCAATAGGAGTGAAACACCTAAGTTTCCATTGTCACTTTTCTGTGCCACAGAGGGGTGGGCAGCATTGAAGGAACATAAATATCATCATTAAAAGAGTCTCCATCATTAGGTACCAGCCCTAAGTTTGTATGGCAAGTTTGATTCCTTTTAACAGCATAAATGCAGCAATTCCTTGAAAATTCATGGGTAGGTTAACAACAGATTCCTGTTTTGAGAGGCAGCACAGGGCAAATCTTTCAGCAATTTGCAGTGATTCAGAACTGACAAGGTATTTTTACTTTGCCACTAACAGTTGGGTTATTTATGCCAATAATGGCACATACTTTAAATTCACCATTATTGTCCCAGCAAATTATGCCCAATGTTTCCACAGCTGGAATTAAAAGTTTATTCTGGGGACGATGATCATGCAAGAGCTCAAAATGAGATGTTCACTTAAAGTGAATTCTGCATTTGAAAATTACCTTCTATTTAAGGACTGTTCCTCTCTTTCCTGCTCTTTAATTTAGAAAACTCCAATTAGTGACAGATGATTTCATGTATCCAATGTTTTTTATAAGTCATTTTAATGGGATATTTTAAGAGAAAGATTACTTTTTTTAAAAAAAACTTTATGATCCACGTCAGGAGGAGGAAGTCTTAAAATTTGCCTTCATTGCTTTGTGCATTATGCCAGCCCATTTGGTTATGATACTTGATCTGGCAGATTTTAAACCCATTTTCATTGAATTAGCCCGCGGCATTTTATCTACTTATTCCTGTTAGAATTCCCCTCCGAGATTCTTTTGGACATCTCGGATGATAATTGCTCCCAGTGTGACACAATTAACATCGCTATGCCAACATTAAATATAGCACGAATTCTTGTCATAGGGAAACAATCTAGAGTCTGTTCTTTGCGATGTATGTACTGGAAAATATGTGGTGATAATTGAATTGATCAGACTTTGTGAAGCGCCTGAGAATGACGGAGAGGAGAAATAAAAGGCTAAGGTTCGCCTGAGATTATATCATTGCTGATCCTGTTCGTCTGATCACGTGCTGCAGGTTCCCAATCATTCACTTCTCGTCCTCCTCACCATCACTAATGCTACTGATGGAAGCAGAAGCAGCTTTCGGGGAAGATGGGGGTGAGGTTTTGGTGAACGGCCACTGGAACGTTGGGGACTGGGACCGTTCTCTTGTTGGACTACTTGAGGGGCTTTGTCTTGGAGACAGAGCTTGTAGCATCCGACCCCCTCTCTCCTGAAAAACCTGTTTCTGTGAAGTATGGAAACAAAAACAAAAAAATCGAATTGAGCAAACCTTCAAGCAATGATCAGATGACCTGAATATAGTACTAATGGACAATTCATTTTAACTTAGTGAATAGTAGAATGCCACAACAGAGATTTTAACCTAAACATGTGGAATTCATTGGACACTGACCAAAGTCTCCTGGACATACGCAGGAAGCAAACCTAACAACAAATGCCTTGATAAATGCTACACTGAGCAATCTTGATTACAAATTCTGTTGATTTTAATACTCAGTCACTGAACACAGCTAACTAACCCAGATACAAAGATTAGGCCGATCAAAGTCTTATCAATCATTTCTGTGATGCCTCTTCTATCATCCAAATGTAAAATTCTGGATGAATCAACTGTCTGTTGTTTTAGTGATTTTTCAAATCAAATTGCATCAGTTTCTAATTAAAATGTACGTTTGATTGATGCCAAACAAAGTTGCATTTGGTGACAAGAAGATGATTTGCATATTTTTCACTTAGGATGCATTTTTCCCATTTTATGTGCCACCTTTTCTCACATTAATGTCTTCTGGCTCCACAAGCGGAAGGTGGTCATTATTTAGATCTCATGTTTAGCTGCAACTTTTAACAGGTTATTTGAAAGAAGCCTCAGCAAAATCTGATCCTGTCCTCACCCACCATCACCACTCACAAACATACATATCCATTTTCAGGAGGCATTAATGGATAATATCAGGAGTGGGAATACTGGCCATTTTCCCCTTATCTAAGCAGAGGCTGAGGCCAGCTCTGCTTGCTTCAGTGCTGCCTTTATTGGGATCTGTTATTGTAACATAAATTGGGAATCAAAACTGGAATGATTCTGGCTTCTGTATAATGTTCAGAAGCTGCATCAAGGCCCAATCCCTCCCAGCCCATCCTAATATACAGATGACCTGCCATGCTTTGACTGCCGTCTGGTTGAAGATGGGAAGCAATTATTTAACAACAACAGACAGCTTACTGCCAGGTATGTTTAGTTTTATGTGTCAGTCTCCCAAAATCTTTTCTAATCTTGTGAAAAACAGAAATCCAATTTTCCTTTTTAATGGCAGCTATTTATTTAAAATAACTGTCTCTCCTTGATTCAATTCTCAGCTGGTCTTGTGTGGAGTTACAAATCTGGCTTTGAGGCCAAAGCACACTCTTCAGTATTGGCAGATGAACGGAAACTTGGCTGCAGTTACTACCATGCGACTTTACATTCATAGGAAGAGAGAACTCAGGAGTAGAAGTAGACTATTCAACTTGCTCTTCCATTTAATAAGATCTTGGCTTATCTGGTTGTGGTCTCAATTCCCCCTGGTCTAACCCCAACCCCCCATTACTTTTAAATCCCTTTCTTAACAGAATTCTTTTTCAAAATGCCTTTTGATAAACTCAATGACCCAGGCTCCACTGCTCTCTGGGGAAGAGAATTCTATACCTATTAACAATCCTAAGAGACAAAAAAAACTCATCTCAAGTCTTAAAAAGGAGACTTCTTAATCTGTGTCCCTTTGTCTTAGTCTTCCCACAATATCCTCCCCGTATTCATGCTATCAAGTCCCCTTTGGATCTTATAGGTTTCAATAAGATCACCTCTTACTTTTTTTCTAAACCCCAATGGATATCTGCCCAACCTGTTCAACCTTGCTTCATAAAACAAGCCCTTCATTCTAAGGAGAAGTCAGGTTAACAGTCAGTAACAATGCAATGTCATCAATTATTGTTGAAATCCTGCCTTGGACTTCAAGCTGCATCAGTAATGTGCCCTATCTTTGTGCAGATCTGTTTCGATAGATATCTTTTATTTCCTAGAGACTATTATATTGATTATGTGCTTCAGAAGCTACTGTCACTGCAAAAGAAGAGAAACTCTACAATTCTAACAGAACTGAAGATCTAATTGTCTCTCTGGGTCATACTAACCTGCAGGAAATGCAAACCCGTTTATCCTACCAGTCTATAATTTGCAATATGCTACTGAATTAAAATCATTGGATATAGCTGTAAAGCTCAGAATAAACTAGCTTTGTTGGAAGTCCTTGATGACATTCAAGTACTGTTCTCTCTGCAGTTTCATGCAACAACATGAAAGACTCTTGAGAAACCTGGGTTTATTATCAGGAGTTTCAAAGAAGTGAGTTCTGTCTAAGCCTTATCCGTAGGTACAGTGGATCTCTGAAAAATTTCTGGTAGACAATTGACATTCTGGTAAAGATTTTTCCACTAATTTCTTAGAAATTAATCTAAGATACACACCCAAGTTCCATCTGGGCCAAAAAGTTCTAAAAAGTTTCCAATAAATTCTCGTGATTTCTCTTCCCACTTTTGTATAAGGTCATGGCTTTTTTCCTCGACTTTGTAAACAAATTCTTTTGATTTCTCTTCTACATTCTTCACCTTTTCTTTCATTTTGTCAACATGATTTTGGAAGCGATACTTCTTTTCCTGAAAGAAACGAAATGTTTTGCTCAGTGCCTGAAAGTAAATATATGAACATGAAATACACCACAATCTAATTCTATTTGTTTCCTTTTAAAAATACTTCCTCATTCTCAAGCAAGCTTCCGTTCACAGTCCCATAAATATTCCTCAAAGAAAATAGGTAATCTGTTTTTGACTTTTGTTAATGCTGATCCTAAGCTAGTCATAAGTTGGACTAAGAAAGCAGTGTCATTTAAATTTTTAACTCCCCACCTCTCTCCTAGGAGTTATTTATGTTTTGTTCAGCATTTTTCTGAGCTGAGACCTAGAACCCATTGATATAGCCAACTATCTAATCCATAAACACCAAATTAAAGTTCCTTAACAGTCCCAAATAGCTAAAACATCCCCACAAAAACAGACAGATCAAAACACTTCAAAAATTGCAGGTCTGATGTCGGATGAAAAGGGATGTGAAGTATTGGGGCCTCAGCTTTTCATCATACGTATCAATGCCTTGGAAAAAATGAATCCAAAGTTAATTTCCCCCCCAAGTCTGCAGATGAGCCTCAATTGGGGGGTGTAGTATGTTATAAGTGAAAGTCTCAAAAGGGACAAGGCCGGGTTAAGCGAGGGCTGACTCGTCTTCCTATCTTATGTTGATGCTTAAAAGCTGAAGTATAAAAAAATGCAGTCTTCTGCAATAATGCATTTGGAACTTACTGTAAACCGATAGTCACTTGGAATGTGATGATGTGTAGAGGTCATATGATGCGATCGCAGGAGTTATCCTTGGGAGCATGGGCAGAACATAAGAGTTGGAAGTCCTTGATGTCAGTGATTTAAGGAACATTCTACACTTAAAGAGAAATGCGAGGCTGAGAGCAGGAGGGAACTGCGTAAGTTAAAAGGTACACAAAGTTAGGGCTAAAGTGTTACTGTAGATTGAGGATTGGATATGTAACAGAAAGCAGAGAGTTGGAATAAGTGGGTGCTTTTCTGGTTGGCAGTTGGTAACTAGTGGCACGCTGCAGGGATTGGTGCTGGGACCTCAACTATTTACCATATACATAGATGATCTAGAGGAGGGGACTGAGAGTAGGGTAACAAAGTTTGCTGATGACACAAAGATGAGTGGGAAAGCAAATTGCGTGGAGGACACTAAAGTCTGCAGAGAGATTTGGATAGGCTAAGTGAGTTGGGTGAGGATCTGGTAGATGGAGTATAACTTCGGCAAGTGTGAGGTTATCGTCTTTGGAAGGAATAATAGTAAAATGGACTATTATTTAAATGGTGAAAAATTACAAAATGCTACTGTGCAAAGGGATATGTCCTTGTCCATGAATCAAAACTCAATTTGCAGGTGCAGCAGGTGATCAAGAAGGCAGATGGAATGTTGGCCTTTATTGTGAGAGGGATGGAGTATAAAAGCAGGGAGGTCTTGCTGCAATTGTACAAGACACTGGTGAGGCCACACCTCGAGTTCTGTGTACAATTTTGGTCCCTTTATTTGAGAAAGGATATATTAGCTTTGGAGGTGGTGCGAGAAGGTTCACAAGGTTGATTCTGGAGATAAGGGGTTAGCTTATGAAAAAAGATTGAGTAGACTGTGCCTGTACTCGTTGGAGTTTAGAAGGCTGAGGGGAGATCCTATAGAGACATATAAGATAATGAAGGGGCTAGACAGGGTAGAAGCAGAGATTATTTCCACTTAGAATGGAAAGAACTAGAGGACACAACCTCAAAATAAAGAGGAATCAATTTAAAACAGAGTTGAGGAACTTCTTCTCCCAGAGGATAGTGAACCTTTGAAATTCTCTGCCCATTGAAGTAGTGGAGGCTACCTCGTTAAATGCGTTAAGTCATAGATAGATAGATTTTTGACCAATAAGGGGGTTAAGGGTTATGAGGAGCAGGTGGGTAAGTGAAACTGAACCACTTTCAGATCAGCTATGATCTTATTGAATGGTGGGGTAGGTTCAAGGGGCTAGATGGCCTACTCCTGCTCCTATTTCTTACGTTCTTATGATCTTTGGAGATGTCTGGAAACCATTTTATTTGATGTGTATTTTTGTCATTTACGTCTACTGTATTTCTGTCCATCAAGCCAGAAACAATTTCTCCAGGAAAAGTTAAGGGATATTTCAACATGGGAAGGAATGCAGTTGTTGGAACTTCAAAACAGATTTGCAGGGTTGCATAAATCTATTGGCAGATTGAATTAAGTTGAAAACTTTAGCAGATAAGAAGCAAAAAACTCCTTAAACTGGACCATCAGATGGGCAACATGACAGCTCAGAGACTATCGCTGTTGCTGTGCAGACACATGGATTTGGGCCCGTGTTTGCGGGAGTTTGCGCGTTCTCCCCGTGGTTGCGTGGGTTTTTTCCAGGTGCTCCGGTTTCCTCCCACATCCCAAAAATGTGCTCTTAGGCTGATTGGGTAACAAATTGTCCCTATATTGGTCTCTATATGTCATTAAGACGTTAGGACGGCGGCGCGGGCTCGTTGGGCCGAAGGTCCTGTTTCCCGTGCTGTGTTGTTCTTTGTTCTTTGTTCTAAAAAGTTGGCAAAAAGAGTATTTTTGTGATTGGCAATCAATGATTAGTGGGGTTTGGCAGGGATCTACACTAGGACTCCAACTGTTCACATTATATATTGATGATTTGGATGAGGGAACTAAATGCATTATCTCCAAATCTGTAGATGATACAAAGTTGAGTGGGAGAGGAACTGTGAGGAGAATGCAGAGATTCTTCAGCATGATTTGGACAGGCTGAGTGTGTGGGCATATGCATGCCAAATGCGGTGTAATGTGGATAAATGTGAGGTTATGCACTTTGGTAGCAATAATAGAAAAACAGATTATTACTAAAATAGATGTAAATTGATACTCAATGAGACCACAGAGTCCTCTTGCATCAGATGCTGAAAGTAAGCATGTAGGTATAACAGGCAGTAAAGAAGGCAAATGGTATGTTGGTTTTCATAGTGAGAGGATTTGAGAATAGGGATAGGGACTTTTTTGCTGCAATTGCATAGGGTGTTGGTGAGGCCACATCTGGAGTATTGTGTGCAGTTTTGGTGTCCTTATCTGAGGAAGGACGTCCTTGCTATAAAGGGAGCACGGCGAAGGTTTACCAGATTGATTCCTGGGATGGGTATGTCTGTCATATGAGGAAAGATTAAGTCGGTTAGGATTATATCCATTGGAGTTTAGAAAAGTGAGAGGGGATCTCATAGAAACTTATAAAATTCTAACAGAGTTAGACAGGGTAGATTCAGAAAGAATGTTCCCAATGGTGGGGTAGTCCAGAAATAGAAGTCATCATCTGAAATAAAGGGATAAACCTTTTAAAACCGAAGTGAGGAGAAATTTCTTCACTCAGATAGATGAATCTGTGGAACTCATTACTACTGAAAGTAGTTGAGGCCAAAACTGTGTGTGATTCCAAGAAAAAAATAGCTGTTGGGGCCAAAATAATGAAGGGATATTTGGGGGTGGGGAGGGAAGCGTGAAAATGAGATCAGGATATTGATTATGATCAGCCGTGATCAAAATGAATGGCAGAGCAGGCTCCAAGGACCAAACGGCCTTCACTTGTTTCTAATTTCTATGTTCTTTTTTGTTTCTAATATACCACCTTGAACATAATAAAATGTCAAAGGCACTGAATGAATATTATATGTCTTAAAAGGCAAAAATTAATATGGAGAGTCGATGAGGTTTTCGAGACAAAATTCCATAGGTCAGGTCTTGGCATCTGACGACACAGCCACCAATGGTGCAGCAAAATAAATCCGGGATGTTCAAGAAACCAGAATTGGGTAAGTGTGGTTATCTGAGGAAGATACAAAGAGAGGTGGGCAAAGACATAGATTTGAAAACAAGGATGAGAATTTTATAATCAAGGTATTGTTTACCTGAAGACCAATGCTAATTGTGTTTAATGGTATGCAGGTGATGGGTAGTAACTGTGCCCCTATTATTATTAGACTGAAACTGGTTGTTGGGTTAGGAAGTGCATGGTTGTAACGTGTAAATTTGAATTCCCAGATGCGTGCGAAGACCAACTCCAGTTGTATTCTTTAACTACTGACTTTCTGGAAAATATCAGCCAATAGAGGTCAACAATGCATCTGGGGTGATGAGTGAATGGAATTTGGTGCAATTTGGGAAAAGGGAAGTAGAGTTTTGGATGTCACCTTTATGGAGAGTACCCAGGACATTAGCTGAGTTTTAGATTAAATAATAATACCACTAGGCCATTGCCTCCATGAATGAAATTTCTTGCAATGGCAAAAGGACAGAAAGGTCCACTGGATACCAAAAGCCACATTTGCTTTCATTCTCAAATGGATACAACTGAGATAAAGCATGACTTTCCCCTGCTGGCAGTCTAAGCTATCTGAGTGCCACAACAGTAAATCACAGCTGCCTGTCACAACCACATTTTTTTGCTGCTTCTTAGTCAGATGGGCATCTGGGAAAAAGCAATGCCAGGGACAGGAAAAGAAAGGGAAAAAGAAAAGCTGGCTGAAAACTCTGGTCAGCACTGGGAACAGCACTGGCAGCTAAACCACACAAAGAATTGGGTGACTCAGGCCCTGCTGAATAGAGGAGACGTGGCAGCACCGCTGCCAAAGAGAACAGGGAGAAACAAAACTGAAATAACGAACTATTGGATCTAACTTACAGTCTGTTCATCAACATGCATTAAACAGCACAGTTCTTCAACACAAGGTTACTTTATTCTGTTCACACAACTGCAAAGAGTGGCATGGAAATTGTGCAGAGTGTACATCAGTTAGATTCGAAGCAGCAGGGCAGCATTTTGTTACTGTGAACAGGGACTTTGTTTCCCAGCAACTCAGAATCTTTGCTGCAGAGAAAAGCGCATTGTAAGCAATCCTTTCAAGTCTGAGCTAAACAAAACTGGCATTTAGTATGGGCACTGTGTACAATAATATACTAGCGGTAGGAAAGACCACAAGATAATAGAAGACTCACATTAATGAAACTAACGTTAAGCTCTTTGGCCGTGTAACCTCTCTGGAGGTTACGTCGGGCATAAACATCATAATCCCGTACAATTCTGGTGATAAGATCAGAGGTGGAGATGCCCTCTGTTCTTTGAGTGGGGACAAACATGCCTAAAAGTTAAAAAACAAAATTGAAATAAGTCATGGAAATGTTATTCAAAATACTTTATTTAAAAGCTGCAAAAGTAAGAGATGCTTCATTACAGTAGCGACTACACTCCAGAACTATTTCATCACTTATAAAGAGCTTTGAGACATTCTAACTTAATGATTTTTAGGTGCAAGCCTTCCTTTAAATGTCATCTGTTTCCTTCCTCAAACTGTGTGATAAATAAAAGTTGTGCCAATGCAGTGTGTGAACCTTTTATTTCACAATCTTGGGCCTGTCAAGACTGTTTCAGTTCCAGTGGCAGCTTCTTCCTGAAATGTAACAATCTGACTATAGTGTCTTCGGGCAGGTTTGCTCATCCAAAAACTTCGAGAGCCTTGGCTCCTTACACAGTGATGTGGAGATGCCGGCATTGGACTGGGGTAAGCACAGTAAGATGTCTCACAACACCAGGTTAAAGTCAAACAAGTTTATTTGGTAGCAAAAGCCACTAGCTTTCGTAGCGCTCGCTGCTCCTTGGTCAGGTGAGTGGGATTTCAGTTCACAAACAGGGCATATAAAAACACAAACTCAATTTACAAACTAATGTAATTTTACACAGTGCCAGTATGCCAGCTGCTGGCTGAACACCGAGCTGCACTCAAAGATACTGAGATCAATTCATCAAAGGTTTAAGCCTCTTGGCCAGACATCCAAAAATAATGTATCCTGAAATACTCAGGAAAACATAAATATAAATAACTCCAAATCTTAACATTGTCAAAATTGAAAGATATATTGTATATGAAATCTGCTGCCTCAACTACCTGTTTGAATTTCTCTAAGCAGGTTTATGGCCCTGCAACTGTACTAAGATAGCCCTAATGAAAGTAATAAGTAATGTTTTCTGTTATTGTGGAGATGCCGGTGTTGGACTGGATTGGCCACAGTAAGAAATCTCACAACACCAGGTTAATGTCCAACAGGTTTTTTGGAATTACGTGCTTGTGGAGTGCTGCTCCTTCATCAGGTGAATCACTCTGGTGAGGCCTCTGGAGACCTCTCTAAGTCACCTGATGAAGGAGCAGTGCTCCAAAAGCTCGTGATTCCAAATAAACTTGCTGGACTTTAATCTGGTGTTGTGAGACTCCTTAGTTTATTATTGTGACTGTGGTTCACTAAGTCTCCTCAATCTTCTTGAGTTTCGTGCAACTTTCAGCATGTCAGATCACACCATGCAACATTTCTCCTCCATTGTCAAGCTTGATGAAACCGTTTTTGCTTAGTTGTACACTTATATATCTGAGCATAGTAAGGGCATCTCTGTCAATAACTTCACCTTTCACCTGTAGCACAGTGTCCTTCAAAGTCTCACCAAAGATCCATCTTTCCCATTCTGCGCTCCCTCTCCCCCATCAAAACTTTCTAAAACCCCCGACTTTCTTCCTCCTCATCCAAATTCAGCTACTTGAAGTCACAGGCAGACATAGGCCTATTCTCTCATCAAGATGGAGGCCGCTCTGTTGTGGCAAAAGCAGCTGAAAAATCACAAATCCCACCTGTGAACACATTTCCTGTGTCAGGAAGCAGGGATGGTGAATTTTGTGGACATCTTATGCATTTAATAGTGGCTTTTGACCATTTAGATCATTAGCTGTCCCCATTTGAGTGGGATGTTTGTATGACTGTGAAATCTGAAATGTGCAGATTAGACCTGGCAAGAACAATTTGTTTGGATAGTCAGGATATCCCTTTGGAGAGGTAAAATATCCCTTTTATTCACTGTCCCAGAAGTGTCACAACATCAATTCTAATTGTCTTTCCCTAACCCAGGAATAGGAGAGTTGTGCCATCACTGTCACAGGGTAATTTTTTTTGCTGCTTCTAACTGATGCATCCTGATGCCAGGAAGAACATTTTGTTGAAGGGAAAAAAAAACACTCAATTGGCTCACATTAATATGACCCTTGCCTCTTTTGTGTCCCTTTAATGCAAGTTTTCTCCCAAATTTCTCTTGGTAGAAGCGACTTGCCATTGATTGGTAAGGGGGGAGGAAGGGGGTGGGGGAACCTTCCAATCCCACCGATGTCTACAGTGTTTTACATAGTTCACCCATCCTGCCATCAGGGAATCTGCCATGGTGGGATCACCTTCAACGATATCACCAGCAGGAAGAGCTGTAAAATCCCACGCTCTGTCCCACGCTCCTGAAAACTCACCCCGACTTAATATTTTTGGTTACCCTTTCTGATCTCGGCTTTTTCTCGTGTTTCTGTGAAATACCTGGAGATATTTTTCCATATTAAAAGTATACATAAATGCAAGTTGTTATTTCTAAATTGTAGGCAATATACATCAAGGTAAGCTCAATCTTCAACTTTCCATCCATTGAGAGTTACAGCAAATTTATAATGATTGACAAGAACATACCAGCTTCCTTAATGTGTTTATAGACATCATCGGATCCAGCAGAGGAGTACGGAATGTCATCATGCGCCACAAAATCAATCTAAAAGAAATTGTCAGTAATATAATTTGCAGTTTGAATAATTTCAGACTAATTAGTTATTCAAGTAAGAGTCCTCTGCACTGTGCATTGTAGCTAGTTTTTATTTTTTTTCCAGCCTAACAGAGACGTGAATGCAAAGGATCTCAAAATACCATGTTACAAAGATTCAGTGGGTATAGTTCTCACCTCATGAGCAACAATCTGATTGAGTGACATCCTTCATTGTGCAAACCTCCCGATCTTCATCTTACAGAAATCGATGAAAGAAATAAATTGATTGCTCTACCACCAGTAGGTTGTCCACTCAGCCAGGTCAGTGCCCAGACACCAAAAGTGAAAATTAGCCCCTCTTTTTTTCAAGAATTTTTATATTTATACTAAGAGGTTTCAAAAAGATAGACTTAGGATTGGTCTGTTGCTTCTACATAAGGAGGGAGGTATATTGGAAATCATGTTGACCTGGATTACTGGTTAAATTAACCATGCTGGAAATCTAAAGTAAAACCAAATGGAATTGTGCATCAGACCTGAAATATATTGGTTATCACTCATTAAGATTGAGATTGATAGGTTTGTGAAAGAAAGATATATGAGATAAAGAGCAAAGATATCTGAATGGAGTTGAAGCACAGATCAGTCAATGTCTAAATGCCAGAATAGGCTTGAATTATTGTCTATTCCTGTTTTTGGCAATATTTCAATTTCATTAGAAATTCCCTATAGATTCTGTCCAATTCTTAATGACACAACTCCTAAGAAACAAAACCATTTGTGTTTCCATCAAATTTTCAACTTCCTAAATGTTCCAAAATGTTTCACCAAGGGAAATTAATCTGGCCAAGCAACAATGGAAGGGATAGAAGGGCAAAAGCATGCACAAAGAAAAGAAGAATTATGGAGAGTTTTGGGTCATGAGTTTTATATTCAGATTGAAGGCTCTGACATCAATGATGATGAGACAAAGAGGAGGCCAGAACCAAAGGACCAAAGGCACAGCCTGGTTGCAATAGACTGCAGAAAGTTGAAAAGATTTGATAGAATGAGACAGTGCAGGAACTTGTAAATGTGGACAGGAATTTTGATGAACAAAAAATTTAGTGCAGGGAAAATTGTGCATTGAAGCTTTGAATAAGGTGGTGTTTGTAGAAATCACTTCAGTCCTGATTTTACTTTCGGTTGGCATTAATGAAGTGTACCAGACCAGTTATTTTACTTCCACTGCTTAATGAAAAGAATTTTGTTCTTGATATACTCTATGCCTCCACAAGAATTCTTACTAAGGTTTGCATATGGAGTCTTTCCGATTGGAAATTAGTTGAGGACCCAGTCCACTCTATTATTGGCAGGATTTGGGCAGGAACAAGATTAAAGGTGAAAGGATTCAGCACACATTGATTTTTCTCCTAGGTGAGCATTTTTCTTAGAATAGCAAAAAACTGATATTTTCATCTATCTTTCTGTTGAATGACACCAAATGTAGGTTTACAATATATCTGGGTGGGTGGGAAACAGGAAACAATTGCAACATAAATTAATGTTATTATTCCTCCTCTTGCCTGATCCGTGATGACAGTTCCACTGCAACAAGCCGTTAAGTTGGTTTTTATGCATCATTATCAATATTGATATTGACAGAGAACATACTTGCTTTTCATGCACAACCCCTCCCATACAAAACCTCACTAAATTTGTGCACGTCCAATAATGGAGATGCAGGGGGGGAGGGATCGCTGTCAGCTTGTGTTGCTAAATATATATAGCATTTTGTATAACCATGCCCTGTTTATAAATTTATATTACAGTGGACTCCAACGCAAGAAGCCACAAGAAATAATGTTGCAAAAGGAAGTGGATCTGTTGTGTTGTTAATGAGGAAATGAGAGAATGTAGCAGTTGGGATGGGAGGATGGGCAAGTTTGTGGATATTTGGAAAATGGAGTGGAGATCATTTTGGAGGTTGGGAGGGGGTAGCTGAAAGAGAGCAAATATAAATAAACAGGAGCTAGATAGTCAATGAATAAGGAGGACCAATGAGAGAGAAGAGTCATAAAGAAATATTCAGCACAAAGTCAAATCAAAAACAGATGCAAGGAATACAGGGAAGATAAGCTGAAGTGACAAGAAAGAAATAGACAATCTGTCTGAAATGGGAAGATAACCGGTTGGAAATGAAGAATACTGGAAATGAAGGTTTGGATTGAAAGCAGGGCTAAAGCAAAATTAGGAAATGGAGGCAGAATAGAGTAGGATCTTTCAGGAAGCAGAAAGCTCATTTTGATGGTAGGGATCTGATTAATTAACACTCAGTAGATAATTAACAAAAAAGGTGCCAAAAGTGGCATTTTCCCAAAGTAATTAATTTAACAAAATGAACCTTTTGCAGGCTGGCAGGAATCCTGGAGTAAATTAAATAAATAAATAGTAAAGGAACTAAGTGGTCGAGCTGGCAGTGATTCCCAGAGCTAATTACACAAACAGTATTGAAGCTGACTAGACCAGGTGACAGAATACATCTTCTATTCATTGGAGAGTGAGGGAGATTTCAACTTAATGATTTGGACAAGAGAACTAAAAACATTATACCTCCAAATTTGCAGATGATAGAAGGTTGGGTGGGAAGGTGAGCTGTGAGGAGAATGCAGAGATGCTTTAGCATGATTTGGCCAGACTGAGTGCATGGGCATATGCTTGGCAGATGCAGTATAATGTGGATAAATATGAGGTTATCCTCTTCAATTGCAATAGGAAGACAGATTATTAATTGAATAGTCTAAATTGAGAGAGGTGAATACTCAGCGAGACCTTGGGTCCTCATTCATCAGTCACTGAAAGTAACCATATAGGTACAGCAGGCAGTAAAGAAGGCAAATAGCATGTTGGTATTCATAGCAAGAGGATTTGAATGTAGGAATGAAGATGTTTTACCCCATTCTACAGGGCATTGGTAAGGCCACATCTGGAGTATTGTGTGCAGTTTTGGTGTTCTTATCTGCAGAAGGATGTCCTTGCTATAGAGGGAGCATGGCAAAGGTTTTCCTAGGTTGATTCCTTATCAGGCTGATCCCTGAAATGACAGTTCTGTCATATGAGGAAAGACTAAGTTGGTTAGGATTATATTCATTGGAGTTTGGAAGAGTAAGGGGATCTCATAGAAACTTATAAAATTCTAACAGGGTTTACAGAGTAGATTCAGAAAGAATGTTCTTGATGGTGGGAGAGTCCAGAAGTAGGGGTCATAGTTTGAGGACAAGGTGTATACCTTTCAGGATTGAGGTGAGGAGAAATTTCTTCATCTGTAGGGTGGTAAATCCATGGAATTCACTACCACAGAAAGTAGTTGAGACCAAAACACTGAGATCAATAAGAAATTAAATATAGCTCTCAGGGCTAAGGGAATCAATCGATATGGGGGGGGGGGGGAGGGGGGGGGCAGGCAAAATCAGGATACTGATTTTGAGGATCAATGTGATCAAAACGAATGGTGGAGCAGGCCCGAGCGGCATACTGCTTTTATTCTCTATGTTAATAATTCCATTGAAATTTTATTTAGTTCTATAATAAACCTGATAGGAAAAGTGACTGAACTTAAAAAATAATTGGTAGTTCAAGGTAATTAAGTATTTATTTAGAAGGCAGAGTACAAATAAACACTATAAAAAAACTTTGCAATGTCCCTAAAATTCAACGTGGATCCCAAAGATTTGCACCACAGTGTCACCTAGTGGTGGAAATACCTGAAACAACAGTATGAAGGACAAGTCGGAATTTTGCCGTTAGAGGATGTTGACATGCTCTTTCTTCTATTCCAACATGTTGATATGTTGAGTAATGTCTTCACATTATTAATGTTGGCAAAGAAGCGATAATCAAAAATCATGACACATTAATTAAGCTTCATGTGGACAGGATGTGAATGCCTTATGCAAGTCTTCTAATGACATACTAGCAGATTTTCTTATGATTTTGAGCATAGTAAATACACTTGTGATTAATTTTGATTTTAGGTGATAGCAATTCTGCTGTCCCTTGTGGTGGTCCAGATTAGTCATGATAAGAAGGCATCATAAATAGAATGCAAATGTTGAGAACCTGGTGAAAGCGGGAATTTGGCAGAGGAGGGAAGGAGATGCTGTTTTGTGCCTCTATTACTTGTCATGCTTCATCTAAGCTTGAGGCAATAAATATTTCAAAGTTTGTGGTGTATAGAAAAAGAAATAAACTAAAAAGTAGATATAGTTAAGTTAGATAATCAAAATGAAGATGTGGCAAAAGTTTATATGTCTAGACTTCAACATGTAGGGGTTGATGGACGTTGAGACTATCCATAATTACTATATCTGCAAAAGATGTCCCCATCTCAAATCTCAGTCAGCTCAGAGTCATTAAACTGGAGTGCAAATTGGATTCAATCTGGCACACGAAGGAAGAGCTAGCTGTATCTGGACAGTTTGCTCCCAATTTTGGTCACAATCTGTTCAAAGTTGGGTTTGGTATGAATGTTATTGTACAGAATAAGGGGAACCCAGAGAATGTAAAAGGTAAAAGAGATGGAGCTAGAGCAGCAATGGATCCTATCCAACATGTGCAATGTACCTGCTGTCTGTGAGGATAATAATAGACCAGATGCTTGAGGAGTATAAAAAGTGCAAGAAGCTATTTAAGAGGGAAAGCAGGAGGGCTAAAAGGACACATGAGATTGCTTTGATGGACAGAGTGAAGGAAAATCCAAAGAGCTTCTAAAGATATGTGAGGAGCAAAAGGATAGTGAGGGATAAAATTGGTCCTCTTGAAGACCAGAGTGGTAGACTATGTATGGAACCAAAAGAGATGCGGGAGATACTAAATGGCTCTTTTGCATCTGTATTTACTGAGGAAATGGGCATGGAGTCTACGGAAATAGGGCAAACAGGTAGGGAGGTCATGAAATCTTCACAGGTTAAAGGGGAGGAGGTGCTGACTGTCTTGAGGCAAATCAGAGTGGATAAATTCCCAGGATCAGACAGGGTCTTCTCATGGAACTTGAGAATGGCTAGTGTTGGAATTGCAGGGGCCCTGGCAAACATATTTAAAATGTCAGTATTCATGGGGAAGGTGCTGGATGATTGGAGGGTGGCTCATGTTGTTCAGTTGTTTAAAAAAGGTTCCAAAAAAATCCAGGAAATTACAGGCCAGTAAGTTTGATGTCGGTGGTGGGCAAGTTATTGGAAGATGTGATAAGGGATAGGATCTACAAATACTTGGATAGACAGGGACTTATTAGGGAGAGTCAACATGGCTTTGTGCATGGTAGATCATGTTTGACCAATCTATTACAGTTTTTTAAGGAGGTTACCAGAAAAGTGGATGAAGGGAAGGCGGTGGATGTTATCAACCTGGATTTTAGCAAGGCCTTTGATAAGGTCCCTCATGGGAGATTAGTTAGGAAGGTTCAGTCTTAGGTATACATGCAGAGATAGTAAATTGGATTAGACACTGGCTCAATGCAAGAAGCCAGAGAGTGGTTGAGGAGGATTGCTTCTCTGAGTGAAGGCTTGTGACTTGTGGTATGCCGCAGGGATCGGTGTTGGGTCCATTGCTGTTTGTCATCTATATCAATGATCTGGATGATAATGTGGTAAATTGGATCAGCAAATTTGCTGATGATACAAAGATTGGAGGTGTAGTGGACAATGAGGAAGGTTTTCAAAGCTTGCAGAAGGATTTGGACCAACTAGAAAAATGGGCTGAAAAATGGCAAATGGAATTTAATGCAGATAAATGAAGTATTGCATCTTGGAAGGACAAACCAAAGTAGAACGTACAGGGTAAATGGTAGGACTCTGAAGAGTGCAGTTGAAGAGGGATCTGGGAATACAGCTATAGAATTCCCTAAATGTAACATCATAGTGGATAGGGTTGTAAAGGGTGCTTTTGGTACATTGGCCTTTATAAATCGGAGTATCAAGTATAAAAGTTGGAGTGTTATGGTAAGGTTATATAAGGAATTGGTGAGGCCAAATTTAGAGTATTGTGTACAGCTTTGGTCACCTAATTGCAAGAGGAATGTAAATAAGGTTAAAAGAGTGCAGAGAAGGTTCACGAGGATGTTGCCGGGACTTGAGAAGCTGAGTTACAGAAAGAGATTGAATATGTTAGGACTTTATTCCCTGGAATGTAGAAGAATGAGGGGAGATTTGATAGAGGTCTATAAGAATGTAAGCAGGCTTTTTCCACTGAGGCTGGGGAGAAAAATAACAGAGGGCATGGGTTAGGGGTAAAAGTTTAAAGGGAATATTAGGGGGTGTTTCTTCATACAGAGAGTGGTGGCAATGTGGAATGAGCTGCACGCTAATGTGGTAAATGCGGGGTTACTTTTAACATTTAAGGAAAACTTGGACGGGTACATGGATGAGAGGGGTGTGAAGGGATATGGTTCAAGTGCAGGTCAGTGGAACTAGGCAAAAAATGGTTCAGCACAGACAAGAAGGGCCAAAAAGCCTGTTTCTGAGCTGTAATTTTCTATGATTCTAACAAAGACAAAAGAGCATTCGAAAAATAGCACCAATGTGGACCAAGGCACTTTAGAGGCTATCTAAGGAGAGGAGGATAAAAAGCGGGAGCATATTGTAGTGGATTCAATAGGCATCTGACAAACTGCATCCTTTACAAGCAGGATGGAGAGTACCATGGGAAGAGAAGGTAATCTCAGACATGATTTCATTGAATGGTAGGACAGACTCAGGCATTGTAAGTACTAAAATAACATTATTTATTCCAGATTGTGACCCAAAGTCTAAATTATCTCCATTGCTTTATAATAAAATGTGATGAGAGAAAGATTTCAGGGAATGAGACATTGTAATGAGGAGTGTTCAACAGTGAGGATGTTTCTCAACATATTCAAATATAAAAATATAAAAGGGATATAGGAGCAAAATGACAATGCAGTATGAGACCACAAATTGCTAAAGGTGGAAGGGGAGGTTAAAAAATAGTTAAAAAGGCAAAAGGGATCCTGGAATTTATAAATGCAGGTACATGGGACAGAAGTAAGCAAGTTATGTGCCCTTTTATAAAATGCTAGCTTATCCTCAGTCAAAGTATTGGGCAGGATTTTATGGCCTTGCTCATCCTGAACCATAAAATTCTGCCTGAGGTCAACAGATCTTTCCATGGTCTGTTCGTCGTCCGTTCCAATTCCTGTGCCAGTTGGGATGGTAACATTCTGGCCATTGGGTCCAATTCCAACGTGACACTTTGGGAAGGATGTTAAAGCTTTAGAGAGGGTGCAGGACAGATTTACAAAAATAATTCCGTCTATGAGGAACTTCAGTTATATTTATGTGGATAGATTGGAGAAACAGGTTGTTTACTTCAGAGAAGGTTGAAGAATTTGATCCAGGTGTTCAAAATTATGAGTGGTTTCGGCACAGTAAAGAAAGAGAATCTGCTCCTACTAGCAGAAAGGTTGGAAACCAGATGACACTGAATTAAGATGATTGGCAGAAGCAGCAATTGCCATGCAGTATAAGGGAAAGCTATCTTATGCCCCGGATAGTTAGGATCTGAAACTGAGGGTGTGGTGGAGACTGTTCATGTCTTTCATTTGTTATTGAAGAGAAATTCTCAAGCACATCCGTGCAAGCCATCAAGGGATTAAATTGAGGCTGAGAAAAACAAATGAAGTGCTTTACTGGCCAAATGTGAACAATGAAATTAATGACCACATCAGCTGATGTGGTGCTTATAACAAGTGCCAAGTGAAACAAGACAGAGAGCTGCATTAATGCACAGTATTCCAGACAGATCATAGATGAAGTTGGGAGTAAGCCTTTTCACTATAGGAATAGATTATCTTGTCACTGTTGACTACTAGTATAACTATAGAGAGACAGACCAACTTATTTCACTAACAACAGGAGAGGTAGTAAATTGCCCATGAGCATACTTCAGTCATTATGGCATTTCAGATATAGTGATGAGTGACAATAGCCCTTGGTTCACAATGAAGAATTTAGCCACTTCATAAGTGATTGGGAAATTCAACACTATGCCAGTTGAGTGAATGAAAACTATCAAAGGACTCGTCAACAAATCGAGTAAATCTAGCACTGACGTATACAAGACAATCTTCAAGTGGAGAAACACATTGACCGAAGGCACTGAAGCTAGTTCGGTCTGAATGTCAATGTCACACAGCACAGCAAAAAAGCCACTGAAGCCAGAAGTTGTAACAGGCTTGAGTGAAAAAGTCAAGATAAATAGTGGAAAGCTAAATTTAAATATGACCAGACTGCCAAACCATTGCCAGAGATGAGCTTTGTAGAGTCAGTCAGGACACAAACCATCAATGTTCCCAAAAGGGGTCAGGCCATGTGGCAATTTGAGGCATACACAGAACAGTTGTCATTCCCCCTCCCCCCCTCAGAGAATATGAATAACCAAATATACTGGCACAACCTCAGTTTTATATGAACAGTTAGAAGCTGGTCCTTCATTGGTGGCCAAACAGTAAGATGGGGCTTACCAGCTGGACAGCATATAGAATCACCATCAATCACTCCCCAGCAGTACACTGGTGCTCAACAATAAAAATCTAATAACAACAGTTACCACAGCAACAACAAGTGCCATGGGAATGACACTTCCTGAGAAGAAACATCACCCAGATGAACAGCCATGACAATGTGCACATGTACCATTAAGACACCTGCAAGATTTAATATTTGTGTGCAATATATATGCAGTGACTGATGAGAATAACAAACAGTTTGTTAATGCATGATGTTAAGAATTGAGGAAAATTAAGATTAAAAACAAAATTGGGATAAAATAAAGGAAGGGGATAAAAGAGGACTGATAAGTGAAGCTGTCTGAAGAGATTTTTTTTATGCGAATTACAAACCAGTTGGAAAAATAAGTGTTTGCCCAGGGGAATAATGATGGTGTATATAAGAGGTTATTTTAAAGTTGAGAGACAAAGGAATTGACACTTATTGGCCAAGCTGGGTCCACAGGGTAGGTAACATCAAAGGGAAAGAATGAAATATACATAGCACAATAACTGGAGAAAGGGACACATTAGAAGCAGACACTACTGCAGCATAACTAACTGGCTGTCCCGGAAACGTTGCTAAATGTTTGCTGTTTAAAATCCGAAATTCAAACAGAAAAGTATTCCTCTACTGAAACTGAAGACAGCTTTCCCCAAACATGGATAAATAACCTGTGGGTGGTAATTAACCTGCAGGATTTAGCTCATGGAGTTATCTAATATTGTTTGGGAATCAAAGGGGTGTTTCTCAGAATTCAGAAAATGTGAGACTAGTTGAGTTGCTCTTGCAGAGAGCTGGCATGGATATAACAGGCTGAATGGTCTCCTGTGCTGTAATTTAAATGATTGTATTCTATATTCATTAGGTGTATAGATAATATATTTATTCTTTGGTCCAGCGCCTTTCATTAGTTGGATTGATGTTCTCCTACTGCTTGTGGCATCCTACGTGAACTGCAGATCAAATCCATATGAAATATTGGGGTGGGCCTGGCTGTTCACTGAGAAGTAGCTGTTTGAACCCAGTCAGGAGAGGTGATCACAGGAAGGCATAGTGGCTGCCTGCACTGGGACCCTGGTCCTTTTCATAAGTATTGGGCTGCAGTGGCATCTGTTTGCTGATGTCCTGCTGCAACTCAGGATTCAGTCTGCAGCATTAAGAATGGAAATATAGTGAAGCCTTGAGGCTTGGGCCACTGTAGAGCAAAGCAAGGCTGCTTGGTGGGAAGCTGCAAGATGCACATGGTTGTCAGATCCAATGGCACAAGAAGTAGGAACATCTCTTCCTTCCTGAGTCCTGCTACTCAGTGGCTGACCAGCAGTTGATGGGAAAAAAATAGTGCAGCGGCTTTATAATTAATTTTACTGACAAGTCTGCCCCAAACTCGTAAGATCATGCCCAAGAACAATGGAGAATGCTGTTCTGCGAGCTTCACCTGCCCAATTTCAGGGCGGGCGTGCCAGTAAAATCAAGGCCTACAACATCTCAAATTTCTTAAATTTGAGTGACCAATAAACTAGATAATCAGGTTCAGTAAAACAAAATAGTGAATGAACCTGGGCCAATCACACTGGTTCACAGTCTGAACTGTCACATATGGATCAAGTTTTACATTCTATGGAAGAAGTGACACATTTTTAATGTGTTTTCATTTTAGGAAATTTCTGGTATCAATGTTGGTGAAGAAATTAAACATTCAATTGTGATAACAAGTATAAGGTTAGTGAACAGAAGCCAAATTTGGTTATGGACCACCTTGCATTACAATGATCAGCAGAAGGTATTTTCTACAGTTATTGCAGGTTGAAATGAGCTTTGAAAATTTGTGTTATTTAGGAAGCAATGTCCCCTTGCGGTTTATTCTAGGCATGGAGTAATTTACCACTAACTTTCTCAAACTAGAAAATTAGTCCACAGCCATAAACATTAACCTGTGTAAATATTGACTCAGAGCACACAGACACTTGGTGGAAGGGGAAAGGACCATTGCGAAACATACCTTATGTTTTTCAAGGAATTCTGGAGATAGCGTCCACGGTGCATCCCTGATAACTTCATCAACATAGCGGCAATGTCTCAAGGCATCATAGCGCTCAATCTCATTCATGACAGTGAAACCTTTGTATTGATGTGTTAGATCATCGCTGCACACTGAGACCAAACACACACAAGTAATCCTGATAAGCAATCCATAATACAGGCATCCTATTGACATCAATACTGCTCCCACTACCACTTTCAATGCCTGTCACCACTTCTTTTTGCAGATATCTGTACACTTAGCAACATGAAAAACGACCTCATTAAAGTAGGTGAATTTGTAGAAGATTTTATGAAGCAACTCATAGCCCTCCAATTTAATAATGGCATTAAGATTGCGTGACTGGATAACATGTAACTGTTTTGAACTCCTTATTTCCCATTCTCATGTCCAGCCCAGGCATTACAGGGAGATAGCAAGCACAGATGTCAAACATGTGGGAATTAGGCAGAAAGTTAAGTCACTTCAGGCCACTCTTAAGCATGTTCTAGCTGCAGGTTAAAAAGTAGCAGTATGGGGAATAGGTGAGACCTGTGTTGGAATGAGGCACGGCGTAGTCAGGAACAGAGGGACATCACACAAAATATTTACACTATTCTGTTGAGGGACTGTGGTTTTAAAGATATTCTAAGTCATTGTGTTTGTCAGAACATATCTTAAGACTAGTTGCTTTGCAAATAATTTACATGTCTCTTCCTGCATGACTCTTCCTTTGCTTTCATGTCAGATGTGTTGGGCACAAGATTGATTGTGTCTGCTGTTATTTAACCATCACTTGCAATGAAAGATCTATAGCTTTATCTTACGATCAAACTATTAATATACCTGACAGTACTTTATCTTGTCATTAACACTAATGTATTCCTTAATACTTGCATCAAAGAAAAAAATTGCTTGTTGCAAGAACATTTTGATTACTGAGCAATGGATCTGTAGGAGGATATGAGCAGAACTGTCAACACTGAGGGAATAATAGAAGTGACATTTGAGAAATGCAAGAATGATACAGATTGTAAATCCATTTAAGGATTTGAAGCTGTGCTTATATTTCAGAGTGATATCATCAAGAGTGGTTATATTTTTAAACCAAAAGCTGAGTGACATTTGGCAAGTATGAATGTGTGATAGAAACATCTAGAAAACAACATAAAAATGTATGGGAGTTAACATATAAAGCAGGCACATTTATTAGCACTTTCAAACTGATGTACTATTCACATATGGAACACCATCAGCGCACTATGACTGATGGATACCCAGGAATGGAAATTGAGTCAGAATTAACTCTCAACTGAGCCATGGTAGCAGTGTTTCACCCAGTGAAGGCAGATTGGCCACGCTAAATTGTCCCTTAATGTCCGGGGGACTAGCATGGTAAATATTTACGGTTACAAGAATAGAGCCTGGGTGGGATTGCTCTTGGTGCTGGCTCAATAGGCTGAATGGCTTCTTTCTGCACTGAAGAATTCTATGAAAGGATAAGCACTCTTCTGCAGAAACCATAGTCTGTGGACCACAATGCACCCCTCTCCCAACAGATGTGCTCCAAGTGAGCGGCAGCACTGTTAGTCCACTATGGGAAATGGATACAAATAAAAACAGTGGAGAAATATCTATTCCACTATGCTGAGTGCACAGTCCTCACAGTTTCCAAATAACTCTTTGGGTCACCCACAAGAGTTACTTGGCTTTGCACATTTTGTTTCCATTGGTTTGTCCCTCAGTTCTTACCTCCGACAAGTAAATAGGTATTTGGGAAAAGATTTTTGGCCTGCATCAGAGCCCGAGCATGGCCCGAGTGAAAGAGATCGAAAATTCCATCGGCGTAAACTCTCACCGGTCTGTCAACTGTAAAGGGATAAATCAGCACAAGTTAGCATGGCATTGGGAGCCATCAAACATATTGCATCAGTGAACTTCAAATACAACACACAATGTTTCAGCTGAAATCACAAGCTTTGCTGTAATATTTTCTCTATTCCTGTTACCTAAGATGTTAGGCCATAAAATTTGGCTTCATAGGATTGCTGGTGTTGGCACTACGAGAGCCAGGAGTCCCAGAAATAACAGCCAATCCACTTCCAGTCACTTCTAGTGCCCACACTGTAAGGATGTAAGTGCAGATGTGACTTGTATGTTCCAGAAGCAGACAAATGTTGACATCATTCAGCTTTGAAATGATTTTGGCATTTGATCTGCTACTTGCATCTTGCAGATCTTGTTAACACCCTCTTAATATTTCCAAAATATTTCTCAAATGCGTGAGGGACTCAATCACCCACATAGGTGCTAGCTAAAGGCATCAGCATTGGATTTTCAGGTGAGATGCTTTTGACTTTTACTTGCTGTAGCAGAGTTAGTGAAAGTGCTGTTCACTGTGCTGTTAGAGAAAGCCTAAAAAATTGTTTGATTCAGGAGGAGTGGTGCTGAGCTCTTCCAAGCCCAGTGGAGTTTGCAATCTATCAGCAGAAATCCTGCTGTTGCTCATGGGGATTATGGTTACAATTCTTTTTGGGCTGCAATACAACAGGGGCATGAAATACAGACCACAGAGAGGAGAAACATTTACAGAACGAGAGCGAGGAGAAGAGCTCATAAAAAAAACAACTATCTACAGTATTCAGAGAGTGCTTTTTCTACCTCTACTGCAGTCAGGAGCAGAGTCTGTGATGGCCATGATTCACCAAAGAGATGCTTCCTGAATTGTGCCACCTTCTGCTCCCAGTGGCTATGAAATCACCCTCAATTTCCACATCAGCAGGTAACAGAGGCACAGTAAGAGAGGAATAGGGACCAGAGAGAGAGAGGTAGGAAGAGTAGGCACAGGGCATTGGCAGAATTTCCAATGATGCAAAGGAGTCATTAACTACACACACATGGCAGTTTGTGTGCCAGATCTCAATGGGCAGATGTACTACGACAACAAAGCGTTCCACTTGCTTAGTATGCAGTTGGGATATGAATACAGAACATCATAGTGGTGAATGTTACTATCTTTGCAACAGCCACAATGCTGACATGCTGCACCAGTTAGTCATTCCTGCCACACCCTAGCCTTTATGGCAACCTGAGAGTGGCTGACAATGGGCCATCCATATGGTTCATGACTTCTCTCTGCTACCTAACCTCACGTGGCCAACATCATACAATGAGAGCCATGGAGTCACCAGGGTTGTCATGGAGCTATTGTTTGGCTTTTTAAAACATTAGGTATTGGCTGAAATCTCCATGGAGTTTGTAGATCTCCAGCAAGAATCAGGGCAGGATATTGTTTAACTGCTGGAAAGTTGGTGAGAGACCCAAGTCTTCAGCAAGGCCCACCGAACCTGAATGAGGCAATGGTGAAGGCACTGGTGGGCCTTCCCCTGGGATCAAGAGGCTGAGAGCAAAAACTTCACCTTCAGTGAGCTGTCAGCCTCTTGCGCTGAGAAAGCCGCTGAAGAGATTGTAGCAGCCTCCACAATCAAACACTATACATCTTTGATTAGGGAACCCTCCCCCCAACTCCCACCCCCTGCCTTGCTATAGAGATTGAAAAGCTGGCTACACGGTTTTAGCTGCCATGCGTGCCACATGGTATTAGACCTGTCAGCAGTTGGGTTAATAACAGTGGGTGGAAGCCCTTGAATGGTTATTAACAGCATGTGGTGAAGAGGTCAGCCTTGGTTCTTCTTGTCAAAATGTAATTCCAACGGAGAGGGGGGGAGGTAGAAGTATTCACCAGGGTATAGGCCATCTCATCTAATTAGCTGCCCTTACTGCCTCCAAGCTCACCACCAGTGAGAGCTGAAGATGTCTTTTCCAACTGACCAGCAATAAAAAGTATTTGATTTTTCAAAAGCTACTCTTGTCTTATCCCAGAAGTACTAAACCCAGTTACTACACCTCCATTTCCCAAGGTTAACTAACTCAGTACAAAACCTGGGATTTCCCGTCTGCATGGTCAATACGTGCAACAACATGCACTGTGCATGTACCTACACCCCAGGCGACTGCAGCAAGAAGAAAACACACCACCTCCTACCTCAAGGGCAATAGGGATGGGCAATAAATGCTGTCTAGGCAGCAATGCCCGCACACCAAAAATGCATTTTGAAAAATTGACCATTATTGGAAGAACTAGCCTTATTACATTTTCACTGAATGCATTGATATAGTAATTTGATATGATAAATTAATTGTACTATATTCACAATGGTATTATTTATATCAAGGAATGGATTAAAGTTTGTTTTACAGGGACTCCATGAGGAACCATTTAACAAAGCTGCTTTGGGGCAATTTTTCTATTTACCACCTGGGCAGCAATCTGATGGATTGGATCATTGATCCATGGTAGAACTGATCCTGGGAAAAAACTCATTACTAGTAATGCTCTGGCTCTTATTACAAGGCAAGTGTAAACCAACTAACGGCAACAAGACTGAGTGGACAGTGGGGAAAAGGCTTTCGAGGATGATGATGCAATCAACAATGTCAATGAGAGGTCAAAGGGGAAGAAATCAGAAAATGCACCATGGTCACAGTCAAAAAAAAAAGGTTATTTGCGATTTTGATTAGATTCTTTTCAGTGTCTGGGAGTGGACAAACATGGAGATAGTTGTTAACTGATGGGAAGTTGGATGCTGGAAGGTCTGACAGCTGATGTTAATGAGGTCCAGGCTTTCAGGCCTAGGCATCTGTGGGAAGAAAATGAGTGTTTACGAAAAGAGTGCATGAATTCCTCACACAGTTGTTGGAAGTGTGTGTGTGGAGATCTAGGGGGAGGGAAAAGAAAGTTTAAGAAGATAGCTGGGAAGTGGAGAAAAGAAGCTAGGTATTTTGCTGCTCAGAATGGATAGGTTGGCAAGAGACTGACTAATGCAATAAGGTTCTTGCTTGGAAGGAGGCCACACTGTGACCTTCAGAAAATACTGAGAGAGGAGTGATTGCAGACTTCACTGACAAATGGCTATGATATGATGAAGTCAATAAAATATTTTCCAGATCTTAGTCCCCAAGCCCAATTTGTACTGGCATAACCTCCTTGAAAATATCATAAACATAATAAGAAGCAATTTATATGTTAGGAAATCAAAGACTAACTTGGTGTTCCAAAACGGGCCTGGACGATAGTTAATCTTTCATGAGGGGCCTTGCATTGGCAGCTTGTTTCGTCTGCAAATGCAGCAGGTTCAGTCAATGTCTGAAGAGAAAAACAAGGGAAAAATAAAGATTAGGGCATACTCTTTGGCACTTTAACATGAATTACTTCTGACTGCTATAGAAAAGATGTACAATACTTTATCAAGTGATTGTTCAATTTATCTGAGACTCTGACACTTTGTATAACATCTTTGCATCTAACCATTTAATATCTGCAAAAATCATCTCTTTTATAAATCTACATTCTACATCAAGACTATTTTGAAAGTCTACTTAACTCAGCATATTTTACAAAAATATTAAGACGAAACACCTTTAATGATAACAAAGAATCACAGGTACATTGACACTTTTTTATTAACATGATGACGTGTGTTTCAGTGGTTTATTTTTCCACTGCAGCAATTTATTTGGGTTGCAGTTAAGGCCTTCTTGTCGCACAGTAAACACCAAGGTAAAGACATAGGACAGAACCTTAGAGCCATTCATGCTGGTGGAATTTTGTGGTGCTGCTGCAGTATACAGAGATTTGGCTGGATGCCAAATCTCCGTCTTCGCTGCAATGGCAAGGGGCATGAACAGTTGGTAAGATCATGTCCATAGAGTGCAGATAGGAACATAGCAATATTCAAAAGAGGAATTGGTTATTCAACCCCCTAATCCTGATGCACAATTCAATTAGATTATGGCTTTAATAATTTTTTGTTTTGCTTCATAACTTTTGATACAGTTGCCAACAAAAATTCTATCTATCCCAGTCTTCAGGGCTTCAATTGTCCCCACTTCCAAAATCTTTTGGAAGAGAAAGTTTCAAATTTTTTACATCCTTTTTGCATGTGGTGTTATTTAATTTCACTCATGAATGGCTTAAGTCTAACTTTAAAATTATACCTTCTTGTTCTCGATTCTCCCAGCAGATGAAGTGGTTTCTCTGTATCTACTCTTTCAATCTCCTTTGTAATTTTATACACTTCAATCAGATCAACCTCAATCTCCTATAAACAAGGGACTTCAAGCCAAGTTTATGTAACCTGTCCTCATAATTCATCTTGGTAAGCTTGGTATCAGTCTGCTGTGTCGGGGTTGCACCGCATTCAAAACAAATATATTATTTCTGATGAGCAGTACCATTTGAAAGCTCCTTGGAACATCAATAGCATTGAACAATAGGCCACACAAGATGACAACACAGCAAGGAACAAATCATTATTTCCCATGTTTAATGCCAAATCTCATATTTCCATTCACTTTATTTGGATTTGTGATTTTTTAAAAATATTTGCAGAAAATTTGTATTCTATAAAACTACACTCAAGTTAAAATGTTTACCTGCAATAAATACAAAATGCTCATCTTTCTATAGCACGCGTTAATGGCTGTTGAACAATTAAGGTGATTTGATGCTGACAAAGCTGAGAGGCTCACACTTACAGCACTTGACATTATAAGCGAAATAGCTCTCTGACCGAGGCTGCGACATAAACCTGCTGGTTCACCCACCACACTATTAGGGAGTGAATCACAAACCTGTAACCTAATTGAGGGGTTCAAATGACATAAACTGCTGCAGTTTATAACAGGAACTCAAGTTTCAAGGACGAATTACACCTTTGAAAATGTCTCACTTGCCAATGTTACATTTCTCACAAAATGTGCTTTCTGGGCATGAGCTGCTTTTGAGACCTTTGTCTATGCTAAAGGTATACAAGTGTAATTTGTTGTTATCACAGCACCAACTATGATTCACATGACTCCATTTGGAATATTAAAATCCTTGATTCCAATACTAAATGTGTGGCCTCTTGGGATTCAAAATTGCATGAATCTTTTCCCCAGTAGCTTATGAGATTTTTCATTCTACAAATAGAATTCTGAATGCTCCAACACATGCTCTGGTTTATCTTTAGTTTATATTGAGGCCCTTGCGCTGTAACCTGAGAGCTACTTTCGATTACATCAGATTTAGCAGAATGAAGAGATCTACAAAACCATTGCACTATTTCTTTTTAAACAAGCATTTAAAGCATGCATACATTGTAGATTAATGATTTAATTTAAACTGACTTAACATTTAATATTGGTTGGTTAATGTAGGGTAAGAAAATTATTGCCCTGCCCATTTGCCCCATAGCTTTCTATCACCCTCTTTAAATATTTATCTATGCTTCCCTTAAAAGATACAATTTTTTTCCTCTTCCATTCAATCTGACAGACAATTTCATGCTGTAACACCCCTATGGTTTAAAAGAATCTCTTAATCCTTATGCTCACTCGTGATTTTAAATTGATAACTTCCCCCATCTCTGATTCTCAAATCAGACAAAATAGTCTCTGCCTCTCAAACCCCTTCACAATAGTAAAATGCTCAACTAAATTTCCTTTTTGTTTTCAGCGTTCCAGTGGAAGTACGTTTAAGACTCTTGTCATTGTTGTATGCTGCCATCATTGTGCTTTCTATGATCTTAACGTCCTTTCTGTACTGAGGTATCATAAACAGGATTGTGACTTTGATCAAATCACCTTTGCTGTTGTACTCCAACTTACTTACAAAATTCCAAATGCCGTTGACCTGTCTAATAGGTCTTTTTACAAAACAGTTGCACTTCCAAAGAATTCTGTACACCATCATCAAGACCACCAATTTCCATCTCTGAAACAATGCCCAACTTCCTCAGCTGAAACTCTTATCCATACCGGGTACCTAGAGATTTGATTCCAACACACTCTTGGTCCGCCTCCCACATTTTACCATCCAGGAACCTGAGGTCATCCAAAGCTTTGCACTCAAGTCCTGCTCTTCCATCATCCCTGTGCTTTCTGACCTAACTGGTTCCCAGTTAAACAACTCTTCAATTTAAAAATTCAAAGCTTGTTTTCAAATCTCTCCATAATCCATCCCTTACCTCCCTGTACTCTCTGTATTTCTATATTCTTCCTCACCTTGGAATACTTGCACATCTCCAGTTGTCTTCTTGATCATCCCAATTTTAATCATTCCACCAGTGGTGGGCATGCCTTCAGGTACCTAAGCATAAACTCTGGAATATCCTCCCTAAAAACTCTTTGCCACTCTCTCTCTTTGCTTCATTAAGATGCACCTTAAAATTTACCTTCATGACCAAGCATTTGGTCATCTGCACTAATGTTTATGTGGCTCAGTGCCAATTATGGTTGGATAATGTTACTGTGAATTATCTTGGGATGATTTGCTTTGTCAGAGATGCTTTATAAATACAGCCTGATGCTGCTGTTCATTCTCTGCACTAATTTCTTCCCATCATCTTATTTTTGGGTTTTGTTAGTTCACTGGTGTTTTTCCCCCCAGTCATTGTGGATAGCACAGCCAAGTCTGATCTGTCCTTGGCCAACATCCATATGTGCACTTTAGACCAAGGTTCAATGGTTAGCGGCCTGGAGCTAAGTCCTCAGTGCTTTCTCCTACCAGTAATTATGGTGCCAGTATTGCCATAGAAGGGCTTACATTTACAGAATCACAATTGTTATGGCATCGGAGGAAGCCATTTGGCTCATCATCTCTGCGCTGTCATTCCAAACAAGCATCACGACTTTGAGCCATTTCCTGCTTTTTCCATGTATTGTTACCTCAATGTATATGCACATTGTTTCTACGCAAATAATCATTTAATGCCCTCTTGAACGCCCAGTTAAACCTGCCTCCACCACACTTCCAGTCAGTGCATTCCAGACACGAATCATCTGTACGTGAGAAAGTTTTTTCTCTACTTTTACAAATCACATTAAGACTGCTCCCTCTTGTTCTTGATTATTTTACAATCAGGAATATTTCTCCTATTGACTCTGAACTCATGATTTTAAACATCTTTATCAAATCTCCCCTTAGCCATCTCCTCTCCAAGGAGAACAATTCCAACCTCTTGAATCTATCCTCATAACTGAAGTTTCTCATCCCATTCTTGTAAATCTCTTCTACACTCTCTCCAATTAATGCACCTGCTTTTTATCTATAAAAGCAAAATACAGTAGATGCTGGAAATCTGAAATAAAAAAGACAATGCTGGATAAACTCAGTGGGTCTGGCAGCATCTGGAGATCAATCATTTTAATCTGAAACGTAAACACGGGACAGGATTCTCCGGCCTTTCACACCGTGGGATTCTCTGGTCCTGCTACAGTGAACTGAGAAGTGGCTGAAAAATTCACCATCCTCACTGGCAGCGGATGCAAGACGTGAATAGCTGGAGAATTCCGGCCTCTCTTTCTCTCAGAAGGGTCTTTTAGATCCAAAATGTTAACTCTGTCTCTATCCACAGATGCTGCCAGATCTGCTGAGTTTATTAGCATTTTCTGTTTTTATCTCATAACTTTCTTGCAGTGTGGTGCAATGCTCTCTATTAGGCACAGTGTCGATATGTCCCCAAAAAGAAAATGGGTGATACTGTCAAATCTGGAGCCCCTAGTTATCCAGAAGCATATAGGCCAATATAAAACAGAAGAAGAAAGCTTATGACAGTCACAAAGGATTTAATACCGTAGAAAGCCTTGAGGAGTATAGAAAGCAAAGGAGTGAAGTAAAAATGGAAATTAGGGAAGCAAAACGAGGATAAAAAAAATTGGCAGGTAAAAGCAAGGAAAATCTTAAGATCTTTTACTAAGACGTTAACAACAAGAGAATAACTAAGGAAAAGGTGGGACCCATCAGAGATGTACACGGTAACTTGTGGTTTGATTCAGAAGATGTAGGCAGGATTCTCAGTGAATATTTTGTCTGTCTTCGCTAAGGAGAGGAATGGTGAAAATATTCTAGTTTAAAGAGGAGAGGTGAGACATATTAGATACAATAAGTATAGTGAGAGGGGAAGTACTGAAGGGACTGGTATCCTTGAAGGTGGATAAATCATCAGGGCCACTGAAGGGAGTCAGGGAGGAAATCATGGATGCTCTAAGAATCATTTCATAATGCTCACAGGCAAGGTCTGAGAGGACTGGAGGTCTGCAAATGTTGTACCATTATTTAAAAAGAGTGCAGGGGAAAGGTCAGAAAACTATAGATTGGTCAGTCTAATGTCAGTGGGGAGCAAATTGTTGGAAACAATTCTGAGAGACAGGATAAACTGTAATTTACAAAGGCATAGATTGCTCAAGAAAAGCCAACAGGATTGGGGCAATCGTTACTTGTTAACTTAATAGAATTTTTTGAGGAAATAATAAGGGGGATGATGAAGATTGTGCAGTGGGTATAATCTACATGGATTTCAGTAAAGCATTTGACAGGATTCCAGATGGCAGACAGGTCAGAAAAGATCTCATGGATACAGGGGAAGGTGGCAGGCTGAATTCAAAATTGACTCAGTGACAGGAAATCAAGGGTAAGGGTTCATAGATGTTTATGCAAATAGAAACAGTCTACAAGGCATTCTACAAGACTCAGTCTGGGGCCTTGCTGTTTATATATATTAATGATATAGAGACCATCTTTGGGAAATTTGCGTATGACACAAAAATTGGTTGTGTAGTTCATACAAAGAAAATATCTGTCAACTCCAAAATGAAATCAGTAGTGTGGTTGTTGGCAGAGAAGGAGCAAATGGAGTCCAATCTGGAAAAACGTGAGGTAATCAATTTGGAAACAAAGTAAGGGAATACTCAATAAACAGAATGATATTGAGAGGGGTTGAGGACATGAAAGACTTTGGAGTACATATTCACAGGCTGGAAGATGGCAGATGGGTAAGGTGGGAAAGAAAGAAGGTGGAATGCTTTCCTATATTGGGCAAGGTATTGAATACAGAAACAAGGATGGAACTATATAAAATGCTTTTAGGCCACAGCTGGAATTTTGTGTACAGTTCTGGTTACCATATTACAGGAAGGACATAATTGCTCAGGAGAAACTGCAGAGGAGAATTGCAAGAGTGTTGCCAGGGCTTAAAAACTGCTGCTCTCAAGAAAGATTCGATAAGCTAGGTTGTTTTCCTTAAAACAGAAGCTAAAGGGTGATCTAACTGAATTGTACAACATTTTGTGAGGCTTATATAGGGAAGACAGGGAAGAATTGTTTCCCAACTGAGCGGAAATACCATGGGGCATAGATTTAAGATAAATTAGTAGAAAGATTAGAAAAGGCATGTGGAAAAGCTTATACACCCAGAGGATGGTGGACATCTGGAATTTACTTCCCAAGTTGGTGGTTGAGACTGAAATGCTCAACTTACTTAAAAGGATCTGCATCTGAAGCACGGCACCATGCAAGGCTACAGACCAGTTGCTGGAAAGTGGATTTAAGATGAAGGTCCAGTTTGTTTTTCAATTTTTTTGGCTGAATCGCTTCTTTTCCATGGTTGTGTTGCCCTCCTTTGCTGACCAGGACACTGTCCAAGCCCTTTGCTTCTTTGAAATGTCTCTAAGCATTGCACATAAAATGCCTGAGACCTAATCGAATGTGATTCCCAAGTTTCAGAGCTTTTGCGACATGAAATTATCTTGCATCAAAACCCAAGGCTACTGAGGCACAGAACTGCTTCAGCATGTCTAGTGGAGAAGGAGATTGTTATTGTGATGGCAGAATGTATACAAAAACGTTATCACTGCCAGTGGCTGTGTGGAGGTTTGCCTGTCTAATTTGAGGAGTTATGATGTGCAACAGAATTGTGCATCAGCAATCAATGATCATCGTGCAAGATAAAAGCCCTAAAGTCCAATAAGAAGTAACTTTAATCAGTCAAATTATGTTACCAGACGATAATTATCCATAATACTAAATTATGTGTAGTTCATTGCTGACATCACAATTTTAGTCACAGATTAGTAAAGGAATATCTTTCAATTAATATTGTGTAAGGGGATTCAGAATGCTTTGGGACCAAAGATCAGTTTTGATAAAATCAGAGTAGATAGGATACAGAAAAAGTTATAAAGCACCCAAAGCAAACTGCTTGCCTTGAGGTACACAAAACAACTACAGGAGAATTTAGACACATATTTTTGAAAATATATTTTGTATTAAAAGCATATACCTTTGTTAACAAAGGGGTGCCACAGTGGCACATTGGTTAGCACTGCTGCCTCTCACACAGGTTCAATTCTGGCCTCAGGTCACTGTCTCTGTATAATTTGTACTTTCACCCTGTGTCTGTGTGGGTTTCCTCCCACAGTCCAAAGATGTGCAGGTTAGGTTGATTAACTATGCAAAATTACCCCAGTGTCAGGGGGACTAGCAGGGTAAATGCGTGGAGTTATGACAATAGGGCCTGGTGGAGGTTATGGTCGGTACAGACTCAATGGGCCAAATGGCCTCCTTATGCACTGTAGGGATTCTATGAATAACATAATGCTTGTAAGGTATGATGGGACGTCATTAAGTAAAAAGAACCCACATCCCTTAAAAGACAACACTGCTGCTAAGGAAAGGATAAAAAAGCAATTCTTACCAGTAGGATCCAAGCAGCCCTTATGAGTGGGTTACACATTGAACCAAGGACAGTGGATATGGGGTCTATGAAACATCAGGAGACAATGAGTAAGACTCTTAGAATCCATGAGCTGATTACGCAATCCCAGGAATAGGCATCATTGGCCAAGGTATATAATTTATACTTACAATGATTGGCTCATACTGAGATGGGGTGGACAAATAGCTTTTGAAAATTATATAATTGTAGAACTAAGAGTAATGTAATTTTGGATTTGATTTAGAACTGCTCCAAATCACTGTCCCTCATATGTTGACCAAGCTTGGAAAATAAAGAGCATCTTTTACCAGAGTACTGTCTCTGAGTTTTTGTGTTAGCTGAGCCATAATTAAGGGAGGAAATTTCCCACGTGAAAGCCAGCATAACACATAGTGTCGGAAAAACACTTCCACACATTGAGCCCATATAGGTTTTCAAACTGATGCTGCATCTGACTTGTGACTGAAAAACAATGGGTTCAAAGAGTGGAACTGTTATTTCCCAAAGATGAACATTGCTCACTGTGATGAACACAAATTCACCTGGAAGAAGAAACAAGAAAAAAGTAAGAGCTATTTAGCACCGTCCTGATCCACCAATATATCAAAACACAATTATGACCAATTTTCGGTCCATTCAAATTATCCATCCTAATAGCATTTACCACTTGCATGATTAAAAAGTAAACTACTGCATCTCAAAACTCCTTCATCCTCTATATATTTTCACCAATCATCACGAAACAGCAATCCATCCATCAGTGAGTCTTCCATTTAGGACAAAATATACCTCCAGTTTTATTTTTCACCCTCATGTAAAATGAATGTAAAGCTTTTAATGCAATGGAGCAGCGAAATGAACTCTCAGCTGTGTTATTGAGACACACTCTGAATGTCCACAGGGTATATCTCTAGCAGAAGAAAAAGAAAGTTGGACAATGATTCACAGCAGACTGCTCTCATGTAGTCTCCAGCAGCTCTGCCAAAGGACGGGCTGCAAGCTGTTTTGGCTAGAACTTCTTGCAATGATCACAGGGAAAAAAAAATCCAAGCTGACAGAAAGGAAAACCGAGTCCACTCTAATGATTCACATCCAGTCGCATCAATTAAAAACACAGCATGAACACCGAAAGTTAATGATGCAGCCTCTTTGGCATTTACATTACAACAGTTTGACTTCTGCTAAAACACTTAAAGTCAGGCAGCAGTGGAGGAAAAAGAAGAGAGATTGGTCTAAGAAGACCAATTATTGCTCTAAGAAGAAAATTATTGGCAGAATTTCACCCCTATCTGGAATCTTCCTGTCCCCTGTTACTACAAATGTTAACCAACTATCACCTTCTTCCTTCACAATTGCCCCACCCACTTTTAAATGCTGCTGAAAAGATCTGGAAAATGACAATATTTTGTTCCTTAGCACGCCTTCGGAAACTGCCAGAAGAAAGATGCTGTTGCCCCCTACAGTTCAACAATTTCCAGGATCTCAGCATTGATAGCAGTAGTACCCTTATAAAGGGCAAATCTCTCTCATGGGATAAAGACCTCATGCCTTGGAAAAGCAGCTAGCACAAACTTGATTAATTGGGCCAGTGAGCTGGCGAATGACAGATGGAGTTTTATTTAGACTCATGCAAGGTGATTGAACCAGGGCAGGATTTACTCAGTTAATGGTAGGGCATTGGAGAGAGTTATAGAACAAAGAGATCTAGGGGTATTGGAAGTGGAGTCATAGGTGGATGAAGTGCTGAAGAAGGCATTCAGTGTACTTCGTTTCACTGGTCAGAACTTTGAATACAGGAATTACAACATCTTGTTGAAGTTGTACAAGACATTGGTAAGGTCACGCTTGGAATACTGTGTACAGTTCTGGTCATCCCATTATGGAAAGGATATTAAACTAGAATGTATAGAAGAGATTTACTAGGATGCTATTGGGACTTGATAGTTTGAGTTACAAAGAGAGGCTGGATAGGCTGGGACCTTTTTCCTCTGGAGCATAGGAGGCTGAGGGGTGATCTGATAGAGGTCTATAAAATAATGAGGGGCATAGATCAGCTAGGTAATCAATATCTTTTCCCAAAAATAGGGGAGTCTAAAACTAGAGGTCATAAGTTTCAGGGGAGGGGGAGAGAGACAAAAAGGTACAGAGGGGCAAGTTTTTTCACACAGATGGTGGTGTGTCTGGAAAAGCTGCCAGAGGTAGTAATAGAGGCAGATACAATTTTGTTTTTTAAAAAGCACTTTGATAGTTACATGGGTAAGATGGGTATAGAGGGATATGGGCCAAAGAAGGCAATTGGGGATAGCTTAGTCTTTTTTAAAAAGGGGCAGCATGGGCAAAATGGGCCAAAGGGCTCATTTCCATGCTGTAAACTTCTATGATTCTAAGTACCTCTCGCATCCCATTCATACTCTCGTCCATCAGGAAAATGATAAAAGTCTAAAGTCACATATCAACCAACTCCAGAACAGTGTTTTTCCCTGCTGCCTTCAAACTTTTGAATGGACCTCTCGTATCAAGTTGATCTTTCTCTATACTCTAGCTATGACTGTAACATTATATTCTACACTCTTTTCTTTCTCCATGAACAGTATTTCTTGTCCACAAAGCATGCAAGAAACAATACTTTTCACTTTATACTAATGTGACAATAATAAATTAAATCAACAGGATGGCTGTTAACACAGTAAAATCTACTTTAAACACTGTTGAAGTGCTTCTCTTATTGGGACATTCCTGTGCCTCTTGGTAGCAGCACTGAAGACCCATCAACTTTGCATAGTCAGCCACGATGGGTGGACTCATTCAATATTCTGTCAGGGACCTTCCTTCAATATTTAACAATCCAGACTAAGAGAATGGATCAGGATATTGATAAGTTTGGGCCATTAATCCTGTTTGAAACCCTTGGTCTAGAGGAAAACGCATCCCTTCATGTTTTACTTTTGCCTTTAGCTTCAATTCTCAATAAAATCCAAGGTATTTTACAAGCAGATTCCTCGTAGCATTAAAATGAGAGGGCCTAGGATCTGGCTTTGGGAATGAATTGTCTGGCCTTTGATGCCTCTGATGATTCCTGTCACATCTGTGCAAAATCAATTTAAAAGCTTCTGCTCAGCTTCAGTTAATTAAACTCACCAGATTTGGAGAACTGGTGAAAGCTGCCTCCTTTCTGGGGGATTTGGGCTAATTAGGGAGCAATATTTATACACTAATAAAGCTTTTACTAGTTTGGCAATCTTAAAGGGACATGACTCTTTATACATTAATGACCTCTTGTCTGCCCCCTAAAATGGCCTAGCAAACCATTCAGTTCAAGGGCAATAACTGCTGTCCTTGCCAATGATTCCCACATTCCATGGAAGAATAAACAAAATAAAATGGTATGTAATTTCCTCAAAGCAATAGATTACCACTCCACAGTGACTTACCCAAGCTTCCTAACTCAGGCCAGGTGAGACTATAGAAGCAAAGCAGTTCAGAAGCTCCAGCAATGAAGTGTAAAAGGATGAGAGTGAAGAAGAATGCATGCCCTTTTTTTACAGCACTAGCTGCTGTAAAACAGGTGAACTTGAAGGGATCATTGAAAGGAAGAAGGTAAGTTTCTATGATTGCTGTGGTGGATAGAATGGGAAATTCCAACCTGGATGTGCTCCTGGGGGAAAATCCCATCAGCTCCGACTGTGGCTTTACAGACCAAACACGGTCCATGTGATTTCCTGGGCTGACTTGGATTGCCAGACGGGATCAGAGAATTTTGGGGTTTTTTAATTGCTTCTCCTACAGATTACATGGTTAGGGAGGTGTGAGGATGGTGACCAGGGAGAGGAATATTGCCTGTTAATGCTTCAGACCCCATTTGTGGAACAGCTTCCTCCCTCAATGGTTCCCAGCCCAGTACAGTTGTAAGGGGAAGTGAGCCCTTTTGAACAACTATCAAGTGAACCCTTATGTGAGGGATTAACATCGGAACATAAGAACTAGGAGTAGGCTATCTGGCCCCTCGAATCTGTTCCGTTGTTCAATAAGATCATAGTTGATCTTTTTGTGGACTCAACTCCACTTACCCACCTGTTCTCCATAATCCTTAATTCCTTTACTGTTCAAAAATGTATCTGTCCTTGCCTTAAACACACTCAACTAGCTAGCCTTAACTGCTTTAATGGGCAGGGAATTTCACAGATTCACAACTCTGTGTGAAGAAGTTTCTCCTCAACTCAGTTCTAAATATGCTTCGCCTTATTTTGAGGCTATGCCCCCTAATTTTAGTTTCACCTACTAATAGAAACAACTTCGCTACTTCTGTACTATTTATTCCCTTCATAATCTTATATGTTTCAATAAAATCCCCCTCTCATTCTTCTGAATTCCAACGAGTATAGTTTCAGTCTACTCAGTCTCTCCTCATAAGCCAACCTCTCACTCCGGAATCAACCTAGTGAATCTCCTCTGCACCCCCTCCAGTGCCAATTTATCCTTTCTCAAGTACATAGTACGCCAGGGGTGGCGTCCCCCAGCATCTTATATAGCTGCAACATAACCTCACTGTCTTTAAATTCCATCCTGCTAACAATGAAAGACAAGATTCAGATTGTCTTCTTAATTACCTGCTGCACCGCAAACCAACTCCTTGAGATTCTTGCACTTTTTATGCTATTTGCCTCAGTTACCACCTATAGCAGCAAGTTCTACACAACAACTCCAAAAGACATTTCTCCTGATTTTTTTTTAATAATTGACAACGCTATTGTACTTTTGGGCACTTGTTTTGGACTCTCCATAGGTGGAATTAATTTGTTGAAAGTTGAATTTGATCCTTTATTGGGCTCGGCAATTGAGGTGCATGAATATTTCATCCCTGGGCCCTTTTGAGACAGGCAAATCCATCTATAACTTGCTCATCCAAATTGCTCCAATGTGTAGCCCAGCATGGAATACACTGCTGACTTGTTGTCTGCTCAACAGAATGTCCAGCAGCTTGTGAGGCTGGCATGTGTGCATAATGAGCCTGCCTTCTTAAAAGGGAGCTGCACTATCTCTGGAACTCGTCATTGGGAGGAAAAACATAGCAAATGGTGCAACGGGAAAGGGAGAGGACTCCCAGGTTTCCTGAGCTGATGCTGAGGTTTTAATAGTGATAGAGATAGACAAAAGACCCTCAAGACACATCGTGAGATGGGCAGCCATAGAGATCATTTCCTGGACTCTTGCCCTGAAGACCTGGCTACAATGTTGGAAAAAAATTCAGTGAGCTCACATGCATGATCATGGTCAGAGATTACATTTCACTTGATATCTGCTGTTCACTGCTCCACCCATATCACACGCTGCTCATTGAACCATAGCCCCATCACTCATCAGCAGCAATCATTCAGATAATGCACCTCACCTTTGCACACGTACTAATGCTGCCAACTTCACACCTGCCTCTTGCTGCTTCCACATATCTTCAGCTATAGTAGGCCCATCTCCCTTTTGTATTGCAACAGAGTCACTGACATTCTTACTACTCTTTTCAGAACAATGTGGTGCATACACATGGAAAGATGTAGACAATCTGCGGGAGTGATCTGCATGCACTGACTGAGCCCTCAGGACGATAGGATTCTTTACATCATGAAGCCAGTGAGCTCATTTCTTCGGAGCTTGTGAGAACATTCAGGGAAATGGTACGTTATTGCTTTATATTTCTTGTCAGATCCCACCTGCCCTTTATCCTGCTGTTGAGTAGGAACTGAAAGCTGCAGCTGGTTTGACCATGGATTACTTGCTTTCCACCCCATTCACTTTCCTCACAACAACCTTTCCCTTCTGCTTTCAGAAATCCACAAACTGATGCCTCTGGATCCTTTAGAGGCTTATCAAATCCCAACATGACGTCTGATAGGAAATAACTGCCACTTGATCTGACGCTTGCAACCACCATCCTGGATCCTGGCATTGTGTGAAATTGAGAGGGTAGTTCAAAGTCGCAAGTGCATGTGGTGAGTCACAGAATATGACCAAGCTGCTGTAAGGCCAGGCACTTGTATACCCAAGTGACGATAGATGGATATGGACAGCGTAATGTTTAATGTGTCAGGGACAAGAGGAGAGTCTAAGCTGCCCTGATTTCCCCACATTTTATCGATCCATAAACATCTTTTTATTCTGATTTGCTCCTTAGCACTGCTGCCTCATAGCACCAGGGACCTGTGTTCGATTCCCAGTTTGGGCAAATGTCTGTGTGGAGCCTGCACATTCTCCCCGTGTCTGCATGGGTTTCCTCCAAGTGCTCTGGTTTTCTCCAGCAATCTGAAAGACATGCTGGTTAGGGGCATTGACCATGCTAAATTTTCCCTCAATGTACCCAAACAGGTGCCGGAGTGTTGTGACTAGGGGATTTTCACAGTAAATTCATTGCAATGTTAATGTTAACATTGAACTGTCAATGTAAGCTTACTTGTGACACTAATAAATAAAATTAAACAAAAATGAAATGGAGAAAGAACATTTTAGGCATGACCACAACAAGAAACAAGTTGGGTTTTACATGTGTCCAAAGTGAAGAATCAGAAGTCAACTGGAATGTTCCCTCTGAGGGCAGATTAGACATCTGTTAATGTGAGACAAAAGTGTTAACTTCCCTGGCTGTAACTTCAGAGGATTCAGGCATTTCATCCTCCTACATCTTCATGTGGGTTTGGGGGTTTTATAGGTTGATGAACACTGAGGGATCAAGTGTGGATCAAGCAGCTCTGTGCATTGCATAGGGAAATGTTGGACAGCTGACTCTGGGGAAGCCAGACATCGGGATGAAAGGATTGAGCTGCTCTTGCCCCACTTAGCGCCTGCCTTTTCACTTGGGTAACTTGGGGCTTCAGTTGCTTGGACACAAGGATGGGATATTTCAAAGGACCTTAGGCAGATTTAGAGGATTCTGGTTTGGTCTAGCACAACTGGAGAGTTTCAGCTTGCAGTGGTAGTTGGATCTTGAACTTACATCAGCTTTGCAGGCTGGGATGATGGAAAGAAGACCTTCTGGCAGGGACCTTTCCCACATCCATGCTGGATATGGCTATATACAGTTGTGTGCTTGGATGAACATCGTGTCCAACCGGGTTGGGGTCCCGTTTCTGGTGAGTTGGGTGATAGTTTATGTGTCTTCTGGAATACTCCTGCCCTCTGGGAAGTTGTCAGCTTTTGCTATACCTCCAGATAGTCCATTAGCTAGGGGAGGCATCATCTTCACTCCTTCTGGGCAAATCTGTGAACTTTTCATCTCCACATTTATTTTTGCCCTAAAGTGGTCTACAGAAACCACCACTGGCTTTCTGGCCATGGTCTTTGGGTTTGAAGGGAGTGATCTCCAACATTTTCTATATCCTGTGGAACATCATTGCCCTCTAATGGAGGTGCAGCCTCTGCTATCTTCTCTGGTGCTTTTTAAATGGGGGAGGCAGTTTCCTTGCCCAATGTAGGGAAATTTGGGAATCTCTCTGGTCTCCTTCCAATTTTGGAAAGATGGGTTTAGGTAGCCAGACTTCTTGCCCACTTAGTATGTGTCTAGGCTCACTTTAGCTCCACTCTGGTGAGGAATTTACCTCAACCAAAGGAGGTATGTTTGGGGACCCAAAAGTAACCCTATTTTAATATATTATGTTTTTTTTCCTTCGTACCTCGACAAATGCAGAGATATTTATAAACACGGATAGGGATCGCAGGTAGAGGTGGGACATCGGGGTGACGGCGTGGGCTCGATGGGCCGAAGAGCCTGTTTCCCGTGCTGTTTTGTTCTTTGTTCTTTGTATATTGCAATTTGCCTTTAAGGGATAGCAGCATGGCATCACTAGAGAGAAAGTGCGTCATGTGATCCAGTTTCACTTTTACTTTTGAATGGAGTGCGCGCTCACACACACGTGCACATGCACGCGCGCGCACACACACACACACACACACACAAAACTCCTCTGCTGATGTCTTCAAACTTTTTACCCATGTATAAATGTTCACGTGTGCATAGTCTAAAGAAATGAACCCACAACGTGTTTATACGATCCCTTTTATCATTATAATAACACCACACAACCTTGTAAACCTTTTGTTTTCGATCTACAAGGGAGGGATGAAGGAGGGAAAGAATCGGGAAGGACTTGAAATGTTCATTTATAAAGCCTTGTATTTTTCTATCCAGGCTTTTAAGTTTCTGAATATAGCTATGTGGACATTTCAGTACTGAACTTCCATGATGTTTGCTTGATCTCTGGCCATAAGCTTTATCAGAGAATCAGGGAAACCCAGAAGAAATACTATAAATAACTTTTTACATTATTTTTCTGGGCGACATGCCAATTTTCTCTCAAGGTATGGCAGAAACTCAGGAGACCCTCTGTGGAAATTCCAAATGTTTGTCTGCAAGGATTCAAAGTTTTGAGTATAGGGGTATGTTTGGAATTTTGGAAGCGATTTTGCCCCCCACTCCCAAAAAAAAATTGAGTGGGGGACGGCAATGCACAACTGGCCTACACCTATTGCTTCAGGCACTGACACCACACACACTTTGTACTGCCTGCTTGTTTGCATGATTGTAATAGGTAGCTAGCACTCGTTGTGTTGTGGAATGAATCCACACCTGAACAAAGCTTCCAAACATGACAGTCCAGTCCAACTCACGGGCTGCATTGTGCTCTATGCTTTGGAGGAATGGCTACACATGAGTGTAAATGCTCCTTCAACGTATGAATTTTTTAAAATAAATCTAAGGTCAGCAATACCATAATAATTAATTCAATTGGAAATACGTTTTATCCCCATGGATGTGCCAGCCGTAAGTGTACGTAGACGCTTGGGTCTCGAGTCTGGTTTGTCAGTGCTCCTGTGGAATTAGCTGAGTTGCCTGCTCTTCATCAATATCTGTTGACTCCTCAACCATTATCACTAGGGGAAGAAAAGTCTCATGGGATCTTTCTGTATAAGATTACTGCTGCTTTTGCTTAGGCAGCAACTCTCAGTAAACTAATTCACTCCATATGAAGTGCTCAACATGTTTTAATTCCAGCTCCATTCAGTGGCCCTCAAGAAGGGAAATCAAAACATTGGGAGGATAAAACTTGCTAAATGGTCAGAAATGCCATGGTAATTGCTTCAAAGATTTATCAATAAACAACATTCACATGTTGGAGGAGTGTTTACACCCTTGTGTGTGGCCACTTCTCAAAAACAGAACTGGGCTGGACTGCCACGTTACTAAAAACGAACTTGGTGCCAAAGTCTGCCAATGCACAGCAACAGTGAATTTGTTCTGTTATACTTAAATGTCTTCAGATTTTTCGCAGCCAAACAAAAACCAGAATGACTGCGTTGGTCAGGCTAAGAAGTCAGTTTTTTCAGACTGAGATGTGTAGAAATTTCTTTACTCAAAGCGGCATGAATCTGTGGAATTTTCTACTCAGAGGGTTGTGAATGCTCCATCGTTGTATTCATTTCAGTTTGGGATAGCAGATGTTTGGTCTCTCAGGGTGTTAAGGGAGATGGAGAGTGGGGAGGAAAATGGAGTTGAACCTGAGGTCAGCCATGATTGTATTGAATGCCTGAGTTGCCTCAACAGGCCGTGTACTTTACTCCTCCTCCTGTTTCATGTGATCTTCACTTAGTAACTCAACCCAAGAATAAAACTTTGTTTAACTTCTTTTTTTTTGATAAAAGAGGGTGATTCTTCCATTGCAACCTGAAATTTTCTGGCGGATGGGGTCAGGAGATGTGTGTGTCGGCCATTTCACAGGATTCACCCATGTGTTCCCGACACATGCACATCTCCCAGAGCCAGAGAACAGGTCAGGACCGCACTGGAAACTAGCAGGAAGAGAGATAAGTGATTTTAATCTGTTTTAAATGTATTTTTAATCTATTTTAAATGCCATTATCAGGCCCGACATGGAACTTGCAGGGCCCAATAGCATCTCCTACCCCTGCCAAGAGTATTTCCCTCCAGTGGGGTTTTAAGTGGCTCTGTGTTTTGAGGGAACTAGCAGTAGTGAAGGGGGGGGCTCAATCAGGGCCGCCAGGGGGTCAGGCAGCAGGGGGGTTGTGCCCCTGGTCACAGGCACCCTGGTAATGCCAGCCTGTGCCCTCTGGCACTGCCCAAGGTGCAAAGTGTCTATGCCCAAGAGATAGTTGGCACTGCCCAGCAGGCATCAGGCAGTGCCAAGAATTTAGGCATCCCATTGCCATGGGAGTCAGTCTGGGCTGGAGGCAGGCCAGTGGTCAGGGTGGGCTGGAGGGTAATCTGCTGAGGGGAGGGGAGTGTGAGGGGTGGCTGCCTCTGTGGGCAGAAGTTGGTCTGCCAGCAGGGGGAGGAGGTCTACTGTGGTGGGTGGTGTAGAGGGTTCACCACTGCTGGGTGGGGGGGCCTGGAGATCGGGCACAGCTGGAGGGAATCAGGACTGGCCCTGGAATTGTCATGGCAGCTGCAATCGGGCCGTGGTGGTGTCAGAGGGTCCTGGGGTGGCCAGCGATCAGGGACACTGACATCTAAATAATGCCTCAGGAGCCTGGTCCACATATGAATGAATGGTTGCAGAGTTCTCATTCAATAAGTCCTTCCAGCTTGGCCCATGAGTAGGGCTGCTAGTCTCCTTGCCAGTTTGGGTCCAGCAACAATAACAGAAGCATCCTGGAGACACCTAGAAGAAGACAGCAGCTTCCATTACATCGGCAGAGGCAGCAGACACCAGGGAGTGATTGCAATGTCATGCCTTCTGCTTTGGAAGATTTGAGCACTGCAATTTAATGCCCACAAGAAAGCTCAAGTGATTCACAGTCCTTTCTGTGAAGCCACCTATGCTTCATTTCCTGATACAACATTGTGAAACAAATGTAGTGGAATGGTGGTTAGCATTGCTGCCTCCTCAATGTGGATGGGCTGAATGGTCTTTTTCTGCACTGTAGGGATTCTATGAAATATCAATCCATTTCCACAGTCTAGTAGCTGTTGTTGCTGGGATCCTGTCTCCAGAATAAGCACAGGTCAATCACTTCCTTGCCCACCCGCACTTCCAAAGCCCATCTCTGATAGGCTGGGAAATTGCAACTCAATGTTTCTAACTTAATTCCTAAACACAATAACTAAAATAACATAAAATCCCTGCATTGCAGAAGGAGCCCATTGAGCCCATTAAATCTGCACTGATTGGGCATCTTATCTGGTCCAGATCCTCTGTCCTATCCTCATAACCTTGCATAATTTACCATGGCTAATCCACCTACTCACACATCTTTGGAGACTAAGGGGCAATTTAACATGGCCAATCCCATCTAACTTGTTCATCTTTGGACTGTAGGAAAAAACTGGAACACCCAGAGGAAATTCACGCAGACATAGGGAGAATGTGCAAACTCTACACAGTCACACAAGGCCAGAATCGAACTCACATCTCTGGTATTGTGAGGCAGCAATGCTAATCACCGTGCTATCAGGAACCTTTCTCAGGTATGTATTCTGGCAGTAAAATTTACCAGTTTAGCCTGGTTTCTTAAAGTGCAGTTAGTTCCAAAATGGAAAAAACCACATTGGATACCTTATTTGTGAGGCATTAGTGCCCATGCTGGGAGTGCACAATCCCGATTTAATGCCAATTCACAACGTCATAAAGTAGTTCAGGATGGATATCCCACCAGCAGAGAGATCATCAACTACTTTCTGGTTTGTTGTCAAATAATTTCTATTGGCACTTGCTGTAACTGTAGATATGTTCAGTAATTACTGTAGAATAAAGGTCTGGCATATGTAGGCTTAATGTGGGATTAAATCCATACAGTGATGTGAGAAGACACATGATCCAGACCTAGGTTTAATGTAGTGTTGTGCAAAGATATGGTAAGACATAAACATTGAGATAACTCCCTACCTGTACCCTTAACTGTAGATATGTATATTGTTACAAGTAGTTAATGAAGACTTGTTGTTAACATATAAAAGACAATGGACCTTTCGTTAACAAATACATACTGTACCCAATACCATCCTAGCATGGTGGCAGCTCAGGATCAAAAATCTTCAACTCACCAAGATGATAAAAAGAAAATTGCTGATGGTTCTGACCTAAAGGAAGCTCCCAAATGAGGCTGAAGACACTGAGAATATTTGATGGTAAAAGTTCCAGGGAAAACAGCCTAGAAGCTGAAGGCAGAGACTCCTTGGAATCTTCCTTGGAAGTCCAGTTTCAGCAGCATCTAGAATCTGCAAGGTGAGCTAAATCTTTTTAAATTCCAGATTGTAGCTCATACTGAGAACCCACCTTACTCAATTAGATTCAGAAACATCATTTGTATGAAACTTGTTGCCAAACCTGATCCCCAACTCTAAACCTCAATAAATGGCCTTCAAGTCAAAAAAGAAAATAAAATAATTAAATTACTCAGCCTCTTGATAGTCACGACTGTCCGATTCACAAAACAGCAAATCTGCTGTTGAATTTTGCCACTAAACAAGTGGGCAGTCAACCAACTCATACTGCCATTGTAAAAAAAAATTCTTCCAGAAGCACACCACTGCCATTTTTCCACCAGAATACTGGCAAATACAGGAAATCCTTTATAGTGCAGTGAATGGCAATGCCAACTTGAAAGCCTCTAATCTCTTAAAGTTGTACCGATACTTTAAACATCTTAAACATGGATTACAATTTCACAATTCCAACTCAACTTAGAATCACTCAATGCTCAGAGCAATCCGAAAATTTGAATCTTTGGGAGAAAAGAGTTTTAAGATACAGCATTGCTTCTGGTTTAATTAAAAAGTCAGTATAGCAAGTAAATGTTTCTTTACACAATAGGGCCAATTGCAAATGACATCATTGCACAACAGGATATTCATTAGTCATCTGCCAAATTTGATGAGGTTCTAAAATCCCCTGACATTTATTTCAGCTTACAATGCAACCAAATATTGGAGAGAGCTAAATTCAATAAAAGAGTCCATCTGCCTGTTCATTCCTTCATAAATGATCTCTACAGGCTGGCATTGAGATATAAATATTGTCATGGTCAGGGGATGAGCGCAAATTGAACAGTCAATGATCAGTGGTGTACCTCAGGGATCAGTGCTGGGTCCACTGTTATTTGTTATTTATATTAATGATTTGGATGAAAATATATGAGACATGGTTAGTAAGTTTGCGGATGACACTAAGATTGGTGGCATAATGGACAGTGAGGAAGGTTATCTCCAATTACAATGGGATCTTGATCAATCAGTGGGCTGATGAATGGGAGATGGAGTTTAATTTAGAGAAATGCGAGGGGTGATGCATTTTGGTAGATTGAACCAGGGCAGGACTTATTCAGTTAATGGTAGGGCATGGGGAGAGTTACAGAACAAAGATCTAGGAGTACATATTCATGGATCCTTGAAAGTGGAGTCACAGGTAGACAGAGTGGTGAAGAAGGCATTCAGCAAGCTTGGTTTTATCGGTCAGAACATTGAATACAGGAGTTGGGATGTCTTGTTGAAGTTGTAAAAGACATTGGTAAGGCCACACTTGGAATACTGTGTGCAATTCTGGTCACCCTATGATAGAAAGGATATTATTAAATTAGAAAGAGTGCAGAAAAGATTTACTAGCAAGATACCAGGACTTGATGGATTGAGTTATAAGAAGAGGCTGGATAGACTGGGACTTTTTCCTTTGGAGTTAGGGGGCTGAGCGATGATCTGATAGAGGTCTATAGAATAATGAGGGGTTCAGATCAGCTATATAATCAATATTTTTTCCCAAGGTAGGGGAGTCTAAAACTAGAGGGCATAAATTTAAGGTAAAAGGGGAGAGGGATACAAAAGTGTCCAGAGGAGCAATTCTTTTCACACAGGGTAGTGAGTGTCTGGAACAAGCTGCCAGAAGTAGTAATAGGGGCAAATACAAGTTTGTCTTTTAAAAAGCATTTAGATAGTTACATGATTATTGGATGATAGCGGGTATAGAAGAATATGGGCCAAATGAGGGCAATTGGGATTAGCTTAGGGGTTTAAAAAAAAGGATGGCATGGACAAATTGGGCCGAAGGGCCTATTTCCATGCTGTAAATCTCTATGACTCTATGACCTTTATTTTCTCACTGTCTATTCATAACAGACACATTTAAATTTTTGAAATAGGTTTTGGTGTATTTCCCCAAATATTCTGCTGCAACATCAATATTAAAGTGATTCAAAATAAACTCCCTTTGGGTTAAAATCAGAGTTGCTGTTTATTCAACATTCAAACCTAGAGGATGGTCATCACAATCACATATACATATACAAGCACACAATGAGATAGGAAAGAAAAAAAATTGCAACTTTTTAAAAAAAAATCAAAGCTATAGGTATCAGTTTATGTGAATCTCAGGGTCCTAATGTCAGAGATCAAAGATAGTTCAGTCACGTAAGGGTTAAAGTTCACGTACATTCAGCTAGTTGAAAGCAGGAGCTGCCAATTTTCTTACAATTTGGTGATGGCACAGCAAGATGAGGTTGATATCTAGAAACTTGGTCCACTTTATTGGATGATAGCAGGAACTAGGTTTCAAGGAGGTTTAGATTTGGGAAGGGTTTGTTGTCAGCCTGGAGCGTTGTTTCAGTATTGACATGCTGGGTGTTAATAGGAGACTGCTCTGGGAGTCCAAGAATGTAACATTAAAACTTTTAAAAGGCCAAAGAAGTTCAGACCATGTGATGTTGCCCATCAATGAGTCAGTTCTTGGGTAACAGTTTCTGTGTCTCTGGTCAAAACCATCATTCACCCCAGAATGGTGGCAATAAGTGCCTCTGCATGTGTAAGAAGTTTAGCTGGCTCTCTTTTTCTTGTAAATTCAGGCTGGGGAGACAGACCATCTGCCGTTCTCTTTTTGACTGTAATAGATCCACACCATGTTAGGTGTGAGATTCCAGAAGGAGAAGGTTCAGTTTTGTCTTGTAATTCCTGTTAGAAACATCCAGAACTGCAGGCAAGTTGTAAATCATGGAATCTATAGCAGCCATATTTTTGGAGCAGCAAGGTCCATGTCTAAATAAGCAGTCCTGGTTGTCGGGTCACAAAGATGCAGGGAAATCCAAGTTCAGCAGAGCAATTCCTGAACCACCCAGCAAAACCATTTTGCCATCTTTGCTATGGAACAAAGTTCCCTCAGAGGAGAGGTTACTGCCCTGCGGGTACTGCATAACACTTCCACTGTACAAGACAGAACTCCAGAGATAGCCCAATATAATCCACAAGGTCAAGACTAAAACAGGTTTGTCCATTATCATTCCAGATTCCTAATGGCCAGATTACAATGATGCCTCCATTAGAAGCAAAACCAGAGAATAATCAGCAGTCTGAGAAGCCTTTACCTTCAATTAGGATGATGGTGCAGTTGGTCAACACAGCAACCATTGCATGAGCATAGCAACTTGCATCCAGTATGCCACAGCTGCAAGAGATGCTGGAACCTGGTACCAGGCTTTCACCATTGACAATAAACAACAAACAAAAAGCTGATGTAAGTATCTTTCAACCTTGTCTTCGTCATGTATGTTTTTCCTCAGCCTCAGAAAGCTTTAATTCAGCTCACACAGAGGATGAAGAAAATACTGTACCAAGGAGATGAATACAAGTTTGTCCACCCTACAAGAAGACAGTAACAACAACCATAGATCAACACAATAGTCAAACCAACAAGGCTTGGTTCAATATAAAGCAGCAGAAGAAAAGAATGTAACATATCTAACCTGCAAACAAACAGCAAGACTCAGAACCAAGAGCGCATTCTGACAGAATGAAACAAGATGTGAAAGAGTTATAAGGTCTGCAGACTACCTGGAACTCTAATTTCAATGACTTGAAGAAGGGAAATTAGGTAGAGAGAATGTTGTGATATTGCTGTTACAGTTTTTGCACTAACATTGGAGGAGCATTAAGACAGTAACAGTAAGGTAAATAAGACATCAAGAAAATGAGTGTAACTCCTTATCCATGAGGTAAAGATCTTGGGGGGGAGATGTAGTATAAGGGTCTGGTACATACAGGGGGTATAAGGGTCTGGTACATACAGGGTTAATGTGGGAACTAAGTACAGTACTGCCCACACAAATGATATGAGAAGAAACATGAACCAAAGTAGGGCCAGTGGTATTGAACAGAGCTGTGTCAAGCACATTCTTTAATCAATACCATCCCAACAATTTCTGGAGTTGTTTAAAATCCTTACATGAAGAAGGAGAAGGTTTGTTTATTCATGTCACAAGTTGGCTTACATTAGCACTATAAAGTTGCTGTGAAAATCTCCCATGTGTCACATTCTGATGCCTTTTCAGGTACACTGAGGGAGAGAATCCAGCATGACCAATGCACTTAACCAGCACATCTTACAGACTGGGAGGAAACCAGAGCACCTGAAGGAAACCCACACAGATATAACGAGAACGTACAAACTCCACACACAGTGATCCAAGCTGGGAATTGAACCTGGGTCCCTGGTGCTGTGAAGCCACAGTGCTAACCACTGAGTCACTGTGCATAAGCTGGAGTAATTTGAACTAACTTCAAAGTTCAACTCAAACCACTTGTTCACGTGGGTACAGTAGTTTGCATTCCCTTTAGACTACAGCATGACAGAGTGAATGGGAAGAGGCAACAATGAGTAGGCAAGCTGCTGGTAGAGTGGGAGGAAAAGGGCCCTACAAAGGAAGCCCTGTAGACCTAGGGTGTTCAAAAGACAATATAGAAGCAAAATACTATGGATGCTGGGAACCTGAAATAGAAACAGTAAGTGCTCAAAATATTCAACAGGTCTGGCAACGTCTGTGGAGAGAGAAAATAGTTCTTGCAGTGGAGTCCAAGTGACAGACCCAAAAGCAGAGGGGTGAGAGGGAATGACCTGACTAGGGCCCTCAGATAAAAGCACATTATTATGTGTTTGGAATCTGAAACATAAAATGCTGCACTCTGTAGCAGCTGGAGCTGCAACTTGCAGGAATCACGCAACCAATTGGTCACCTGAAGCTACTATCCTTAGTAAGGATGGCTACCCAACCCCAGTTGGAGTGTTGGCAGGTCAGAGTTCCCAGCTGCGCCAATGGAAGATATGGCCATTGCTGGGACTGCATCCAAAAGAGCAGGACAAGATGGAAGGATATTGCCCTCCCAGAGTGGGCTCTGAGACACCAAGGCCAGTTGAGCAGGCCTGGAAAGGAAGGGGTTTGTTGGTAAGAGTAGATAGCACCATTGCTGTTAAGGTATTGTCATTGCTGGTGGGGGGGGGGCTCCATGGATCAAAGAATACCCACAAAGTGTAGGACTCCCACCACCAACGCCTGGTGGAAGATACCTGACTGTATCTTCATGTGGTTAAGGGTCCATCCATTACTGGTAAAATGACATTGGTGGCATGAAGTGGTCCTTAATTAGCACTTAAATAGTTCAATTAGTCCCTAGGAGGATTTGGAGGTATGGGTGGTGGGACTGTCTACCACCTTCTCCGCTGCTGGTAATCTGGCAAAGCAGTAGGAAGATGACAGGAATTCTGGCACTCACATTCTACTGCCATTTTATTGGTCCATCTGTCTGCCTACCGGTGCCTAGAGGCCTGGTAAAATTCAGCCTAATCTTTCAGGTTGGTGACCTTTCAGGAAGCAATTCCTGCCTGAATTGCAGGACGGAATTTTAGGCAGAAACAATATTAAAGACGTTTCTGTTTCACTTAGGATGTCCTGGCTGAAATCTGCCACCTGCTGTAACCTCAGAACAGGGCAAGGATGGCAGTGCCTGTGGGTTGTCAAGGTGACTATAGCCATTGATCTTAATGCCTCTAGGCCCTTAGCTAGAACATAGAACAATACAGCACAAACAGGCCCTTCGGCCCACGAGTTGCGCCGATCACATGTACCAATCCACAGACCTATCTATAACCCCCTATCCTATTCTTTTCCATATACTCATCCAGAAGTCTCTGAAAAGACCCCAGTGAGTTTGCCTCAACAACCTCCGATGGCAGCCGGTTCCATTCACTCACCACCCTCTGAGTGAAAAACCTACCCCTGACATCTCCTTTGTATTTGCTTCCCTGCACCTTAAATCTGTGTCCTCTCGTAGTGACCATTTCAGCTCGGGGAAATAGTCTCTGAGGGTCCACCCTATCTATCCCTCTCAACATTTTATAAACCTCTATCAGGACACCTCTCAACCTACGTCGCTCCAGTGAGAAGAGTCCCAGCTCCCTCAAGAGTCCCTAGCTGCACATATTTGCAATATATCTCAGTTTACCCTCCATTTTGTATCAATGAGATCATTGAAGATTGTATTCCAAAAAAGCTGAATATATTTCAACTTCTCTTGCCAGAGAAACAGCAGGAACGAGCACATAGCTTTACAAGGATTTCAGGTTTCTTTATGGTACAGGGTGACATTGACTGCAATCAACTTGGTTTTGTGGATGTTAGCTGTCAATTCTGAGATTTACCATCACCAGAGGGGGTTTCAGCTGGTTTGCATCTTATGTAAGTCAATGCTCGGTGTCCTTGGAGCAGTCATGATGCTTTCATTATATGACTGTCTGCTGTGACTTCTGCAATTGAGCCACCAAAACCAACAAGAGGATAGCCACAAGGTGACAGGGAAGATTCTACGAAGACAGGATCCAAGATTTTGCGCAAAACCCACACACATTGGAGTAGCATGCATACAAAAAAAAGTTGTGTTGCCACATGGAATGTGATTCAGCAAATCATTGAGAGATTTAAACAATCCTCCTGCTGCCTGGACCACTCAGGTGGAATGGGTGAGTGGATGTCAAAATGCATGATGGTCAGGTGCATGCTGCGTAACCTCACTATGAGCATGCAGTCACCAACTACACAGTGACATCTGAGGAGGAGGAGGAAGGAACCTAAGGAAAAGGACCAAGAGAGGAGAAAGGAAGGAGGCAGACCAATACAGCCCCTTTCGGGCAGTGTAATGAGGGACGGGCAATAAATGCCGGCCAGCCAGCAATATGTAAATGCAATACTATAAGAAAACAACCCCAACACCCGATTCATCTGCAGTCCCACATCTTGCATTTTCTATGTTGGTCACCACCACAATATTTACTTGACCACGATGCAAAACATTATAACATTCCAAACCAAATTTTTGAATCAAACTATGTCATTCCACTTGTACAGTCTCTTCATGCCTATCTTGCAGCTACCTTTTCCTGTACTAGTGATTAATTAGACATGGCACTTGCTTAATGGGTGCACCATGGGTGGTATGTTGGCACAGTTGTTAGCATTGCTGTCTGATAGTGTCAGGGACCCAGGTTCAATATCAGCTTGGGTCATTGTCTCTGGAGTCAGCATGTTCTCTCTGCATGGGTTTCCTCCGGGTGCTCTGGTTTCTTCCCACAGTCCGAAAGACGTGCTGGTTAGGTACATTGGCCATGCTAAATTCTTCCTCAGTGTACCTGAGCAAACACCAGAGTGTAGCAACTAGGGGATTTTCGTAGTAGCTTCATTGCAGTGTTAATGTAAGCCTACTTGTCATAATAAATAAATGACTGATCGAAGGTGCCAATGTCTAATGAAGGAAACTGTAGATGATGTTGGAGGACGGTACTGAGCAGCTGTTGACCTAGAAAGCCTGGCTTTGGACACCACCTTCTCAGCATGGGCAACAGCAGAATGGGCTGCAAGGACACTGGTGGACTGACAAAGGTGAGAGGATAAATCCTGAGAGGAGATAGTAGGTTTGTGCTCTATGAAGCCGCTCTCACTCCCCTGGGTTTGTGCCTCTGCAATTCAGCATCAATGTGCCACCCTTCAGTGCGATATGGGATTTGAAAGTATGTTCACTGAACTTGAGGTCATGAAACGTTTTGTGACATGGCATCCATCTCCTGATCTCCATGGCCACGCTGCTTTCACAAAGTTTGTCCAGAGACCTGTGGCAGAAGGCACCTTTCACGTCCTGCACGAAGGTCTGCAGAGCGTTGTTGGGAAATCCTTACAGTGCATGATGTGACTTACCATTCTTGTGACTTGCCAGTTCAGGGCCAGTTGTAGAATGACTCCCAGCATCTGCTCCAGACTCAGAGTTTTTTAATTCGTTTATGGGATATGGGTATTGCTCCAAGGCCTGCATTTATTTCCCATCCCTAGCTCCCTCTCAGAAGGATGCCCCTCCCCTCTGACTAGTGTAGGCTAGTTTTAGCTCGGTGTGCTCGCCTCTCACGCTTTTATGCCCGCTTGCTCAGACGCGCAGCCACAGGTGTGCTGGGTTGCATCCGACATCATTTAAGTGAGCACGCTGCAAGTTTGAGTTTGGCCTGCATCAGTAGCAATGGGCACAAGTTAAACATGCACCACGCTGCTAACCCCCACTTCCACAGATTATCAAATTTTGCGGCCTCCAAGTTGTAATTGCAGCCAGCAGGTGACCAATCACACCAGTTTATAACATTTAAATCAACAATTTTCTTGTTTGAGATAACTCCCACAGCCTTGTTCAGTCATCAAAGCTTAAAGCATTGTGCAAAAGCTAAAGACAAAAAAATGAATCCTGGCATTTGCAGTGTCTGTTATTTTATGTACAAATGACAAATTCTGTGCATGATTTGTTAGCTTCCCAACAGGTTCAGCTTTACATAGCTCACTGCATTTTTAATCCATATGATACAGTTTCAAATTTGCAGGAGAATTTGAGACACTGGGTAATATTGTTGTGTATTGCACCACAATATAAATATCCAGTGCAATTTGTAATGAAAGGGGTATTAATTACTAAAGTGGGTGAGGAAGCATTTCATTTATTGCAAGCATTTGGGGTTTTTTAATCTCTCTCAGCATCCGCTTGCTTCTCTCCTCCACAGCTGTAGGAGTGGCTGTGAATCCTGTCTCCCAGAATAATTAGGCATGCAAACAATGAAGCTGTTTAATTTACTGGCCTCAGTAAACACACAATGAGGGGCACAGTTAACTGAGGCATTGTTTTAAAATTACTCAGAGGATCATGTTGTGTCGCTCCCTTTGCCCTGATGAAACTAAACGCCGTCGCCATTCTCAGCTAACAAATATATATATATATAATCACAGATATCCATTATTTGACTCACCGTACGTGGCTGAGGACAGGTGTGTTCTATTTCCTCCATAGTCTTTGATGGAAGCTTATAACAGGAGGATTTTGGGATACCTTCTAGTGACTCAGCATCAAATTTAAGAACTGGCATGACCGAGGAAAAGCTGCTGTCTCCACAACCTAACTCCGCCGATCACTTTATTGTCCGTCAATTCTCTTCCCCCCCCTCCACCCACGACCACCCTCCCCGGCTACTATTTCAATTTTAGTTCTCACGCCCACCCCCCCCCAAGGGAAACATGAACATTATTCCCTCATATAAGCTACAAGGCAGGCCCTTCAGCTGTCGCTATAACAACCATTCAGTCAGTCTGTTACTACCTCACTAAGCACATTCATTTACATAGTGTGCACTGGTTGGCTGTTTCCAACAGGAGATGAGAGTAAAAGCAGGACACAGAGCTCTGGTGCTGAGCTCGAGACAGTGACGACTTCAGCCTGAGCCAAGAGGGGAGACAGATGGGCTGGGAGTGGTGGGGGGGGTGGGGGGGATGCAATGCGTAGGATCGAATCATAATTGCAGGGATACAGACCTCTCGATTTCCCCCCCATTATTTACCCGGATCTGAAAATTGAGACCAGCGATGGGAGGGGGGGATTTGGGGGTCGGGATTGTTAATAGACTGTCGACCATGTCAGCCTATTCCTCTTGCTGAGGGATACTACAGCGGATGCGCTTAAGCAGCAATTGCATCTTTAAAAGCTGCAAATTGCACTGACTCTGTTACTTGCGAGTATTAGCTGATTCCACTGAAATGAAATAAAATCAGCTCACCCAGTGCACTGCTGCGTGAGATTATTTTCTCATTTGCTCAGCACTTTGATACATATTTAAATTGTATACACATTTAACAGGAACATAGGAAAATAGGAGCAGTAAGCCCCCCCAGTCCTGCTCCATCATTCAACTAGACCATGGTTGATTTTCTACCTCAACCACATTATTTTTCTGCGTTAAGCTCATATCATTTGATATTTTTAATATCTAGGGATCTGTATCTATCGATCTTTGTCTTGTACATATTCAATGGCTGAGCCTCCACAATACTCTGGGTAGAGAATTCCAAAGATCCACCTCCCTTTGAGTGAAGAGATTTCTCCTTATCTCAGTGCTAAATGATTTGTCCCTTCCTGTGACCCTATGTCCAATGATACTAGACCATACCTCTCCCCACAGCTAAGGAAATATCCTTCTCACCTTATTTAGCCTGGCATGCCCTGTAAGAATTTTATAAGCTTCAATGCAATCACCTCTCATTTTTTGAAATGTTAAAAATGCAAGCCCAGCTCTTCAATCGCTCTTCATAGAACAATCTTACCATTCCAGTCTAGTGTATCTGTTGTCGGGTCCTATAGCTTCTGCAGCATTAATTGCTTTCAGCCATTTCTTGACACTATGTAGAGTGAATCGAGTTAACATGAAGACTGAGTTCTTGTTAAGAACTCCACTGATGTTACCTGCGAGAATGTTTCAAAATCATGAAGGATAGCTTGAAACACTAGTTCTTAGTGCTGTGTATTTGTTTGGAATAATGTGAGAAACTATATACAACCCAGTGAGGAACCAGTCCAATCAAAGAACAAGCAAAAAACACAGAAAAGTACAGCACAGGAGCAGACCGTTTGGCCCTCCAAACCTGTGCTGACCATGATGCCCTAACTAAAAAAAAACTTCCTATCCTTACTCGGCCCATATCCCTCTATTCCCTTCCTATTCATGTACTCATCCAGAAGCTTCTTAAATGTTGTTAATGTGCCTGCTTTTACTACCTTCTCTGGCATCGCTCTGCATGAAAACTTTCCTCGCACGTCTTCCTTATACTTTCCCCCTCCAACCTTGAACCTGTGCCCCTTGTAATTGACACTTCCACCCGAGGAAAAAGCCTCTGATTATCCAAGCTGTCTATGCCTCTCATAATTTTGTAGACTTCTATTAGATCTCCCCTTAGCCTCCATTTTTCCAGTCAAAACAATCTTAGTTTATTCAATCTCTCTTCACAGTCAATACTCTCAAGATTAGGCAACATCCTAGTTAGCCTTCTTTGCACTGTCTGCAAAGCTTCCTCATTCTTCTGGTAGTGTAGTGACCAGAATGCATGCAATACTCCAAATGTGGCCTCACCAAGGTTTAATGTAGCAACATGATTTCCCATCTTGTACTCAATGCCCTGGCTGATGCCCAAGTATGCCATATGCCTTCTTAATTAGCTTGCCCGCCTGTATTGCCACTTTTAAGAAACTGTGGATCTACATGTCCAGATCCCTCTGTACGTTAATGTTCCTCAGGGTTCTGCCTTTTACAGTATAATTCATCTCTAAATTTGATCCTCCAAAATGCATCACCATTTGCCTTTTCTGAGCCCAGGCCTTCAATCTATATCCTATTGTATCCTTTAACAACCCCGATACTATTAGCAACTCCACCAATCCTTGTGTCTTCATCAAAACTACTAATCACACCACCTACATTTTCCTTTCAATTATTTATATATACTACAAATAACAGAGGTCCCTGCATTGATCCCTGCGGGACATCATTAGCCAGAGATCTCCATTCTGAAAAACACCCTTCCACCACTACTCTCTGTCTTCTATGACAAATCCAGTACTCTATGCATCTAGCCAGAGCTTCCTGAATCCCATGTGATTTCAATTGCATAAAGAACTCATTGTGCAAACAATTAATAAAGAGTATTTATCAAGAAAAAGGAAAACATATGACAAGAAAAACTAATATACATAATGATACTTAGATATGTTAAAGCTTAACACACATTTTATCTGAAATTACCTCCTGTTCCCAAAATACACCCAAATTTCCTGAACTCACTGAGACACCTCTTTTCCTAAACTACATCCAATTTAATAACTCTAAATCAAATCCAACTCATAGTTACCACACAATACAACTTAGATGACCATAGAGTCATAGAGGTTTACAGCATGGAACAGGCCCTTTGGCCCAACTTATCCATGCTGCCTTTTTTAACCACTAAGCTAGTCCCAATTGCCTGCATTTGGCCCATATTCCTCTATACCCATTTTACTCACGTAACTGTCTAAATTCTTTTTAAAAAACAGAATTATACCTGACCAAGACTGGGGAGACGTCTTTTCCTAGGTCAGTAATGGCACAAAACTGAGCTTTTTAGAGGAGAATATTTGCAACCTGCCATGGCTGCAAATGTTAAATAGAATGGGCTTGTGCTTCATTGTTCGATGGAAAACTGGTCTGCTTTCCCGAATGAGGGTGCTCGTACTTGTACATTGCAGTTTCTTTGATATTCCACCCTGTTGTTTGGGCTGTTTAGAATTCCTTGCCTTTAGAAGTTATTATTTGTGTAACCCCACTGATCTTTGATAAACAGTTTTTTTGATCTGGCAATTCGCACCTCAATTTCTCTAGATATCTGCTAATCTTGTTACTGGATAAATCATCTCATTATTCGTCTACATGCCTGTTAATTGTGTTACTTGTTTGTTATTTTGTTCATCTCAAGTTCATTATTAACATCATCTACTTCCCAATTCCTAACAAAGCCCACCTTCTCAAACTTGCCCCTCACCTGAGGTGCAGTGATCCTCAGGTTAAGTCACCACTTCGAAGTAAAGAGTAGCCTATTGTCATCTAGGATTATGGTGACTTTAACCACTTTAGCCTGGGTCTCTGGATTACTAGTCTAGTGATATTACCATTACCACTGACTCTCCTAATATGACGTGTGAAGGTGGAACTTGTTGTTTACAAGGCCTATGCAGTGGTCACTTTTAGAAATAGGATCATGGACAGAAGAATCTGCAGCTGTTAAATTTCATGCAGGTTTTTCCCACCTGTTTTCTTCTTTCACCACTGGCTGCAACCCCATTGCAGTATTGCTGTCCTTCAGGACTTAACCATCTCAGTTAGTATTGTTACTACTGGATAACTCTTGGTAAAGAATATGGAACTGCACCACTCAGAGCACATTCTATGCCCTTACTATCCTTACTGCTTCTCCAAGGTTATTCTAACAAGGAAGAGTATTGTTTCATCAGCTGAAAGACGGTGGTGAGTGAAAATTGGAGTTGTTTTGCCAATTTTTGCCCTGATACCATGAGTATTCAATGTTGAGGATCGCTGTCACCTGACTGTATATCAGGGTAACCCTACCTCTGTTGGGCCTGACCTCTGCAGGCATGTGGCCTCATCAGGAAAAAGAATGGCGGAGTCTGAGATGTTGATTGATAAATATGATTCTGTGAGTATGATTATGTCTTGACTAGTTTGTGTGTTAATTCTCCCAGCCTAGACATCAGTCCCCAGATTTTAATTCGGATAAGTGGGTGTGTCTTTTGAGCATTCTGTTTCAGGGTTGATGCTAAGGGTTCAGCTGAGTGGCTTGTCTGTTATCAATCTTATTAAACTTTGGAGCTGTTTTTGATACACGTTCAAACAGGCTATATTCTGTTATTGGGACAATAATTACATCTTGAAAGTTTAGTTCAGTATGAGTGGGCAGCACAGTGGTTAGCACTGCTGCCTCACAGCTCTAGGGATCAGGGTTCAATTCCCGGCTTGAGCCACTGTCTGTGTGGAGTTTGCACATTCTTCCTGTATCTACGTGGGTTTCCTCTGGGTGCTCTGGTTTTCTCCCACAGCACAAAGATGTGCAGGTTAAGTTGATTGGACATGCTAAATTAACCCTTGGTTCCCAGGATGTGATAGGTTAGAGAGGTTAGCAGGATAGTTAAGCAGGGATAGGACCAAGGTAAGATTGTGTCAGCGTAGACTTACTGAATGGCCTCCTTTTGCACTGTAGGAGTCTATGAATGCTGAGTTTTTCTGTTACATTTCATAGCATGTTAACTCTGGACCACCCATCTACCACCTGCAAGTATGGAGGTGACATGTTTCATTCCTCTAACAATGTTTGTGTTGATCAAGAGAAAACACAAAATGATAGCCAGGCCCTCTTTGATTCTTCTTTAATTCCTGTCGAAAGAGCTTGATCTCTACTCAGAGTAGCAATGAGATCAGCAATTCAAAGTACAAAGCCTGAATCTACAGGATGCCACGTGTGTAATGTCAAGCAATACTGCACTATAAATAACATGTTGCATAAGCACTAAATGACACTGATTCATCACTGACTTTCAAAGGTCATCAAAGTAACATTTTAACTCTATTTCTCTCCCCATAGATGCTGCTTGATCGGTGCTTTTCTAGCATGTTGTTTTTATATTTGATGATATTAAGTATCTGGCCCCTACACTGACATCTCGTGGAGATAATTTACATTTTCTCCAACAATTTGTTTGTGGACTTATTCTCAAATATCTGGTCCATCCAAGCTATGACACTGACTGTTACATCTAGAAGTTAATAAATGAATATTTTGCTAAAGACTTCTGATGCATTGCTTTGTACAACGTTCTGTTATGAAATCATTCATCTGCAAATGGTAAGTTTCTGAAAATATGTATTTTATTGATTTTGTGAAAAATATGATAGCACTGTTCACTAAATATTTTATTTGAGGTCAAAGTGATGACATTTCAACTCAAATTAGCAAATTGTGAAAATAATATTGAAAATAGATTAACATTTGCACATTGAATAGCTTAGTTAAAAATTTGAGATTGGCTGATTAAGCAGGACAACAGTAATGTATTTGTGTGAATCGGATCATGCTTAGTCTGTGGGCAGAGTTGAAGTAAATTATTGTATTATTGTCTACAAGAAAAGGCATATTAAGTGATGCTTACAGAGTGCTGATTCCACAATTCAGCGAAACAATCAGCTTCAGAGTCAATAGCAAGTTAAGCACACATACAAAACAATTCATGCTCGGAATGAATTTCGCATTGGCCCCAAGCCTCGAACCCTATCTCAAGTGCTGGTGCCCCCACAATTTGAGTTGCCTCAGGGAAATATCTTTATATCCCAGTGCTGAGGGGTTTCCTCTATGGATTGTTGCAATACACCTCCTCACTTCACACATCTTCAGGATATGTCCTGGCATGCTTTGTTGCTGTCTGGCAGTGGAGGTTCCTGGGGAGGGTTCTCTACCTGGATATCCTCCTGCTTACCATCAGGGGCTTGAGGGTTGAGGGTGCAGCAATCTCATGTAACCATAGGTTGCATTTGTTCACTGACTCCCAAGATGCATGTGTCTTTTGTGGTCTTGTGGAGTCCTTGAACTGCATGTATCTTTGTTGTCTTAGGCTGCATTACCTTTTCAAGTTTCTAAAGCTCTGTTACTTACTTTTAGATTGCACTTCAGCTGTATTCTCCTGAACTTCAGGCACCTACTATGCAGGGGAGTGGGGAAGGAGAAGGACCTCCAGGTCAATCTGTTCCTGCGCCTAACTAGGCTAGCTATTAATTGATCCAGGCAGCATCAATCTATGGAGTTGTCCATCCTTACTTTCTGCCTTCTTCTGCAGCAATATTTCACAGAATACCTACAAAGCAGAAGGAGGCCATTCAGTCCATTAAACCTGCACCAACAATAATCCCACCAAGGCCCTATCCCCACAACTCCACACATTTACCCTGCGAAGCCCACAGACTCTAATTTATCATGGCTAATCCACTAACCTGCACATCTTTGAACTATTGGAGTTAACCAGAGCACCCGGAGGAAATTCACGCAGATACAGGGAGGAAGTGCAAACTCTGCGAGTTACCCAAGGCCATGATTGAACCTGAATCCCTAGCACTGTGAGGCAGCAGTGCTAACCATGTGATACTGTGTCAGCCCGTTTGTTATTGTCTCTCCCTACAAAGGAACCACACAGTGTCTACCAGCACCATTGAGCACCACAGGGACTGGGTGCATTGTTGATCCCTTTAATCACATTTTGGTTTGATGTTTGAAATTTTCTTTCAGATTCTGTTTTCGTTATGCACTGTCACTTTAAGGATCTGCGTTTTTAATTTACCCCACAGTTTTGTTATTTTATTTGGTTAACAAAAAGAAGCACAAAACAAATCATATTAACTGTTTGCAACCAAACCTTGGTGGCTATTCCATTGAAAATGAGCAGACTCTTTGAGGACCTGAGGACAATTTTTGGCAGCTCAATTGCCTTTTTCCTCAATATCCAATATTTTATCATTAATTCGATGAATAAATCTGGAATATAAAGCTCGTCACTGTGTTAACTACCCTCAACAGGTGTGAAAACTCACCTGGTTCACTAATGCGCTATGAAACCTGTCATCCTTATCAGATCTGGCCTAGATATGACTCCACATCCCACCGTAATGTAATTGACTCTTAACTGCCCTCTGAAATAGTATGGCAAACCATTCATTTCCACTGGTCTACTGCTGCAACTTCTCATTGATAAACAAAACTTCTGCCGAGAAGTTATTGCAGTGAATCTGCAACAATACAAAGGAAACCCCAAGCTCATTTGTGAGTTTAGATATTTGACCATGCAGAAAATCAAAAACAATCAAGTCATTCAAGAAGGCCATTCAAGCATTTTGTTTCAGTGCTCACAGAATAATGGATCTTGTTGACTTTTTTCTTTGATACCCAAAATGAATTGTAGCATACCAATTGCTGTCTCTGTTGATATTAGGGATAAAACATTGAACAAATGCTATATTAAACAGTACAAGTTTTATTCATTCTGCTATAGGATATGGGTGTCACTGGCAAGAGCAATATTTATTGTCCATCCCTAATTATTTTGAACTGATTAGCATTAGTGAACCAGATATGTTTTTACAACTACTGAGACTAGCTTTTAAATTCCAGATTTATTAATTGAATTAATATTCCACCAGCAGCCAACTCACCAATTTTTATAGATACACATTAGAAAGCATTCTTTCTGATTGTATCACAGCTTGGTGTGGCTCCTGCTCTGACCACCACCACAAGAAATTACAAAAGGTTGTGAATGTAGCCCAACCCATCATGCAAACCAGCCTTCCATCCACTGTCTCTGTCTACACTTTCCACTGCCTCGGCAAAGCAGCCAGCATAGTTAAGGACCCCATGCACCCCAGACATACTTTCTTCCACCTCCTTCCTTTGGGAAAAAGATACAAAAGTGTGAAGTCACTTATCGACCAACTCAAGAACAGCTTCTTCCCTGCTGCCATCAGGCTTTTGAATGGACTTATCTTGCATTAAGTTGTTCTTTCTCTACACCCTAGTTATGACGTAACATTACATTCTGCACTCTCTCGTTTTCTTCTCTATGAACGATATGTATTTTCTGTATAGCACGGAAGAAATAATACGTGTGACAATAATAAGTCAAATCAAATCAAATGATGGGATTTGAACACATGTCCCCAGGGTATTTGCCTGGATCTCTGGCTTATGAATACAATTACATGACCACAAAGCCACAGTCTCCCTCACATCGATATCTACTGTGTATATTTTTCACTAATTGATTCATCTGGTTCACTAATGCCACTCAGTTCAAGATAACTAGGGATGGACAATGCATACTGGCCTGTCCATGCATATTTTTCCACATATTTTTCTTCTCTAAATATCAAATGGTACAGCCCAAACCACTAAAGGTTAGAACAGGTAATTTTTCTGATGCTTATACCTCTTTAATGGCAAGTCAAGAAAGAATGTATAAAATGAATGATTTTCAGGATTTTCCTGATTCTGTTTTGAGGGCAAATAGAAGCTTTCTGTGGAAGATTAAATGGGTTGGATATAATTCATGATAGTATGAATTGTATGGGGTCTTAAATTTAGAACAAAATGAAGGCAGTCTGGATCTGTTCTGAAGTCTGCCTTACAACAGGTATGGGTGACATGGATGTTAAAGATTAAAGGGAGGTCCAGGTTCTGGGAAGAAGATGTAAGATATTCACACTTGGAGACAAATGGTTGCAGCATCCACATTTACATTGGTTTGGCTACTAGTCTTCAAAATCCCAGCAAGGTGCTGAGAATGCTGGGTTGTAAACTGTTATGCTGTAAACTGTCCATTTAATATGAAGACAAAAGAAAATTGATATTTCAAGAAAAATTAATCAACATTTCCATCTGGTTATAAGATCCATGTGATTCACATTCCCATTCTGATGGGCTATGAGAAGGAAGGGTTTTTAAAATATCTCTAGAACTCACAGACAAGTTAGTCTGTCAAGGTTTGGGAGAGTGACTGAAAGTTTCTATGATTTACTATTTAGGAATGTAGGTGGGAACTTGCACTCAGATTGTAAAGACCAATTCTTGAGGATTTGAAATGAGGCCATAAGATTCAGCTAGCGTGCACTTGAGGAAAATCAAAATGAAAGCCCCGAAAGACAGCCTTGGTGTTAAATGTTGTCAAGTTGGATAAGGAAAGGGAGATAAGTGAACCATTAGGAGCCAAAAATCACTTTGGACTGGGTCCAGGAAATTCAAAAAGCTGCTTAAGGAACAGTAAAATATATCTATGAACAGATTTTTCAGCTGTGTCAAAAGTAAAAGGAAAGTTTGTTCTGTAATTTAAAGTTGCCTACCACAGTAGTGCTTAGTCAATAGTGCTTTTAATTTGTTATATTGAAAGTCTTAAAATGTGAAATCTTGGCTGGAATTCTCTGACCATCCTCATTCACCACTGCAACTAGCGAGCAAGGAAAATCTGGCGCTCAGCCAAATCTCCATTCACTGCAGCAGGATCGGAGAATCCCACTGGCATGAATGGCCAGAGAATCCTAACTATAGTGTCATCCATTTCGTCAATGATCTGAAAGTTTGGAATTCTTTTTAAAAGCCAATGTTCTTCACAGAGATTCTTCACATGGATTTGTATGGCCTTTTCTTTATATATGTATTCCTGAATCCTATGTTTTACAGTTATTTGGCTAGATTGTTGGAGAAGCAATGTCTCCTGATCACATTACATCTGATTCCTTCCATTTCACCAGACAACTGTCAGGGATTGTACTTCAGTCGCTCAGAAGTGGTAATTAGAGATAAGCAACAAATGTTGATCTTGCTGACAGCGCGCATATCCCATGAGATCAATTGTTTTTAAAAATGAACTGTCTAGGGGCTGTGGCTGGGACAGATGCCTGAGAGGAGGGATTTAAACATGGAGCTCAACAAAAGATAGCACAGACATAGGAGGTGACAACACTGCAGAGAAAAGGGAATTTGAATTCAAACAATGGTTTGCAAGGGTGGTGGGGTCAAGAATTGCTTTTTTTGAAAAGAGAAGTGATGACAGCTGATTTAAAGGAAAGAGGGAGACAACAGCTGAAGGGAGAGAACTGTGAACAATATTGTATTCACCAAGTGGCCCAGGTGGGGTCAGCAGTTTATTGGGAATAAGATTGAGGGAACGGGAGCTGGGTCTCATGGACAAGATGAGCTTGGAGAGAACATAAGGAGAGAAGGACAGAAACTAGAGGAAGATATGAGTGCAGGGCTAGGACCAGAGGAGATGGGAGCTTTAGAGAGACATTAGTTCAGTTGGCTACTGGAATACAATGATATATTAATGTATTTCTATATGTATATGCTGGTGAATTTATAAACTAGTGCTCTTCTAGTTTTTGTACTGATGAAGTTGAGAAACACATGTACACTGATTTAAATCTAAACTTAGGTGGTGTAGCATGATTACCCTCAATAGCAACAGATAGTAAAAACTATACTTTCCACTTCTACTTCCAGGTAAAAAAAAAGCTATGATTAAGCATAATATCGCTAAGTAATCTGTATAATAGAAATACAAAAGTAGGAAGAATTCAGTGACCAGCAGTTTCTCAACTTTCAGAAGTTCATAAACCTATTGAACTTTGCCCTTGTAGCTGATGATATCAACTGGACTTTGGCCAAAGCACTATCTGTAAAACTTCCAGTTGAAATTTTAGGTCAATTAATGTATAACACAGAAATACATTCCTGACTAAAACTGACACAGGTGTTAAAAGGTAGAAAGAAAACTCTCAAACATTAGTGCTAAAAGATAGAAAGAAAACTTTCATACTCTGACCGAGTTGAAAGTGCAGGAGTTACATAACTGATCAGTTAACATCTGATGTGGAGTGAGTTTTATTGAACTTGTAACTTTAACCTCTTTGCACATTTCCCCAATTCGTGCTTGTTAACATGAACCATAATATCTACATGTTTTTCTTTCAATCTCTTGCATTTCTACGTAGATATTTGCATACTGTCATCAATTGTACAAGTGAATACTTTGGCCAGAATTCTTTAAGAAATTATTGGTTCATCACTCACAAAATCCTTTCCTACCTTCCGTAGAATCTTGATTGATTGCACATCCCCCACTTCTTTATCTTCCTGTTCTTTGCGTTTTCTGCAAGACATCGCTCTTGTCCTGGTGCTGAAGGATTTCTCTTTCTCTCGCTGTTTGGATTAGTGCAGTCACTGCCAACAGCACTTATATGTACCTCGGTGACAACTCATCAGACAAAGTTCACGTCAAGTCCTCCCCTGCACCATGCAAATAAACTGAGTTATGATATAAGGAACATTCCTCTTGCTTTGAGCTTGATATTGGGGTTTGATGCATTTATTTCCCAGGTTGTGATCTTGTGGCATCACATGATACAAGCTTGTTCTTAGCACAACTAAACTTTTGTGACTGTGATTGTGTGAATAGTTGGCAAAATGTTGGATGCTTACCAATGCAACTTTTTGGGTGAATGGGTGTTAAGTAGCAAAAATACAAAAACAATCTCCTTTTTGTTTTAATGGGATTGTGCTGAGTAGGAGCTATTGGCACAGTGTGATAGAAACAGAGTAATTGAATAGAAACACAAATATATTAAAATTAAAAAGATCAATATTGCACTTTTATTAGTTTGTAACATGACTGGAAGCGGGATTAACACGCAATGGCTGGGACATTTTGCTCCTGTTTGTATCACACAAGTTTGGCAGCAGGAATGGGAAATATTGCAAGAAGGTCAAGCTCATGTTTTCGATGACATCAAACCTGGAAGCGATTTCACCTCCCTCATCAGCGATGGGCCGCATTTCCTGATGGTGATCTTTGGGTATCTTGTATAATAAGTTAACATCTAATCATCCTACTGCCCATAAAATGGAATCATTTCCCCCACCCATGTTAAAAATCCATCCACAATGGCATAATGGCAGAATAGCATGAAGCCCGACTGGTGTCAGAAGGTATGCACCTGATAAGCAGTGATCACAGGGGAGCTCAGGTGAGTGCAATGCTCAAGCAGGGAAAGGCAATGCCTGGATCATGCAAGTGTAAAGACATGGATGCCAAGATGACAATAAAGGTTGCAGTGCATCTGGGTGAAAACTGTTTCCTTGTTTGTTAACTGTGTGCAGGGGCAGACCTTGAAAATGGCTCTCAGATAATTGAGATTCTGATTTGATAGCAGAGCAGGTGAACCAGAAACTGTCTGTCAGCAATACATTTTGGAATCTGGAACTTCAAGTCTTTTTTCTAAGCGTTGCATGATATGGCAGAAAAAGCAGCTATTGCTTCAATGGCTTCAATGTTGTTTTTCCCATCCAACTTTTACCAATACCAGAGAAAATCCTAACTGGAAAGTAGCTAACAATGCAGAGATAGTTTGCAGGAATAGTTTGCACCCCATCCACCACCTTTAACATCTATGCTCTCCATCACAGTGGCAGCAGCTGTGTACCGTCTACAAGATGTGTTGCAGCAACTCACCAAAGCTCCTTTGACAGCACTTTCCAACCTTCAACCCCTACCAGCTGGAAGGACATAGGCAGCAGATACTTGGGAACACTGCAACTTGCAAGCTCCTCTTCAAGCCAAACAACATCCTGACTTGGGAATATATTGTTGTTCCTTTACCATCACTGGGTTAAAATCCTGAAACTTCCTTCCTCACAGCCTTGTGGATGTCCCTTCACCGCACAGACTGCAGTGGTTCAAGAAAGTAGCTCACCTATTCAAGGGCAATTAGGACTCTACTGCCCTTAAATGGACAATCACCACAAATTACCACATCCCTCCCCCTTTAACTCCTTTATACACTCTTTAATAACTTAGTTACTCAGTTGTAAATTCTAACTAAACGTAATATGTGGGTTGGACAATTACAAATCAAGTCTTTGAGGGGTTTTTAGGCTTCTTGTAGAGCAGTGTAATTCCGTTATCTGGGATTCTTCCACAGGATCAACAGGAACTGCAATAATAAGTAACTCTTCCTGCACAACTATTTGTTCCTACAGAGACACCAGGTATGTCTATAACAGGTTAATCAGATACTTCCACGCTTTATATGTTTGAAAATATTTCTTGGTAACAACACTGACTATTTATTGGAGTATCTCTGTACTCCTGAAGTGATTTACATGTTTATGCATGATCTGTCCCTCCACGTGTACTGGATGTAACAGGGCTCAGATCTGAAGGGATTCAACTTGATTCACTACTGAAGTTTTGATTATGACATCATGTTATAATTATGTACTTGGTTTGTTTGTTTTGTTCCAGCGGTGACGACCCGTTGATGAGCTTGAGGCTGTGTTTAAACTATACACAGTTCCAAACATAGTCTTGCATGGAGCTCTTGCTTGCAGGCTTGCTGTCTGACCATGTGACTACATACATCACTCTGCGGGCAGTACTGGTCTCCAATCCCATGTTGACACTTACTCTGCCGAGAACCTGACATTATAATGCATCAAGGCACATATCATTTCAATACAACAGAGTTTTACGTATTGACAGTTCTTTTACATCATCTGTCGTGTGCAAAAAAATTGTCATGGTACACTATTTCTGGTATTTAGGGATTTAGGGATCTTTCAGATCCTTCCTCTGAGGTCTTTCAGTATTTCCAGCATTTCAATTCAGCACCGTTATCATTAACCATTTTATTGTATTGGTTCTTGTGCTTTTCTTTCATATGACCATTTCAGCAATCTTACTCTGACGTGTAATCTCAGTATTTTTCTCTGTCCGAATTGCTAATTCGGTTGTCAATTTAAATGTTTTTATCTCCTCAGTTAATTTCTGATTACTAAGCTTCCCTTCTTCAAATTCTTACTCTTTTTTTTTATTTTAGTTGTGCAGGAAGAGTTACCTATTATTGCAGTTCCTGTTGATCCTGTGGAAGAATCCCAGATAACAGAATTACTCTGCTCTATAAGAAGCCTAAAAACCCCTCAAAGACTCAACTTGTAATTGTCCAACTCACATATTATGTTTAGTTAGAACTTACAACTCAATAACTAAGCAATAAAAGAGTGGATAAAAGAGTTAGAGGAGGGATGTGGTAATTTGTGGTGATTGTCCCTTTAACGGCAGCAGGGTCCTAATTGCCCTTGGGTAAGTGAGCTACTTTCTTGAACCACTGCAGTCTGTGCACTGTAGGTTATTTTCTCTTACTTTTTTTCTGTGCATATTTCTAAACTTTTAACTCTCCCAAGCGATTCAGGTTTATTCTGTGTCTGTCTCCATTGAGCCTAGTGGACCACCTCGCCTCCAAGTCTACAATGTGAGCGGAAGTATGTTCCTGAATTTCTCTTATCCTTCTTGTGGATTCTGATCTGGGATCTTGCTGTGTTCTCTCCATTGTCCCTGCTTGGAATTGTCCAACTTTTCTGATTCTACTGTATACAGTTCTGGCATTATCTCAACATCTCAAATGGGTCTGTTTATCCAAAGACGGGCATTTGACTGATAACTTGTTCTTTCAGACTTCAATTGAAACAGGACATTCACAGGTATCAAGGCAGAGGTTGTGTCATCATAATCCCATTCTCATCGCCAGTTGGAATAATGCTCATCCACAGACTTCATCAGAAACACGAAAGGTATTTATTAATAAGAAAAGCTGTAGGAAGGCCAGCAGCCACATAATTACTCGAGTCCCTACACATCTGCCTAAGAGACGACGCCACCCCCTGGGGTGATTACACACCCTCAGTCACTCTGGTCCCCCAAACCAGGTGACCTTCTTTCCCTAAATGGACAATCATTACAAATCATCACACAGTTCTGATTTCTCCTCTCACTATACATCTGCAAATAGAAAGGTGATAATTGATTCATTGAATCATACAGCGCAGAAGGCCAATCACGTCTATACCGATCTCATCCAGACCCTATCCCCATAATCCCATATATTTACCCTAGCTAGTCTTCCTGACACTAAGGCATTAACAAGAATCCCACCCAGGCCCTATCCTGTAGCCTCACATATTTACTTCACTGGTCCCTCTGATACTAAGAGGCCAATTACCTAACTCATATATCTTTAGAGTGTGGGAGAAAACCCACGCAGACACAGGGAGAATGTGCAAACTCCACACAGGCCAGAATCTGAGGCCAGAACTGAACCCAGCTCCCAGATGCTGTGAGACAGCTAACCACTATGCCACCCAGCTGTTTCTGAGGTTTTGATTTTCCCCCTTTCTAAGTATTTTCCCCAATCCATTTAGCTTGGAGTATTCCAATCGTCCATGAAAATCTCTGACAGCAAACTTGAGATAAGATTAAATAAAAGGTTGTTTTATTTTACATTCACACAAAACACAGCATGTCCACTCACTTAGCACTCATACAATAATTTTACAGAGCAGCCAGGAAGAAATAGATACTTATGTTTCTCTTTTGTCCTTTGGTTGGAATACACCTTCCCCGTTGGAGAAAATGAAATGAGTTCCATTGCATTTTAGTTTGTTTTAAAGTGGTCCTAGGGAAGCAAAAATAGGGAATGCACAACTTAACTGGCATTCACTCAATGCTCCTGGCACATCCAACACATTATTGGCACTGATATGGTGGTTTGCTGCTACATTTGATTATTCTTTTTTAATTTTAAAAGCTGGACGGGGTATCTGCAAGCATCTTATCTGGACCAGGGATTTGAGTGACTTGAGAAGATTTGAAATTCGGCCGGGAGTGTGTCTAAAATTCTGACTTCACTTCCCTGTGTTGGGCACCAGGCATTTCAATCTCCTGATTCAGCATCTTCAAAAGGGTTGGAGGGTTTTACTTGGGGTGGTTAGCACTCAGTGACAGTCAGTATGCTCTGGTAACACATAAAGGATGCTGGACCCAACACTCTGGGGTCTTCAGGCCCTGAGTTGAAACAACTGACCTGTGCTTGTCCAGCTTACCCAGATAACACATCTCTGATATTTGTCTGAAGATAAAAGTTCCTCTGGTATGAGCCATGGCTCATCAGGGTAAAGCCTGGCTCCATTAAAAAAATGCAATAATATTTTATAAAGTAGTCAGGTTGATGTAAATATATATATCCTCTGTCCAGGACACTATTACTCAGCTGTGAAGCACTCTGTGATATCTTGGGGAGGTGCAAAGTGCCCATTAAATAAATGCAAATTCTTCTTTGCTTCCGTTCTCTGCTCTTTTGTTTATTTTCTTTCTGTCAAAATACTACCTCTCTACAGTGTGTCACTCCATCCCTCCCTCTCTAGTGTGTCATTCCATCCCTCCCTCTCTCCGGTGTGTTAGTCCCTCTCTCCCAACAGTTTATCAGTCCCTCCGTCCCTATAGTGAATCACTCCATCTCTCCCTCTCTACAATATGTCACTCCCTTCCTCCTTTCCTACAGTGTGTCAGTCGTTCCCTCCCTTCCTACAAAGTGCCAGTCCCTCACTCCCTAGTGTGTCAGTTTCTCCGTCCTTAGTATGTCAGTCCCTTCCTTCCTCTCTCCCTACCTCCTGTCTCCCTAGTGTATCAGCCCCTCCTTCAACTGTCAGTCACTCCCTACAGTGTGTTTCTCCCTCTTCCTCTCTTTAATGTTTCTCTCCCTCCCTCCAATGTGGCTTCCCCTCCCTCTCTCCAGTGTGTCTCTCCCCTCCCTCCCTCCAGTTTGTCTCTCTCCCCCTCCAGTGTGTCTCTCCCCTCCCTCCCTCCAGTTTGTCTCTCTCCCCCTCCAGTGTGTCTCTCCTCTCTCTCCCTCCAGGGAGTCTCTCTGCTTCCTCCTTCCCTCCAGTGTTTCTCCCCAGTATGTCTTTCCCCTCCCCCCTCTCTCCCCTCCCTCCTCTCTCCCCTCCCTCCCTCACTCATGTGTTTCTACCTCCCCTCTCCCTTCCTTCCAGTGTCTCTGTCCTTGCCCCTTCGCTCCAGTATGTCTTTCCCCTCCTCCCACCCTCCTGTGTGTCTCTCCATCTCCCAATTCCCTCTCTCCATGTGACTACCTCTCTCCCTACCACCTTCCAGTGTGTGTTTCTCTTTCCAGTGTTGCTCCCCTCCCTCCAGTGTGCCTCTCCCCTCTGTCCCTCCATCCAGCATGCCTCTCCCTCCCTCCAGTGTGCCCCTCCCCTCCCTCCAGTGTGCCCCTCCCCTCCCTCCAGTGTGCCCCTCCCCTCCCTCCAGTGTGCCCCTCCCCTCCCTCCAGTGTGCCCCTCCCTCCAGTGTGTGTCTATCTCTCTCTCATTGATTACAGACTGGCAGTATTTGCAGCCTGCCTTTATCAAACATGGCCGCGCTCTATTTTGCTCGCGCGTTGCGGGGTGACGTCCTTCCGACACGGCGATTTCATTCATTTTTTTTAGTTCCGGAGGATTTGGCGCCAGATTTCGGTGTGGATCAACAGCGGGCCGGAGGATGGGTCCGGAAAGGGAGGCTGGAAACGAGTCTGAGCAGCAGGGTAATGGAGGGGGGACGGAGAATTGCAGAGGATGAATGAATGAATGAATGAATACAGTGTCCTGGCAGTACAGATACTGCTGGAGTCCAGCAGCATACTGTGTGTTATTGATACATAGGATTGTATCGGAGCTGAGGATGCACCGTCTAAATTAATGGACTTGTCAGACCCCGGGGGGCAGGGTGCCAGACCCAGGGCAGCGTGCCAGATCCAGCTGATGCACTGGCAGCAGGTTCCTGCTGCAGGTCTGTGTCCAGTGTCTTTCCTTTCCCCATTCACATGACTGTGTAGCCAATCACTGGGAGTGCCTGCTGTCTTCTAAATCGTTGATTCACTCTCTGGCACGGTCACCGTAAACTCGATTCAACTTCAACTTCGCAGTCAGTAGCTGGCGAACACAGGAAGTTTGAAAATCACATGATTTAATTGCTTCCCTCCTCCTTGACCTGCCAATGCAGTGACACTTGTGTTTGTTGATGTTACGTCATTGGGTGCAGCTGTCAAAAATCGCTACTTTATGTCTTATTTTCCCTGTCCACGTTTTTTCTAAAGCAAATCCCTCAAATGCAATATTTCTGTGCAGTGATTAATTATTACACAAGTCTTCTTACGATTGTATGTTTTAATGATCAATCTTCAGTAGATTTCTATCAAGTGATCCATCTGTAGTGAAAACGTGGTGGCTAATTTCGTACAGAATCGTTGACAAGTTGTCACTCTTGGGTAGAGTGAGTTGCCACCATTCTGATTGCTTTAATGATTTCAGTGTAATTTGATTTAGCTTAAAGTACTCCACATTTTTGCAAAAGTTTGAATTTTTCAGGGTTCTGTTGTAAATGCTCCTCTAGCAATAACTTTCTTTGAGGATGATGGTGTAAAGAGTGATTGAAGAGATTGAATTTTGCAGTGAACATTGTGTTCTCATTTAAAATCTTGTTTTTGCATGTATAGTCATATTAAAGTTTCCCAATATAATTATTTGAATACTGTTCCAAAGAGACCCATTAACAAAGCTTTTTGTCTTTCATTCATCAGGACAAACACAAGAACACCAAGTTTTAAGCATCACACAGCTGAAAAGGGTGCTGATTGGTTGGCAGTTTGACTCTGATTGGCTAATGCAGCATATCTTTTTGAGCTAATAGCAGCTTTCTTTTGGTGGTAAATGCCATTCGCATGGCCATTGCTGAAATGATTGGTTTCCAACAATCATGACCATCTTCCTTTGTGCTAGGCATGACTCCAATCAATACGGAGTTCCCCCTGATTCACAATGACCTCAAATTTTCCTTGGTGTCCCTTGATGTCATACTTGGTCACATGCTACCTTGATGGCATGGACAGTCACTCTCACCTTACCTCTGCAATTCAATTCCTTCGTCCATGTTTGGATCAAGGCTGTAATGAGGCCTGGAGCGAAGTAACCTTGGCAGAACACAACCTGAGCAGAACAGTGAGTTGCTGAGTAGGTGCTGTTTGATAGTACTGTCAGCAATACTTCTATCACTTTGGTTGAGAGTTGACTGATGATAATTGAACTGGAGTCTGTTTGGCTCATTTCACTGGTCTGTTTTAAGTCAAAAATAGACTGGTTGGATTTATTTTGCTTTATATGGACAAATGTACTTGGATAATTTTCCATGTTGACACATGTTGTAGCCCTACTGGAAAAGGTTTGGTAAAGGTGCAGTTAGTTCTGTAATACAAGTCTGCAGTGCTACAACCACGATGCTGTAGGTGTCCATGGCCTTTGCTATCAGAAAGTTCTGATCAGAACTTTCCACACACCTGATGAAGGAACGGTGTTTCCGAAAGCTTGTGAGTTTACTATCAAATAAACTGATTGGACTTTAACTTGGTGTTGTGAGACTTATTACTGTGTTTACCCCAGTCCAACGCCGGCATCTCCATATCAATGTATTTCCAAGTCAGGATGGTGAGTGACATAGAGGGGAACCCAAATAATCTGCTGCTCCTGTCCTTTTAGATGGTATGGTCGTGGTTTGGGAGGTGCTCCAAGGGAACCTTATTGAGTTCCTGCAATGTATCTTGTCGATGGTACAAAAGGCTGCCATTCTTTGTCAGTGGTGGAGGGATTGAATGCTTATGGAAGGGGTAACAATCAAGTAGATTGCTTTGTCCTGGATGATGTGAAGTGTTGTTGGAGCTGCACTCATCCAGGCACGTGGAGTGCATTCTCCTATTGACTGTTATTGAAGTCCCCCATTCAGAGTAACATTTAAAAACTTTATTTCACAGGTTGTGGGTGTCAGAGGTACTAGGCCTGTATTTATTGCTTGTCACTAATTGATCTTCAGATGGTGGTGGTGAGCTGCCTTCTTGAACCACTGTAGTCCATGTGTTGTGGATACACCCACATACTGTCAGGGAGGGAGTTCTGATGATGGTGAAGGAGCATTGATATAGTTCCAAGTCAGGAGAGTGTGTGATTTGGAGGGAAGTTTGCAAATGGTGATTTTTCCCATGCACCTGCTGCCCTTATCCTTCTAGGTGGTAGAGACCAGGGATTTGGAAAGTGCAATTAAAGGAGTCTTGAAGTTTTATAATCATCTGTTTGTTTAATTGTTTAAGATCTACGTTTTATTCCAACTTATTTAATTATTTAAATTCCTCCTGAATGAATCCAAATTTTAGATGCAGCCAGTATCTGCAATAAAAAGTGATCTAATTTGGGATCTAAGTTTTCTTTAGATGCAGCATAATTTTAAAATACATTTATGGGACATGGGCATCATTGGCTAGGCCAGCTTTTATTGCCCATACTTCATTGCCCCTGAGAAAATGGTGAGCTGCTGCCTTGAGCCACTGCTGTCCATCTGGTTTGAAGTGAAGCTCACAAAATCGTAGAATGTTTGAATAGAGTACAGAGGGAAGCTATTTGGCCCATCAAGTCTGTGTCAGGTCTTAGCAATCCAGTTTATTCCACTCCCCACATCACTGTGGATTAACGTATGATTTCATTTTGAATTTAATTTCTCAAGATGGTGCTGACTCTTGTGGCTTGGCAACAACACGCTCCAAACGTAATCGCAAAGACAAAGGAGGACGATTGGCTGCTCTGGAACGCCTGAAGAAGGCCAAGGCTGGCGAGAAAATAAAATATGAGGTAAACTGGATAATTTGAAATTTCGAGAAGCTAATTTGACTGGGGCGGACATTATATTTCTAGTTAAGGAGAGATGCATGTTAAATCAGAAGTTCTGGTCATTAAATTTCTAAACTAATGTTCTCCATTAGGAACTTGTGTTGATGAGGAAATTCATGTGACTAACATGGGTGGCATGGTGGCACAGTTGTTAGCATTGCTGCCTCAGTGCCAGAGACCCAGGTTTGATTTCCAGCTTGGGTCTCTGTAAGTGCGGAATCTGCACATTCTCCCTGTGTCTGCATGGGTGTTCTCCGGGTGCTTCTGTTTCCTCCCACAGTAAAAAAAGACATGCTGAATTCTCCCTCAGTGTACCTGAACAGGCACCAGAGTGTAGTGATTAGGGGGTTTTTGTAGTAATTTCATTGCAATATTAATGTAAGCCTACTTGTGATGCTAATAAATAAACGAAACTGAAACTAATAGTTGATTAATTATCTATTGGTTACCTATAGATGAAATAGTATCTGTCATGATTATCAAAGATTCTGCAGCTAAGGTGGTAGGCAATGTCCTTTGTAGATGTGATCTAAAACCCTGATTTACATTGCTTCACATTGGCTGCCAGGGTTCAGCATCTCACAGAGCATGTATCAAAGCCTCTCATATGGAAGTGTGAGTTGTCAGTGGTTTTGCCTCATAAATAGGGTATGTTTAATGTCTGCAAATGCAGTCCAAGGAGTTACGTTTTAGATCAAGAAGTAAAACCACCAGGCTGATAATCTGGAATTACTTTGGTCCACACACTGGACCGGACATGGAGAGAAAGATTAGGATTCTCAGTACATGGCTGGAAGGCCAGTTAGAAGAGAGGGTTTCAGATTCCTGGGACACTGCGATTACCTTTGGGCCCAGAGAAAGTTGTGCAGTTAGGACAGAGTTCTAGTTTGGTAAAATCCACTTCTTTTTCCGTGTGATACAATATGAATCTCCTGTCTTTCAGGTAGAAAATATCTCCAATGTTTATGAGGAACTTGATGAAGATCAGTACTCCAAACTTGTATGTGAGCGCCAGGATGACGATTGGATCGTGGATGATGGTATGTAATTAAATTCTCTCTTCACATTGGAGCATTGGCTCCTTCTCAGACAAATTCCTTAAGACTTGATGGGAGTCACTTGTGTAAGTACTTTCCTTCTAAGTGAGATATTTTTGGTATTATTATTGAAAACTTATTAATATTGTGTTTGCCAGATGGGATTGGTTATGTGGAAGATGGTCGCGAAATTTTTGATGATGATTTGGAGGAAGATGTCTTTGATGCAAAAAGCAAAGGTAAGCATTCGGCAATGAAAACCGAGAACGCTGGAAATTCTCAGCAGGTCAGGCAGTGGGAATGGATTGAGAGACTGAGTTCATGTTTCAGGTCAATGATTTTTTGTCAGAACTTGAAGAATTTAGAAGCTCGTAATAGTTTTTAACAAGTACAGAAATAGGACAGTTGCCTAACACTGACGGCAACTCTATTGCTCTCCCCACAAATGCTGCCTTACTGCAATATTTCTGGTATTTTTTATCATTTAAATGTTGTCTTTTTTGTTAAAATGCTGGCATACTGTTTACTACTCTGTGGTGCGTTTTCTTTTCAGCAAAAGAAAAGACCGGTGCACAAAAAGACAAGAAGAGTGCAAGGAATATGATGGTTTCAAAACCCAACAATATCAAATCTATGTTTCTGGCCAGTACTACCAAGAAGAAAGCTGAGGTATGGCACCATTTCTTTGTGGTAAATGAGATCCATGCCTGCTGCTTCTCCCATAATTTGTAGATTTGTTTTTTTTCCATTTCTTTCTTCCCTTTTTGCAAGCTCCACTTCTTGGCGAGTGCTGGAAGCAAAATGCTAATCGTACTTGGGCAGGAGCTTCCCTGTTACGTTTTGCAGAAACATGCTTATTTTTCGGTCAATATGGAAAAGCGTTAATGGGCTGATAAATAAAAGCATAATACTGCAGATCCTGAGAATCTGGAATGAAAAAAGTGCTGGGTATACTGAACAGATCAGGCAGCATCCGTGGAGTGACAAACAAAATTGACAGAGGTTTGAGTTGACTACGACCAGAGTATGGAGAACTGCATGTCCCAACCCTCTAATTGAAGAAGTAAGGGTTGAGGCTATATTGATGACCACGAGGCAGTGCCAGGGTATTGCCTGGGCATGATCCTGTCCCCTGGGGGGATGTAATCACCTGTGCACCTCTGGCAGGTTCTGCTTGCAGTGCATGTCTTGGGGGCCTATCGTAATTCACATCAGTGTGCCCTCACCCCAACGTGAACGGATAGTTAGGCATAAAGGCCTGATAATGACAGTTAAACTTATTCAAATGTGGATCCCGATGTTGAACATCGGAATACCCATTATGTCATGGGATGATTGGAATGCGAAATCCCACCGGCATGAACCATGTTTTAGGATTCCCACTGGATTTCCTGCCCCTGCCAATGATCCTGCCCCTTAAAAACAGGAGCAGAAACCCCTCCTTTGTCTGACTAATTACTCACCATCCAAGTTTTCATCCGAGCTTCCGTCTTAGCTGACGTTCTAAATTGTTTCTTCCTCTTTCTTTCAAATTCACCATTATTGCCTCATCCTCTTCAAACAGCCTTGATCATTCCGTCCTTGCAAATCAGCCCATCTTCCATTTTTTTCTTTCTTTCCTCTCCAAAGTGCAGAAATAATTTGTTGCCTCCAGAATCATGTGCACCTTTCTTTTAATTCCAAGTTTGAATCTTTCCAAGTAGGTTTCTGCCTCCCCACAGCACTGAACTTGCTCTGAACATAAACTACATCCTTTATGACTGTGACTTTAGTGCATTCTCTCATTTTGTCATCCTTGCCCTCTCCATAGCTTTTGCCACAGTTGATCCTGTAGTCATCCTGACTGTAGCTTAATTTAGTGTGATGTTTGGTTTCACATTTGCCTATCAGTTGTAGCCAGAATGTCATCAGCAGTTCCCCCCCTCACTGATATTGACATACTGACCCTAGCAGCACCATCCATTGACTGTGTAACAAGATTGCTTGTTTGACATCTTTTTTTTCAATCTGCTCTCCATTCCTCTGGCTGATTCTTGACAAACTGTACATCCCCCTCCTTCCTTCACCCATCCTCTTGAACTCCTATCCTTAACCTCTGCCATTCCAACTAACCATTCCTTTTAAGATCATTCTTGAAACTTACCTCTTTGACCAAGCTTTTGGGCATCCCTCCAACAATCTTGAACTGAGAGCTGATTTTTGGTTAGGGCAGCATCTTGCACATTTTTCTGTACCAGGGACATTATGAACACAATCATTCTGAGGCAATAGGGGGTTCCAGATATATTTATACATCTCTGTTGTAAATGATTTTTGTTTAATTTTGTAATTCTCTTGCAGAAAGATATTGACCTCTCCAAGGATGATCTACTGGGAGATATACTTCAGGATCTTCATGCAGAGGTATAGAGCCAAATCATGTCTGAATTATTTTGGATAATTGCATTGCATTCAGTGACTTGCTTATTCCCTCTTCCTGTTTTGTTTTCCATTTTTTGCAATTGTGTTTATATATTAATGTTTGAACTCAACAGACATCTTCACAACCTGTACCACCACCTGTTGTAATTTTGAAGAGGAAGAAGCCTGTTGGAGTGTCAGCAAATCCATTTTCTGTAAAGCCATCCACACAGAAGGTATGTCAGTAACTGACTTTGACACAATAAAAAAAAATCATCTCCATGTCTTTTATTGGAAAGTGACCAGCAAAATCTCTGATGCTGCCTCATTGTGACTGCTTCTGATTGTTGGAAGAAATCTAGGACATATGTTCCTAACTGTTCTTTTAACGTCTTTTATTAACGCAGGTACCTTTTTTTTGTGTGTATAATTTAAAATATCGCTTCATTGATAACCTGATTTTCTATAAGCATTTTGAGCCCTTCTCTGCAGAATTTCCGATGCACATAACTTCCAGTTCTACTTCTGTCTGGTGTAATCAAATATCAGGATGTGAGGCACTTTACAAACTACCTTACATGGTCTTGAAGACCAAAAATATACACAATTGAACATTATTATTATTTCCCAATGCTTCATGTCATTTCACTGTCATGTGATTAACTGACTTCAGAGTGTTTGATGGTGACCTCTGGCTCTCTAGGTCTCTAGAGAGACAGAGAAGTGATATGGGCAGTAGTATTTATTTATTATTGTCACAAACAGGCTTACATTAATGCTGCAACGAAGTTATTATGGAAATCCCCTAGTTGCCATATTCTGGCACCTGTTTGGGTACATTGCGGGAGAATTTAACATGGCCAATGCACCTAATCAGCGCATCTCTCGGACTGTGTGAGGAAATTGAAGCATTCAGAGAAAACCCACACAGACACAGGGAGAACGTGCAGATTCCATACAGTCAGTATCCCAAGGCGGGAATCAAACTCGGATTCCTGCGCTGTGAGGCAGCAGTGCTAACCACTGTGCCATCGTGCTGCCCTCAGTGTAGTGCACGATGCCACCAAAATTTGAGGCAAGTAGGTAAACACACAAGAAATAATTAGATGATTTCCAATGCTCCCGTGAGCAAGCCAACCATCATTGGGTTTTGTAATGTCTAAATTACTAGAGAAAAGGCAGGCTGCTTACAGTGCAGGGGTTCTGGTTTTGTAGGGAGAGGGTGATGATTTGTGGGAATGTGGGGAGGGTATTGAATCCTATAAAAGGAATGAGGAGAGAAAGTTTGAGTAAACAAATGGCAATGAAGCAGTAAATCAATGAGAGCAGTTAGAAACCAGAGAACGGAGGCGACAGGTGATCTTTAACATCCACTGACACAGGCAGGCGCAGCATGGATTTGTTAAGGGGACGTCGTGCTTGACGAATTTATTGGAGTTCTATGAGGAAGTGACTAGTGCAGTACATAGAGGGGAACCAGTGGATGTGGTGATTTTGGATTTCCAAAAAGCATTTGATAAGATGCCTCACAAAAGATTGCTGCAGAAGGCTAAGGTCCAGGGAGTTGGGGGTAGGGTATTAAACTGGATACAGGATTGGTTGTCTATTAGGAAGCAGAGGGTAGGTATTAATGGGTGCTATTCTGATTGGTAGCTGGTGACTAGTGCAGTGCCCCAGGGATCGGTGCTGGGGCCTCAACTATTTACCATTTACATAGATGATCTGGAGGAAGGGGCTGAGTGCAGGGTGACGAAATTTGCTGATGGCATGAAGGTGAGTGGAAAAGCAAATTGTGTGGAGGGTGTGGAAAGCCTGCAGAGGGATCTGGATAGATTGAGTGAATGGGCGAGGACCTGGCAGATGGAGTGTAATGTTAGCAAGTGTGAAATTATTCACTTTGGTAAGAATAAACATAGCAAGATTACTATTTAAATGGAGAAAAGCTGCAGCGAAGGTGCAGAGGGAGCTGGGGGTCTTTGTGCACGAATCGCAAAAACACATTATGCAGGAGCAGCAGGTGATTAAGAAGGCGAATGCAATGTTGCCCTTTTTAGCTAGGGGGATAGAATATAAAAGTAGGGAGGTTCTGTTGCAGCTGTATAGGGTGCTGGTGAGGCCGCAGCTGGAGTACTGTGTGCAGTTTTGGTCACCGCATTCGAGGAGGGATATATTGGCCTTGGAGGGGGTGCAGAGAAGGTTTACGAGGCTGATACTGGAGATGAGGGCGTTGGATTATGAGGAGAAACTGAATAGGCTAGGTTTTGTAGTCTTTGGAGTTTAGAAGGCTGAGAGGGGATCTTATAGAGATGTATAAGATAATGAAGAGGATTGATAGGGTAGAGGTTGAGAAGCTCTTCCCGCTTAGCAAAGATAGCAGGACTAGAGGGCACAGCCTCAAGATTGGTGGGTGGCGGTTCAGATCGGAGTTGCGGAGGGGTTTCTTCATGCAAAGGGTGGTGAATCTTTGGAATTCTCTGCCTGATGAGGTGGTGGAGGCTTCCTCGCTGAATATGTTCAAGTCAAGAGTGGATAGGTTTTTGATTGACAAGGGAATTAAGGATTACGGGGAGAAAGCAGGAAAGTGGTACTGAACCACTACAGATCAGCCACGATTTTATTGAATGGCGGGGCAGGTTCGAGGGGCTGTATGGTCTACTCCTGCTCCTATTTCTTATGTTCTTACGTTATCATGCTCATCGCTTCAATATCAAGTTCTTCAGATAAAATTTGTACCAGTTCAATTCTTGGTTATTTCCGAATGAAGTTCCAGTTTGCATTTCTTTTTTTTTTATGGAAGCCTCCGATTTCTTCAGTCCCGAATTCTAATCACCAGAATAAATCTGTGAGGAAAGCAGTTGTTGCTGAGGAAGTGGCTGATGGTGTGGATTCAGTTCATCCGGCTCCTGGGAGTTCCTCTGTCAAACAAGTGACTGTGAAGCAAGAGGGAAAGAGGGTGGAATCGGGAGAAAAAAGAGACTGTCTGGAGGATGTGATTGTAAAAGACGAGGAATTGACTGAAGGTATGAAACTTTTATTTATATATTATCCTTTGTCTCCTGAGAGCAATGAGTCATGCTGTAGTCTTGTTTCAAGGGTTATGAGCAACCCACTAATGGAATATCTGGTTGACTAATTGTTTGTGTCTAATTCCAAACTGTAAGGTATTTAATTAATCAGAATCTAATGGATATTGTGACCCTGTTATCCAGGTGCATGTAGCTTTGTTTTGGTACACTCTTAATCTGTGAGTATTTCGCCACAAAACGCAGCTCTATTTGGTTTAACGTGTATCTTTATTTACGTGTCTGTGATTTTGCTACAATGACAAGCAAACCTAGAGGAGTGTTTTTGTACACGTGACTATAACCCACACTTATCAAGTCCATTTCTGCTGCTGTGCTTTTTATTTTGATCCTGGGATGTGGCTCATGCTGGAAAGGTCACATTAATTTCCTGTCCCTCCTTACCCTGAGAAAATGGCAGTGGGACTTCTGTAACACCTGTGGTTGTTGTGGTGTTAGTGTTTCCAGAAAGATATTGGATAAGGAATTCTAGGACATTGATCCCAGTGACATATAAAAATGATGTATGACTTGGAGGGAAACTTGAAGGTAATGGTGTTTCCAACATAGAATCAGAGAATCCCTATAGTCCAGAAGGAGGCTGTTTGGCCCATCAGGTCTGTGCTGACCACAATCCCACATAGGCCCTATTCCCATAACCCCACACATTGACCCTGCTAAAACCCTTGACACTAAGCTCAATTTTAGCATGGCGAATCAACCTAGCCCGCATATCTTCAGACTGTGGGAGGAAACCGGAGCGCCTGGAGGAAACCCATGCAAACACGGGAGGACATGCAAATTCCATGCAGACATTGACCAAGGCCAGAATCAAACTCGAGTCTGTGGTGCTGTGAGGCAGCAGTGCTAACTACTGTGCCGCCGTGCCACCAATGTTGTTGTATCTTTCATGGTGATGGAGGCTGCTAGAGTAGGAGTTGAAGTAAATTGCAGTCTATAATTGAAGTCTATACTGCAGCCAGAGGGTATGCTTATGATGGCATCAGGAGGAAGGAGTGGAGGAGAGTATTGATATTGAGCTTCTGATCAATGGTGCCACTTGAGGTGGAGTTGGCAGGAGACTTGGCAATGTTGATGCTGTTGAAGGGCAAGGAAAGCTGATTAGATTTTCTCTTATTATATAAAATTTTCACATCATTACTGACACTTGTGTGTACTTGTCAGCCCAAAACTGATTTTGTTCAGTTTGTAAATGGATCTGAAGATTGGACGTCAATGAAGAGCCCTTCTGTTGAACTTGTAATTGAGGGAAGGTCATTGATGAAAGAGTTGGGCTGAAAATTTTTGCCCTTGAGGAACTCTTTCAGTGATGTGGCTGTGATATTTTTCATACAATTCCAGCTGTTCCTTTTCACAATTTTGTTAGGGTTCCATTGTGCTGCATTCAGTTGAATGCTCAGGAATCTCCTCTGGTGTATTTCTTTTTTTTCCCCCTTGTTTCAATGGAGAATATGATGAAGTTTGCAGCTTGGTGATTCCTGAATCAAGTATCTGATTCAGTGCAGTTGTCTACTCGTTCCATCACCTCACTGATGGTTTGGAGGAGGTTGATTGGATGATAATTGAATCTATGAGTATAGGCCCTACCCCAGCAATCTCCCATATCGGCTAGTGGGTCCCAGTATAACAACTGCACTGGAGTAGCTTGGTTGAGGAGCTAATTCTGGTAGTCATGTCCTCCGCTCTGCAACCAGTGTCTGTTGTCTGTTGTCTCTGCTGTGTTCAGTGCTACACAAAGTGACATTGAAGAAACCGAGTTGTCTGGACAGATTGAGTGAATTAGGCACTAAACACTATAACTGCTCCCTAGACTTGTATTATTTATAATTGTTCATTGTTGGTTGATTAATAATCAGCAAAACAGTTTTTAAAAGGTGTAAATTTTCAAGAATGAATGTATTGTTGGCTGTGCTGGCGAGACAGTTAAAGAGTAGGACATGACTCTGCTCAGCCCTTCTCTCTTACAGTGGTTTCACCGCACTTCTTGTAAACTGGATTTTGTTCCAGTATCACACACTGGTCCAACTGGCAGGTAACATATTAAGCTGCTTTGTCGAGGTTCTTTAACATAATTGGGCATGCTGTTTCAGTCCAGTTGCACACTATTACTTGAGAAAGCATGAAGGTGGGGGGAGAAACGATGACCTAGTGGTATTGTAGCTAGATTTATTAATCCAGAAACTCAGCTAATGCTCTGAAATCCGGGACTCAGATTCGAATCCAGCCGTGGTAGGTGGTGGAATTTGAATTCAATTAAGAATCTACTGATGACCATAAAACCATTATTGATTGTTGGAAAAACCCATCTGGTTCACTAATGCCCTTTAGGAAAAGAAATCCGCTGTCCTTACCTGTCTGGCCGACATGTAACTCCAGAGCCACAGCAATGTGGTTAACTCTCAACTCCCCTTGGGTAACTAGGGATGGGCAGTAAATGCTGGCCAGCCAGTGATGCTCATGAATGAATATAAAATAAAATGAATTAATAAAACCTTCTTGTCGTCTTTTTCTTTGTCACCCGTTTTCCTGTTGGCTGAGCAAAGAAAAGCCACCTCCTAAAATTCGTACATGATGGAGCCAGTGGCCAGTTTAGACCTTCCCTATCCTTAGCTTCAAATGTGCCAAACACAGTATTACTGGTATATCTTTATCCACAAACTAATTCTACAACCATCTTTGTACATTGGCGATACAATAGCATTAGTGACACGAATATACAATTAAGCTTTCAAGTTAAGATTATTGAATGGAGCATTTTGCTAATGTGACAGAACGACAAAATTCAAAGAAGAGTATTGGGAAATAGGAAAAAAGACTGCAGAAAATCCAGTGGAAAAGAGGAGGCAAAAAGATGAGATGGAACAAAGGCCCAAATATTGAAGAGAAAGAAGTAGTTAAGAAGATGGGAGGGAAATTCGATTCAACCTCTGGACTGAGAGCAGATTTTGATTTTTGGAGAACAAGCTGACTTTTTGGCTTTGAATTCCAGGTCTAAGACTGATGGATAATGAAGCTTTTGGCTGACTTTCTGATTTGAGAGCAGTGCTGTAGACGAGGTGCTTCAAAAATTTGTGCACTGCCAAAGGTTATAAATTCCCTATCAGCACATAAATGAGAAAAGTTGCACTGGGTTGCAGTGTTTTTGTTTCCCTATTAGATTTTGACCTACAATGCCCCTTAGCCTGGGTACTAAAATAAATGTGTACCCAATGCTTTTTGCAGCATGTCAATGCTTCTGAGAGCTAAGTCACTATCATGATGATATATAAGTAGTAAATGAAAGGAGAGTTGGGGGAGGAGTTGTGTGGAATGGTGGTTGAGTAATTGCAATGTACTCCACATACAGAGGATGTCAGGGAAAACATCTCATTGACCTTCAGTGTTGTTCTGGACATCAGTGTATCTGAGCCATTGATGACAGGGGAAGAGGAAAATGTGAATTTTGACTCCTTCACGGTAGTCTTTCATTCAGCGGCCACTGGATGGTGGTAGAACAAAGCTTAGTGATTGCAGTGCTGAAAGATGTTTGATTATGACACAAGCTTCCTGAGAAAAGGCCTGTGTTGTATAATTAGATGAAAATATTGATGTGAACTAATTTGAGACGTATCCCATTCTGTACCACACGTCACGCAAATATAGCTCTGTGAATACTGAATCACTTTGGAGCTGGGTTTTATAATTGTCAAGGAATGGAGAAAAAATAAACTTCAGGAAGTGTGTCACTTTGTATACTTTGAAGGTGCAATCATTTGGAAATTATTATATAGCTGTCTCTATCCTCCTTATTTAATGTGTGAGAACCACTTAGTGGTTCTATCGTTCATACCTAAGTTCACTTCTAAGATTCACTTCTTGCCATGCAGATGGCACGATGGCAGAGTGGTTAGCACTGCTAACTCACAGCGCAGAGATTCGGGTTCAGTTCTCACCTTGGGTCACTGTCTGTGCGGGGTTTGCGTGTTCTCCCTGTGTCTGTGTGGGTTTCCTCTGAGTGCTGAGTTTTCTTCCCACAGTCCAAAGATATGCAAGTTAAGTGATTGGCCATACTGTATACCATGTGTAGGTTAGGGAGATTAGTGGGGAAATATGTGAAGCTATGGGAATGAGGTCATAGAGGTTTACAGCATGGAAACAGGCCCTCAACCTGTCCATGCTATTCTCTTTTTTTTTAAATCCCTAAACTAATCCCAATTGCTCGCATTTGGTCCATATCCCTCTATACCCATCGTACCCATGTAACTATCTAAAAGCTTTTTAAAAAATAAAATTGTACTCTTCTACTACTACTTGTGGCAGCTTGTTCCAGATATTCACCACCCTCTGTGTGAAAAAATTGCCCCTCTGGATACTTTTGTATCTCTCCCCTCCCACCATATACCTATGCTCTCTAGTGTTAGACTCTCTGACGTTTGGGAAAAGATATTGATTATCTATCTACCTTGTCTATGCCCCTCATTTTTTTATAGAGCTCTATAAGGTTACCCTCTCAGCCTCCTATGCTCCAAAGAAAAAAGTCCCATCTATTCAGCCTCTCCTTATAACTCAATCCATCAAGTCCTGATAGCATCCTAGTAAATCTTTTCTGCACTCTTTCTTGTTTAATAATATCCTTTCTATAATAGGGTGACTAGATTTGCACACAGTATTCCAAGTGTGGCCTTACCAATGTCTTGTACAATTTTAACAAGATGTCCCAACTCCTGTATTCAGTGTTCTGACTGATGAAACCAAGCACGCCAAATGCCTTCTTCACCCCTCTGTCCACTTATTACTTCACTATCAAGGAACTATGAACATGTATCCCTAGACCTTTCTGTTCTGTAACTCTCCCAATGCCCTACCATTAACTGAGGAAAGTCCCCCCGGTTCAATCTACCTAAATTAAACTCCATCTGCCATTCATCAGCCCACAGGCGAACTGGGTAACTTTCACAGACGGGATGGGCTGAATAGCCTCCTTATACACTGCAATGATTCTGTCCTGTGATATTGTTTCAGAAGAGCTTTTTATTAAAAGGAATAGATTTCTACTCAACAAATAAGTGAAGTCACTGGCTGTTTATTTTGACTAAAACAACCCATAAAATTTTGCAATCTCAGGTTTGGGTTTCTCTTTTCTCAAAAGTTATTTTGAATCTGATGCCAGATCAGGAAATCTCCAAATTTAAGGCAACAGTGATCTAATTGATTAAGGTAAACAAGCAATCACGTTGAAGTATTCTAACATACAGGAAACCAGGAAGTAAAATGCACTGATTAACCTTCACTTTTTAGTATTATTATCGGGAGTGAAGTCAGTTCTTCTACTATACACATGGGATTAAGATAGGAACTAAGATTTCTTTAAAAAGCCAAACATGTTTTTCTTCATAATAGAAAACTCCTAAAGTATAAAATTAGTTTTCTCAGGCCAGAGCTTTCTAAGTGGTAATTATGCAAAGAGTATGCTTTTAAAACTACTTACACGTCATTGAACAAAATGTGATTTTTTAAGGGCTTGTGCAGCGAGACTAATACCTTGAAGGACGAGTTTCCTCAGTTCAGTTATTTGTAATTGATCGAGGATGAATGAGAGCTATGCACTTGATAGAGAATCACTTAACAGTCTTGCCAGCAAAGTTAAAGCTCATGAGATAAATGGGATAGTGGCAGCATGGAAATAAAGTTACCTAAGTGACAGCAATTAGAGTGGTGGTGAACGTTTTCTTCTGGACTGGAGGAAGCTTTGTGCAGAGTTCCTCAGGGAGCAATACTAAAACTGTTGCCTTTCTTGATGTATTTTGCTGACTTCATCTTGGGTGTGTGGGACTATCCCAAAATGTACATAGGTACAAAACTTGCAAGGACGATAGTGATGGCTGAATAGATGAACACAAGACAATGTAATGCAGAGAGAAACATGAAATCATCCATCTTGGTGGGAAAAATGAGGAAAGGAAAAATAAATATCTTTTTCTTGGACTGTTTGCCTAAAGATGGGTCTGACCTATAGTGCCAATCTCCCCCATGAGTAGCATGAGGGGGCAGGTCCCAAACCTGTCATAGCTGGAACAGGAATTGAGATCTGTGTGTTTGATAGCAATCTGATCCACATCCAGTCTCTGAAGAGCCCAGGTTGCTTGTACGTGCCTGGTAGCCTGGATCTATGTTTAATGATGTTGGGCATCCAGTTTCTTACCATCACTTGGCTAACCAGGAATATCTCTCTCTCACAATGTCTGCCATTGGCATATGTTGAAAGGATTTACAAGTTGATGCAATCTTTTTGTCTGTGTTTTGAATACACCTCCCTTGGCCATCAAGTCCTCAAGTGGGACTTGAATCTGGAGTTCCTGCTCAGGCAAAGATGCCACCCATTACACTATGTTAATACCCACAATAACCTGAAGGGGGTGCGCAAACAGAGAGACTTGGATACCAAATAATTTAAGGTGGCAGGGCAGTTTGGGAAAGTGGTTGAAAAGGCATTTGGGTTTTATAAAGAGAGACATATGCTGGAATTTTATTGCCTCGCCTGCCCAAGGCTTGTAAGATCCTGCCTGAGGTTAACAGAAAACGCCATTCTGCAAGCCTTGCCTGCTCTGATTCTGGAGCGGGCATGCTGATAAAATTCCAGCCATGTACAAAAGTGAGGAAATTATGTTAAACCTTTTGTAAAACACTGGTTCAGCCTCAATTAGTGTCTTGTGTCCAATTCTGGACACAATCTAGGAAGGATATGAAGAGGGTACAGAAAAGATTTGAGTGATTCTAAGGATGACAGATTTCGGTTCAGTGAATAGATTGGAGAATCTGGACTTGTGCTTCTTGAGGAAGAGAAAGTTGGGAGGAAGTTTGATGGAGGTTATGATGAGTGTTGAGACAGGCGTAAATGGAAAGAAACTGTTCCATTGATGGAAGGGTAGAGAGACAGACAAACAGTTGGGTTCCAATACTGAGCCCTGTGGAACACCATTTGAAACAGCTTTCCATTTGCAGGGACAGCCATCGACCTTTGTTTCTTGTTGCTAAGCCAACTTTGGATCCAATTACTCTGTATCTCATGAACTTTTCCTTGTTTAACTAGTCTGCCAAGTGGGAACTTGCTAAATGCCTTACTAAAATCCATGTAGACAACATCGACTGCAGTACCCTCATCAATCCTCCTGGTCACTCCCTCCAAGAACTCAGTCAAACTTGTAAAACATGACTGTCCCTACACAAATCCATGCTGACTATCCCTGATTAGTCCATGTCTTGCTAAGTAATTTCATTCAATCTCAGGGAGACAATCTCTTCTCCCTGGAAAGACGAAGGTTGAAAGGCAACCTGATAGAGGTTTATAAAATGTTGAGAGGTATAGATAGGGTGGATTCTCAGAGACTATTTTCCAGGGCTGAAATGATCGCTATGAGAAGACACAGATTTAAAGTGCTGGGGAGCAAGTACAGAGGAGGTGTTAGGGATAAGCTTTTCACTCAGAGGGTGGTGAGTGAGCGGAATTGGCTGCCATCGGTGGTGGAAGAGGCGAACTCGCTGAGGTCTTTTAAAAGACTTTTGGATGAGTACATGGGATTTGATGGGGTTGGGAGTTACAGATAGTTCTATGGCCTGGTAGGTAGGATATGATTGGTGCAACTTGTGGGCCGAAGGGCCTGTTTGTGCTGTAGTGTTCTATGTTCCGTCAGGATTGATTCTGAAAATTTGACTACTACTGAAGTAAGACTAACTGGCTTATAATTGTTTGGCATGTCCTTTACACCCTTTTAAAACAATGGATCTACATTTTCATTCTTCCAGTCCTCCGGCACCTCTCCTATGTCTATTGAAGCTTGGGGAATAATCCTCAGAGCATCTGTTATTTCTTCCCTGACAGCCTTCAATATCCTAGGGAATAATCCTTCTGGTCCTGGCAACTTATCCACTTTCAAGGATTCCAACTCCTCCAACACTCCCCCCTCATTATGATGATTTTATCCAATATTTCATATTGCTCCTTTTGATTGCTATATCCATATCATTCCTTTCCTCTCTGACTATGGATACAAAAAATTCATTTAAAACTCTTCCCATTTCCACTGCATCTTCACATAAGTTCCCTTCTTCATGTCTGATAGGCCCCACTTTTTTCTCAACTTTCTTTTGCTCTTTCTATAGTGATAAAACATATTTGGATTTTCCTTAATCTTGCTTGCTAATTTTTTTCGTGCCCTCTCTTTGATTTCCTTATTTCTTTTTTATTTGATCCCTGCACTTTCTATACTCCTTTGCAGTGTTTGAGTTTCTTTTTGTGGCTAGGATAAGCTTTTTCTGTTTAATCATCTCCTGTATTTTTCTAGACACCCATGGGGATCTAGATTTGATAGCACCATTCTTATTTTTGGAGGAGACATGAGAGCTTTGTATCCTGGGGAACTCGCTTTTTAATGCTTCCCACTAATTTATCCTTCAGCTGTATTGTGCAGTCTACTTCAGCCAAGTTACTTCTCAGTTTTGTAAAATTTCCCCTCTCCCAGTTTAAAACTTTTACTTTTGATTTATCTCTATCCTTTTCCATAACAATACTAAATCTAACCAAACTATGGTCACTATCCCCAGTATGCTCATTCATGTGCTTATCTTCATTTCCCAAGATTAATTCCAGAATTGCATTTCCTCTTGTTGGGCTTGTTACGTATTTTCCTGGATACAGTACATGATTTTCTCATCTGCAATTCCCCTTGTATTGTTTGAAACCTTGTTGATATTGGGATAGTTAAAATCTCTTACTATTATTGCCCTTTTATTCCTACAGGCAGAAAGAAGATTGTACACACATGTTCTTCTATCTTCCCTTCGCTATTTGGTAGGGGAGGATCTATAGTATACTCCTTGTAGTGTGACTACGCTTTTTTTTTATTCCTAAGCTCAACCCATTAAGCCTCATTTGTCAGCTGTTTGGAATATCATCCCTTCTCACAACTGCAATTGCTTCTGTAACCAGTAATGTTACTCCTCCCCTTCTTTTTTGTCACCCAGTCTGTTCTGCCTGAAAACCCTAGATCCAGGGATAACGAGCTGCCAATTTTGCCCCCCTTTTAGTGAGGTTTCCATTATGGCACCAGCATCGTGCTGCTATCATCCTTGCTGTGTCCAGCTAATGGATTGGCCCAGATCATGAAGCCTCGAACATCTTGATCTATTCAGATTGAGTAGTGTTACAGAGAGAAGGCAGGATAATGGCACTATATTGCTGATTCAGAAAACTGGTGCAGACATGATGGGCCAATGGCTACCTCCCATGCTTTGATGATCCCCCAATTCCATCACTGATACAGGCAGGGAATATATAGGTAAATGTTAAAACTGTAGAGGCTGACGTTTCAGGAGATACTTCATAGCTTTCAATCAAGAATTTTTTATGTTAAAGTATTGCTGAGGCTGGAAATATACAGTCGGTCTGGCAGCATCTCTGGAGAGAGTAAAACAGAGCAACATGTTAGAGATTCGCTGTTTAAACTGGAAAGCATCAGCATTGCACAACTCTTGTTTCTGTGTGTTTTGATTGTGAATTTTGATTTGCAGGTGACCCCTATGCAATGGAATTCAACGAGGGAGACTTTGATGAACCCATGGAAACAGAATCTGTCTCCATTGCAGAAATGGAACCTGACAAGAATATCAAAATGGAGGAGCCAGAGGAGGAAAACAAGCCATCCGTGTAAGAACATTTTGGGAAGATTACTGTAATATATTACGGAGGGTATTTTCATGAGAGGATTAAACACGCACTGAATAGAAACTATAATAAGATGTTCCTAAAAGTCTGTAGTCTGCATGCTACTTTGCCTGACGCGCTGAACCATACCTCTGCAAAGCTGGTACTCGAGTGTGAATTAGAAACTCTGTTTTTTGTGGATCAGCATTAACGTTCCCTCTGTGTCAGTGCATGTGCATGCAGCAAAGTGAAAATAACTATGGGGAACAAATGGGCTGCTCACAACCAAAGCTCCCTTTTAAGATGCTCTTGTGTATGGCCATGCAGAAATCTGGGTTCGTGTAATGCAATGAAAGTTATTGTACAGTGAAGAGAAATGGAAGGAAACATTTTCTCCGTACAAATAGGTTTCACGCACTTACTTTCACTGAACGTGTGGAGCATATGACAGATGGTAACTTTCAAGGTTGCTTAGATCTAGAAAGATGTCATGTCGGTTCTCAGACATAGTACTTGAGGTCTTTGTGGTAAGATTCAAAGGGAGAGGGATGTCCTGCACCTATAGTAGGGGCAGAGTCTGCTCTCCCTCTTACCCCCACTGTAGGCAGCAGCTAGTGCTTCTCTGCCTGGCCTCCTGGCTTCCTCACAGACCAAAAGGGAGCACCCAGCAAGGTGTCCATGATCAAATCCTCCCTTTCTCCTGCAGACTCCTAATAGATAGAGTAGCACAGCACTGACTCTCTTTAGCTGAAGTTCTCAAGAGAATTTCCAAATTCAGGCCCGTATTTTTGTGAAGGGTATCTTAAGGATATAAAACTAGTTCAAAGGTTTGGAAAAGGGTTGAGTATCCCGATGCTGGTGTTGATAAATTTATTTTCCTCTGTACTTGTGGCAGCTTTAATAGTAATTGGAATATTAATGCACCTGCAGGATATGTGTATGAGAAAAAAAATTTCATACTGATATTGTCTTCCTCATTCACAACTTGTGAAGTTTCCCTGTCATGTTCCACTTGGTATCTCTTAGGCTGTTGGCCATGTAATTTTGTAAAAAGCTGCTGCTTCATACATGGAGATGCAAAAATAACTGTTACTGACAGGGACAAGGGCATTCCATTCAGCCTTTGTAACCTTGTTCTGTCACTCAGTGAGATCCTGGTAGTCTGGACCTTAAATTCATTAATCCCTGTTGCTCATATCACTTGACACCCAATGTAATCATAATCTTTCAGTCTTCAGTGTGGAAATTTCAGTTGGTCTAGCAGTCACAGCTTTTTTGAAGCAGAGTTCCATATTTTTGTGAAAAGATATTTCCTAACTTCACTCTGTTTGATTTTAATATTATGCCCTCTTGATCCAGATTTCCCTAACAGGAATTCTTTGATAACTACCCTATTTGATTCTTTTTTTTAAAATCATTTTAAATATCTCAGTTAAATCACATCTCCACTACCTGACCACAAAGGAATAGCAGCCAGGTTCATGCAACCTGTCCATTTAATTTAACCCTCTGAACCCTGGTTGTTATTCTGCTAAGTGTTCACTTCTAATACCAAAATATCTTACTTGCTTTTCTGCATCCAAATAAATGCAATTTTCCCCTTTTTTATCTCACTCTTGGTGAACATTCTGTCATCCTTTTTAATTACTCATTACACTGTGCATTAGCTTATAAAAGTTAGCACAAGGGGATTTAAATCCCTTTGCCCTTCCACTTGTAATCTCACCCCATTAAGGAAATACTCTGATTTATCTTTAATGGATCCATAATGGATGATTCCATACTTTTCCGCATTAATTTCAATCTGTTATAATTTTGTTCAGTTACTTGGCTGCCCTTTGTAAAACTCTGTCCTCATCTGTACAAATTATTGTGCTCCTAACTCAATGCCATCAACAAATCTGGATGTACAATTCTTTCTTCCAGTCAATAATATATATCCTGGAAAGCTGAGACCCTAGCTCTGGAGAACACCACTTGGCACATCCCAGCAATCAAACAATATTTCTTTTTCCCACACTTTGACTCATTTCCTTCACACTAATAGCCCATGTTGAAAGTTTCCCTCATTTGCAAGCTTCCTAATTTCTTGTGTGTAACCCTTGTTAAATGATCCCTGGAAGTACACATTGACAACATTCAGAGACATTGCTCTTTCCACCAAGATGGTCCACATAAACTCTCCCAAATGATATATTGTCATCCCATCAGTCTGCATTTTGCTCTTAAAGGAAGAAATTGTGCACATTTTAAAAGTTCTGACCTCTTGTTTAGAAACTCCACCTTCGCTGAATCCTCTTGCTGGGATCGTATGGATGAAGGCGAAAATGATTCTGTGATGATTGACGTGCAGGTAGATGCAAGTCGTTTGCCATTAGTAACTGGTTCAGAAGGAGAGCAGGTATTCCGATTCTACTGGATAGATGCTTATGAAGACCAGTATCATCAACCAGGTAATGGCAATATTTTCGAAGGTTTTACTTATAAACCTGAAATACTGAATAATATCTCCCAGAATATACTGATAGAAATAGTTAGTACATTGCTATACTGATATTAAGTGTTTCATGTAATTATGTAACACCAAATATGAATGCCTCATTAGTTAGTTTAAGATTTATAGATATCTGTTACAAAGTGGAGTGATATTGGACTTGAAAGTTAACTCTATTTTGTGCTGACTTTTTCCAGCGTTTTCTGTTTTTATTTCCAGTTTCAAGCATCTGCAATATTGTGTCTTTACTTGTCTGTTCTTGGTTTGACCAAGAAATTGAATTATTTTGTACTATATTACTCTGTTTCAAATAATTACTTAGTGTTTGTCTCAACTGCTTCTTGCGGAAAATAGATCTGTAAAAAGTAGTTTATTTGGGCTGTTATCAGCGCTCTTCAATATGATGAACACCGTCCACCTCAGCCAGGACCTCTGACTCCTGTGCCAGAGAGTATAGTCTTCCTCTAGTTACCCTAAATTTTGCAATTTGAACAAACTCTTCAAATATGCTGTTATGGTCTTCTCTGTTGCAGGGGAAATACACCCAATATCTCACACCTCTTTTGAATGGATTCTCATCCTTAGGCAAAGAGTGGGGATAAAGAGGTCTTTTTCAGAATGACAGCCAGTGACTGGTGGTGTGCCTCGGTGTCAGTGCTGGGACCGCAACTTTTCACACCATACATTAATGATTTGGAAGAAGGAGCTGAAGGCACTGTTATTGAGTTTGTAGATAATGCAAAAATTTGTAGAGGAACAGGTAGTATTGAGGAAACAGGGAGACTGCAAAAGGATTGGACAGGTTAGGAGAGTGGGCAAAGAAATGGCAGATGGAATATAATATGGAAAAGTATGAGGTTATGCACTTTGGATGGAAAAATGAAGGCATAGACTACTTTCTAAATGGGAAAATGTTTAGGAAATCAGAAACACGAAGGGACTTGGGAGTCATTGTTCAAGATTCTGTTAAGATTAATGTGCAGGTTCAGTTAGCAGTTAGGAAGGTATATGCAATGTTGGCATTCATGTCAAGAGGGCTAGAGTAGAGGAGCAGGGATATACTTCTAAGGCTGTATAAGGCTCTGGTCAGACCCCATTTGGAGTATTGTGAGCAGTTTTGGGCTTCATAATCTAAGGAAGGATGTGCTGGTCTTGGAAAAGGTCCAGAAGAGGTTCATAAGAATGATCCCTGGAATGAAGAGCTTGTCATAACGATGGTTAAGGATTCTGGGTCTATTTTTGTTGCAGTTTTGAAGGACGAGGGAGGATCTTATTGAAACTTACAGGATACTGCGCGGTCTGGATAGAGTGGACGTGGAGAGGATATTTCTATAATAGGAAAAATTGTAACTGGAGGGCACAACCTCAAACTATAGGGATGATCCTTTAAAACAGAGATGAGGAGGAATTTCTTCAGCCAGAGAGTGGTGAATCTGGAACTTTTTGCCGCAGAAGTCTGTGGAGACCAGGTTATTGAGTGTCTTTAAGACAGAAATAGATAGGTTCTTGATGAATAAAGGGGTCAAGGGTTATGGGGTAAAAAGCAAGAGAATGGGGATGTGAAAAATATCAACCATGATTGAATGGCAGAACAGACTCAGTGGTGTAATTCTGCTCCTATGTTTTGTAATCTTAGTATCATCCTTGCAAATTTAGACTATGCTCTTCATATGGTATTACTGCCCAAAACTACACATAGCGTTCCTTGACTGTTGTCCGACCATTGTCACATTTTTGATTGTACACAACACTCACATCTGCAGTGAATTACAAATTTCTCTACAACCTTCAGCTCCTTTCCATTGGGCATATACTCTGATTGCTTGTTTTAAGTTGAATCTGCCGAGTGTATGAATTTATCTATCCTCCTGGAGTCCTTTTCAATTTTTCTTGCTGTTTGCTTTACCACCAACATTGTCATCAGCAAGTTTCAATATACATTGGTATATAGTTTCTTACTTAGAACAAAAAGGCAGCTGACACATTGCTGACCATTTACCAGTCTGAGCAAAATTCAGTCACTCTAATATTTGCTGCCTGTCTGTCAATCATTTTGTTTCATCAAGGCTGTGACATTTCCACTGTTTGTGGAGTTTTTGCAACAACTTCCCTGTGATATGGAATCATAGAAACCCTACAGTCAGAAAGAGGCCATTTGGCCCATCAAATCTGCACTGACCACAATCCTACACAGGACCTACCTCCATATTTCAACATATTTACCTGCTAATCCCTCTAACCTATGCATCTCAGGCCAGTAAGGAGTAATTTTAACATGCAAATCAACCTAACCCGCACATCTTTGGACTGTGGGAGGAAAGCAGAGCACCTGGAGGAAACCCACACAAACATGAGGAGAATGTGCAAACTCCACTCAGACAGTGACCCAAGCTGGGAATTGAACCCAGGTCCCTGGCGCTGTGAAGCAGCGATGCTAACCATTGTGCTACCGTATTGAATCTGAAAATTCATGTAAACCACAGCTGCATCGCATTTATATACCCAATCAATAAAATCTTACAAAAAAAGACCTAAATTTGCCAAATGGTTTTGAGTGGAATTTCCACTTGGTCGAAATCAGTGATCCAAGCCTTTAGTTTTTGAAAATGTGTATTTTTTTTCCCCTTGAGTTTCCACTCAAAACTCATTTGCTTTTCACCATACCAAAATGCAATTGGGTAGCATTTTGGAACATAGTGTGAGTGGTAACTTGGTGCAATTTGAGTAATACAGCTGAAAATGGATTCACTGTGGAAAAAAAAGCTCTGTAATCAGAGCATCTAGTCCACTAGCTGTGAGTAACCTGATCATACAGAGCCATTTGCCAGCTGTATTGGTGTACAATAAACAGTTTCTTTGTAAATTGAAAATTCAAAAGCTTTAAAAATGTATCAATTTATGACCTTGTGCCTTTTGTTTAAAAAAAAGTCAAAAAAATTTAGAGCCTGCTCACAAGCCTGCAAGAGAGCTCAATTAGCTGAAACTCGCCTTTGCGATTACATTGATTTGGGCACGCAGCCAGTGTTGTAGGAGGACTGTCTTGTAGAACAATGTTTTGAAATAGCCAAAGATTGCAGAAAGTTGAATATAATTTGTGCATGAAATTTCACGATCGTTTCATGATTTTTTTTTGGATGAATTGCGCGAAAAATACGGTTGTAATTGAGCAAAAGTTCTAAGCCTGCTTGTTTTGACAGCTTCCTGTTGGCTATTCTTAATTATCCTATCAAATTCCTACATCCTCACGAAATTTAACATCAAATTATTGATTTTCTGAATTTGCCAATGTCGCCCGATTTAGCCATTTTTTTGTTTCCTTAACTGAAATGTTAAATAGGCTGAATTTATTTATCTGAGGAGGAGAAAAAACTGAGACCTTTCCTTGGTTACTAATTCTATAATAGCCCACAGTGCAGATCACCTTGAATAAGTAAGTCATCTGCTTTGCATTCTGCCAGTGCTTACAGAATCAATTCCTCTTAGCAATTACCTCCAGTGTACCTATGTTCTCACTTCCACCATTATTTATAAATCTTACTGCAATATGAAATAGCTTCACTGTAGTAACATCCTCCACAACTAGATTTCATTTTTCCAAGCAGTCCTACCTTCTGTTTAATTATTATTTTACTTGTGTAAGAAATAGTAAAGAATTTTACATTATTTACTAGTCATTTTAAAAAACTTTTTAATTTTTGATTTGTCCTTTCATCTTTCATTTTCTGTATTTTAATTTTCTTATCCTTTATTAGCCTTGTTTTACTGTATGATTTCCTCCATAATTTGTATAATTTAATCTATGTAGAATTCTTTCATTTGCACCCTTTTTTCCTTTATAGAGATAAATCTAATTGCACTCTATCCATCTTCTGTTTGTAGATTCTCCACCGCTGATCTATTGTCCTGTTCACTGTCTCTTCCAACCAGTTATTTTGTCCTGATCTTCTGTTATCTCACTAAACTGTCTTTTTTTGGCTTCTAACTTTTCATTATTCTTTACTGTACTTTTGTTGAATGTACTTACTAATTCCCTGTTGTCATGTTCTCCTCACCCCAGTTAATTGCTCTGCTTAATTTCTCTGTTCCAAGCCAAGCAATGTTTCATTAATTGTTAGGTTAGAAACATTCACATTTAAAAGTAGCTCTGGTGCATTCCAACAAATATTCCTCATTTTGATTTTTGTTGCATTTATTTCCGTCATTTTTGAACGGTTAAAAATCAGTCTGGAAAGAGGTAATTTCTGAAATAACACAGGTCACACTCAGTGCCCTACAATGCACTCTGAGAATTGTACTGCTTCCTTCACTATTGCTTTTTTAAATTCTTCGGTGGTGCGTGAATATCCCTGACAAAAGAAGCATGTGTTGATCATCCCTAATTGTCTTTAGAACATAGAACACTACAGTACAAACAGGCCCTTCGGCCCACAAGTTGCGCCGATTATATCCATACCTACCAGGTCTACCTATAACTCTCAATCCCATTAAATCCCATGTACTCATTCAGAAATCTCTTAAAGACCCCAGCGAGTTCGCCTCCACCACCACTGACTGCAGCTGATTCCATTCACTCACGACCCTCAGTGAAAAAATCATCCCCAACATCCCCTCTGTGCCTGCTCCTCAGCACTTTAAACCTGTGCCCTCTCATAACGACTATTTCAGCCCTGGGAAATAGCTTCTGAGAATCCACCCTATCGATACCTCTCGACATTTTATGAACCATTATCAGGTCGCCTTTCGATCTTCGTCTCTGCAGGGAGAAGAGACCTAGCTCCCTCAACCTTTCCTCGTAAGGCATGCCTCCCAATCCAGGCGACATTCTTGTAAATCTCTTCTGCACCCTCTCAACAGCTTCCAATTCCTTCTTGTAGTGAGGCAACCAGAACTGCGCACAGTACTCCAAGTGACACCTAAACTCAGTCCCTCGATTAATGAAGGCTAGTACATCATACGTCTTCTTGACCACATTCTCCACCTTAGAGGTCGATTTAGGAATCCTATGGACCCGGACTCCAAAGTCCTTCTGCTCCTCAACACTGCTAAGAGTCCTACCCTTGATATTATACTCCTTCATCGCATTTGACCTGCAAGGTCCCTTCTCTTTGAGAAGGTCTGTCTGGAACTGCACTGTCCTCGCTGGCTAGCACTGCCATTCAGCGTGCACCCCTGCCACTTCGCACTGCTATGCAACATGACCCCCCGCTGGTTCACACTGTCATGCAGTGTGCCCTCCCCTCCGGCTCACACTGCTGCGCAACATGTCCCTCCTGCCGCCTCACACTGCCTGCCCCCCCCCACCCACCGCGCCGCCATCTGCCTTGCCCCTCTCCCCTGCCCTGCCTGTGCAGCCTAGCATGTACTCCTCCCCCCACCCCCAACCCATGCTGCCACGCAGGATAATGATTTTATTATGTCCACAGGCAAGCCCATTAGTCATCTCCTTTTCTTTTCCCTTTTCAACCCGGCCAAGATCTTGTGCTTTCTTTCCCCCCAACTCTCAACCTTCTTGAGGCATCTAATGTGACATCCAATAGCTATCTTGTCTAAGATTAGCCAAGAGCCCACTTTAAAGATTGACCTTGGATGATATTCATCTGTATTTTATGGACAAACCTATACATAATGTAATAAACAGTACTGCAGGACAGGGTTACATTACACTTAAATGACATTGTTTCTGGTTTTGTTATGTTGCATATTTGCTTTTAATTGGGAGGATGATAACTGACCATTTTGTGTTTTTAATCAGGAGTCGTATATCTCTTTGGCAAAGTGTGGATTGAATCAGCAAAAGCACATGTCAGCTGCTGCGTGGCTGTGAGAAATATTGAGCGCACAGTGTACCTGTTGCCACGGGAAACGGTACGCAAAGGCCTTGATCTTGCTTAAAGTTGTTTGTAATGGACATTGTTATTCAATTTTATAAACTAGTCAACAGAAGGTTGTTTTCACTGTGATGATTGTGTGGTAGTAATGCATTTTGCATTGGTGCAATCATGTGTCAACTGCTTGGAGTAGAATCTTTTTAAAAATATATTTATATTTTAACTTTTTGCTAACACATTCAAACACCACCATGGCAGATAATGAAATTTGATTTCAATTAAAAATATCTAGAATTAAGAATCTACTGATGACCATGAAACCGTTGTCGATTGTGGGAAAAACCCATCTGGTTCATGAATGCCCTTTATAGAAAGAAATCTGCGGTCCTACGTTTGACTCCAGAACCACAGCAATGTGGTTGACTCTCAACTGCCCTCAGGCAACTAGGAATGGGCAATAAACGTTGGCCAGCCAGTGAAACCCATGTCCCACAAATGAATTAAAAACAAAACTTGAAATCTAACTTCTGATTGCCAACAACAATCCTGTTACAGACCTATTTTTCATATTTGCAATTTCTATTCTGGACCTGTTACACAATAACTAGAAGCAAGAGTGTGCTACCAGGTCCTTCAAGCCTGTTCTGTCATTCAAAATGATCATGACTGATCTATGCTGGCCTCAACTCCTTTTCTGTGCCATTTCCCCATTGCCCTCTGTTTCTCTATCCAGCAAATATTTATCCCCTTCCACCACCCTTTGATTCATCAACCTTTGCAAGAAATAATTTCCACACACCTCAGTTTAAAATGGCCGATCCTTTATCTTGTAGCTATGCTTCCTTGTTAAGACTCTTCCACAAGTGAAAACATCCGTTCTGACAAGCCCCTTCAAGAATTCATGTGTTTGAATAAGATTACCCCTCACTCTGCGAAATTCCAAGGATTACAGACTCAGGCTATTCAGCCCTTCTTGATAAGACAGCCCTTTCATCCCAGGACTTAGCCTGGTGAATCTCCGTTGAATTGCCTCCAATGTTACTATATCCTTTTATAGATAAGGTGACCAAAGCTGTACGCGATATTCCTCACAACAACTGGTACAATTGCAACAAACTCTCCCTATTTTTAAACTCCAACCTCTTTGCAATAAAAGCCAAAGTCCCATTTGTCTTCTTAACTAGTTTAAGTTTAAAGTTTATCTAATAGTGTCACAAGTAGGCTTACATTAACACTGCAGTGAAGTCACTGTGAAAATCCCCTAGTTGTCACATCCGGCGCATGGTCGGATACACCTGAGGGAGAGTTTAGCATGGCCAATGCACCTAACCAGCACGTCTTTCAGACTGTAGGAGGAAACCAGAGCACCCGGAGGAAATCCATGGTGACACGAGAAGAAGGTGCAGACTCCACACAGATAGTGACCCAAACAGGGAATTGAACCCAGGTCCCTGGTACTGAGGCAGCAGTGCTACCACTGTGCTATCGTGTTGCCTAACTAGTTTTAGGCAAGGATCTGCTTGCTAGTTTTTTTTGCGATTCATACACGAGATTATGAATATTCCTCTATACTTCACTCACCCGCAATCTCTTTCCGTTTAGATGACAATTTGCCTTTTGATTACTCCTACCAAAGTGCATGACCTCATATTTCCCCCTGTTAAACATCATTTGCCAGGTTTTCACCCAGTCACCCTCTATCTCTATACTGTTGCAGAATCACAGTATCCTCATCATAACATGCCTTTCCATCTCTCTTCATATAATCCACAAATTTGCAAAATTCATCAATCTTGTTGCAAATGTTTTGTATATTCATATAAAGAACTTTCAGCTTTGATTTTTTTTATCGCCATTTACAACTTTGGATTTGCTCTGCATTGCACTTTTTTTAACGTTTCCTGCTCCAGCCTGTCACACTGGCAGTCAAACTCCCCCTCAATATCCTGTGCCACCCCTCCCTCATATATCCTTGACTTTTTAAATCTCTCTTAGTTAGGGCCCTTGTGTGAACCCTTGGAGTAATGTAATATTTATATATCTGTTCCTAAGTGTAGTTTTCTGTTAACACTCAGACTGATCACCAGCCTACATTCCTACCTTTTAACTTTGACTTTCTAATTTTCCAAACAACTGAGCCCTCACCTCCCACTCTTTTTAGTTTAAAGCCCTCTCCACTTCCCACAGTGTATCGTCTGCAAGAACACTAGTCCCAGCTTGGTTTCAGATGTAGGTCATCCCAGTCGTGTTGCAACCCCCCCCTTTCCCCAGTACTGATGCCAACATCCCACGAAATGATAGTCACTTCCCCCACATCAGTCTTTGAGCAATGTGTTTATCTCTCTAATTTTATGTATCCTTTACCTGAGGTCTGTGCAAATTGGCAATAATCTAGAGATTCTGTTCTTTAATTTGGTGCTTAACTCCTCAAGCTGCATATGCAGAACCTCATCACTTGTTCTACCTATGTCGCTGGTGCCGACATGGGGAGGTGATGGTCTGGTGGTATTATCACTAGACTATTAATCCAAAAACCCAGCTAATGTTCTGGAGATCTGGGTTCGAATCCTGTCACAGTAGAATTTGCATTCAATAAAAATATCTGGAATTAAGAATCTATCGTGAAACCATAGTCAATTGTCAGAAATCCCCTCTGGTTCGTTAATGTCCTTACCTAATCTGGTTACTGTTGATTCCAGAGCCACAGCAATGTGGTTGACTTTCAACTGCTCTCGGGCAAATAGAGATGGACAATAAATGCTGGCCAGCCAGTGATGCCCTTGTCCCATGAATGAATAAAAAAAAGCCTCCTTTGATTAATTTTTATATGAGTTGGAAAATTATGGATTCAAGCCCTATACTTAACATATGCTGTCCTAATAATTACGGAGTGGTGGATGTACGAGTGCCATCTTTTGGATGAAGCTTTACACTGAAGCTTTTTTATGCCTGCTCAAATAGCCACAAAAGATTCCATGGCTCTAACAGAAGGAAAGTGGGGCCAATGTGGTCAAAAGATTATTGGGCTTTTCATCAGTTGCAAATTGGCTGCCAAGTTTGTACCTTAGAAATAATCCATAGTTTGAGAAATCTTGAGGGCATAATTAGGTGCTATGTAAAACTCAGTATGTTTGCTGCATTGCTCTTTTCAGTATTCCGTGTTAAATTGCGATTGTATAATATTATGTTATCAACTTAGACATGTAGTGACTGTTTAAACTTTAATATTTTTTATTATTTTGAGATATTTTGAAAATGATAAAAATGGGTTTGTTCATTATGAATTCTTTTCAGCGCCTAAGCCTGAAAACTGGCAAGGATACAGAGATGCCTGTGGGAATACTGGATGTTTATCAGGAATTCAATGAGGTGGTTTCTGAAAAATACAAAATAATGAAGTTCAGATCAAAGGTTGGTAAAACTTTGTAGCATTCCCCACAGTCTGTACGCTCAGTGGTTTCCGAGGACCTTGCTAACATATTTGTGTCTTAATGTTTCAGAAAGTGGAGAGGAGGTATGCTTTTGAAATTCCAGATGTTCCTGAAGATTGTGAATACTTAGAGATCAAATATGCGGTGAGTAAAGGTCAACTACTCAAATCATTTGTTAGAATGTATTCTAATTTGTATTTAGACTGTGGGTGTTATGGTTTGCCTTCAGGTGAACTGAATTGATTATTCTTGATTTATATTGATAGCAGTTTTGTTGTAGGAAAAGCATATTGTTGTTTGCCAAGTGATGGCACTGCAATCTCTGGTGTACATGCAAACTATGAAATTTAATCTCCCGCAGGTCACTGCACTCTTGACTTTTATGTTTTGGATTGAACGAAGGGAAGTCAAATGAGTGTTTGAAGGGGAAAGGAATCCAGGATGCATTAATGGGTTTGGAGGTAGTAAATAGAGTGAAATAGAGATTTGTAGGGGTGAATGGCTTGTTTTTGCACTCTAAATAATGTAATGAATAAATTCATCGAATGTTTCCAGCATTTTATCAGCAAATATGAAAACATTTTTGTGAAAAACTTAACTGTCCACTGTCAATAAACTTGTTGGTCTCCTTAGTTGAGAAAGGATATTCGGCATTGGAGGGAATGCAGAGAAGAATCACTAGATTGATTCCAGAATTGAAAAGGTTGGCTTATGAAGAGATACTGAATAGACTGGGACTATACTCATCGGAATTCAGAAGAATGAGGGGAGATTTTATAGAAACATATGCAGTTATAAGGGAATAGACGCGGTAGAAACAGAAAGATTGTTTCCACAGGCAGGTAAAACTAGAGCTGGGGGCATGGCCTCAAAGTAAGGGGCATCTGATTTAGGACTGAGTTGAGGAAGAGCTTCTTCAGACAAAAGGTTGTGAATCAATGGGATTCCCTGCCCAGTGAAGCAATTGAGGCCACCTCATTGAATATTTTTAAGGCAAGAACAGATAAATTTTTGAACAGTAAAGGAATTAAGAATTATGGTGAGCGAGCGGGTAAGTGGAGCTGAGTCCATGAAAAGATCAGCCATGGTCTTATTGAATGGCAGAGGGGCCAGATGGTCTACTCCTGTTCCTAGTTCTTATGTTCTTATGTACTTTTGGTATTTTAATGAATGAAATGTTTGTAATTGGTTTGTTGCTTGATGCAGGCTGACCTGCCTCAACTTCCTTCTGACTTGAAAGGGGAAACCTTTTCTCATGTGTTTGGCACCAACACATCAAGTCTTGAACTTCTGCTCCTGAATAGAAAGATCAAGGGACCAGGCTGGCTGGAACTCAAGGCTCCACGTAAGAATTTTACCTTTTATTTATTTACTGCAAACCTTGGCCAGGACACTCTCAGTTTAAGGAAAAAAAAATTCTTAAGTGCCAAATTTGTATAAAACTTGGAGTTAATCCCACTGGTTTTTTTAAGTGGGATTTTCAAAATGAATTTCCCACACTCTGTGCATCACAGGGAGTCCTAGAGTGATTCATACTAAAACTCAGGAGGCAGGGCCTATTCCTGCTGGAAAGACAGGTGTCCTGTGGTGTCTTGCCCCCATGGCACTGCCCGATGCTGGAATTAAACACACTTGCAAATTTGTTGGTTACATTTCACAATTTTGTCCTAAAGAACACCCTCTAATATCAGCAAATTCCTAGGTAGTCAAGGGTACAAAGAACAAAACAGCACAGGAAACAGGTCCTTCAGCCCAACAAGCCCGCGCCACCCCCTCGATGTTTCCATTTCTATCCATGATCCCTGTCTATGTTTATAACTCTTTGGATTGAAACCAAATTTGAGACAATTTAGGGAGAATTTGTTCTGCCAATCAGCCTAAGAGCACATCTTTGGGATGTGGGAGGAAACCGGAGCACCTGGAGAAAACCCACGCAAGCATGGGGAGAATGTACTCTCTAAAAAAAAATCCAACAGCAGCCTTCTCATGACCCATCGCGTGTATGCCCCTTGTTAGACAACAAGGCGGATCGAAGTACCTGTAGGATAACAACAAATACATCAATATCATTGACTATTTACATACTTCCCAGGGTAAAGAAAAAGTACAAAGCTAAGTCCAGGAGTTCCATGTTTTGGGCTGAACCTTGCAAGGAAACTATAAAACTAAGACAACTGAAGTACTGTAGGAACAATTCCCTACCATTTGTGAAAGCTTGACTCTTCATGTGGCCTAAGGCAGGAAAAGAAATCTGGTGCTTATCATTAATAGTCTCCTCACTCCACCACTTCACAAGCACCATCAGCCAAAGGAAGAGATACTTGGGAAAAATACGTTGACATAGTGAAATCAGGGAGGATGAGGAGCTGCTCAGTTTAGCGGTGGAGGTCTGATCACTTTGGTGAAAAACCTAAAGGGGGGGTGGAGAGGTGAGTGAAGAATGAAACATTTCAAAGATGATGTGAGCCATCTGGAAAAAGGTGAGGTGCTGAAAGGTGGGGAAGATACCAGAGTAATTGGGGAATGGGTCAAAGTGTGATGTGCTGCACCCCAGCGATTTGGCCTGTACGGCTGGTGGAAAGCATAAGGAGATGGAGAGGCTTTAATAAAATGAGCCTGGTGTGTCCAACTATGAATCATGTTTCTGTCAAAGCTGAATGATTCCTCACTGGTTATGGATTATAACAGTCATTCAGGATTAATGTGTTTTAACCAAATACATAACTTCATTAAAGCAGTTGCTCTTGAACGGTGTAGTGAGCTGTGAAGCAAAAACACTTAGATTTGCAAACGGTAAAAGAACACAAGTATTTTGGGTTTTGCAGCATCTCCAAGATGCCTCAAAGCCCTTTCTTACTGCCAACGAATTAGGGTACTTTGAAAAGACGATAAAGCCCACTCCATTACAGACAATTGCACTGTAACAATCACAAAAGAAAGAGAAAAAGGTCTCAGCAGTTTTATACACAATTCCTTAAGGCAATGAAGCAGAGCTTCAGAAGACCGGTGCTAGCCAATAACTCCTCATGATCCCAGGTAACTACCAATTTACTTCCTATGTGTGTATCTATCCTTTTTCCTCAGCAGTCTCATTGAAGAGACTCACAAATCCATACCCACTGCACATATTGGTAATCTGTTTCAGGGGGCAATGGATTTGCTCTGAGAAGCAATATTTACCAGCATGAAACCTAGCTGTATCCCCACAAGTCTAGTGCATACATATTGTGATCCTATTATTCCTACCCATCTCCAAAAAAGAAACTTATCCAACTGGACAGCATTCAAACTCTTAGTTGTTTGAAAAGGCCACAGTCACCACTCTTGAATCTTGTATTCTTAGAAAATAAACATCCTTAACTCTCAGCCTTTCCTGTAAATAAGTGCTGTAAGGCTTTTTGTGTGCAGAGAGATCAAAATCAGATGCTATATTTGAAGTGTGGACATTGGAAAGTTTATAACACTGCTTTAATGGCCCTAGCAACACAGCCTAAAATTCTGTTTGCTTTCCCTCTAACTGCCACGTGCTGCTTTTATATATCTAAAGGATGATCATTTTTATCTTCAATCTCCTCCTTGATCTTCAAGGAATATGTCTGCGTGAAATAAAAATTTCTGGGATTTTTCTAACTCCAAAATCAAACACACTATACAGCAGCTGCTACATTCTCCTAATTTCTATTTAGTCAGCCCACAGCCTATTGATTATTGTCTGAATGACATACCCTGTGTGCTAATTTGTGAGTTAATGCTCTAATCTAAGTTGTTAATGGTGGCTACTTGCATTGAACTGTGTGCATTTTTCATTGTTAAATTAACACAGGGTTTGCAAACCTTCATTTCTGCCATGCAAACAGCTGTGACAGGCACTGCCGTCATTTTTTTTTACTTTTGCGTGCATTGCTGTACAATGTCATTGCATTTAAATTATCAGCTACATAGTGAATTATACAAACCTGTTATGTATAAAGCCTGTGTTTTGACCAATGCTGCACCTTCCCTGTGATATAACTGCTCCTTCACTTTAACAAACAATTCTTGGTCATTTCTAATCTACGGTTGAAATTCAGGCTGGTAAGTATCTTAAATTTCTTTTTAAAAATTAAGTGCTGCATCCAAGAGTTACTGGGTAGTGGGAACCATGAGTGATTTTTTTTTTGTTTTTTTTTCACGTCCATCCTTAGCGTCAGGCATTCGGATTACTTGCAGAGCTACAACTGTTGGTCCAGTTCAGATGAACTAATTTCAGTACTGACTAAAAACTTAACAGATCCGTGTGGATTCATTGGAGAGTTAATTAAAATCTTTTCTGTTTTCTGAATACTGATACAAGAGAGTTGATCCAAGCATAATATTTCTTGGCAAATTATTTATGCATTTGAAAATACAGCTGTAGCATCATATAGCTCATTTAATTTTGTCTTTAGCACTATTATGATACTCTAAATGGTCTCTGATTGCTCTGTCAAGATAATTACATAAATATAGGTTTAGCATTTTTCTGTAGTGTAGTTCTTTTGTTGTACCATCACTGGGAACACGCATATTACGAGTGGATCTAAATTGATACCAACTAAAATCCTTTTTGTTTGCCATTTATTCTGTTTTTCGAACCAATATGTTTTTGTAACTCTGAAAGCACCCTGCAAATGCATCCGAATGCTGTTAATCTTTCATGGAAGAGGAAGTACCTCTATTCCCATCTTCCTGTGCCGATTAATAATCTGTGGGTTGGGAAAGGAGAGATTCGCTGTGTGAGCCACACTAGATTGTATTCATCTGTCTTCTGTTATTAGGGATGTAACCCAAACTCTTTGGGTAAACTGTACTAAATTTACTCTGCATGCGTGTGTCCAAGTGGCATGGCTACTATTGGAGGGATATACCATTCTGTGACGATGCAAACTGATTATTTCTTTGTAGTTGACATTAGTCTGAAAGATTTGTTTTCCTTTCCCATCCTTAGTGTTGCTAAGTAACAGCATTAAGCATTTGTAGCTTTGTGCCAATAATCATTTGAAGTATGTTGGTCCATTCCGTGTTTTATATCTGACACTAGGACAAGCTAATCACCAGAAGGTCAAGAGGGCCTGGTCAGTTTGAGCTGGCTGTAGTTATTGTCCATTTCTTGTGGGCTGTCTTGAATGAATGCAATTCTGGTGGCAGTAGAAGCCAGCCTATTTCTGAGAATATTTAGGCTCAGCCCTAAAGAGTGAATTTGAATCCTGTGTATAGCCCAGGGGATACCATTACATTTGCTAAAAACAGAAAATGTTGGGAACATTCTGTAGGTTAGGTAGCATCAGTGATTAACATTTCAAATTGATGATCCTTCATTAGAACAGATGAGTTGGGGTAGAAGTAGATGGTAGAGGGTCCATATGTTGGTTTTGCAGCAGCATGAATTTACAGCGGGATCTTGTGCTGGTACCTGCCACAATGTTTTACAAACCCCACTGGAGGCTGAATGAAAGTAATTTACACCCCATTAATGGGATGCAGATGAAGTCTGACTCACCATGCCAGATTCTCAGTAATCCTGGTGAGAAAACATGTCTAGAACAAAGTGGTGTGCAGATGTTGGGGCACTCCACATGCATGCATACGCGCACACACTCCCAAAACTCTTTCTCCACTCGACCTCCCTTTTTTGAATTCTTCTTTAAACTTGCATCACCTTCACCAAACTTGTATTCACCGCATCAAATACCATCCCCTTTAGCTGAGTCGTCATTTTTTGATTACAGTGGAGTATCCTGAATGTTCTTCCTTGTAACTAGTGCTATATGAATGGTTGTTGTAATAGTACATTTACCTGTTTTTTTGTCATATGCTAATATTCACCACTTTAATGCAAAGTGGTGGTGGCAGGTTTGTAGATTTATGGTCACCACATTAATGACATAAGATTATATCAGTGGGCTAGTAACCTAGAGACTGAGCTAATGATTCAGGAATCGCAAGTTCCTAGGAGAGCAATAGAGGGTTCATCGAATATGACCCAGAATTCAGGATTTTTTTTGGACAGATTTTTGATCTAAAAGGAAGTTGAAGGTCATAGGGAGCAGTTAGGAAAGTGGAGTTAAAGGCATTCTCTGGATCAACCATGATTTTCCAGTAGAGAAGGCTCAAAAGGGCCAAATAGCCTATTCCTCTTTCTCATCTTATGACTTTGTGATGATATATTCTACATTTAGCTTTTTAAAAGCTTAAAATTCAGCTTTTTTCTACAGGAAGCCGGTATATTTGGCAAGAATGCAACTCAGATGGTGAATAATTATTGGTTTTAGCCATGTCGTGTTTACTTAGGAGCGAGCTAATGGATTTTTACTTATGGGCAAAGATTTCCCCTGGAGCTTTTGAATAAGTTCATTTGCAGGGTCATGTGATAATGTGGTTAATGGAAGGGGCTAGGTATGTAGTAGAGAAAAAAAGCTTTAGTTCTGGCTGACGTTTGTTTAAAGACCGAGGTCTGCAAGCTGCTCTGAAAATCGAAACCTCTCTGAAAACTTCTTTTATATACATTCATTAATAGCCAGTATATTACAGTTGCTAACTGTATTTAAAATGAAATTTTAAGAGACTGTTGCTTATTGGAACTGAAATAGTGATAAGTTAGAAATTGATGTTTCCTTAAATATTATTCAACTGTTAACGGTTAAGTTGATTTCCTTTTTAGAGTTATAATTATATTATGTTATGAAAAGTTTGTTTTGAGAAAAGATCCTTAATTTCTCAGTGGAGTTACTCCTGGACCAAATCCTATCCTCACACTTATACCAAAATAGAAAAATTGTCGGGGGCTAACCTGGCTTCATAATATAGCTTGAGGTTTGTGCTCGGGATCCTAACAATTAGCAGTTTGAAATTTCAGACTTCTTTTTCAAATCTGGAAGTAAAAATTTGGTATTTGTGTAAATTACGAAGTGATTGGATTGTCATTATAGGGAAGAAGACCTCTTGTCTTTACTCTGTCTTCAGCCTACATTAACATGGTTGATTCTTTATCATTCTCTGAAGTGGGCAAGCAAGCTACTGAATTACAATGAATCGCGACAACAGTAGCTCACAAAGAATCCCCCCTACCACCTGCCACCTTCATTAGGTAACTAAGGATAGGCAATAAATGTTATCCTTGCGGATGATATTCTGAGAATGAATAGGAAAAATGAAAAAGTAGCTTTCAATTCTTCAGTTCCACTTTAGTTTTTGAAACATTGAACTTTAATTAGGACTAATAACAAACTCAAAATTACAATTTAAGTTCAAGAATTAAGGGATGGTGGATGCCAAGAGAGAGGAAAGAAAGGATTGGATGTGCATATAAGGTTGACAGTTTTACTTGGTGGCTTTTGGCGTAATGTAAATGTAACCAGCTGTGTGTTTCTCTGTTTAGAGCTTCCCAACAAACCCATGAGTTGGTGCAAAGTGGAGGCTGTGGCACTAAAACTCGATCATGTGACTGTGATCAAAGATATTCCTCCTCCTCCTCTTGTTGTCATGTCAATCAGCATGAAGACTGTGCAGAGCTCGAAGACTCATCAGAATGAGGTATGAGTTTAAAAAAAAAATCTCATTTACAATTTGTTATTAATTCATTAACACCTGCTTCTGCCAACACCCTGATATTGACTTCTAATAACCTTTTTTAGCATTGGCAACGCTAATCAACAAGATTTATATTTTGAGATCTGTTCATTAATTACTGTCCCATGCCAAAACAGTTTTATGAAGGGCCTCCATTTTAGACAGGTTTTGGATTGTGCCCAGTGTATTTGACATCTGGCTAGAATGATTTTCATCAGAAAATATTGAAGTTTAATTCCCCAAGCATTACTATTGATATCTGCAGGGAAGCTGACTTTATAATGCTGCACGTGGGAAAATAGATACCTAAGAAAAGACTCTCTCAATTGTGACCATTCTGCAAGCCGTCACTTCATTTTGTAAATGATTGTTTGCATTGGAGTGTATGGTGGCAAGAGGGACTAATGTCTCTTCGCCAAAAGCTTTTTGCTTGGATTGTTTGTTTGTTTGGATCCTAACTGAAATGAATTTTTGGTAATCTCAACCCGTTATCCTCATTTAATGTTTGTTTCTGTTTAAACAGTAAATGCTAATGATTTCACCGTGTTTACTTGTTGAATAAAGTACGCTGAACACAACAGTGTGCACCAATTGATTTGACAAACATCTGATGTTGAATCACTTCAGCATTGGCGATGCAAAGTGTGGGTTTGGGCAGAGGGCAAATTTTAAAATGTTATAAATCTGACACCAGCTCCCACACCATCTGCAATCTGTCCATTTTGATTTGATTTGATTTGATTTATTATTGTCATTTGTATTAGTATGCAGTGAAAAGTATGTTTCTTGCACGCTATACAGACAAAGCATAGAGAAGGAAAAGAAAGGGTACAGAATGTAATGTTACAGTCATAGCTAGATGTAGAGAAAGATGAGCTTAACAATTAGAATAGGGTTTTAAAAACATGGAAGGAGAGTAAAAGATAGAATTAGAGGGAATGCTGGGCACAGCTTGCAAGTGGTCGCCACACTGTAGTGCTATCTTGGATCGAAAATTTTGCAAAACTGGGTCAGGATTCATTCCATAAAAAGAGTTCCTTAAAACTGTTATTGTGTAATTCACCCTCAGAATTGCTGTAAAATACACAAAGACATTGATAACTCCGGTTTCAATAAAGATTGTTTAAAGATTTGGGGAGAGGATAACAAACCCACTCAGAATGCAGACTGCTCAATAAATATTAGGTTAAGGCTGCAAACCTCCAAATCAATCAGTGTTTTAACTTTGGCCCTGGTTGACCAGGTTTCCTGGATCTTGTAGAAACTTGGCTGTAGAGAGGAGGCGACAACTGCCAGATTCACTAAGTAGTTAGTGTGTTGCTCTTGCTCTGTGCTGTAACCATTCTATGGTTGTAAACTTTGCTGGCTGCAGTAGGGAAATGGAAGCAAGGAATGTTAACTATGTTTGGCGATGAAATCCAACAGGACTGAAGGAAAACCTGTTCTTCCGAGTTTACCCATCTTAAACTGACTCCGTCTCCCTCTGCTCCCACTCTGCTTCGGAGCTGATAGCTAGTCCTCACTTTAGTGAATCCCGTTAACATTCCTTGCTTTTATTCTTTTGGTCGGATTGTGCTTCAAACCCTGGCATCATCTTGAACGTGTCTTAAGAAAAAATTCAAACGTGGCTGAAACAATGCTAGAGGATATTTGCAGTGACTGATATTTGTAACTGCATATATTTCAAAATGACTCATTGAAAGGATTTACCCGTTTCCTTTTGTTCCAGATTGTGACCTTGGCAGCTTTAGTTCATCACAAGTTCCCTCTGGACAGAGCTGCTCCCCAGCCTCCATTTCAGGCCCATTTCTGCGGTAAGAATTTTCTCTACTTTTTAGAAAGTGGAAGTGTTAATAAGTAAGAACAATGTGCCACTGGAAACACAGATGGTATTAATAGTTGATACCTTTCGGTTGGTAAACTAAATTGACAATAAGAAAGAAAAAGAAACAGGAGGAGGATTGAGTGCTTCATCACACTTGAATTTAGACCTTGAGCAATGTTGCTGAGTTTAATTTGATGAGATGAAGGCTGCTTTGTGTCCTTGTGCTAAATCCCTGTGCAGAGTGAGTTTTGTTTCTCTCGACCACTTCCAAGTGACTGATGCTCATCGACATAACATTACTTGCCATTCAACACTAAGTAAGGCTGGCGTAGAACGTGTGAAATGCCATTGGTGTTTAACAAGAATGGTTTTTCTAATATAGAAGCAGTGTTGGGGTGGTTTTCTGCATGCAACCTGTGGCTGATATTCATGCAAGATGTAAAAGTCAATGTTTTTTTGTTCCCTGTTCTAACATCCTTTATTATGACCATAAAATTCAGTCTGTACGAGTTTTTCTGCCCTCTTTTTTTCTCCTTTTTTTGAAGATAATGATTTCACACTGGGCGAGAATTCCTTGGAACTAACCAACATTGGCTCGAGTAAGCCTACTGAATACTTGCATGTTATTTAGCTGTGTAGAACCTCACTGAACCCAATGCTGCCCTCTTCTAACACCCATGTGCATTCATGCTCAGCAGCAGTCACTGGTTGTTGATTGGGATGGGAAATCTGTTCACATGAAATCCCTAAGCATTCAGAATGTGACCTCAGGTCACAGGATTCCCTGGTCCTTTGAGGCAAATATTATAAAAGTTCTGTGGTATGTGAGTGAAAAGGCCACAGCTTCTCGGGGAATTGAAAAGATTTCATGTGTGCTTCTTGATTAATCTTGATTAATGCGTCTGGTACTTTTCTAAATGTACTTCTCGTTGAACGGAGAGTAATAACAAAACCTTTGATATTTGTAGGACAAAGCATTTAGCAATTATATCACTTGTAACTCCTGTCACCTTTCCTGAGGTGAGTATAGTAATAGATCCCCCAGTATGGTACATTGTAATCCACACAAGCACGCATTATTCAATTATTTTGGATACTCTTTGATGAACCTGACACCAGGAACTGATCTTTGACGCTTCAGAAATCATGGCACTGGTAGGACAGTATCTTTGGGAGTGGTGAGTTTGGATGTGTGTCTGTGGGGGAGAATCAGGTTCCTTGATTTTCCTATTCATCTGTTAATCATGTCCTCCAGAAAGAAATCTGTGTTGAGAACATTGTTAAAATACTAATGCTGTCTCCTTTCCCAGTCATCAGCAAGCCCAGTGATTGTATCTTTCCTTACGATTTCCGGGAGGCACTGACAAGAAAGGTAAGTCATCTCTCTGTCTGTTTATCAGTATATGTGTCTAGATTTCCTTTGAATAAAATTCTTAATGTGGAGATGAAGAAACGAATGTGTTTACTTGTACAGAAATTATGCTTTTTCATTTCTTGTTATTTCCATTTTGCATATATTAATGGGAGGTTTAAACTGCTCCAAATAGGTTCTGTTTAATAAATGGATGGGCCCACATGAATAGACAGTTTATTCATCAATTTTACGCTAATTGCTACTGAATGTGTTTTGCGGAATGTAAGTATTTTATTTAGCTTCCCTGAAATAGAATCCCTACAGGCCTCCTTCTGCACTGTAGGGATTGTGTGAATCTGTCTTGTGTGGATTTGAGCAGTATGTGCTGAGGCCTCTAAACAATCAATGGTGAATGAGCTGAACAGACAATGTTCCTAAATCACCTGGCTAGGGACCTGCCCACTTCCATTCATGATCCCTGGGAACGTGTGTGAAGCAAGGGAGCACTGGGCCTGGACGCGCTACTCCTTTGGTTCACTAACTGGCTGACACTCGGTAACTGATCACGACTTTGGTGCTAGAAAACAGACAACAGAATACGTCAGCATGAGTCAGTGCTTTCAGGAGAGGAAATAAACATGACAGAAGGAGGGATGCTTTTTGTGACCGAATTTAACTTGTCTCATTGGTCTTTAGTGGATGCTGGTCAGTTAATCAAATATATTAATAAAGAACTTTGTCAATTAAGGAATGACTACTTTCACTTCTGTGAATGCAGTGCTATTTTTGAGTAAATTGCCAAGGTATTGAAACAATAATTTCTCATTTAGTGTAATTGTGCGTGAATTTATTATTTTAAGCGAATTAACCCTTTTTGAGGTAAATGTTTCAGACAGGGATTGCCATTTGTATCCAATGTCTGCCACATCTCTCAAATGATGAAGCTGATTGGAAATGTTGAACATTTGACTCTCTGATGAACACTATCCAGCAATATAATTTGGCCAGGGTATTATACTCCCTGTAGCCAATCTCAATTCTGGTCATTTAAAGAAGTAAGCACGGGAAGACTGCAACGGCTGTGATTGTCTGAATTACAGAGGAACTCCTACCACAATGGACTAAAAACGAACAGCACATTTTACATTATGATTGGTGTCGGGGGGGCCAGCCTGTAAGTGGGATAAAGTGGTATGAGTCTCCCAAGAGGAGGTGGGAGGTCTCACTTTATTTCACCCTGGGAATCTGATCAGGCCTTCGTGCTTGATTTACATTCCAAGTTTAGCATTGCTGCAAAGTCACTTTGCACTGATGTTTAATTTGTAGTGTCTGACTGCACTGTGCAATAATTCACAAAAGATAGACATAAATGTGAGTTTTTTTCATTTAGTGAACTGCTACATGTTTGGGCATTGATTTGAAATGCACTTTTCTATGGCATTTTGTTCTCAGTTCATTTGGTGGGAAGAATTGTTTTTCATAAATGTAGAAAAAATTTGAGAACATTGGCAGAAAGAGAGTTTTGTTTTCACAATTTGTGGTCCTGGGTCAAAGTGGCCATGGAGACATTATTGGACATTTTTGTGCTAAGTTGACAACTAATAAAGATATGGTTAATAAATTTACAAAACATATTTTACAGAAAGTAAGTACATATATTTGTAGTGCATTGTAATATCCAGTTCAGCTCTCAGCCTTTCCCTCGTTCCCCTCACAGGGCTCCCTCTTCTCTGGTCTACCACACCCACCACCTTCTCCTCTGGTCTTTCCTTTACGCGACACCCCCTGCCCCCCTTCTCCTCTGAACTTCCTCCTCTCCTTTTACCTCCCTCCGCCCCCTCTACTCCTCTTGGCCCTCACTCTCCTCTCCCATACAAGCAATCTGGATGCTTTAAATCTGGAACAGAAAATACTGTGAACATCCTGCAGGTCAGGCTACATCAATGGACAGGACAGTCAGATGTTTCTTGTGTGATGAACTCTTTGCCAGATGATGAGTACATGTCAGAAACATTAACATTTCCTGTTCTCTCTGCAGATGCTGACTGGTCTGCAGAACATTTTCTGTCTTTGATATAAATCACTTTGAGGTTTTAAAGGATAATGCAGCTTCCACAACGCTGACCTACCTATTTTAGATCTAGTTTTAGACCATAAGGCATAGGAGAAGTAGACCATTCAGCCCATTGAGTCTGCTCTACCAGTCAATGAGAATATAACTGATTTGATATGATAATCCTCAACTCCAATTCCCCACTTTAACCCCATAACCCTTGATTACCTTACAGATTAAAAATCTGTCTGCCTCAGCCTTGAACATACCTAATGACTCAGTCTCTACAGCCGTCTGTAATAAAGAATTCCACAGATTCACTACCCTCAGAGAAAAAAATTCCTCCTCAACTCTGTATTAATTGGGCAATCCCTTACTCTAAGATTATTTCCTGTGATCTTAGACTCTCCTACAGGGGGAAACAAGCTCTATCCTGTCAAGCCCGCTGAGAATCCTATATATCTCAATAGGGGTGTCTTGCATTCTTCTAAACTCCAAAGAGTACAGGCCCAATCTACTCAATTTCTCCTTACATTAAAAAAACCCTGTTCACCTGGGATCAACCTCATGAAATTCTCTGAATTGCCTCCAAAGCCAGTATTCCTTTGCTTGGATAAGGGACTAAAACTGTTCACAATATTCCAGATGTAGTCTAACTAATCTAGTTGCTTATATACTTTGAGCAAGAATTACCCTATTTTTATACTCCACTCGCTTTGGAATAAAGACCAATATCCTATTTACCTTCCCTATTACCCGCTGAACCAGCATGCTAGCTTTTTGTGCTTTATACATGAGGACCCCCAAAACCATCTGTGCTGCAGCTTTTTGCAGTCTTTGTCAGTGTAGGCTTTGGGGGCCGAAGGGCGTGTTCCTGTGCTGTAATATTTTTTGCTCTCAAATAATATTCATTTATTTTTCCGACCAAAGTGCATAACTTCACATTTTCTGACATATTCTATTTGGCAAGTTTTTGTCCACTCATTAACCTGTCTATATCATTCAGTAGACTCTTTTTGTCATCCTCATCACTTGCTTTCCCATCTATTTTTGCATCATCAGCAAACTTGGCAAGTGTCCATTCACTTCCCTTGTCCAAGTCATTTTTATAAATTGTAAATAATTATGTCACTCAATATTGATCCTTATGGCATTCCACTAGTTACAGGTTGCCATCTTGAAAATATCCCTCTTACCCTAACTACAGTGAGAGGAATCCTCGGTTGAGGAAGAAGGCAGATATGTCTTAGTGTTGTTTTGGTAGATGGTATCATTGGAACAGATGCGATAGAGGGGGAGGAACTTGGAGAATGGGATGTTGTCCTTTCAGACAGTGGGATATGAGGAGATGTGATCGAGGTAGCTATGGGAACTGGTAGATTTTTAATATCTATTGAAGGTCAATCTATCATCAGAAATGAAGTTGAGGAAGGGAAGTGTTGGAGGTGGACCATATGAAGGTCAGAGAGGGGTGCCTTTTTCCTCAACCATGGATTCTCCCCATCTGTGGTTGACAGGGCACTCAGTTGTGTCCAATCCATCACCTGCGCCTATGCCCTTGCACCTTCTCTTTCCTGAACCATGACAAGGTCCCCCTTTTCACACTACCAGCCTTTGCATTCAAAGAGTCATCCTCTGCTACTTCTGCCAACTCCAGCCTGATTCCACGTACTGCAGTTGCCCCAGGGGTGCCCAACGCAAACCGAAAGAACAACTCTTTGTCTTCCGATTAGACACATGAATTCCTCATTGAATTCAACAATTTTAGATAGTATATTTCCCCTTCCATCTTAACTCCCTCTCTCCATTATCTTTTGTAGCCTGTTTGTTTTTTTTTAAGCTTTCTGTTTTGCCCCAACACAGCCCCCCCACCTCCACAGGACTACCTATCCCTTGCTCCCTTACATATCAGTTGCTCCCATTAACACATTCTGCTATCTCTACCTTTATGCCACTATTAACACTCTTCATCCCTTCATGGCACCCTAAACACTCTTTTTGTTTTATTTCCATATTTATCAATCTCTCCTTTGCCCTGACCTATCCCTACTTATCTATTCTTCCCCACTTGCTTTGACCCTTTCCAACTGTATAATTCCTTATGTTTCTAGCTTTCTTCATTCTATAGATTTATGCTCAAAACATTAATTCTGTTTTTGTCTGCATATGCTGGCAGACCTGCTGAGTTTATCCTACATTTTCTGTTATTACATCTATTGATTCCCCTTTATATATCCTGCTCATTCCCACTTCAAAGAATTCTAATACATTTATCAGGCACGATTTCCCATTCATGAAGCTATGCTAGCTGTGTTTGATTATATTATGTATTTCTAAATACTCTGCTATTACATTCTTTATGATAGATTCTAACATTTTCCCAATAACAGATGTTAAGCTAATTGGCCAATCATTACTTGTTTTTTTTTGTCTCTATCCCTTATTGAATAAGGGTGTTGGCAGTTTTCCAATCCTCTGGGACTTTCCAGAATTTAAGAATTCTTGGAAGTTAACTACTAGTGCATCCACTATCTCTTTGACCACTTTGTTTAATATCCTAGGATGTAACCCATTAGGTCCAGGGCACTTATTGGCCTTTAGCCTCATTAGTTTCCCTAGTACCTTTTCTCTAATGATAGATATTGTATTTATCTCTTTCCCTGCCCCCACACAACTTGCCCTGGATTATTTAGTATTTTTGTAAGTTATTAGTGTCTTTCACCATGAAGACTGACTTAAAGTATTTCTTTAATTCCCCTGCCAATCCTGATTCTCCATCATTATTTAGTTTTGCGTAATAAGAGAGGGTTAATGAATAAACATCTAGTCACTGAATTTCTGAATGTGTGATCATAATAGATTAAATGTTTTCATAGTCTACGAGTCTGAAACCAGGGTCTTATGTTTGAACAAAGTGAACAATATAGGTATTTAGAGGGAAGGTAGGTGAAAAACTATGGTAGATAAGCATTAGCAACATTTTAAAGAACTAATTCATAATTTGCATTATCTGAAGTATTGAAATACCCATGAGAAAAATGGTTCAACTGTGGGTTTTAAAATTCAGCAAAGGATAACAAAGAAACTAATAAAGAAAAGGAAAATGGAATAGAAAAAGAAATTAACTAAACTTAAAGAGATTCTGAAATCTCCAAAGTAATGTAAAAAGAAGTGATTAACTGGAGTAAACTGGGTCCTTCAGAGATGGAGACAGGAGAAGTGGCAGAGACTTTAATTGAATAATTTATGTCTGTGTTTGTGGTAGAAAACACAAGAAAGCTGGAAGTGAGGAAAGAAAATTAGTAGTAAAGAAAGAATACTAGAGAAATTAATGAAATCAAGAATTGCCAAATCCTCTGGATCCAATGTTTTACACCCAGCGTTTTGAAAGCGGGAGCTGCAAAGATAGCAAACGCATTGGTTTTGATTTTCCAGAATTCCTTCAAATCTAAAATGCTCCCCATGGACTAGAAGGTAGTAAATGTAATTCAGCTAATCAAGAAAGGAAGGAAAAAGAAAACTGGGGAATTGTAGACCACCTAGCCTTTCATCAATAGTAGGGAAAATGGTTAAATCGAATCCTTGGGACATGATAACAAAGAATTTGGAAAATCATAACATCATTGGGCAAGGTCAATGCAAATTTCTTCTTGAATTCTCTGCCCAAAGGCAGTTCTGACTCCAAGAGCAACAACCTCCACCACAGATAGGAAAAAGAGGCAGCTTTCAGACCCACTCCAGCTGGATTGTGGATTGAACTGCATGCTATTGGCGCCAACCTGATCAGTACGCAGCCAATGGAGCCAACCAGACCCACCACCAAAGAGTCCAAGCTGCAACATACACTTTTCCATGCAGGTTGTAGCTTGGACATATGGACAATATGGAAGAATTTGAAGCTTCTACCATCACATGGCTGACCAGAGGTCCATCTCTCGCTCTTACTACCAACGATTGCCACAAGTTGGAAGGATGTGCAGATTGATTCTTGATCATTTGGTTGCATTATGAGCATATCTTCCTTTGTCATCAAATCCTGGGCTCCTGGCTCAAAGATAGGGCTGCTACCCATTGCACCAAGCCCTCCTTCTACACAGATTTATGATAGGGTTTGTGAAAATGATTTATCCTTTTGATTTCAGAATGCAAAAGTTGAAGTTGCTGCAACCGAGAGGACTCTCTTGGGCTATTTTCTGGCAAAGATTCACAAGGTTGACCCTGATGTTCTTGTGGTGAGTAGAACTTTCAGTAAGATTGGCCAAGATTTCTTCAATAAATCCTGAATATGAAAGTTCATGACTGCTAAAATCAATCCGAATGTAAAGTGCAGAGGCCACAGTCAGCAGTTAATTACAAAATGTTGAGGCTTTTATTACAGCACTTTGCAAATGGCAGGATATAAATTAATCCCCTTTTTTTTTTTTGAACGATCTGCCTTTTCCAAATCATTGTGTCTCTAACTCCATGTGGACAAAACTAATCAAGTTGAACTTGCCTGTGTCTGAGTTTAAGTTCATGTTAACATCCAATTATATTTGGACTGCTTTGAAAATTGCTCAGCCAACCAGTAGTGTTTTTTCATTATTATTTATTTTATTTGCAATTCATCAAAATGATTACAGGAATTCAAGTACAAGGTGACCCATTTGCCAGTTTAAATTTTAACATCATAAATCAAGAAAAAAAATACCCAAATTGGGGCACTGTTGTGGTTAGTAATGTGAGCAATACGTTGAAAGATGTGTAAACTGGTTGTGCATTATGAATGATGGGTGGGTTTATTTATTGGAAGTGCTTGCTGTTCAACGTGTCTCAACAGGCGAAGGAAAAAATATTTGAAGTGTGCAGAAGATTAAAGAAAAACACTTTTAACACTTCTTTCCTTTTGAATGTTAGTTGTTGACTTGAACTGCTTAAAAAAATAGGCTGGGGTATTCCCAGAACTAAACTAAGTGCCCAATGGATGGGAAATCAGGAGAATTTCCTGTCCGTTTTTGGGTGTGCTTACCTGAATAAATCTCCAACAGCGAGTGGGGTCTTTTCCTGCCCAAAGGGCTGGTGGCATACTGCTGAGCAGGCCAAGGTGTATGCGCTGATCTGTCAGTGGGGAAATCAGTGCATGCGCACTGGCCCCTTACCCCCACCTCACCCCCTCTCCTCAGCCCCGCCCCACCCTGCCCCAAATCCTGTCTGGCTTCTCGACTGCTGGCCTTCCCCTAAACACCCTGATCACTGGCCAGCACAATCATCCTCCTCCCTCCTTCTCTTTAACATTCCTCTCCATTTACCCTGAAACATCTGAATCCTGGAACATTAAGCTGCCTTAACCAAGTCTCTGCAATGACAACAACCTCATAGTTCCAAGTACTAATACAAGTTATAAGTCTTACCTGTTACACTTCTCGCATTGAAAAAATGCACTTCAGTCCACCAGACCCTCTTGGATCAGCGACTATACCCTGCCTGCTCTTTCTCTGAGTCTCACTGGCCCTACTCTCTAGTTTCCCTTCAGTTTCTTCACTTTGCTTTGGTTCCCAGCCCCTGCCAATCTAGTTTAAATTCTCCCGTGTGACACCAGCAAACCTCCTGGCCAGAATATTTATGCCCCTCCAAGTGCAACCCATTTTTCTTGTACAAGTTCCACCTGCTCTGGAAGAGACCCCAATAGTCCAGATATCTGAAACCCTCCCTCCAACACCAGCTGTTTAGCCATGTGTTATGCTGTACAATTTTCCTATTCCTAGCCTCACTGGCACATGGCGCAGGGAGTAATCCTGAGGTTACGACCCTAGAGGTCTTGCTTTTTAACTTTCTATCTAACTCCCTAAACTGCTACTGCAGGACCCCATCATTGTTCCTACCTATGTTGTTAGTACCAATATGTACCACAGCCCCCATGTGTTCTCCCTTCAGAATGCTTTCTGCCCATTCAGAGACATCCTGGACCCTAGCAACAGGAAGATAGCATACCATCTTGGAATCTTACATCCACAGAAGCGCCTCTCAGTACTCCTAACTATAGATTTCCCCGTGACAGTTGCTGTTTGTCTCTCCCTGCTTAACAACAAAGCCAGTCATGGTGCCACTGCTCTGGCTGCTGCTGTTGTTATTCCATGATAGGCCATCCCACCCCAACCGTATCCAAAATGGGTATACATGTTAGAAAGGGTAACGATCAGAGGGGATTCCTGCACTGACTGCCTGCCCCTTCTAGCGGTTACCCACCTATCTGCCTGCACCTCGGGTGTCACCACATCACTAAAACTCTTGTCTGTGATGCTTTCTGCCACTTTCATACCTCTAAGTGTATCCCATTGCTGCACCAACTTATCCATGTGGTCTCTAAGGAGCTGGAATTGGGTGAATATCCTGCAGATGTAGTCATCCAAGATGCTGGAAGCATCACAGATCTCCCACATCTCACAAGTTCAGTACTTAACCCCACTGACTGATGTTTCTATCAGTCAATTAAGTTATTTAAGAAAATTTATTAAATTTTTACCTTCACCGTTATCTCCTCACAGTGTCCTTTTTATTGGTAGAGGGGGAGGAAGGGAAAGAAACACTGATGTAGTGTTGCGGGCTTACCGCTCTTTGACACTAGACCTTCTCCTGGAATGCTCCAGTGAAAACCCTCTGCCGGATGCTTTTCCTCCTGTTTATCACTGAAGGGGTTCTTCCGTTTCCCACTTCTCAGTAGATGTTGCTGGGCCGATTTCTCCTGGAGCCGCCTATACCAGACGTAGAGGCACGTACCAAGGTTGTGACCATGGAGGTTCAGAAATGCCCCACAGCACAAGTTAGAGCATGTGCCACGTTTGTGACCATGGGGGTTCCAGAAGCGTCCCAGTGACTGCACTGTATCTGGTATCTCACTTCCTCAGTCCTGGAATGCACAACCTATTTAAAATCTGCATTTATTTACAGGGCCACGATATTTATGGATTTGACCTCGATGTTCTCCTACAAAGAATTAACGTCTGCAAAGTTCCTCACTGGTCGAAGATTGGTCGGTTAAGGAGGTCAGCTATGCCTAAACTTGGGGTAAGGCTTGGTCGACTTCTTCAGAATGAAAAACCCGCGAGCTGCCAGCAAATGATTATAAAAGAAATAAAGTTACTGTTATGTTGAAACAGCAAATGTAGCTCAAGTAATGGAAGTAGATTGCCACATATATTGGTAAAAATGCTTTTAACCCAGTGTCATTATGCATTTGATATATGCTAACAGACTAAATAATGGAATGCCATTATCAGTCGAAAGGAAACCTACACAATATGTGACCTGCGAATGCTAAGCATTATCCCAGATGCAAAGTGAAGGGGAAAACACTTGTCATCATACCTACATTAAAAAAACAAAATTAGCAGTCTGTACAATGACACCCTTAACATTAAGGTGCAGGAATAAGTGCACTTAGTGTTACAAGAATTGTTCAGTTAAGACTTTGCATAGTGGTACAGCAATAAGCTTTAAAAAACTAGACATGTATTGTTTGTTAATTGCAATTACTTTAGACGATTTGCTGCCTAATAAAGAAGGTGTCAAAGCACTGGTATAATATCACTTAAAAATCAGACTTTTACAAAGAATTTTTTAAACCTGTTTATCAACTGGATGAATTAGATTCTGGTGTGAGTGAACTGAGTTACTGTTGGAACTAAGTAGTCATTCGGTCTATGCTTCTGCTTATTCAACTGCAGCCGCAGTGAAGGGAATTGGAGGAGGAATATTTTAATATCAAATAGTCTCCGATCTAATTATTGTAATTTTTTTTAAAAGAAGCACTACCTGAGAGCATTTTAACATCCTCCTTTATCTCCCCCAAAGAAGACCAGACAATTTGAGTTTCCTTCATCTGCGGGGAAAGCTGATCTTGCAGAACATTTGTAACAGAAAAAGGCCATTCAGTTCATCTAGTCTGTGTTTATTTTCCATGCAAGTCTTCCACATCTTCCTCATCTCAACCTTTCTATCTTAACATTTCATCTTCTCCCATACACTCATGTAGAATCATAGAATCCCTACAACACAGAAGGAGGCCATTTGGTCCATCGAGCCTGCACTGACAACAATCCTACCCAGGCCCTACACCTGTAACCCTGCTAAACTACCTAATACTAAGGGGCAATTTAGCATGGCCAATCAACCTAACCTGAACATCTTTGGTCTTGAGGAAACTGCAGCACCTGGAGGAAACCCACACAGGCATGGGGAGAATATGCAAGCTCCACACAGATGATCATCCAAGGCCAGAATTGAACCCTGGTCCCTGGAGCTGAGAGACAACAGTGCTAACCGCCTGATTTAATTTCCTTTTGAAACTATCAAAGCCATTTGCCTTAAAACAGTTGCTGTGGTAGCAAGTTCTGCATTCTAAGCGCTCTCACAATAAATAAATGACTCCTCATTTCCTTTGTGCACTAATTAATAAATATCTCATGACCCCTAGTTTTGGATTCTCGCACAAGTGGAAACATTTCTCTCTATGTCTACCATGTGCTGCAACCCATCGTTGTTTTCAGGCTCCTTATCAAGTCTAGTGTCAGCTGCCATGTTTCAAAAGGGACAAGGAACAACCTCTTCACTCTCTCTCCTGACAACTAACATCTCTCATTTCTAAAATAATCCTGTTCTGTACTTTCTTCAGTGCTTCCGTGTCCTTTTTATAGTATTGAGACCAGGGCTAAGTACAGTGTGTCTGATAAAGCTTTTGAAGTCCAAATGTTCAGAAATTAATCTCCGGGCTTTGTCAGTATTTTTAATTGCTTTGCTGATCTGTGGTGCTGCTTTTAATGATTTGTTTACCAGTATCCCTAGATTGCTTTGCTTTTCTACACATTTAGCTTTTCATTTTCTCAATGATATTTCTAGATGGTGCTTCTGTTTTTCCCTGGCAAAGCACATACTTCACATTTATCTATGGTAACATTCACTTGCCCAGTTAAGTGCAAGTTCACTTAAATGCCCAGTTTGCAAGTTTTTTTATGTCTTCTTATGTTCTTCCTCAGTATTAGCAACACCCCACAGACCCGGGGATCATGATTGAATATGGAGTTTGAGAAGGTTAATCTTGTGTTTAAGATTGCATTTGTTGATTTTTAAAAAGACTTTACCCTTTTCTGTAAACCTCAGCTGGAAATGCAATGGGAAGGTGAGAAAGATCAACTCCATTCAGAGTTGGTGGGCTGCCAGGATGTAGATCCTTAGCACAGTTTGTGGAGTTGGGACGTGCATTTCGTTTCAGTTTCACCTTTATGCTCTCTTACACACATGCTTGAGGAGATGGGCATCTCTTGTATGAGATGATATGCTAAGTCCTTGCTTTATGCTGCCCCGTTTTAAATCAATTCAGTTGAATGTCTGCTGGTTAATCGGACAGACATTTGCATTCAGTGTCAGGACTTTAACTTTAATGTTATTCGCTCTGGGTGTGAAGTTTGATTTGCTGTGACCTGATTGCTGCCATTTTTGGAGCAGCTCTTCCCCATTTTCCCACCCTCTGGTCCGAGGCCAACTCTTCCTCTTGTCTTCTGTCTGGCTTCCAGCTTACTTCTCTGACCCTGCAACTTGAAGTTGCTCTCGCTCCAAAGCTATCCTTTCTATCTCTAGTGACCCGTCTCCCAAGCCATTGCTCGGAGTCTGACCCAAGTAGAAAAATAATATTTATTTTATAACTTCAAACTTATTTTGTTTCAATTATTATTTGTTTTACGAATATAGGAATTTAGCAATGCACTGTATTTCAACTTACAAAGTCTGCAGTTTCATATTTGTCTTCTGAGAAGGACGTCTCTTTGGAACAGGTTTTGTGTTGGTTGTAATGGGGAAATCTGATTCACGTAACACTGTTCCGCTTAAAGTTGTACTTTCAAGTATGCAACTGCAACATTGTGAGGAATTATTGTAAACAGTGTATAATTTTCCAAAAGGTGCCTGTTAGTAAATGCTTTCTACTACTTGCAAAGTGGCTCATCAACAAGTGACTCTGGAGAAAAATCTGTTGAATCTGACAACTAAAATCATTCATTTCTTGAATAATCCCTGTAAATCTGTTCTGTACTTTCTCTAGTGCTTCCACGTCCTATTTGTAGCATGGAGACTGACAAAGTTCATTATGTAGCAGCACTCTTTTGTGTTGTCCAAGCCTGAACCATGGATGTCATCCTCTGGATATTTTTTCAAAGTTGGTGTAATATCTAGAATGTGGGTGTTATATGTTGAAGGTAGTCTTGCCCTTTGCTTAACTTTTCTATTTAGTTGGCTTAGTGATTGCAATTGAGTAGATGGATCCTCCAGGCTTAGGTTTTAACCGGCTCTTGCCATCCAGACTTCTGACTTATGGAGCTACTATTCTTTGTGATGATTGAACTTACTGTTGTTTCTTCATTGAAGGGTCGTGGTGGATTTGTGGAAAAGAATGCAGCTTGTGGAAGACTGATTTGCGATGTTGAAATTTCTGCCAAGGAGCTGATCCGATGCAAGAGCTACAATTTGACTGAACTTGTTCATCAGATCCTCAAAACAGAGAGGATGACTATACCAGCTGAGAATATTCGGAATCTTTATAAGTGAGTAACGTTGAGGGTTTTCACAACTTTTTTTGTTAGATTGAAGTTTTAGAGAGATATTATTTAATACAGTTGAGAGTCAGAGCAGATGTGGAGGGAGTCTCTATTCCAATGCAGAAAGCCAGTTCATGAAAAATGTTGCGAGAGCCAATCTCTATTTTGTTTTACATTTCTTTACCAAGTGAAACATTATAGGAATACACCTCCTAACTTGACCTCCTCCCTGTTTCAGTAAATGCCTGTTTCTTATGTGTTCAGTAGAAATCCCAATTCCGTCGAATAAAACACAACTGATATATAGTTAATTGTGTTGGTGATGCACTGGGTTCATCTTTGTTTTTTTAAACATTCAAAGTATGTGGGCGTCGCTGGCAAAGTCAACATTTATCGCCCATCCCTAATTGGACCTGGAGAGGGTGTGGTGAGCTGGTCTCTTGAAATACAGCAGTCCATATAATATAGGTAAACCCACAGTGCCATTACAGAGAGAATTCAAGAACTTTGATCCAGCAATATAAGTCAAGATGGTATGTGGTTGGAGGAAAAACTTCCAGATGGAGGTGTTCCTATGCATCTGTTGCCCTTGTTTTTCCAGATAGCATCAGTCATGGGTTTGGAAGGTCCTGTTTTAGAATCTTGGTACGTTCCTGCAGTGCATTTGGTAGATGCTACACTCTGCTGCCATTGTGTTGGTGGTGGAGGGAGCAAACGTTTATAGGAGATGTGCCAGTTGAGTGGCTTGCTTTGTCCTGGATAGTGTTAAATCTCTTAAACGTTGTTGGTGATGCACTGTTTTCTGGCAAGTCCCAGACTTCAATCTCCAGAGAGAGAGAAGAGCTGATGCGCCTTGCAAATTTAAACAGTAACTGCCTATTTGTCTCTGAGCCTATTCCTCCCATTAGCAAATGATGTGCTACTGTTAATCCACTTAATTAAACCCTACTCTGAAACCTAGAAGACAACCCAAAAAGTAAATGAAGCTGCATTAATTCAATTTAAAACAAAAACCTCAATAACTAAGAATAAATATTCTTCTGCATTTTCAGTAAGTGGGCTACCTGGAGCAGACAAATTGCTACCATAATCAAAGCTGAAGTTTAAAACATTCCCTTCATAAGAAATGTGATTATAAAATACATTCCTTAAAGGCACAATATCATCACAACAGATTGATCAGGGGGATAGCCAGCAGCGTTTTGTTTGGGGAAGATAGTGTCTTACTGAATTAACAGAATTTTTGAGGAAGGAGCAAGGAGGATTAATGAGGATAGTGCAGTAGATATTGCCCACATGGATTTTAATAAGGCATTTGATAAAGTCCCACATGGCAGAGTGATTAAAAGAAAAACGGAAATCTCATTGATTACAGGGAAACGACATCCAAAATTGGCTCAGAGACAGGAGGCTAATTGATTGGATGTTCTTGTCAGAGGAAAATGATCTTCAGGCGTGTCATTACAGAACTTGGTGTTGGGGCCCTTGCTGTCTGTTGTGTATACTAATGAATTAGACTTAAATGTGAGAGTCAAGATTGGGAAATTTACAGATGACACAAAAATTGGCCACGTGCTTAATAATAAAGAGGATAGTTGTTGCCTCCAGATGACATCAATGGTTTGGTTGAGTGGGCGGAGAAGTGGCAAATGACAATTCATTGGAAAATTGTGAGGTAATGCATTTGGGGCAGGGGGCATCAAAGCAAGAGAATACGCAATAAATGGGAGGATATTGAGGAGGGATGTGAAAGTGAGAGACCTTGGACTTGAGAGGTCCTTGAAAGTGGCAGGACAAGTGGATAAGGTGGTAAATAAAGCATATGGAGCACTTTCCTTAATTGGACGGGGTAGTGAATATAAAAGCAGGGATGCGATGATGAAACTGTACAAACACTGGTTAGGCCACAGCTGAAGTTTGATTTATAGTTCTAGTCACTACATTACAGGAAGGACAGATTTTCACTGGAGTAATTCACTGGAGTGGTGCAGATTTACAAGAATGTTGCCAGAGCTTGAAAATGCAGCTATAAGAAAAGAATGGATAAGTACTACAGCTGTTTTACTAAGAACAGATGTTAAAAAGGTGACCTAATTGAGTTGTATAAAATTATGAGGGTCCAAGATAGGTTCGACAAGAAGAAGCTGTTTTCCCTAGCTGAGTGGTCAATATCATAGACATAAGGTGATTGCTAGAGGCTTTAGAAAGGATATGAGGAAAACCTTTTCACCCAGAGGGCGGTGGGTGTCTGGAATTTATGCCCAAGTGGATGGTTGATGCTGAAATGCTCAGTTCATTTAAAAAATACCTGAAACTGCACATGAAGTGCTGAAACCTGTGAGACTACAGACCAAATTCTGAAAGTGGGGTTAAAATGTCCAACTGTTTTGTTTTGTTCGGCTCAGACACAATGGGTCCTTTTTTAACCATTTTGATTCTAAATGCTGGGAGTGTTTCGGATTTGACTTTTAAACCCATTCTCAAGTGCCCCCATACGCACTCTGCCTGAAAAAATATCAGCGAATCCGAATCGTGATGTACAAGCCTGTGGGTGGGGCTTGACATGCCCAAAATCCTGCAGCTCCAGTCAGTGTCTCCAATTGCGCATGTGCAGGAACAGAAAAGGTAGAATGCAGCTTTCCTGCCACATTGGTCCCCGGCTGATAATCCCTCTGCGCGGCCCACAGACATTGTCCCACCTTCATAACATTACTGACTCCCTTATCCCTTCTACCTCCTTCAACACCCACACTGATCTGTCGCCAGCTAGTGCGGATTATGCGATCAACTCATGCCCAACTTTACCAAGTTTTCACGCCTGAAAAACAGATGCAACTCAATGATAAAATCAGGCCCGAAGGGCTGAATGGCCTACATTTGTGTTGTAATTTATCTCTGGTTGAGTGTGAATTACTCACTGCAGGATTCCTAACCTCTGACCTATTCACAGTGTTTATTTGGCTAGTCTAGTTCAGTGTCTGGTCAACTATAACTCCCAAAATGATAATAGTGAGGGATTCAGCAATAATTCCATTGAATGTCGACGGCAAATGATTAGATTCTTTCTTGTTGGAAATGGTCATTGCCTGGTGCTTATGTGATGTGAATGTTATTTGTCACTTATCAGCCCAAGCCTGGATATTGTTCAGGTCTTGCTGCATTTGGACATGGACTCTTGCATATTTGAGGAGTCATGAACAGTGCTGAACATTGTTCAGTTATCAGTGAACATCCACACTCCTGACCTTATGATGGAGGGAAAGTTATTGATGAAGCAGCTGAAGTTGGCTGTGCTAAGACATGATGAACTCATGCAGTGATGTCCTGGAACTAAAATGTCTGACCTCCACGCAGTCACAACTGTCTTCTGTTGTGTTAGATATAACACCAACCAGTGGAGAGTTTCCTCCCTGATTTTGTTATCTCAGCCATTTCAGTTGTGGTACCAAATTTTAATTCTTGTCATGCTTCTCAGATGAAATGTCTCTGTGGCTGCTGGCACTAAATCGTCATTTCATTACGGGAGGCCATAGGACTATGGAAAAGCATGTAGATAGCTGGAAACTGGCAGAAAAGTGGAATTAATGCAACAATCAGAATGGCCATGATGTTATTGAATGGTGAGGCAGGCTCGAAGGACGAAATGGTCCTATTTTTATTCTTCGGTATTGTTGGCAGGAAAAGAACTTCACTCTACATTTAACCATGTTGTATCTGTCTGACGAACCTGATGAACCATGAAGTGGGAGTGATTCGCAGCTCTCAGACCAGCCTTTGTCATCCAAATGAGCGAAGTTTATGTAACTTTGCTAAATTGGATGATTGATAATATAATGGCATTATTGTGGAATAATTCCAGATCTAACTGCTGGAAAGAGTGCCCCCAAAACAACAACCCTTTGTCATGTCACAGCTGGAGTTTTAATCATATACAGGAATGGGATATTTATCATCGAATTTGTTTACAACTAGAGTCAGAAGCTTGATATATTTCATCATGCCTGGTATCTGGCTTAATTACAGGAAAGCAGTCATGTATAATATTTGTGCTTCTAATATTGTGTAATAATATTAGTATTTGCAGAGATACTGTAAATACATTTGGGTTAAATCAGATGTTTTTGTTAAACCTTGAGTACTGTGGACTAACGAGAAGCACAGGGTGGTATAACATCTTTAGAATATCAGAGTAGTTGGAGGAAACTGAGCGTTATATGAATTTACTGCTGTGCATTCCAAAGTTATTAACATTTTTGTTTCATTCCACCAGTAAATCTCCTCATCTCTTACACCTACTTGAGAATACCTGGATGGATGCGAAATTTATTCTACAGATCATGTGTGAATTGAATGTTCTTCCTTTAGCACTGCAAATAACCAGCATTGCTGGAAATGTCATGGTAATGTTGGAATTTTTAGATTATTTGTATATGCAGGATCATTTCTATCTCCACAACAAGTGACTATTTGCAGTCTGTTTTAACTTCTGAACATTGGCCTTAAGTTGTTCCAAGTAAATGGGATCAGAATTGAAGGAGTGCAGACGTTAATCTTTTACATTTTTTTGTATTGTGCTTTAAGGCATATCTTTCACCTTCAGTCAATCAAATGTGCATTTGTTTTAGTTTGGATTGTTTTTGGTGTTTCACTTGTTTTCACTGCAGCACTGAAGGATTTAATTCCTGCTGGGATAAGATTTGACCAGTACTGTTGACTCTACACATACAGTTATAATTCTTCATATACTATGTCAGCCCATCAGAATTGTCTCCCTTCTCGCTTGAATATTCATTTTCATTTGAATATTTGAATATCCTTTCAGCGGTGGCGCAGTGGTTAGCACTGCTGCCTCACAGCACCAGAGACCCAGGTTCAATTTCAGCCTTGGTCTGTGCAGAATCGGCACGTTCTCCCCATGTCTGTGTGGGTTTCCTCTTGATGCTCCAGTTTCCTCCCACAGTCGGAAAGGTGTGCTAGTTAGATGCATTGGCCATGCTAAATTCTCCCTCAGTGTACTCGAACAAGTGCCGGAGTGTGGTGACTAAGGGATTTTTACACTAACTTAATTGCAGTGGAGGCTTATTTGTGACACTGATAAGTAAACTAAACTAAGTAAGTGTAACACAATATGTATTTTCAGTTAAAAATGTAACTAACGAATAATCGATAATTTGATAATCAGAAGATATGCTGGTTCACAGTGTTACCAACAGGAGATTCAAGAAACGGAATGTTGTATTAAAAGAAGCAAATGTAGCAGTGGTGGGGAATGCATGCTATACACAAGACTTCTATTATTGATGGAGTGTTTGTTATCTCTCCTAGTCACGAACACTGATGGGTGGCCGTTCTGAGAGAAACGAATATTTACTGCTGCATGCTTTCCATGAAAAAAACTACATTGTACCTGATAAACCATCTTTCAAGAAACATGTACAGGAGACTGTGAGTACAGGGCACTTTAATACTTCAGTATCCAAAAAGAGCATTAAGCCTTGTTAGGTGTCTTGTTCACTTTTATTAGTGGTCCCTCTCGTCTGCAATTTGCAGATGCCAGGTTTTGAGTTTTCTTTCCTAAATTGGTTATTCCGTTTTGACATTATTTATTTAACCGGACTTTTTAAGGAGACTTTGAATTGCTCACGATCTACAAGTGACATCTATTACTTAAGAAAAACCTCATGCCACTTTTGAGCCTCCCAACACTTTTTAACAGCCAATCAAGTGTAGTCACTTGAAAGTGTACTTTCAAGTGTAGTCACTATTATCATGTAAGATACATGGCAGCCAATTAGCGACAGCAATCTCCCACAAACAGCAAGATGATAATCACCAGATCACTAATGTTGGCTGAGGAAGAAATATCGGTAAGGGCTTTGTGGGAGGCCCCATGCTATTCTTTGAATAGTGCCACAGGATCTTTTACATTCACTTGGAGGAGGTAAATGGGCCCTGGTTTAGTGTCAGAAAGCAGACAACTTTCAGAAGTGTAGCACAGTCTAAGTGTTGACACCAGGGGTGCCCGCCTGGGCTGTGTGTTCTGCAGGGGAGTGCTTGAACCTGTGACTATCTAATTTGGAGGAGCCATGCTAAAATTGGCCCTTGGTGATTAGGGGATTGGTGGGGTAAATTTGTGGGGTTATGGGGATAGGGCCTGGGTGGGATTGTGGTCAGTGTAGACTCGATGAGCCCAATAGCACTGTAGGGATTCTACGAATAAGAATGTTTTATTTTCAAACAATTGGTTACATTTGTGAATATTTTGAATGATGTTGCTGAAGTTTTTTTTTCCTTGCAGTCCTCACCAGAACAAGCGTGAGTGCAAGGAGTAAAGTTTCAGTAGCATGTCTCTCTTTTTGACAATATTTTGTAACAAAATTACAAAGCTGTTTGTATAATTTCTACTGAGTTTAGAATTGTCTCATGATGTTTTCAGATTGTAAAGCAAAACCAGCTGTCAATCTATGCTGCTGCAATTGTTCCAAATATTTCAGGGTTATTTTCTTTTTGAACTATTTTCTGGATTCTTGCTCACCTAATTTAGAAGAAAAAGCAATGTTATAGCATGATTAGCCTATTGTCCAAAAGACACCATTCATGCCTCTTCTTTGAGGCTTCAGCCTTTGCTTGTCAAGCTGTTGCATGAAAATATCTCCTGTTTTTTTTGGTCCATTCAGATAGATGATGATGAAGAATACGTTGATGGAGGAGCTGGGGGTACAGGGAAAATGAAGAAAGGTCGGAAAAAAGCAGCATATGCTGGTGGTCTAGTCTTGGAACCCAAAGTTGGTAAGTTTAAGATTCACCAACGATCTGAGATGTCACATTTGTGTTACTTTGCCTGATGAGTTCTGTCCTCAATTCCAGAAAGCTTCATTTCATATTGATATGTAGACTCGCGAGCAGCAAAAATGTTGGCCAGAACTCTCCAGAATTCACGTCAATGGGATTCTCTGGTTCTGATAGCAGCGCACTCCCATCTATTGGTTTCTTGGCCATGTGGGTTGGCTTCAATGAGTAATCTCATTGACAGTGCTAGGACCAGAGAATGCTGCTGCCAGACATCTCCTACAGCCTAGGAACACAAGGCTGGGAGACTGGAGAATCCCACTCAACTGTGATAGCCTGTGATATGAGTCTAAGTGTCGATGTGTAATATTGAACCCTAAAGTAGCAACCTCAAGATTTCTTCCAGTGTCGCACGTGAACACGATTAGGAATAGCAGAGTGGACCTAGTAAATGCATAGCTGGAGAGATTTAGATTCCTGAGGCATTGGGACTGATTCTGGGCAAGATGGAATCTGTACGAGCTGGATGGGTTCCAACCCACAAGGACCGGGACTAATATCCTCGCAAGGGTTTTGCTAGTATGTGGGGGAAGGGTTAAGCTGAAGTGGTGGGGGAATCTGAAGGGAGACACAAGAGGGAAGCAGAGATAGAAATGAGAAAATTTAGAAAATGGAAGGCCAAAGAAACAAATAGAGCCACAGTACAAATAAACCATTATTGCGATCTTATAGCCTTGCCATGCCAGTGTGGGAACACTGTATATTGGGAGATGGGGCGCCTGCAGAATGGAGCCCTGGAGCTCAGCAGCTTCTGCGAGTTCCCATAACATTTTATCACCTGTTCGACACTTTTTTTCAAGAAATTTCTACCCTATGTGTAAAATGTTAAAAAATCAAGTCTGAAGACACTGTATCTGAATGAACAGAGCATTTGCAAAAAGTAGGTGAATTAGCAATGCATATGGATGTACACAGGTACAATATGATTGTGTTTATGGAGATTTTAGACTGGGAACTGAATAACCAAGGGTATTCAATATTTGGGAAGGACAGGCAAAAAGGGAAAAGAGGTGTGGTGGCATTGTTTGTTGAGGCTAAAATCAGTGCAACAGTAAAAGAGTGTATGGGTTCACAATCTAATGTTCAAGTTGCAGCTTCCTTATCTGCCCATTCTTCATTTTTTTTGAGAAAGTTTAAGATGTTCTGGAACTACTTTGCAGGCTTCTGTCCACTCTTCTTGGGACACGGGCACATAACCTAATGTAGAGGATGCGTCCTTCTCTCTTACAAAAACATTTCTTTGGTTAATTTCAGAGGACCTCTTACTCTCTCTTCATAAATTAATTCAGAAGTACTAAAACCAGTAGATTAATTTGGCGAATCTCAGCTAACAAATAAAAGAAAGTCCAGTCTTCTGCCCTGGTCGTGGGGATACTCATGATAATATGCTGTAATTATTATTTCGAGAGTTTGATGGTACTTCTCTAAAGTTCCTGGTGTTTGTGGATGATAGGCTGTGGATCTTATCTGTTATAAACTATTGATTATGTTTTGAAAATGTTGAATATAAAATTGGAACCTTGATCTGCCTGGCTCTGTGTTGATAATCTAGATGGAGCAAAACATATGGAGTTAACTTCTCTACTTTAGCAGCAGTTGTTTCTAACGAGATGGCCTGTGGAAATTGACCTGTCACATCCTTAATAGTGAGGATATACTGCTTTTGTTTTTGGGAGTGGTCCCACGCAGTCTGCTAAATTCTCAAAAACTGGTATGGGAATTCACGGTACCAGTTTGATTGCAGCTTGTGGTTCTCCTACCATCTGGTATGCATTACACATTTTCCAAAACTGCACCATGTCCTGTGAGAACTTGGCCAGTAAAAATGTCAGTTTATCTGTTTTGCATATTCCTACATGTCCTGCCATAAGTATTTCTTGTGTTATCAGTGTATCACCTTACGATATTTGAGCCGTATCACTACCTAATCTACAGGTCTGTAAAGAGGGTCCTACTTACCTCATTAGTATCCCATTTTTACGGTAATAACATTCTGGAACTTCTCCAGCTTCAGTTTGGGCTATTTCTGCTATCTTACTTAACGATAGATCAGCTCAATAAGCTTCAACAGGAGAAGATTTATTAAGCATCTTTTTTGGATTATCCAAATATCTATCTATGGTTTCACTTTGCCCTCCAGTGATGGACTTTGCTTAGCAATTGCTCGGGTTATCACACACAAAATAAAAATTCTTGGAAACTTTTCTGTAATTGCTCTTGAACCTCACTTGGGCTTTCCATAATTATGGTGGAAGCTACTACCTTCATTCCGATAAGAGTAAGTCAACTCCCTGTGTAGCTAACTTTTGAACAATCCCTACTGTCACTGTGCCAGGCATTAGATTACATTCGTAAGGACACCCAGTGCAAAGGTATGAATATATACTCCTTGCCAATATCATTAAATCAGTGGCTTTTAATGTACTTTCTAGGGGGTAGTCATGCCTTTCTTAAGCAGAAGTGTTTGAGTGGCTCCCATTCCTCTTAAGGTGGTTATACAAATAGCTGTCTCATTTGAAGGATAAAGGGTTACTTTATCTATCATCAAGAATTCTTTGTAACTCTCTTGTATCTTATTCATTGTGTTCACACTTGGTTTCATAGCTGTTGTCAGAGCTACAACTTGATCCATTGTATTCTCAGTCAGGATCCTTTCCCTGAAGCTCCTTGCATACTCCAATAAACCCCATAGATTTCCCATGCAACTTCCAGCAATCTTCGCCAACATTGCTCATCTTGTTACAATGGAAACACTTAGGCCTTTGAATATCATTTCCATCCTCAGCAACTTCATTTCTGGTCTGAAGTGAAATTTCTGGTGCTTCCCCAGCTGTTCCTTTCCTTTTCAGCCATCCCATCCCTTCCAAGCTGCCCCTTTCCTTCCCTTCCAAGCTGCCCCTTCCTTTCCCTTTCCTTCCCAGCCGCCCCTTCCCTTCCCTGGGTACTCGCCTTCCATTTGTCTTCTGGAGTTTGTGGGATGATGGAAAACGGGACTAACTCATAATAGTCAATCATTTCTGCTGTCTGTCTAACTATTACAAATCATGCTGCCTCACAGCGCCATGGGCCCAAGTTCAATTCCAGCCTTGGGTCACTGTGGAGTTTGCACATTCTCCCCGTGTCTGCGTGGGTTTCTTCCAGGAGCTCTGGTTTCCTCCCGCAGTCCAAAGATGTGCGGGTTAGGTTGATTGGCCATGCTGAATTAACATTAGCATTAAGGGGATTAGTCGGGTAAATATGAAGGGCTACAGGAATAGGGCTATGTGGGATTATGGTTGGTGCAAACTCGATGGGCTGAATGGCTTCCTTCTGCACTGTAGGGATTCTGTGGTCTTAAACAAGCGTTCTAACAACTGGAGATAGTGATTTTTAAAACAAAACTCTTCCAGGAGCCCTATTTCCCCAAGATCTCCTTATGTCGTATGTCTGTCCAATTTTAAATGCCGTGCTATTACTTCAGCTATATTTTCGCTGCAGATTATTCTCTTTGCTGAGCTTTGGTTACTTTTAGAAAATTCTTAGCAACTTCTAAAGCCCTTTTGGTTTACTGATGTATAGCAAATCTAGAATCAGCTCTTTTATCCTTGACCAATTATGATTTCATGTTCAATCACCTGCTATTCGCATTTCAAAATCCTGCAAGAGCTCCCAGTCTGTGTTATGGGAGAGTGTGTACTTTTTATTATCTCCACTACTCCCCAAGTCACACCATGAGTTTAAAAGTTTGGCCATTTTGGTGAGTGAATCAATGATTTACCTTTACTGCTGCTACCCAGAGTAAAAGAGACTTTAACTACAAATAAACAATAAATGGTTAGTTTATTAGTAAACCAGTCTGGTCAAAGAGAAAGATGAGGCTTATTAACGATACACTTTGAAATATGAAAATATACTAATTACTGTTCTAACAAACTAGATGTCTCTCACACACTAAAATAATTAAAATCTAGGAAATCTGCCTAGTGCTTGGAGGGAGGGAGACAAAAGATGGTTTAGTCCTTGAAATGGTGTCCGAGCTATATATTGGTCACTCAATGCTGATCTGCAAAGCTGGCAATTTTCAGGTAGACCAGAGGAACAATTTGAAGAGCTTAATTCCAGCACATAGAGCAATTTGGGAGCAGCTTACAATGACAGCTGGCTGTAGACTGTCTCTGGGCTGCAAAAAGGCTGCTATCTTTTTTGCACGAGCAGTTGGTCTCTCTTTTCAAAGCTAAAACAAAACCCAACTTTTAAATGCAATTTTCCAGGCATGTTTTTTCCCCTCGGAGCTCTAAACTATGATGTGACCTCCTTTGTAGACAATCCAGCAGGGTCAAGATATTTCCAGCTTCTTTAATACTACTTAATTACTTTTTCTTGTAGAAGGATGACATTTTGATGAATACAGGCAGAGTCCTACATTAACCCTGTAAAGGAATGGTGTCTTTTAAAGCACAAATTCTTAAGTCTTTGAAGATAAACAATTTTTTATGACTTAAGTGTTTATGACATATATGTGACATTGATTTGAGTGTGATCTGGGATGCTTATAATTATTGATCTATGTTTTTCCCCCCCCAGGTTTCTATGATAAATTCATATTGCTGCTTGATTTCAATAGCTTGTATCCTTCAATCATTCAGGAGTTCAATATCTGTTTTACCACAGTAGAGAGAACCGCTACAAATTCTCAAAAGAATCTAGGGGTAAGAACAATCTTTCAGGTGGCTTTCACATTGTGAATATAATAACTGACTGAATGAAAAGTTAGAGAAAGTTTCTGGAAGGACTTCCCTGTTCGCTAATATTCATTCATTATTATTAATTTAAAGTAAAGCATTATAAAAGTGGCCCTCGGTAAAATGGGTCTGATTTTGATGTTTTTAACCATGTTTTGTTCTGACTGGATTTATATTTATGCAACAGCGTGATAGTGCAGTGGTTAGCCCTGCTGCCTCACAGTGCCAAGGACTCAGATTCGATTCCTGCCTTGGGTGACTATCTGTGGGGATTCATAGAGTTCATAGAATCCCTACAGTACAGAAGGAGGTCATTTGGCCCATTAAGTCTAAACTGATCACAATCCCATCCAGACCTTATTCCTGTAACCCCAGACATTTACCTTCCACATCCCCCTGACGTTAAGGTCAATTTAGCATGGCCAAATCAGCCTAACCCTACATCTGGAGTATGGGTGGAAACTGGAGCACCTGAAGGAAACCCATGCAGATACGGGGAGAATGTGCAAAGTTCACACAGTGATCCAAGGTCAGAATTGAACCTGGGTCGCTGATGCTGTGAGCAGTGCTAACCAATTTGCCACCTTACGTGGGGTTTACACATTCTTCCCATATCCGCGTGAGTTTCCTCCAATTACTCCGGTTTCCTCCCACTGTCCAACGATATGCAGGTTAAGTGGATTTTCCTTGCTAAAATTGCCTCTTAGTGTGCAAAGATTTGTAAGTCAGGTGGACTGACCATGGTAAATGCATGGGGATAGGGATATGAGGGAGTGGGGGTGGGCTGATGGCTAGGTAAGATGCTTTTTTGGAAAGTAAACTAAGACTTGATGGACAGAATGGCCTCCCCCTTCAGTGTAGGGACTCTATAGTTTCAAGTACGAAATATTCCTCTCACAGCGGATTCGCAAGTAAGTAATGATTTTTTTTTCCCTACCCCAGCCACTTATCTAGAAGAACATGGCAACTCTTTTGATGTCTAAGCTATTATGCTTATGAAGTCCTTTCTTGGAAGTTTCCCACTTTCGGTTCACGCGTCCTCCAATGTTTTTAAGTCCGACTGAAAAGAGACTATTTCTGTATAGAAGAATTTCACTATAGTTTATTTAGTCTACACCACAACGTGCTTAATTTACTTGACAAAGTGATTTTTTTTTGCTTGCCTGAGACACTGAGCCTGAGCACTTGTAGCATTTTCCATTTGTTTCAGATTTCTAAGCATTCTGTTTGTTTATTGATTTTTTTCTAACAAGCCTCTGTCTATGCTGCTCTTCACTGGGGTTGCTTCAATTTGCCTGAACCTGGTTAATTTGTCTCTCATTCATTCTTGCCTCCAGCTATAGGCAAACAAAATATCTGCAAGGATAAGAGTGTGTTCTAATGCACTGAAACCTGATTTGAATGCTCAATTGGGTGAGGGCGGTTTGAGATGTTCATACTTTCTGTAGCTGAGATGTTTATAGAAAAGAGTGAATAGGGCCTCAATTTGCTGGCCATTCATGCAGGCGGGATTCTCCGGTCCTGCTGGCAGCACTCTCCTACCCACAATTTTCCCACTGGTGTTGGGTGACCTCAATGGGAATTTCCATTGACAGTGCTGGGACCAGAAAATCCTGCCATCTGGAAACTACGTGCCACTTCCCGCTGCTGAGAAACACGTGGCTGGGAAGCTGGAGAATCTCACCCAATGTCTCAAAATGGCTGCCAGTTTCTACTTTGCTTCAATTCAATACTGTAAATTTTTATAACTAATTTTACAATTGGTTTCAGTTGCACCTCATTATTAAAGAAGATATATTGTGTCTCCTTGAGATTTTCTTTTTTGTACTTCTGTTTCTCGAGAATTGCATTGATCTTGTAATTTGAGCCAGAAGGAAAATTTTATTTTCAGCATAATTAAGTGTTCAGCTCTGCACAGGAAGTATGAGAAATGAAACTTTATGAATTGGTTTCTGCTACATTGTGAAAATATATTACTCCAGCTTCTAATCTCCATTTTCTTTTGCCTAGGGTGATGAAATGGAAGAAATTCCTGAAGTACCAGATCAAGATCAGGAGATGGGTATTTTGCCCAAGGAAATCAGGAAACTGGTGGAAAGGCGACGCCAAGTAAAACAGCTGATGAAGCAAGCAGACTTAAACCCTGACCTTTATTTGCAGGTAGCCTTTCAAAGTGTAATGAAAAATCCCCATAGGTTTTTTTACTGGCAATTGTTACAATAGTGCTGGTTATAAGATTGTTATGTTTTGAGACTCTGCTCTTTAAGTTAAAATGAAACAAAGGGATTCATGTGACATTTTCCAAAGCTTATCTGACAATAATTCTGGATGATAAAAGCAAATTACTGCAGATGCTGGAACCTGAAACAAAAACAGAAAATGATGGAAAATCTTAGCAAGTCTGACAGCAACTGTGGAGAGAGAATAGAGCTAATGTTTCAAGTCTATTCTCTCTGCACAGATGCTGTGAGACATGCTGAGATTTTCTAGCATTTTCTGTCTTTGAATAAATTTGGGTGGTTTGGTTTTAAGAGATTAAAGGTGGCCCAGGCTGTTTCATAGCAGGAAGATGCAAGGTTTTTATACTTGGAGTCAATGACAGTAGGCTGTGGGGTAACGGTCGACAGGCTGCGAGTCCTTAAAGTTCCAGAAAAGTGCTGAGAATGTCACGTTATAAACAATTGTGCTATAAACTGTCCATTTATTTGCAACAGAATTAAGGTTTCAAGGGTAACTAATTAGCAGTTCTATCTGGATACAAGGCCCATGTAATTCATGTTCCCATGGAGATCGACTTTGAGAAAGGAAGGGTCTAAGCTATTCTTGAAAACTCGGATAAGGGCAGTTTACCAGGATCTGGGAGAGAAAGAACATTTAGAGACCGGAAATTTCTCTAGTTCGTCGTGCAGGAATGTGGGTAGGAGCTTGCATTCAAATTGAAGCAACCAAATTCATGAGAAGCTTAAATGAGGCTGGAAGATTTGCCTAGCTGTGCTTGAATCACTGGATAATAATCATAAGAATCACTGGGAAAGAGAACTCTGTAAAGACAGTTCTGGAGTTAATATTTCCCAGATAAGGAAGGAAAAGAACAGATTTATACCTCTGGAGCTAAGAATCACCTTGGACTTGTTTTGGGACAATTGACAACCTTCTTAAAGACCAGTATAAAGAATATCTGTGAAGTTTATTTTCCATTCTGCTAAATGAAAATGGGGAATGTTCTGTTTTGTGTTTAAAGTATAAGTTGCTTACAGGGATGGTGCTTAGTCAATAGTTCTTTGTCTTTTGATATAGCAAAAATCTTAAAACATAAAATTCTGTTGCGTAATTCTTTCAGCTAGTAACTGGAAGTTGAAATTTCGTTTTAAAAGTTATTGTTCTCTTGAGATTGGAGTAATGAATAGGGTTTAACATTTTACATCCTGAAAGTTCTGCATTGTGTACAAGCTATATTGAAGAATCACACTGTCAACCTGAGAAAAATGATATGTTTGGTTTTAACAGGACAAATGATGTGTTTTTGTTAAAATAATACTTCTGAGAAAAATTGTGATCTTTGTCATTATTTGGCCTCTAGGTTTAATTTTGCTTTATTAAGCCAAAGCTAGTATTAGAGGCGGGTACAATTTTGCTTTTTGAAAAGCATTTAGACCGTTAGATTGGTAAAATTGATATCGGGAGATATAGGCCATACTTGGGCAATTGGCACTAGCTTAATGGTAAAAACTGGGCAGCATAGGCAAGTTGGCCTGTTTCCATGGTGTAAGCATTATTATGAAGCAATCATTATAATTACTAAAATATGATTGCTAAGTTGAGCATGTTGTGGTTTCCATATGAACCATACAGTGTAGAAGGAGGCCATTTCATCCATCAAGTCAGTACTGACTCTCTGAAAAAGCATCTTACCTAGGCCCACTCCTCCTGCTCTATCCCCATAACCCCATGCAATTAAAACGTAACTTACATACCTTTGGACACTAAGGAGCAATTTAGCATGGTCATTCCACCTAACCTCTACATCTTTGGACTTTGGAAGGAAGCCTGAGCATCTAGAGGAAACCCATGCAGACATGGGGAGAACTTGTAAACTCTACTTAGTCACCCAAGGGCTGAATCAAACCCAGGTCGCTGGCACCATAAGATAGTAGTGCTGACCTCCATGTCACCTTAATGAAAATTTGTCCCAAGTTCTCTCTTTAAGGATTCGGCAACATTTACTCCACACTATTTTCCCCTGAAAATACAATGGAATCTTGATTGAGGAGTATTACATCCCATTGTCAACAGATCGTTATAGATGCCCCAATTCATGATGACGTACTCACATTGCTCAGTTCAGTGCTTAGGAGTGTTGCCAAATTTGCGCAGCATTTTAAGCCTGGCCATTGACTTGGAGTCTTACAAACTACAATGCCTATGGTCAAATTAAAGAAAAATATGCTTAGCTATGTAGAAAGGTTTGGGCAATGGAATTAATTGAGCCGCACTTTCAAAGAGCCGGTTTTGGTACATTGGGCTATAAGGTTTCCTGCCATGATGTATCAAATTTAGGGGCATGATGAAGTTTGCAAATGGCAGTGGGGTGAAAAGTTTTAGATGGACAAGATGTAGATAGGCAGTTGGGCAGTGAAGTGGAAAATGGAATTCAATGTCGAGGAGTATAAGGTAAGCACTTGGGGAGGATAATTAAGGTAAGCAAATAAATGGGAGGTTATGGAGTAGTATGGTGCATCAGAGGGATCTTGAAGTGTTTGTCTATAGATACTGAAAGGAGGATAGATGGAGGTAGGTGTTTCATTTGTCCAGTTAAAATGAGAAAAATTCATATTTAATGCTTTGCTTTAATAGAAGGAAATATAGAAGAGGAGAAGGAGGCTGTGCAAGAACAATATGAAACATTAGTTAGATCATTGATCGAATACTCCATTCTGTTCTGGTCAGCTTATTGCAGGAAGAGTGAGGAGACACCGATGGTAGCAGTGGAAAATTTTAATAAGAAGAAAGATTGGATAGGCTGGGGTTGTTTTCCTTGGAAAAAGAAGCTGCGGGGTGAATTAATTTATGTGAATCAATGTGAAATGGAGGCAATTAGAGTAAATAGGGATGATTTATTTGCCTTAGATCAAAAACCAGGGGGCATTGAGTAAAAGCAATTGGCAGAAGGATTAGAGAAATTTTTTTCAGCTGGGGGTGGGGGGAGCATATTTTCACTGTGTGTGTTAGGGTCTTCAAACTCACTGGCTGAAAGGGCAGTAGAGACCTTTTAGAAGTATAAGAAAGGCATTTCAGACAAACCTAAAAAATATATTTTAAAAAAGTAAAATTTTTGCAACTAATCATGGATTTCTATTTCAAATTCTGATCTCTTTAGTCAGATTGCATCTGAGTTCATGATCTAATCCTTGAATCCCACTTTACAAGTACTTGGATGTCTCCTTGAGGAACTGTGACTGCAGGATCGAGTACAAAAACTGGGATTAAGCTAGCTAGCTAGCTCTTCATCAACAGGCATGAACATAGTGGGTTGAGTGGCCTTCCTCTTGTCATAGAATTATCTTGGAACATCAAAGATCAATAAAAATCTTGCGTGGATGGTAATGATTTACTGCGCAAACTCTTATGAAGTGTTAGCAGGCTGGTTGGAGGGCTTGAACTGTGTCTGTTCCATCTTATTTGCTGCAAGATGCCTAATCTTTATCTTCCACATTTTTTTAAAGGAGTTGATATGTAAAAGAACTGGAGTATGAACTCAGATGTTATCTGACTAAAGGAGCCAGAATTTTATGTAGAAATCCATGGCTATTTGCAACAATTTTATTTTTTAAAATATATTTTTAGGTTTGACTGGAATGCTTTTTTTGTTGGGGAGGTAGGAGGAGGGGAATATGGTGACTTTATAAGGCTTTATTTTTCTGTCTAGAGTCTACCATATAAAAGCTTTTTTTTTGCTGCTTTAAAATGCACAAAATTGCACCATTTTAAATATAAATTGTAGGTAACAATAGGGAGCAAGGTTTTACCCACAATGGTTCCGGCACTTAAAGGCTTTTTACTTCCTTAAAATCTTCATGCATTTAGTGGCTACTTCTCTTGTCTTTGTGTGGGGGTGGGGTAGCAAATGGCGATCTCAACTAGATGAAGTCTCCAACTTTCCCGATATTTGCAAAAGATATCAGCTAATTCAGATTTCTGTGTTACTTTTTATTATTTTTCCTCCCCTCTTGTAATTTTCACCAAGGACTCCACCTTTAATAAATCCCGAGCCTCACTGAGGCAGGAGGGGCTGTTCTCCTCCATCACTTGACTGGCAAGCTGGGCAGACTGTAAAAGCTGAACTGTATCATGGCTGGGACTGTAATGATACTGAAACACGTTAGTACGATTACTGCCTTAGTAATATGACAGTTCTGGGTATATTACTGATTTATCACTTCACAGCAGCATTTTGAGATGATTTGTCTTTGGGGAGAAAAACACTGAAACATTTTAATATTTATAACATCACTTGTCACTCTTGGAGATGTCTGCGAGTGAGAAATATAGAATGTCTTTCGTTTGAAGCCAGTGCTGAATTAGGCAATAGTAATAGGCTGGTAATTTGTTTGATTATCGCAATTTCTTATGGCATTTGCAATGATACTGTGGCTTTGGTTAGCATTTCAATAATGCCGCTTACTTTGCAACTCCAAGTACTCTGGTAGGAAGTTTCTGCATGTTGACATCTGGAGATTATCGTCCTGGTCTGCTCCTGAATGAAGTTAAGATTTTATTAGTACTCAATATTTCTTGCGAGATTTAGCCTAATGATATTTGACTTTGTTTTCTGTTGCAGTATGACATCCGACAAAAGGCTCTGAAGCTTACAGCTAATAGTATGTATGGCTGTCTGGGATTCTCCTACAGTAGGTTCTATGCCAAGCCACTTGCTGCCTTGGTCACTCTCAAAGGAAGAGAGGTGGGTGTATGTTATGGGATCATTTTAATAATTTGTGGTGTTTAATTGAGTTGGAGGTCTGTATAACTATGAGTTGTCACTAGTATTGCTTAATTGTGCAATGAAAATCTTTGTGATTTTGTAAGAGATAAATGGTCGGTTTTGATGGTGCGTGACTACTTCGAATTGAAATGTTTGGGTCATTTACTTGTCAGCTAATCGACTGAAGTAATTGCAGCCCTCATGCAAGTTCTTAGTCATGCTTTCCATCTTGCGTTAGTAAGCTATCAACACCAAAAATCACCAAAACAAACTCTGCACTCAGGAGGTTAGGGATTTGTTATTGAGGAATGCAGTTCTTCACTGTGATTCAGTATTGGTGCTTCAATTAGGCACAGGTCAGGATGGACAATTAAACCACTTCCATTTTTATCTTTAGCTAAAGCTATAACTGTATATATTATTGCACTAAAAAGATTTCCTCCATTCTCTCTGCTAGCTGTTATGTGATCTTTGTGTGTACTGCAGTTGCAAAGAGCCCTTTGAGACTATTCAGCGAAAATTTATAGCTAATATTTAAGCAACTTTCACCCCATGAATTTGTGCTGGATTTGAACCCAAGTTCTGCAATTGAAGCAATAATGCACTTGGTCTGCTGTCTCCTAGCTCACAGCTGTGCTTTTAGTTAGAAGCCATGCTAAATGTATCTAACATGAAGGACATGTTAACCACTCCTCTCTTTAGTTATTTTCCTCTTGCTTGCTTTCTTCTTTTTGAGGTATTGTTCTCAATTGTACAAAACAAACTGATTCATTCCAAGTACCGGCTTTAAGTTTTGCTGCAGCTGTGGGGTCCCCTCCCACCATGACTTGGCTTGTTGCAAGTTCTGTCAATTTGCTTCTGAACTACCCAGAGAAGAAACTTCGTTTTTCAACTCTGGCAATGTGCTAACGCCAGGATGCCCAGTGCTGATCTTCTACATCAAAAAAAATGCAAGTTTTCATTGTCATAGCCTTGAATCTTTGACGTATACATGCATCTGAGCTCCTGAATCCCAGCTTTTGATTTTTTTTTCCCCTGTAATTCTGCAAATTCCTCCAGTGACTTTGAGTAAGGGAAGAGAGCAAATCTATGTCTCCAGCTTTATTTTCAATTAATTGTTAATTTTGATATTAGTTTAGTGGAGGTGAACACTTAACAAAAATGCTGTGAACTGATGGCTTTATCAGTTTTAGGGTGGCACGGTAGCACGGTGGTTAGCACTGCTGCTTCACAGCTCCAGAGACCCGAGTTCGATTCCCAGCTAGGGTCACCATCTATGTGAAGTTTGCAGATTCTCCTTGTGTCTACGTGGGTTTCCTCCGGGTGCTCTGGTTTCCTCCCACAGGCCAAAGATGTGTGGGTTAAGTTGATTAGCCATGCTAAAATTGCCCCTTAGTGTCCTGAGATGCATAGGTTAGAGAGATTAGCAGGTAAAGTATGTAGGGATGTGGGAATAGGGCCTCGGTGGAATTGTGGTTGGTGCAGACTCAATGGGCCGAAGGGCCTCTTTCTGCACTGTAGGATTCTACGACTTCTATTTTATGAAGTGTCTCAGACAGAGTTTACAGTGATTTGTCCCACTAGGATACAATTCCAAATGTAATGCAACAGCAACAATGTGTATTTAGTGTCTTTAACTTGATAAAATGCCCTAAGCTGCTTCACAAGAGCATTACAAAACAGAGCATGACATGGAACCACGTGAAGCGATATTGGGCCCTATTTTACCACTTTTATTCCAAGTGCTGGGACTGGAACTTGAAACTGGGAATGTTTCAGATTCGACTTTTAGACGTGTTTTCAAGCACCCCCACAAGCATTGTGCCTGAAAAAATATCAGCGTGTCCAAATTGCGTTGCCCAAGCCTGTGGGTGGGGCTAAACAAACCCAAAATCCTGCAGCTCTGATTGGCACCTTCAACTGTGCATGTGCAAAAAAAAGAAATGATAGAATGATGCTCCCCAACCATATCGCTACCGGATAATGGCTCCCTCTCGTCCCCAAGACGTTGCTGCACCCACCCCCCTCACTATCCAGATCAATTGTGGCCCCTAGCTTGCCCTTTTCACCCCTCCCACCAATCACAGACACAGTGGCAGTAGACAGCCCCCCCCCCCCCCCAACTGATCAGACACAGAGTGACAGTGGATTCCTCTTCCCCCTCACTGAGCAAAGGCAGAGTGACAGCAGACCCCTCCCCTGCCCCCGGATCTGAGTGAAGCCATCTGACCCACCTCACCATCGACCCTCCCTACCTCTACCCACCAATCTGAGTCAGTGAGCTGCTGGAAGCTCTGACCTCATTTCTTGAATCGGTCCTTTGTGGATCATGTCGGTTTTACGTCAAAGTTTTGCTGCATGAGTGAATGTGGTGGTAAAGTGGGGGAAGTGCCAGTAAGTTTGGACATGCACTCCATTAAGTCAATGTAAACATATACAAATGCATTCAAATTGACATCGCAGCAGTATGGCCATGGTCCCAACGGCAGCCATTTTCAGTCCTTGGTAAAGGGGGAACCAGCACAGAGATGGACATGGATCATTTTACTTGCCTCATGCCCGATTTTACCAAGTTTTTGCACACAAAACATGATGGTAAAATTGGGCCCATTAGGTCCGATGACTGAAAACTTGGTCAAAGATTTTAAAAATCCTTGAGATAAAGGAGAAAAGCAAAGATATTTGGGGAGGGTATTCCAAAGCTTTCGGGGCCTGAGCAACTGAAGGCACGGCCACCAGAGTAACTAAATGAGACCAGAATAGGGAAAATGCATATCTCGGAGAGCAGTGGGCCTGGTGGGGATTACAGAGGCGGGGAGGGACATGAAGAGATTAAAAATCAAGATGAAAATCTTAAAAATTGAGTTGTTGCTTGACTGGGAGCCAGTATGGATCAGGGAGCATGCACAACCAAAGAACTGGATTTGGTACAATTCTTAGTGGTATAATTTTCTGTAGTTTTAGGTAACGTTTGGCATTACTGATTATCACTGTGGATAATGGAAGATTTGGTTTGACTTTTAACTTAATTTATTATTGTCACTTGTATTGGTATACAGTGAAAAGTATTGTTTCTTGAACTATATAGAAAACTAAGGGACTTTTGTATAGGTTATGCCTTGATTTGAATTTTATATTTGGGTTGCTGTTGATTTTTATTTTTCCACTGTGACAAAATGAAGGCTGTGATGGTCAGTGACAGATGGAAATTAAGGTGTGGAACTTTGGAGAACATGGAATTAGGGTTATGTTATATAATTTGGTGAGTTCCTTACAGACAAGCTGGGCAGCAAGGTTGTTGTCTTCTCCTTTTCCTCCTCCTCCTTTTCCTCCTCCTCCTCAGCTACTCGATGTAGAAATGGTGACAAGCGCTGTGTTCTAATCGTGATGAAGTTAGATAGCATGGCTTTCATTGTATGTTTGCTATGCACATGTTGGCTTGTCTACTGGAGTCTCAAGCCATGTCATCAGTAAAAGGCCTTTGTCACCCAATAATTGCCCATTGAATTGTCATAATGGCTCAGAGCAGAAGATGCAGTGCACTGCTGAAGACTGAAGACATCATAACCACTGCCACAGTACCATGCATAGCCCCTGCATGATTTATATCATCTGCAAAGCAATGCCTGTGCATTCAATTGAAACCTGTACCATGAAAAAGTCTGCAATCCTATAGAAACTATATGCTCGCTAGCTTGGTCTCTAGCAAGAGAATTAAATGTAGTTAGTTCTCAATGAGCAGAGAATCTTAGTGATCTCTCTTGCTTAACAGTGGGTGACAAACTACAGAATGTTGCAAACATCTCCAATCTCACCCTGGAAGAAGCCAGATGTATAAAAATTCATAACCATGGTCACTTTCAGACACTGATGATGCTGTCTGTGCAACAGGCGACAGATTTAAGCGAGAACGTCCTTATTAAAGCATAAATATATTGCACATTGTCACTGAGAGATCTGAACAAGCGAATTGTTCCCTAGCCTACTGTTGAGAGTCCTTCACCATTCTGCTCCCCCGTCTTCAACTCTTGTTTAATTCTCTGTAACCTCTGTTGATTATCCAAGGACTGCACGCTTGTCCATTAATGTCTGGGAGCAACTGGCCTGTGTGGAAATCCTGAAGATAGCTGGGGTCTTCAGCACCTACCATGACGATCCCTGTTAGCTGGTATACTTTGAAGAAATTATAGAAAGCATCAGACACATTTATAGAATCATTACAACAACCAGAGGAAATCAGCCATTAACTCCCCACAAAGTAGCTGTTGATTGCTTTAATTTGCTCTTAAATGTGTGTTCGGTTGCTTGCGGTTAGGACAGTGTGTTGAGCTGCGCGCAGTTAGGGAAGCGCACATTGGACTGCAAGTGATTAAGATTGTGCATGGTTAAGATTGTCTCATAGTGGGATTTCCCTTTTTTGGGAGAAAGTTCAGTTTGGTTGTTTTCTTGGTTGCCCAGCAGTGGCACCAGTTTTCTGCCGGGTTACAGGCACATCCCGCAAAGATGACTGATAGAACCCACACTTCAAAGATAAATCTGAGAATCTGGATGTATCTAGCTAGAACACTTCAATGAGCAGGGTGGGTATCTGTGCTTAAGAGGCCGGGGCAGTGAAGTGCTTATAATCTGTGGTGATATGATGGAGGGAGAGGGAGGGGGATGAGACCAGGGAGCAGATGGTTACAGAGAGTTTTTAAAAGCGAACACCACCCCTGGCGACAGCCTACCATACAGTAAAGCTGCTGAGGGACCTCCTTTGCCTCCATCTTACTTGCTGCATGTAAACTCACTGCAAAGGGGCCATTAAATGATTATGAAATACACTACCAGGGAGCTGTAAAATCGTATCCACGGGCACGAAAGATCCCAATTTCTAAACCAATGTTGCAATAGCTCCCATGTGTATAAAATACCTTCAGATATCTGTCTGCTAATAATTCACAATCTTGTTACCAATTCAGTGTCCATTGGGGAAAAACAAATTCACTGTTCACACTCATAATTTTGAAAACCTACAATTTTTTTGAATTGCTTCCCAGAATACAATCTTCATTTTTGATATTGTCTTGGTGAAAGTTAACTATAATCTTTCACTGGCTCTAATATCTTTCTCTATGGGGTCTCTAGAATTACATGCTTTATTCTAATTGTCATTTATTCAAAGGCTTGGTATAATACTAGCTGCTACATTAAGAAAGTTCCAGTCTCAAATATTCAATTATCTGTACCAATAAAGACAGGAACATTTATTGTTCCAAATGTTTTCCATAAACACTTCCTGTCCACCTGATATCCATTCTCTATAATCTCTACCTCTGCTTGACAGTCTGTGTCCACCCATATCTCTCTGGAATCTTCATTATCTCTATCCCAGTCCATGTCTTTTTTATTGACTGTTGAATATCTATTTCTCACTGTCCCTATCTGGAGAATACTGGTGGTTACACTGATTGCCTCTAGGACATGGGCAGACAAAGCATCATCTGTCTAATACCTCCCCTTTAACTATATTCTGGTCATGAAGGAAATTAAGGGTGTGTTATGATCTCTGTGGAGACCAATAATCTTCAAAGAAAGGAATCCCCAAATGACCCAAACATAAGGAATTCAAAAGCCAAGATTTAACTTCTTAAAACTTTTATTGTAAGGATTAAATGGAAGTCAACATTGATCATGCAACATTGATAGCCAACTGGTATTTGATTAGAAAAGATAAATTGCACTTTCAATAACTGATATGATGTGGATGTTTCTCTCGCAATTCTCATTTGCAGTGCGAGCACACATAGGCATCATTAAGTTCTTCAGATTCTGCCTTCCATATGTTGGATTCTTCACTTTCCCACACAGTTGATTGGGTCCTCGACAGCCATGTTTCATCTGAATTCTCTGGATATGATTACCACCAGTGAAGCATGCTTCTACCAACCTTCCCTCCCTCATGTCACTACACTGCTCTTGGTTTAGCTTTCCAGAGATTCCTGTCAACTGACCAACCATTAACATCCCGATTCATGATCTTGTTACAAAGAACAAAGAACAAAACAGCACAGGAAACTGATAAAAACACCCAGTTTTTTCACATGCCTGAACTAATCACAGAGATCTTAGGTTTCAGTGTTTTTAAACTAGCTTCACCAAGAACTCCTATCCGTCCTCTTCTTTGCTGAACAGAAAACTGACCTTAATCTTTGAGAGTTCTGCTTGCTTCTGAGTGCTGGGAATTCTCGATGCTTCTAAAATCTGACCCTCCCAACTGGATTTTGTCTGCCTTTTTTTGTTACCTAGCTTTCATTAAGTGACATATTCATGTGTCAAAAAACGATTTTTCAACCAGGTATTCCAATTGCACCCTTTCCAAAAACTTAGCTTCATTTCACTTTGGGTTAAGGGATATATTCACGAATATAAGTTTGTTGATAAATTTGGCCATGACGGTCGTTGATTCAATAAGTTAGCAATGAATTGGATTCATTTTATATTCCTTCACCCTAGGTGAAAAATGTTTCTCTGGAATACTTCTGCCTGGTCCTGTTCTGCTGATTTATTGAAATGCTTTTGCATAAAATCCAGTGCTAGGAAGTCTGTCAGGTAATGGCTGAGGCGAAGCCTGTCAGGTAATGGTTAGTTCCATTGCAAATTCTTATCCAAGCACCACAGACCTCTTTTATATCCTCAGAAGCTAATGCTCACCTCGACTCAACTATGAACCCACAGAATGCAGGGATTTTTTTTCCCCAGGGTTAGAACTCCTGACCTATTCCATGGTTAACTATGCCTGCTTTGTCCGTTATCCAGTATTGGATGAGCATAAGTTTTTGCCAAGTTAACATCGGGAAGACCTGAGCCATTGCCCTGAGTCCCTGCTCCAAATTCCACTCCCTTGCACCAATTCCCATGCCTCTCCCTGGTAACTCACCTGAGGTTGAATCAGTCGTGCCTCACTCCAAGGTGAGATTCCAGTCATGTATCGATCCCTTCACTAGGATTGCCTGTTTTTTCAGCTATGTAACATTGCCTAATTGTAACGTTGTTTTTGTCACCTCATCTTTTGCTGGAACCCCTGTCTGTGCTGTTTTTTACGTGTAATCTTGATGATTGCAATGCACCCCTAACTGCCTTCTCCCTTATTACCCCCTGTAAATCTGAGGCCACTATGAGGCAGGCTCTGTCCTAACTTGTACCAAGTCTCATTCACCCATCACCCTTGTGCTCACTGCCCTACATTGGCTCCCAGTTAAGCCGATTTTAAAATACGCCTTCTCATTTTCAAGTTTTTCCAAGGCCTCCACCCTTTCCTTTCTGTAATCTCTTCCAGCCTCTCAACTCTTGAGGTATCTATGCCACTTCGATTTAACCCCTTGAGCATCCTCAGTCTTCATCGCTGTGTCATTGATGGCCACACCTTCAGCTGTATAGGCACTAAGCCACAGGAACTCCCTCGCTTGACCTCTCCACTTCCCTCTTTTTAAGATGCTCCTACCTATTTCTAAGTTTTTGACATTTGTTCTTCTACAGAAGGATATGTCCTGATGTTCAGGGTGTTTATTTAGTTGAATAATGCTCTTTTGAAAGCACATTGATATTATACACCAAAAAATCCAGGTGGTGAAGGATAACACTGAAGCCAATCTTTACACGCTTTTATACATGCAAATTAAAAACCTCCACCTCCTAACCACAGTTCCAGTTTGTGTCTTTATTGGGATACAAGTGAATCTCCTGTTCATGCCCACCACTTGCATACAATTAAATGTCATTGATCTACCATTTGGAAGCTTTTGCAATGTTAAAGGTGCTACATAGATACAAAAGGTTGTTGAGACTAGATAGATCACCCAAGTTCAGTTCTAGCAATAACGTGAGTAGTCATCTTTTCAGTCCTTTGCAAAGTGCATCATAAAATAACTGCAGTTAGTCTCAATGCTGCCCATTTTGGAGAGATTTGTACTTGAGAAACTGAGTAATGACACACAACATTGCCATAATTTCTGACTGCCGCCACCCCAGCGATTGAAGTCAGCCGTTGCGTATCAACTATTTTTGTGTATTGGTGATGTAATTGTACCAAGCAGTCTATTCCCATTTTAGCAGAATTGTTGTCAGTGAAGATTATAGAAAGATGGACTGACTTCCTGAACACAGACACACTTGAAAATATTGCACTGGAGTGGCAACAGGCAGTTCGTCAATTCTTTTACGGTCCTCAACTCAAAGTATTTTAACTTTTACTTTGCAGCTAGCTGACTTTAACTTTCTTTGGGTCTTGCTTCAGAGGGAAGGGATATATGGAGGGTATGGATGGAGCTGGATTCACTTGGGTGTGCTTTGGAAGGTATGAGTGATCTGACCTAGATTACTCTAGCTGCACCTCCTGTAGAAGGGAGAAGAGGAAGGAAGAGGTACTGCAGGGTTAACCTGGCTGTGCTTAGGAGGGAGTAGAATACTCTAGGTGTAGATCTCGTGGAAGGGAGGACAAAGGGGAGCTGGATTGTTCTGGTCTGTCTTCGTTTGGGGGAGGGCGGTGGCGGGGGGAAGAGATTCTGTGTGGAGGTGTGGTTGGGGGGGGGCAGAAAGCTGAGGTCAGCTTCAGGACAAGAGGGGATGCCAAATGAAGCACTTTATTTCCTTGGAGAGAGTTGAACTGCAATGACCTGCAGTTCTAAGAACATAAGGGGCGCAGGAATAGATAGGCGATCCTTCAAGCCTGCTCCACCGTTCAGTATGATCATGGCTGATGTTTAACTTGAATTCTACTTCTCATTCTATGAGTCTAAAAATCTTTTGATTCTGTATTTAGTGACTGAATATTCACAGCTTTGAGGTAAAGAATTCTAAAGATTCATAAGAAATTTCTTCTTTCCTCAGTCCTTTAATTGCCTCCTGAGATTAAGGACCTGAGTTCCAGGTACCTCAGCATAACAAAAAGCCTCCCAGCCTCTGCTCTGTCAAGCCCTCTAGGAATTTTAAAAGTCACAATGCCATCACTTCTCATTTGTCTGAACTCCAGAGAATACATGCCCATTCCATTGAATCTGCTCTCATAGGATCACTCTTTTTGAAGCATCTAGTGATTCTGTAGGCAAGTATATCTTTCCTTGGGCACAGAGGTAAAAGCTGTATGCAATACTCCAGGTGTAGTCGTGCTAAAGGTCTTTCATAATTCCAAGTTTTCTTTACTGGTATAATGCAACCTCCTTGTAATAAACACTAATATACTAATTGCCTTCCTAATTGTACTTGTGGCTTAACTTTCATTGATTCAATTACAAGGACCTCTCCCAAAAAATCTTTCTGAATACTAATATTTATTACATATGCTCTCTAACATTGTAAAAACGTTCTATTTTTCCATTCTCTACCAAAGTGAATACTGTCAAGTTGCACACATTATACTCCATTGGCTTTCTCTTGCTCAGTTATTTAACTTGTTTGTATCCCTTTTGCAGTCTCTTTGTGTCTTCCCCACAGCTTATTCTCCCATCTAGCTTTGAATCATTGACAAACTTAGATATGCTTTACTTAGTTCTCTCTTTTTTTCAGTTCAGTTACAGGATGTGCATATCGCTGGCTAGGCTAGCGTTTAGTGCCTTTCCCTAATTGCCCTTGAGAAGATAGCGGTGAGCTACCTTCTATAATTGCTACAGTTCCTGAGGCTAGATACACCCATAATGCTATTAGGAAGGGAATGCCAAGATTTTGATCCAGCAAGAGTTTTGGAGCGGTGATGTATTTCTAAGTCAGGGTAGTGAGAGACTCGGAGGGGAACCTTCAGGTGTTGGTGTTCTGAGGTATCCGATGCTCTTGTCCTTCTCAATAGTAGTGGGTTTGAAAGCTGCTGCCATTTGTTCCTGCAAGTGCATCTTGTTGATGGTACACAATTCAGTCATTGATGTAGATTGTAAATAGCATAATTTCAGGCACTGATATATGCTGTACTCCACTGGGTGCATCCTGTTCTTTGTGTCTTCTACTTTGAAAACAAACACACAATATTTATATAATGTTTCGGCCACTTTTGCATTTTCCATTTTAATTTGTCCTGTCTCTGCCTCTGAGACACCCATGTTTAATTTTGCTGATCTTTTCCTTTAAAAAAAAGTTTCTGCAATCTGGTTTTAATTGCCCTTTTCAATATAGAAAACATCTGTGTTCCAGGGAGGTAAAGTGAAGAATAAACTGCAGCTGAAGAGTGAAGAGATGATCCAAAAGATGATTCTTAGGATTAATTTGAAAGCCATGGAAATAGTCTTACTGGTAATGAGGGGGAAGATGCAGAGAAGCCCAGAGATGGATAATGAGAAGAATAGGATTTAGTTGTAGTGCTAGAAAAAGGCAAGATCGTGGAGGAATTTAAGACACTGATATGTTGCGAGTCCAGCACAGTTAGGCAAAGACATGCAATGGATGAGATGGCTTTACATGGAACAGCATTTAGCAGAAAGGTTTTGGGTAAGTTTTGTATGGAGTGGAAGGCAGGAATTTGTGCAAGTGATGCTAAAAAAAGTCAAACCTAAAGGTGGCAAAAGAATGAATATGGCTGTCCTTATTAGGATACTTATAGAGCTGAGTATGAAAAGTTTTGTTTCTCACACAGCACTGTTTACCATGTCATGTGTGAGATACAGGGCACAAACACAAGTGCTAACATTCTGGGGTATGGATGATGACGCATTCAACACACTTTTTTGCAAACACACTGCACTATTGTACTGTATAAACACTACACAAACACAATGCGCTACTGCACTGTGCAAGTGCTGTTACTGTACTGCATAAACACACCACTACTGTACTGTGCAACACACTGCACCATCATACTGCTACTGTACTGCACAAACACATTGCTAATGTACTGTGCATACACTGCTACTATACTGCATAAACACATTGTGGACTGGGCAAAAACACCATGATGCTGTACTGCGCAAACACTCCCTGCTGTACTGCGCAAACACTCCCTGCTGTACTGCGCAAACACACCCTGCTGTACTGCAGAATCCCATTGTGCCACAGGACAGCGCAAGCAATTTATAACACTAGTATTCTAGTGGTACAGCACCTGGAGATTTCCTTGAGTTAAATGTGCGCTGTTGAATCATTCTGAGCAGTTTGCCAGAACCTGCTTTAATCTGATATAGGTGCGAACTGAGATTTCACTGAACTCACTGTTGCTTTTGATTCTTGGCTCAGAGAGTAAATAGTTCACCTGGTAATTGCAATATTTTTTAAATAGTTTTAATTTGATTATTTTAACAGTTTTGCAAACCTTATTGGCTGGGCTGGTAGCGTCAGTGTTCTGGGGATCCACCAGGTGGCGACGCACACTATAGAATCTTTTGGATGGAGAAAGTTGTGACTCAGATCAGTTCTGGACTCCATACTTGTCTCTTCCATAACCACTTGAGCTGTCTGATTGGTGTGTCCAAAATTGTCGTGAATTTAGGTCTAACAAAGATTCAGCACTTCAATGGAGTACACTTTGCACTTCAGCTTTCAAGCATTTTCAGTTGTTTTTCTCTTTTTATTATTTATAGAGCCACTTCAGCGGCTGTGATAAAAACCTCGTTTAATCTTGTTTCATTATGGCCCTAGTGCTGAACATTTAATTCCACTTCCATCAAAATGCTTTTAAATTGCACTGTGGGCTGTTTGCAATTTTTTTTTTTGTTTTGCTTTTTAATCCTAGTTCTAAATGAAAAAAGAGCGAGGCAAAAGCCTACCAATATGATGCCTTGCCTCCAGGTGATAAATATTATTGTAGTGCATGTAATGAAAGTCTGATTTTAGTTTGGACTGTTGAACTTTTGCTGGCTGTTTATAATGTTATGTTTGGAGATTTCTCTCACTGCTGTGACCTACGAACCATTTTAGTCACTTGGGTGAGTATTATTGACTTTCCACGAATGATATTAACAAAATGCAGGAGGAGGGAACAGGGAAGAAGTCAAATATTCCATTAGGATATCAAATTAGGAACCTTGACAGACGTTTGCAAACATTATCCTTTCAGCCAAGTTGGAGGTCACGTAATGGAGGTTAAAATCTTTTTTTCTCCCAAAGTAAGGAAAATATTCAGGTATGCTTACAACCTCAAAACAAAAATGCCTTTGATTTGAAAAATTGAAACGAGCTGTCATAGTTTCATGGTTCAGCAGGATCATTTGTATTAAAAAAAAGTTCCACATGATAGAATCAGAATAATTGTTTATTGAAGACTTTATGCTAATATAAGACAATTTTCACCAAATCCAACAGTGCTCCAGTAAATGCTTTCATCCCCCCCCCGCCCCCCTGTTAACTTTCCCAAACCAAACCCATTCTAATTCCACTCACCCTCCCCCCCACCTCACCCACCTACTTGCACCCTCCTGCACCCACTCAACCTTTCCTGAAAAGAGAAGTTACCTCATTCATGTTTAGGTCCATCGTCCAAATGTTTTCGCGTGAGATTTGATTTAAATTATTATTGTCACATATAATAGGATAGACAGAAAAGTAATGTTTCTTGCGCAGTATACAGACAGCATATCGTTCATAAAATACATAAGGGAGAAGGCATGGAGAGGTGCAGAATGTGGTGTTATAGTCATAGGTAGGGTGTAGAGAAGGAATAATTTAATATATGGTAGGTCCATTCAAAAGTCTGATGCAGCAGGGAAGAAGCTGTTATTAAGTCGATTGGTGTGTGATCTCAGACTCGTATCATTTATCTGATGGTAAAAGAGGAAAGAGAGAGTGCCTGAGATGTGTGGGGTCCTGAATTACGCTGGCTGCTTTTCTGAGGCAATGAGAAGTGTAGATGGAGTCAATGGATGGGAGGCTGGTTTGAGTGATGGCCTAGGCTTTGTTCGTGACCTTTTGTAGCTTCTTGTGGTTTTGGTTGAAGCAGGAGCTTTACCAAGCCTTGATGTATCCTGTGACTCTTGATGATTGAGTTCTGAGGTCCACACACTTCCATTTTCAGCAGTCAGGTGCCACTTACTCCCCCTTGGCCATCCCTATCCCCATTTCTAACTGGGAGCAGGGCCATTATTTCTAATTTGTGTCAGCCCTAACTCAGTTGGTAACAATCTTCCTTGAATAACAAGGTTCGGCTTCAAGTCTCATTCCGAAGTATACAGTAAATGATAGAGCCCTTTGAAATATTAGCATACAGAGATCTCAGGTTGCAGATCCACAGTTTCCTGAAGGTAGCAACTTAGGTGGACAAGGTAGTCAAGAAGGCATATGGCATACTGACCATCACTCAGGGCAATGAGTATAGGAATTGGAAAATCAAGTTGCAGCTGTATAAGACTTTGGTTAGGCCGCATTTGGAGTATTGTGTGCAATTCTGGTTGCCATACTACCGGAAGGATGTTGCTGCATTGAAAATGGCGTAGAACAGATTTACCAGGATGTTGCCTGGTTTGGAGGGTATGTACAATGAAGAAAGATTGAACAAACCTGGATTGTTTTCATTGGAGCATCGGAGGATGAGGGGGGACCTAATAGAGATTTACAAGAATAGAATGGATAGTCAGAATCTTTTTCACACAATAGAAAGGTAAATTACTGGGGGACATTGATTGAGAGTGAGGGAGGAAAGTTTAAAAGAGATGTAAGGAGAAAGCTTTTCTCACAGGTGATGGTGAATGGCTCGAACATGCTGCTGGAGGAGATGGTGGAAACAGATTCTATAACAGTGTTCAAGAGCCCTCTGAATAGATACATGAATAGGCAGGAGATAGAAGGATATGGACCACATAGAGGCAAGAAAATATTAGAGAGGCATCTATGATGGCAGACTTTGTGGACCAAAGGGCCTGTTCCTAAACTGTGTAGCCCTTTGTTGTAAAACCCCAGCACAAAAATTCAGGCTGATGCTCTGGTGTAGTACTGAAGAATGACTGGACTGATGAATGAAATTTCAAACGAAGGCCCTGCTGTCTCTCAGTTGGATATGAAAGACCCTATGGCACTATTTTGAAGAAGAATTCGGGGAGTTATCCCAGCTTTCCTGCCCAATATTCTTTCCTCGATCATGAAAACAGATTATCTGGTTGTTACCACATTGTTGTTTGTTGGATCTGGCTGTCCTCAAATTGGCTGTTGCGTTTCCTACATTACAACAGTGACAATGCTTAAAGTGCTTCATTGGTGTATCAAGTGGTCAAGCAAAACTATAAAACATCATTTTTTCCTTCCCCCTTATCTGTAATGCTATTGTTGTATCCTGATTCGGGTTAACTAATGGGATGCTGATTCAGGATTGCAATTGAGATCTTGTGTACAGCTCCAGTACACTTGGGGTACACTGCTTTAGATCCATTGAGCACTGGGGTCTACGCTGGTATGAGCTTTATGACAACAGGAGCAATTGTGGACCTATCGCTATATTCTCACAGATTTTGACCTAGTGGATCACTTTAGACAGTGAACTATGCTTCGTTCAACTTCTAAATGGCCATATTGTTTTCCACATGGGAAACAGTTTCTTCCTGTTGTCAATAACTGAACTTTACAGATTCTAAGGAGATGATCACTTCAGTGTATTAAAAGATAAGGGATTAAAAATAAGCGTGAGGTTTTATCCAAACTAATTGAATTCAGTTGTTACATTGAGCTGAATTTGAGTTGCTGTTTCTACTGGAACCTCCCAATTTTTGAACTTTCCTCAGAAGAAAGGTATTGAAGTGCAAGTATTTCCATAATGATGATTTTTTTTACTTCGCAGTTAAAATATAAGTTACATTATCCTCTCCTCACAGTATTTGGATGAGGTTGTTCCCACATAATTCCACACTCGCCTATCCAATTGTAATTCAAACTGAACATTTCTACCAATAACTTCTCTACTCATCCCCATTCTATAATGTGGAATGAACCTAAGACCTAGCTTGGGCCATTCCTCTTCACCCACATACACAAGGGTTCAGCTTCCACGTGTGCACTGACACTCTTCCTCACCATCTCCGGATCTCAGCCCCTTCGCTGCTCCAGTCTGAAATCTAATTCCTCCATTTAAGGTTTGTGAAGATGGATGTTGGTGTCTTCTGCCCTCCTCAAACAGCGATCTCGGGTTGAACCAAACTCTGTGCGATCTCTGTGTCATATTTGACCCTGAGTGAGCTTTTGACAAACACTGTCGACTCCACCTCTGCCACTGCCCATTTCAGTAAGAATTTAGCAACACCAATTATTAATCCAACCGATTTATTTGATAGTAAAATAGCGAGCTTTCAACACTCCCGTGTCTTCATCAGGCAAGTGCAGTGCAAATAAATCGGTTGGATTAATAATTGGTGTTGCTAAATTCTTACTGAGTTCTTACCACTCCAATCCAACGCCGGCATCTTTACATTATGACTACTATCGACTGCCCATTTCTGCCACTGCCTTCATCCATTTATTAGTGAAGCACTCATCTGTACCTTTGTCATCTCCAGATTTGACTATTCCGATGTTCTTTTGCCCAGCATCTACTCACTCACTTCATTCGGAACTCTGCTGCTCCTATACCATTGTCCACTGTCCCATACATTGCTGACTTTAATTTGTTGCTGCTGCCTTTGCTTCAATTTCTCATTAAAATCCTCTGGTTATATGCTGCCTGTCTCACACCTGCCAGTTTGCACTGAACAGTTTCAGTTCGGTAAACCCTCTTCCCCAACCCTGCCCTCCAGCTTGGTAACCATCTCTTCCCCAACATTGGTAACCCTCCTTCCCTCCCGTTGAACTGTAAATGCACCCACTCATCTAGGCAGTGGGACCGTTACCATTCCCTTCAATCTATTATTGACAGCTAGGCCATCAGCCTTCTCAGCCAAATCCTCACTAGTTCCTGCCATTGTCGCTAGTTGTCCTCCATTAAGGCCATTGATACAGTCTGTGTCACACCTCCTGATGCTTCTTCCTTTGACCCCTATCCGTTTAGGCTGATGTTGATCCTATTAAATGCCATGCGATGTTGTTTTGAATTAAAGGTGCCTGGATGTCTGAATGAAAGAATAACTTTCACCCTTTGTAATTTTATGAAGAAACCCAGCTTCTCAAAGACCCTGAGGTTGACTGCATATAACATTCGCCTGTGTATTTGTAGTGTGATTTTGCGAACTTTGTTCAAGATGGCTGAAATTGCTTACAAAAATGGTTTTTTGTTTTGTAATTATGAACAGGTTGCCTGATAATGATGATTAATTTTATCTACTTTATGAAGAACATGAAAGAGATGCCAAGCTAGTGATTGGTTCCCTTTTTCCATCGCTTAAACAATATCCCATTTTATAATATTGTCCTTGCCACTGTTGAGAGTTCATCTCTTCCCTCTTGTGCTCTAAGTAACTTGTTGGTGATTGAGGTGGTTTGGCTTCTGGACAACTGGTCTCATCTGTACTTTCCCAGCCTGGCATGGCTGTGCCTTGGGGCAATCCATGTGGAGCCCAGGGTGAGCAAATATTTTATCTTTCTGTACCAATGCAAATATAATTCTGGGTCCATGCCCACCAGGTTGGCATTGGCTAAATATGCGAGGTGATGCATTTTGGTAGATTCAATCAGGACAGGACTTAGTCAGTTAAGGGTAGGGCTTTGAGGAAAGTTACAGAGCAAAGAGATCTTGGGGTACATGTTATAGCTCCTTGAAAGTGGAGTCACAAATGGACAGAGTGCTGAAGAAGATACTCAGTGTGCTTAGTTTCATCGGTCAGAACGCTGAATACAGGAATTGGAATGTCTTGTTGAAATTGTACACACACTTGGAACACTGCAATTCTGGACTCCCTGTTTTCGAAAGGATATTATTAAATTAGAAAGTCTATAGAAAAAATTAGTAGGATGCTACTGGTACTTATAAGGAGAAACTGGATAGACTGGGACTTTTTTCTCTGGAGTGTAGGAGGCTGAGGGGTGATCTTACAGAAGACTATAAAATAATGAGGGGCATAGATCACTTAGTCAATATCTTTTCCCAAAGGTTGGGGAGCCTAAAACTAGAGGGCATAGGTTTGAAGTGAGAGGAGAGAGATGCAAAAGTGTCCAGAGGGCAATTGTTTTCACACAGAGGATGGTGAGTGGAACAAGCTGTCCGAGGTAGTCATACAGGTGGGTACAATATTGTCTTTTAAAAAGCATTTAGATAGTTACCTGAGTATGATGCGTATAGAGGAATATGGGCCAAATGCGGGCAACTGGGATTAGCTTCAGGGTTTTTCAAAAAAACGCAGCATGGACAAGTTGGGCCGAAGGGCCTGTTTCTATGCTGTAAACCTTTATGATTCTATGACTCTCTTGCAGGCAGCTGAGAGACGAGCTTGATCAATTTGATATGGATTGAATTGTCGCAATGGGTAACTTCTACTTCAAGTGCCACAAATTGAAATATTGGCTTGAGATTGAAACCCGATCAGATAAAATAGCTGATGTACAAATGGAAAATTTGCATGCATGTTGCAGGCCAGAAACCTAACACTGTATGGGTTGCTGATAGTTGGGAATATTATCTTGCTATGTACATGTTTCTAAAGTGTGTCTGTGCAGCTGTTTTGAATTAGTATTTATACTATTTTCAGCTCCGATTTTGTTGTCAGTGCTTTACACTCAGAAGTTTATTTTCTGAGCTCTGGTCCCCATTCTTTCTGGTGGGATTGGTGACTAAATGTTTTTAAATGGTACTCACTTGGCAAAAGCCCAGGACGTTTGAGTATTAATGGGTTGGAAACTACTGTCTCTTGTAGGGGAATTGGATGAGAATTGTAAAGTTATTAAGTACAATTCACCTCATAGCAGATTGCAGTGGAAAGCAGTATGTGGTCTAATTGGGTTGAGATTACTACTTGCTTCAGACAACTTTGCAAGGTGTTGCATAGAGACTGGTAATAGAATCATCATACTACTATTGTAAAAAATAATTTGTACAGACATTTAGCTGTTGTAACGGGTGTAATTAATTTATCTTTAAGTCAGATTGTTTTATTGCAAATTGCCGCAAAACCTAAATAGCTATATGTAGCGGACTACAGAGTAATTTTTATTAACATACTTCAAAGGTGTAGATGGCACTGTGTATTTTTTTCACTTTAATCACACAATTGGAAATTGATATTTCTTTTCTAACTACCAGATCTGATTGACATCCTCATCATCAAGATATTCAAGTGTGATCCACTGTGGGTCAGTTATTTGGATTGACTAATTAATTTGAGAGAATGTAGCGTCATCTATTTAATGAAAACATGGCAGGGTGGTACAGTGGTTAGCACTGCTGCCTCACAGTGCCAGGCACCCAGGTTCGATTCCATTGATTCGATTTTATTTTGTGGTGTGTAGACCGACGCTGAGTCCTGACTACATTCAGCATATTAAGCCTTAGTTCATATGAAGGGCCCTGACAAATCTTGAGTTTTATCTCTAAAGCACTGAGTTTAGTCATTAACTGAGATCTGTAAAGGGAGGACCATTCTGGATTTTGCAGCTGTTTTGATTCCGTTTCATTTCATCAGAAATTCACGTTTAGGTTTGCTTGGTCTCGAATGTAGTTGTTTCTCTTGGCGGAAGGTCACAGTGAGGAGGCTGTCATGCTATCCCAGGATAGAATTCTGTCAGAGAAGAGTAATGGTTATAGCGATCATTTGGCCAAGATTCTTAAAATTGTTAGGTTATTATTTTGTCCTCTCCAGTCTTCCACACGCATTTCATGTTGGCTGCTCATATAAGCCAGCCAAAACTTCCTTGCTAAACTCAACAATCTCTGTTGCCACTGGGGCATGTTGAGCATGCATGGCAGCAGATTATCGCAATTATCTGGTATTGTTAGACACTTTACTCAACTCCAGCATTATTATGTTGACATACTTCAAAGCTGTACTTTATGTGCATCTGTTGATCTGAAAGGTTATTAATAGTCAGCATTTTTCTCTGAATTGCATTAATTGGTAACTTGCTATAACAAGTGCAAATTAATTCTGTATTTTACAAAATGGACAGCTGGAGTGGCAAGTGTCGAGTGCCTGAGTTTACGAGAGTAACTCATCCTCATTTTTGTCATTATCTGAGTATTGACGGTTTCATGTGAAGGAAAAAATGTGTTCTGGGAAAGTTGAATTTAGGTTGCAGATACTTCCCTTAATTAACAATGCAGTTCCTGTTCTCAGTGTGTAATTAGTTTTGGACATGTCTGTGACATCTCAAAGTTAATGTGCTGCACAGTGATGCAGAGCGCAAGTGCTGGCATATACATCTTGCCATTTAAAAAAAGAGATACAAAGCTTAGCAAGCTAGTTTTGCCCCTCGCTGGTATCCATTATACGTACCCCAAAGATTAAACATAAAAGAACAGGGAAATTGAACTGGATGGATGCATGTTTTCTGCTCAAAACATTTATTGTTCAAAGATATTTTTATAAAATGTGTCTTGATTTTTAAATTGCAAAATAATTTATTTTGGCCTCGTTTAAAAAAAACTATCCAATGAGGTTTCTTTGTCCTCCAATAATGAAAATGATTGGGTGAAGCACTGTGCACCCTTAGATGGCTCCATTGAAAAGGTAACGGGAAGATTTGCATTTATTGGCAGCACAGTGGCACAGTGGTTAGCACTACTGTCTCTCAGCACCAGAGACCCAGGTTCGATTCTTAGCTTGGCTCACTGTCTGTGTGGAGTCTGCACATTCTCCCTGTGTCTGCATGAGCTTCCTTCCAGAGTCCAAAAGATGTGTTGGTTTATGCATTGACCATGCTAAAATTCTCCCTCGGTGTACCCGAACAGGCGCCGGAGTATGACAACTAGGGGATTTTCACAGCACCTTCATTGCAGTGTTAATGTAAGCTTACTTGTGACATTAATAAATTTTATATAGCAAATTTCATGATCGGCACATCCTAAAGTACGTTACAGCCAATCAAGTACTTTGTGAAGTTTAGTCAGTTACAACGCAGGAAACAGGACAGCCAGTTTGTGCACAGCAAGCTCCCACCAAGTTGCAATGTGATAATGATGACCAGATCAATGGTGTTGCTTTGATTGAGGGAAAATTTTTCACCAAGGTACTGGGATTAGCTTTCCTGTTCTTTTATCTTTAATGTACAATCTAAAGGGTCGATAGAGCCTCACAGTGATGGCTTTACCAAGTAACAAACTGTGGTAGTGGTGCAGGAGCCCTCAAAAGGCAGGAAACCCAAAAAATACAGGACACATCTGACAAACTAATTGCACCCTGCCGACGAAAAAGCAAAATCACCATTGTCTGCCCACAATGCATACACAAGGGAGTGATGGCATAAATGAAAATGACATTCGCTGATTCCCATTGCAAACATAGACAATAGAATGTTTGTTGGGCATGGTCTAAGATTTTCATGCTGGAACTAGTTTCTAGGTGTGTGTTTGTGCTCAACTATTGGATCAGATCCTTATGGCTGCTGCAGGTGGCTGAGGGATGGGTGGAGGAGGAGCGAGGCCATGACTTGAAGGCACAAGCACCGCAGATGTTTCGCATTCGCCAACTGTGAAATGGTTGCCATCCACTCCTCTGCTTACTTAAGGTATTGCTATTGCAAAATCCTCCACCATCAACATGGGCAACAGAGTGGCACAGTGAGCAGCACTGTTGCCACGCAGCACAAGGACCTGGATTTGATACCCGCCTTCTGTCACTGGCTGTGTGAGGTTTGCCTGTTCTCCCTGTGTCTGCATGGGTTTCTTCCGGGTGCACCAGTTTCCTCTCACAGTCCAAAAGATGTGCTAGTTAGGGTGCGTTGCCATTGCTAAATTCTCCCTCAGTGTACCTGAACAGGTGCTGAAGTGTGGTGCATAGGAGATTTTCACAGTAACTTCATTGCAGTGTTAATGTAAGCCTATTTGTGACTAATAAGTAAATTTTAACACTTGGCCACACTCAATCCTGGTTTCTCCACCCCACCCCTGCATCAAGGCTGCGGGACACCCATCCGATCTCGCTTCATCTTTTAATATACCACCTCTGATGTTTCTGTTCTGATGTAGTGGGATTAGTTGAATAATTTTAGTTTACTATCAAAGATCTTTGTTCGAAATCTTGGACTTCAGCAAGGCATTTGACAAGGTCCCACATGCAAGACTTCTTGAGAAGGTGAGAGGCCATGGGATCCAAGAGGCTTTGGCCTTGTGGATCCAGAACTGGCTTGCCTGCAGAAGGCAGAGGGTGGTTGTGGATGGCTCTTTTTCTGCATGGAGGTCGGTCACCAGTGGAGTGCCCCAGGATCTGTTCTAGGACCCTTGCTGTTTGTCATTTTCATAAATGACCTGGATGAGGAAGTGGAGGGATGGGTGAGTAAGTTCGCCGATGACACGAAGGTCGGTGGTGTTGTGGATGGTCTGGAGGGATGTCAGAAGTTGCAGCATGACATCGACAGAATGCAAGACTGGGCAGAGAAGTGGCAGATGGACTTCAACGCAGATAAATGTGTTGTGGTCCATTTTGGCAGATCCAACGGGAAGAATGAGTACACTATCAAAGGTAGGAGTCTTAGCTGTGTGGAAGAGCAGAGGGATCTTGGGGTCCGGGTCCATAAGACTCTCAAATCGGCTCCCAGGTGGAGGATGTGGTTAAGAAAGCTTACAGTGTACTGGCCTTCATTCATCAAGGGATTGAGTTCAGGAGTCAGGAGGTAATGCTGCAGCTTTATAGGACCCTTGTCAGATCACACTTGGAGTACTGTGCGCAGTTCTGGTCGCCTCACTATAGGAAGGACGTGGAAGCTATTGAAAGGGTGCAGAGGAGATTTACAAGGATGTTGACTGGATTGGGAGGCATGCCTTATGAAGACAGGTTGAGGGAGCTGGGACTATTCTCCCTGGAGAGACGAAGGTTGAGAGGCGACCTGATAGAGGTTTACAAGATGTTGAGAAGAATAGATAGGGTGGACTCTCAGAGACTATTTCCCAGGGCTGAAATGGTCGTGACGAGAGGGCACAGATTTAAGGAGCAGGGAAGCAAGTACAGAGGGGATGCTAGGGGAAAGTTTTTCACTCAGAGGGTGGTGAGTGAATGGAATCGGCTGCCGTCGGTGGTGGTCGAGGCGAGCTCGCTGGGGTCTTTTAAAAGACTTCTGGATGAGTATATGGGATCCAATGGATTGGGGGTTATAGATAGGTCTATGGCTGGGTAGGTTTTGATGTGTTCGGCACAACTTGTGGGCCGAAGGGCCTGTTTGTGCTGTAGTGTTCTATGTTCTATGTTCTAAATCGAATGCAGGATGTTTTGAACATGATAAATTAAGCAGAACTTTTTGTTTTGCTGTTCCATATTTTTCTTTCCTTTTGTGGTATATTGACCTTTATTGCAGGAGTATTTGGTATTCAGCCATTGAGCCTGCTCAAGCCTGAGATTGATGGACTTTTAGATGTCAAAGGCACTGAAGGATATGGGGATAGCATGGAAAAATGGCAATGAGGGGGAAGAACAGCCATGATCTAGTTGAATGGTAAGCTTGAGGACTTGAATGGCCTGCTCCTGCTCCTGTTTCCTATGTTTCTCCATTTTGGTATTCTGCACAATGTCCCATTCCCTCTGAGATAATTCACTATTGAAGAGTTCTTGGCTGTTTAGTTTTGAATTAGCAGTTGTGAGATGTGCAAGTGGAGTCTGAGGTACCCCATGCTTCAGTTTGTCTCTGAAGTAAGCTGTCTGTCATTCCATACCAGAAATAGTGTGTCTTTGACCATGAATTTCTGTGTGGACATGCAAAGCAACAGAGACGTGACCTAATTCATTGTATCATCAAATACACTGAATCACTACATTCATAAGTCATGTCAAATTTTAAAATCTGAGCCATTTGTCAGAAATAGAGAGAAGGATCCATATTTATATACATCACTTTTCACATCGTTGGGTGTCTCAGTACACTTCAGATGAATTAATTGCTTTTGGAGTGAAGTCACTGTTGTGCCACAAATTCAGTAACCAGTTTTGCAAGTAGCAAGGTTCCATCAAACTGCAAATGAGCTAAATGACCAGTTAATCTATTTTGAGGGAAGAATGTTGGCCAGAAAACTCCTGCTCTTTGAAAGATGTTATGGGACCTTTTCATAGAATCATGGAACCCTACAGTGCAGAAAGAGGCCCTTTGGCCCATCGAGTCTGCACCAAACACAATCCCACTCAGGCCCTACCCCCATTTCCCAACATATTTTACGCACAAATGCCTCTAACCTGTACATCCCAGGGTAATTTCTTAGCATGGACAGTCAACCTAATCCACACTTCTTTGGACCCACACATCTTTTCCTTCCATCTGAATGAGAAGGTAGATTTAACATCTTGGGTAGGATTTTCTGGCCACGTGCCACCCCAGGACCAGAAATTTCCTGCCCAAGATTAACAGACTTTTCCTGCTCTGCTGAATTTTGTGTCTCACCACTACGATTCCTGTGGCGGGCAGGACGAGAAAGTACTGCTCCATGTCTCAAAGGTGGCACAGTACTTCTGTCTACTAAACAACATTGTGACCACATCTAAACAGCTACTAATTGGCTGTAAATTGCTCAGAATGTAAATGTTCTACATAAATGTCAGCCTTTTGTCCTAAGCTGACATTTCAATGCAGTGAATTATGTGCTCGTGTCATAGAGTGGAACTTAAATTGGGAACCTTCTAACTCGAGGGGATGAATACTCCCTGCTGAGCCAAATATGCATCATTTTTTTTCAACAAAATCAGAACACACAAATCTTCAATGCTACATATATGATACAGACACTCTCAGTGGGAAGTAAAATGCATGCTCATCTGTTGCATGTTCTTACAGTAGGATACTCAATCAAAATAATAACCAATGTGGACTTTCATTTTCATCTTAAATCACCTGAGACTTGTCTTCTTTATTGCAATACTAATAATGAAATGGTAAAATTTATAATCATTATAACTCACTGCTCTTGCATCTACATTTGTCCAGAGCTAATCTCTTCTTTCCCATTTCTCTTGTTCTCTCCTGCAAGTGAGCCAGGTTGATATGTGCTCTGAGGTGGCTCCAAGCAGCTCGCCTGAAGTGAAATGTCTAAGTGTGGAAAGTGAGTGCGTTCAGACCATTCATCTATGGCTAGCCTTTTAGTAGGCTAACTGAAAGCTGTACATAAGTTTGCTGCCAGCACTGCTTCGTGCTCAGCCCTCAGTTTTCTCCAGGGTGTGACTCTGCTTTTCCTGCCACTGGTTTCAAACACACTGCGGATGGATCTTGTCCAATGTCTGTCTGTCTGATGCGGTAGGAATGCCACAATACCATAGCTTGTTTTGATTATGTGATTAGATTAAGCAGATCGATGGGTGCAGGGTGACTGCAGTCAATCAAAGCTGTCCATTTCTTTCCTTGGTTTAGCCTTGTAGCTGAATAACTAACCAATTTATTTTGTCGTGTGTGGGTAATGATAATATGTGGGATGGCCATTTCATTCTCTGTATCTGAGAGTGCTGGCATTAACATGTGGTAAAAGGCTGCTTTCCTGAAATTGCCATTAATCGTAATGACAGCTGGAATAGGAGACCTGGGTTTAATTTAAAGCAGTTGGCTCATTTCCACATTGCGATGGAAAGCTTTTGTTAGAATAAACCGGGCATTTCACATATTGGTATGGAGTCACCCTCCTTTCCCCCCCCTCCCCCGCCCCACTTTGCTTCAAATAAATGCCATTTAGCACATGTGTTATTCTTTCAATAATTTTTTTTCCAAATTGTCACCCATTTAGCACAGTGCAACTTTAAATATCTATCTGTTGTTAATTGATTTAAAATTATAGCTACAATCTTGTTGCAGACGTTACTCGAGCCCGTATGAGTGTTAATGTACACCACCTGAGATCTTTGGCTATGTTGCTGACGCACAGTGATTTCTCAGAAAAATTAAAATTATTATCTTGTCAATAAATTGGCATTGTGTTAGAATGATGGTTATGTTAACAGCCATAATTTAATCCTGACAGTCAGTAGCTTTGGTATGTGAAATGTGATCTGAGCAAACAGAGCAGTTTGTATATCTAGACATGATCTGCCAGTTGTTAAGAATACAAAGGTCATTTCTAAATACTTCCTGGAATAATACCCAAAACAGTGAAATATAGAACACTAATAACCTTGTAATAGAGATTCGCCAATATAAATATATTAGGCCACTGGTTTGATCCAAAATACTGACAAATATAGAGCTAAAATTAACCAGTTAGGACATTTTGTTGATTTTTTTTTCTCCACTTGTCTTTCCTACTTTATTCTCCACCCTTGATCCCTACTTTTCTAAGTGAGGTAATTTATGTTGGCATTTGATTCCTAGGCAACAATATGCCTTTGTTGCTCCTCCCACCCCCACCCCAACCTCCACCACCTCCCATTTGCCTGGTCTGGCTCATTGTTCTGCATAATGATAGGTAGTACTGTCAGGTGGATATTTGTAAGTAGCCATCACAAATGGGCATGACCCTGTCCTTAATCAACTTTTACATAGGCTTTTCTAGCCAAGTTTTTGCCAATGGCATTTTGGAACAGGAATAAATGCTGTCTTATGCTTTCAAAGCTGCCCTACTGATAATCTGGTGGTTTTGATTTGATTTATTATTGTCACATGTATTAACATGCAGTGAAAAGTATTATCTTTTGCATGCTATACAGACAAAACATACCGTTCATAGAGAAGGAAACGGGAGGGTGCAGAATGTAGTGTTACAGTCATAGCTAGGGTGTCGAGAAAGATTATCTTTATGCAAGGTAAGTACATTGAAAAGTCTCACAGCAACAGGGAAGAAGCTGTTCTTGAGTTGGTTAGTACGTGACTTCAGACTTTTGTATCTTTTTCTTGAAGAAAGAAGGTGGAAGGGAGAATGTCCACTGCCATACCAACCTTGCACTTATTCAGCGCATTTGAGAAAGCCAATCTGTAGCATATTGGCTAAAGAACTACTACAATGATAAAGAAGCAAGGGCTAATATTTCAGAGGAGTTCATATCCCATCATGACATTTTGAGAATTTGAATTCAGCTTTCATTAAAATAAAATAGTTTAGGTAATAGCTAGCCATTAGGTCGTTGAATTGTTGTAAAAACACAACTGGTTTACAAATGCTCTTTAAAGGTGACTAACGTGCTACCCTGACCCAGTCTGGTTGACGTGTAGCTCCAGTCCCATAATTTGACTCTTAACTTCCCTCTGAAGTGGCCACAGAAGTTACAGTTAAAATTCAGATGTTGACAAGGAAGTCCGTATCTGAACAGCTGGACAATGAATGCTGTCATTTCTGGTGATGCCCATGTACTTCATGTCGATTGCAACTTCTTGTGATCAGGTTCAGTGGTAAAATTGATGTAGGAGAAAATACAATGTTTTAAAGTAACTGATTAAACTAAACTACAATATTTTTAGCGAAATGGACTTAATCATTCAGGTTGTTGACTTTTTGTGAGAACTCTACGCAAATGCTATGTATCTCCAACGTTTTCTGGGTTTTATTTGATTTGTTATTGTCACATGTACTGCTATACAGTGAAAAGTATTGTTTCTTGCGTGCTACACAAAAAAGTATGCCATTCATAGAGTACATGGGGAGAAGGAAAGGAGAGGGTGCAGAATGTAGTGTTACAATCATAGCTAGAGTGTAAAGAAAGATCAACTTAATATAAGATAAGCCTATTCTAAAGTCTGATGGTAGCAGGGAAGAAGCTATTCTTGAGTCAGTTGGTATGTGACTTCAGACATTTGTATCTTTTTCCTGACGGAAGAAAGTGGAAGAGAGTACGTCCGGGATGCATACGGTCCTTGATTATGCTGGCTGCTTTTCCGACTCTGCAGGAAGTGAAGGCAGAATTAATGGATGGGAGGCTGGTTTGTGTGATGGACTGGGCTACATTCACTACTCTTAGTAGTTTCTTGTGGTTTTGGTCAGGGCAGAAGCAATAGCAAGCTTTGATACATCTGGAAAGGACATTTTTCAATGGTGCATCTGTAAAAAATAGAGTTGTAATGGATATGCTGAATGTCCTTAACCTTCTGAGAAAATAGAGACATTGGTGGGTTTTCTTAACCATAATGTCGGCATGGAAGGACCAGGATAAGTTGTTGGTGGTCTGGACATCTAGAAACTTGAAGCTCTTGACTATTTCACTTCTTTCCCATTGATATAGAGAGAGGCATGTCTTCTATCACGCTTCTTGAAGTTGTTGACTATCCCCTTAGTTTATGTCTCATTTCTGGCATCTGCAGGATTTTGCTTTGAACAGTTTTTTTTGTTGTTGTTGTTGTTGTTTAAAATGCACTGTTGACTGAAAATAAACCAGCAATCTTAGCTTCTCACAAACACCTGTGCAGACACCTCGAAAATGTCTAACATGCATCATGGCTGACTGACCACTCATTATGTCGCAGTTTGCTGTTTATAAACTCGGCTGCAATCGTTCAAATGGAATAATTCAATGAATGAAAACCAATAAGGATAAAGAATAAATAAGCAGAATTTGTTTATTTTTGCCTGAAACACCAGCATTGTAAAGTGCAAACTCTTCCAAAAGATGAGCAAATTATTTTGAAACAGAACGTTATTGTATTCAGTGTGCTATCTATGGTATATTGTGTATGACCAACAAAAGTTTAATCGGTGTCAGATTTCAAAGTGTTCATGAACTGCTGCACCTTTATTTTGTTTATTCTGGAAGGATTTTATGTAAATAGGGTAACATGGTCTAGAAGGATTGTGCTATTCAGTTCTGGAAAGAGATTCTCAAAATCATGAATTGAATATGTTACGCAAAAATCTGCTACTTAAGTAGATATTACTATTAGTGTTTTTGTAAATAAGAAAAAAGATGACAAAAAAAATTATACTTTCTGAGACTTCTCTCTAAAGCTCCACCCTAAAGAGATTGATATTAATGTTAATAATTTGTTCCCTCCTATTATAGGCTGTTTTATTATTTGTATAAGTGTAAAATGTGAAGTAATTTTGTTTACCCATCTGCAATTTTTAAGGAAAAGCTTTGATCTTTTATGAATCAATCAAAAACACTTAAATATCTGAGGCAGTCTCTTATGAATCTTCACAAACTCTTAGTAGAGCTAGTGTATGCTTTGCTTCGCTGTGAATAAATAAAAATAAACAAGCTAACATTGTTTGATAATGCGGGTAGGGTCAGGATTAAAAGATTTACCTATTGCATTTGAATATTTAATGAAATTCCAGGCTTTATCATTGAATCAATGGCACAGATGCAGGCCCTTAGGCCCAAACTGACCATGCTGACCAAAATGCCCATGTATGCTAACCCCATTTGCCTGCATTTTACCCATATACTTCTAAACCTTTCCGATCCATGTAAATGTCCAAATGCCTTTGAAATGTTGCCAATGTCCCTGCCTCAACCACCTCCTCTGGCAACTCATTCCCCATACATATCACCCTCTGTATAAAAAAAGTTGCTCTTCAGATTCCTATTAATTCTTTCTCCTCTTAAACCTACGTCCTCCTGTTCTCAATTCCTCAACCCTGGAAAAAAGACTGAGTGCATTCACCCTATCCATGATCTTATACACCTCCCTATGATCCTCCCTCGGTCTCCTATACTGCAAAGAAAAACATCTTAGTCCAATCATTCCCTATAACTATATGAGTCCTGGTAAATCTCTTCTGCACGCCAGCTTAATAACATCTTTCCTATAGCAAGGTGACCAAAGCTGAACATCATACTCCAGGTGCGGCCTCACCAACATTCTGTGCAAATGCAATATAATTTCCCAATTTTTAAACTCAGTGTCCTGACTGATGAAGGTTAGCATGTATAAAGCCTTCTTCACTGCTTTTCTTCTACCTGTGACTCCACCTTTAGAGAGTCACGCACCTGAATTCCAAGGTCCCTCTGTTCCATGATACTCCTACCAGTCACCATGAAAGTCCTATCTTGAAAAATGCAGTGCTTCACAATTTGCCATTTCTCGATGCACTTCCCCAGCTGATCAAGATCCTGCTGCAATTTTTGATAACTTTCTTCGCTGTGTACAATACTACTTATTTTAGTGTTATCTGCAAACTTATTGATCATGTCTTGTACATTCTCATCCAACTCATCATTACAAAAACAGTAATGGTCCCAGCACTGTAAAACAAGTAGCTATTTTTAAATTTTTATTCAAGTTCTTCCATCTTTACAAATAATACAGCACACCCTCAGAATTGACACAGTCCAGCTTGATCATTTCTCCACACACAAATATAGAAAAAGACTGGAGGAAACTAATGTAGTTGGTTCAGTTTCAGGATATCCGGCACTGCCTCAGATACAAAAAATGGAGAGGACAGATTGGGGGATAAAGGGAATAAAGCCATAGAAACATGGCAGAGTAGTGCACACCCTCACGTATAGTATATTAGAGGTAGTGCTCCATAGCCAATGGAAGGTTTTATAGGAGTAAGTCAGGCATTATGGAACGTGTGTATTTCAGATAGTGGCTTCATACTTTCCGGAATGCACATGATTTGGATCAGAGTATACAGTTTAGAAATTTCATTGGGATACATTCCTTGATAATTTTATGCCAAGTCACAACAAAAGAATACTTATCACTGATCCAGGAGCAAAGGATGTTCTTGCACGCTGCAAATGTTATATTGTATAGCCTTTTCTCATTGGCGTCAATTATATTTTTATGTGGAGGGGAAGGGGCACACTCCAGTACAAAGGATCAAACTTTAAGGCTGTATCAAATATCTTCTCAAGCACTTTTGGCACAGCGTGGGTATAGCTGGGTCTATCCTGTGGCTTAAACTTGCTGTAATATGTAGATAGTGTAACATTTTAAGTTGGATCTCCTTCATTCTATTATAGACTGAGATTTTATTAGCACTTTTCTAGACATTGTCCCAGGTCTCTCCATCAATATTTGCTGCAAGAACTGGCATATTCACACAGGATGAAGAACAAAATATATCATAAAATTTGCTAATTACTTGCTTTGGTTCCTAGATATCAGGATTCTTTTCCATCAGGAAGACACTAGCATCAAGATACAGAGAGAATTAAGTTGTGAATATCTCAGGAATAGCATAATATAGCGAGAAGGCACCACTAAATATGTCACCCAATCTAATGAGTATCCTAATCTTCCAAATATCAAAAGCATGGTCTATAAGACCTGTTAGGGAATCTGGGGCTACTCTGAATGGGAGATAGTGGAAGTCAAATTAAACCTCCTATCCAGCTTATAGACTATCCTCCATGCTCTGAGTGTTAATGATTTTTCGATTCTCACATTCTTAGGCATAATCTTGAAATCCTTAAGAAATAACAGAGCTTGTAAGAAGTACTCAGTGGCCAGCATCAATATCAATCCAAGTGGACGGGAGGTCCCCTCTTACTCGCTCTCATATTAATCTGAGACGGGTGGCTAATTGATACATCTTAATATTCAGCATCCTTTTGAACTAACAAGCTGCAATTTGGTCAAAGTTCAGCCAGGTCTCTCTCTCTCTCTCAATAAAGGACTACGTAGTGCCAGATCTTATGGAAGCACAGCAATTCCATGCTTGCGTTAAGTGAAATTGCACCCCTCAACCCCGCCAAAGTGGCTATTGTGGATCCAATGGGAAATAAAATATGGGGTTTTGTATTTTGAAGATATTATACGTTCTAATCAGCTTCTCATCATGCAAATGGTCTTGGAATCAAATATTTCATTTTAAATTTACGAGCGCTTTCAGTCACGGAGTGGAGGACTCCTTGATGCAATGGTTGGTCTAGTAAGCTGCAAAGCTGCTTCAGAATGTAGGCTGCAAGAACTTATAAATGAAAGGCCTTACTTTAAAAATATTGCAAATAAACCGCCTCGTGTTACAGTCTTGGATGTGAATCATTTTTGCAAAAAATAAAAGTGCAATTAAATTAGAGGGCCGTTTTATTTGTGGCATATCTAAATGTTTGTGAGTTCAAGCTTTCTCCGGTATGTAATTGAACCTCCTCCTAGTCAGGTGCAAAGACATGTGCACTGTGCCCTGCCTGCAGGGGTTGACAATAGATTTACAGTTGCCATTCTGAGAATGTATATGTGAAACTTCCTTTGTGCTAATATTAATCTTAACTAGTGTTTTTGGAGGAATCACTTTACAGCTGAAATTTTAGACCATGCATGTATCTAAAACTGGTGCCACTTTGATCTGACACATTGTTTAGAAGTTGACTTCAGATTTCATTTTATGCTAACCGTAAGTACATAATGACTGTAAGTCTTGGGAAGAATTCCCGACATTAACTGTTGCGCATCCATTGCAAATTGCTGTAGTTTCTAGGTTGGCATTTTAATGGCAACCAGACAATAAATCTGATCTTGCCACGATTCTTGTGATGATTTCAGATGAGATTCTGATTTATCTCCATGGGATTATCAACCTGCCTCCTAACTCTGAATTATTTTACGAGTTAGCGGAAACAAATCTGCAATATAATTTGCCTGATATTTGCTTGCAGCCCTTTCCATCCCAAGGAATCCGCTGTTACCGGGGCATTGTTTCATCTTTGATTTGTGTCTCTAGCCTGTTCTGTGAATGTTCATCATATGTTAACCCTGCATTGTACATTGAGTGTTGGCAATCAATTTGAGGTCCACCTCCTACCCCCTCAAGCTGCTGGCCACCCAGCGTCCCTTCTTGGTACCCCATTAGCTGATGCTGTTGCCAACTCCTGCTCCCTCACCTCGGGCACTGTTTCTACTTCCCTTCAAATGTGTTGTCATTATCGTTCTCCTCAAAAAAAAATTTGCCTCTAGTCTCTCAGTTGTACCAACTACTGAAAGCTACCACTCTGTTTCTAACTTCCCTTTTGTCTTCAAAGTCTTTTCATATTGTCATCTTCCAATTCTGTGTCCTGTTTCCTGCAACTCCATATTTGACTCCCTCCAATCAGGCTTTTGCCCCTGCCACAGTACTGAAATGGACCATTTCAAAGCTACAAATATGACTGGAGAGCATGATAAACTATCTGTCTCACTTTCTTTGTCCATCTGCAACTTTTGACAGATTGACTTCATCCCCTTCCTCCAAAGTCTGTCCTGCATCATGCAACAGGATGGCATTGCCATCAGTTCATTCCTTTCTATCAACCTAGTTGCACCCAGGGAATTCCTTGCCTTGTCTTGCCTCCCTGAGGATCTGTCCTTAACCCTTTCTATTTCTCAGCTGTGTGCTGCCACTCAGTGACATCATCAAAAATGCATCAGGTTCCACATGTTAGTTGACAACATCCACTCTACCTCATCATCACCTCTCGAGTCCATTATCTAACTTGTCACAATGAATGTCCAGTGCCCAGTACTGAATGAGCAGAAATTTCCCCAATTAAATATTGGGAAGATTGGAATCATGGTTTTTGGTCTCTGATACAAACTCTGTTCCCAAGCCAATGATTCTATCCCTGTCCCTGGTAACTGTCTGAAGCTGAACCAGGCACATATAGTGTCAAATTTGATGCTGAGTTGAGTTTACAAACATGCATCCACTTCATCACATTGCCCAACTCTGCTTCACATCAGCTCATGTACTGCTGAAATGCTCATTCATTCCTTGGTCACCTCTCAGACTTGATTTCAATGCCCTTCCAATTGGTCTAATAACTTCCACCTAAAGTAAATTTAAACTCATAAGGATGTGCTCTTTGTATCCTAACTCAAACTAAGTCCCACTGGCCCACCATCTGCGTGCTCACTAATCTACATTGGGGCATTGCCAAAATGTGAGTTAATTTTGAAACTCTTATCCTTGTTTTTAAATCCTTTCATGGCCTCATTCCTCCATTTTTCTGTAATTTCTTCTAGGCCCACAACCCTCCCAACACCTTTCTACCCCTTCCCCCTCTTTTAAGAATCAACTTAAAATCTACTTTAACCAAGCTTTTGATTTTCTATCGTCGCATGAAATTGGTGTTGAATTTTATTTGATGACACTCTTGTGCAGTACCTTAGGGCATTTTATTATGTTAAAGTCACTATATAGATGCAAATTATTCTTGTCAGAAGGCCTTAGAGCTAACTGCAGTCCTGTGCTGACTGATGACCAAATATGCCTACCCTTTTCATTAAGTGTCATTGGATTAGGATTAATAACGGAAAGCCCAAGTTCTTTTTCCCTTCCTGTACTGGCCCCTGAAATCAATTCTAATGCTCTTGCTGCTGAAAGCAACTTACATTACGCAGCTTGGAATTAAATCCGGGGGGGGGGGCGGCTACTTCTTCTTTCTGAGTCTATGTAGTGTTCAGCCATGTGTAGTATTAGAGCCAAGAGGATCACTTTATTACTACTTTTTTTGTTTAGAATAACACTAAGAAAATGTGTTGATAAACTGGGGATGGAGAAAAAGTAGAACTCCTGTACCCATTTCCTTCAAGATGCCACGTGATCCATTTAGTGATGTAGGTGTTTTTTCAACACTAAAAGGTTTTGCTAAGTATGTCTTTTCTTGGGAGATGGTTCATGAAAGGAACACATATTCCTTACTTTTTAGTTTAAATCATCTCAACTATTTCAGATTTGCACCTGGTCTTGCTTTTGCACTAACTTGATACCTGTTAAGTGCTTGAGTTTGAAATGAAGATAATGGAAAAATAATGACCAGTTGGAACTCATTTGGATGGAAATGGTCAAAGCTTCGTAACATCTGCTGAGCCTTGTGCAGAGCGACTCATCTAAATTTATCAGTATCAGTCCTGTATAATTTGGAATAGCTTGGCAGAAAATTGGTCCAAAAAGTTTTCCTAATGCTTTTTGCCAGTGTATTGAGCAAAAATATTCTCTTTACAGAGTGATGTTCTATAATTGCACTCCATGTGATATCAAGAAATGACTGAAGCCACTGGACACAGCAAAGGTTGTGTGTCCTGACAACATTCTGTTTTTATTACTTGAAGACTTGTGCTTTAGAATTAGCTGTACCTCTAACCTAACTAAGCTATATCTTTGACGTTCAAGGCATAGTTTGATTGAGAGTGGTGTCAAAGAACCCGAATCTGAAATCCAGGGGAATCTGGGAGAGAAGCCTTCACTGGTTGGAGCCAAACCTAACACAAAATAAAAGGATTGTGATTGTTGAGACCATCAACTGAGTCCCAGTACTTCACTCTAGTATTCCTCAGGGTGCTATCCTATAAAAACCATATTTAGCTGCATCAATGACCTTGCCCCAACTTCATGTTGAAAGTGGGAATGTTTTGGTGTGGATCAGTACCATTGAAAACTCCTCAGATACTGAAGCATTTCATGGCTGCAAGTAACATGAAAATTGGACAATATTCAAGCTTGGGCTGATGAGTGACAAGTAACATTCATGCCACGTTAGCACCAGGCAATGATGTTTCCAACAAGTGAGAATCTAACCATCTATTTGCTCACTTTAGAACATTACATCACTGAATTTCCCCATGATCAAAATCCTAGAGGCTGCCATTGACCAGAAGTTTAACCGGACTGGCCATACTAATACTATCTAAAAGAGCTCGGCAGCATGCAGATCACTTTCTGACTTCCCAGACCTATCTATCATCTGCAGGTCAGGAATGTGATGGAACTCTCCCCATTTGCAGGATGAGTGCAGTTCCAGCAACACTCAAGATGTTCAATGCCATCTTGGACAAAGCAGCTAGCTTGATTGAAACCACGTCCACCACCTTAAACATTCACTCTGTCCACCACTGACACACAGTGGCAGCAGATAGATGCACTATAGCAACTCACCAAACCTCCTTCGATGGCATCTTCCTAACCCTGGACCTTGAGCACCTGGAAGGACAAGAGTAGCAGACAAATGGGTGAACCAGCACTTGCAAGTTCCTGCTCCAAGCCACACGTGGCCAACTTGGAACCAGATCACTGTTCCTTTACTGCTGCTAAATCAAAATCCTGGAAGTGCCGCCCTAACAATGCTGTTGGTTTATGTCCACTACACGGACTGCAGCAATTCAGTAAGGTATCTCACTACCACCATCTCAGTAGGACTGAGCCACAAATGCTAGCCTTGTCAGCGATCTTCATATCCCATGAACAAGTTTCGTAAACAATTGTAATAAAGTAATGACAGAAAGAGATTGCTACTGGGGGAGGGTGGAAACATTGACTGAGCCCTTGGTAACTGATATGTTTGAATGTAGGGTAGACAAAGAGCAGACTAAAGTCCAGAGGCAGGCTTGGCAATGTGGAATGTTTCCCACAAATACCTCACCTAGAGTTTACACTGGCCAGCAGAAAAACATGTCATATCTTCCAGCTCCAACCTAATTAATCATGCACCTAAAAAAGAAAATGCTGGAAAATCTCAGCAGGTCAAAGCTTTGACAAAGGGTCATCTGGACTCAACACCAGCTCTTTTCTCTCCTTAGAGATGCTGCCAGACCTGCTGAGATTTTCCAGCATTTTCTCTTTTGGTTTCAGATTCCAGCATCTGCAGTAATTTGCTTCTATTTAATTAACCATGCAATCAGGTGTTTTATGCAACATCCTGTGGTGGGGCTGGCCTGACATCTCATATTCACTGCTCTATCTGCGTGTCACATTGAAAAAGTGCCTAATATCACTGGCCCAGTACTGAAGTAAAGATGGGCATCCTGAAAATGAAGATGGATCTCCAGGATCTCTGAAGTCGAAAGATAGTTCTCTTGAGAAATAGGATAGGTCCGCAGGAGCATTCTGTGTCTGGCAGATAGGCCTCCTCCTCGACACTTGTAGATGCCTCCCCCTCTGCCTTGCTACCAATTGCTGTGGTGTTCCAGGGTCCAGGTTTTGTCAGCAGCCTCCATCCTGAAATCCAGAGGCAGCCCAAGGTATTATTCAGGCAAGTTGTGACAGTTGCACATCACGTTGTTCTAGGTGTGTTTTGCACTGACAAGTTTTCCTGTTTGTGTCATGGAGAATTGGGTATGGGTGCTCAGGTCTTTACTTGCATCCCATTAGCAGGATGGAAATCTTTTCATGCCTGCCTCCAGCTGGTTTCCTGCTACACCAAGGCAGGCACAGCGGAAAATTCCGTAGGGGAATTTACAACGGCATGGAACTGATTCCCTCTGTCCCCGGCCGCCTGTCATTGATCCTGCTGGCGGGGATTTGGGAAAATTCTGCCCAAAGTCTTGGTTCTTGAAAATTCCTGACAATATTTATAGGTTATGCATTTCTTCTTCATACTCTTTAATGGTTAATGCAATACATTATCTAGATCCTTTCAAGCTAGATTTTCATGAAGTTGCTTATATTTCTGTTTCTTTGCAGTTGTAGATTGTGGGGTGGAAGGTTGAAAACCAAAAACATTGCAGTTTTATATTTTCAACATAAGAAAGAAGTTATATCATTTCAAATTTCCCTTTCCCTCCTTCACATGAAGTATTTGTTGAAAGTGACAAATCCCAGGCATGGCATCTCTTTACCTGATGTTGAAGATATGGCTTAGTGCGACCGACTAAGTTCAGTTGTATTTATAGAATTCCATAATTTTTTGCTGCTTTTGACATCCAGGATTTGTCTGTTTTTCCTTGAAACAGGAAAAATCTTTTTGTATCCCTGATTTCTCTGATCTCTGCTTCTTGGGCTGCACTCACCAATGGTAACTTTCTCCATAGCCCTTTCTCATTAAAGGTCTCTGCTTTCAAATAATCTTTCAGGCATTATTGAATTACAGAAACAAAAAGAACCGTATTTAGATGTTAATTAAACCAAGCTCCAGTTGTTTTTACATAAGTTTGAATTTGTCTATTGTTGATTTGTACCTTTCCACAATTTCTGTGACCGGTTTGGTCTTTGTGAGAGAACGGGTAGATGAACCCATTCCAGTCACTGCTCTCTATGACATCTGTTCTGAGATGGTCCTTCAGTCTGTAAACTCTAGGTGAGGTATTTGTTTAGTTGACAGCCTATAGACATACTTTAATATCTGCTTCAAAATTGGTTATTCGTGTCACTTGTAACCAGGTTACAGAGTAGGTACATTGTGCCTAGGCATGATTCAAACTTCTCTCTCTTGCTGTCTGAAGAGAAGTCTAACTTTTGGCTGACGGTGGTCAATAGTAGATCATTGACTATATGCTACATTAGCATATCCTATCATATTCCATCGTAGCCCATCCATTAAATCTTGATACTACAGCAGATTACTTTCATCTGTTACTGCTCCATAGTATCATCTTGCCATTGGTTATTGGTAATGTTGTCTGTAGTGTCCAACAGTTATGCTTGATCCTGCATTTAAAGGGACTGCTTCCAAATGGGTTCATTTACCCAGTCTCCCTGTTGCAAGCTCCAAATGCTCGTCTCCCAGGCCAACCTCTTCATTTATTAATGCGGAACTTGGCTGGGATCTTTGGTATAGCATCCACACACAATCCAATTCACCAATTGAGCATAGTCTTCAGAATCCCTAACCTCTCACATCTAAATCTGTGGGTGCACCTCTGCCCTGTGCATATTTGCAGTGGCCGTCAACCCAGTCCTATTCTGAACATTGGTTTAAGTTACAGATTTATAAATTTTTAAAGCTTTAAAATCACTTTCTTGAACAGATCATGGAGTCAGTACCACAGTACCAAATCCCCCCTTCACCCCTGCTCCACACACAAATACACATCCACTTTAGTTCACCTCTCTGTCATGCTAATTGCTAAATTAGTCCATGGAGAACAGTTAAGTACAAGGTTGGCGATCTTTCTGTGATGAAACCTGAGTCAATTATTTTGAATATTAAATATTTTAACTGGATGCCCTTTTTAATTTTAGTCTCGCATCTGTTAGCAACAGACCATTGTGTGGAAATAGGCACCTGCTGCCGTAGTTATGTTTAGTGTTTATCTTGGGCAGGTTAAAATTTCAGTATTAAATCTTGCACATGATGACATTTAAAAGTGGTATGGATTTGGATGCTGGGAGGGTGGATAGGGGAAGCTCCCAAATTTTCTATAACATGACTAATCCTTTTCGGCTGTGTTCTGCTAAATGCTTCATAATAACTTGGAGTGGAACCAGCAAAATGTTTTTAACCTCTAGAGGATTGCTAGTTGGTCAGAACCCTTTGAGGATGTATTATTTTGTAAGTGCTGCAATGTAATGCACATTTATGCATGCAGCGCACACACTCCATACATTTGCTGAGGATTGTGCTTGCAATTGTCCATGAAAGTGATGTGTAAATGCATGCATCACCATTGAGAGTGCCATTTTTGTCAATTTGCGCAGCTAAATGGGAAATTCGGTCCCAAACTTCTTTGAGCGGTTTGAATATTAATTCTAATTGCAGAAACAGCTAAATTTGCAATTTGAAATTGCTCCATATTCGTAGATAACATTGGCAAACAGCCTCTGGAGGTAGTTCCATCTCCTTTTCCATTGCAAATTGAAGGTGCAATAAATGATCCTTATTCAGATTGAGAGGTGAGCTCATTGAAATATTGAAGATTTTGAAAGGGCTTGACAGAATACATCTCGAGAAACAAGGAGGAGTGTGTCTCAGATTAAGGAGTTGATCATGCAGGACTGAGATGAGGGGAATTTCTTCACTGAGTAGTGAATCTTCAGTGGGCTGTATGAAGTCCAAGATCAACCATGATCATTTTGAATGGTGGAGCAGGCTTAGTGGGCCATATGGTCTTTTCCTGCCTTTATTTGGAATTGAAACCAGGACCCTGGTAGCACAGTGGCTAGGGTTCAGTTCTGGCCTTCGGTCACTGTCTGTGTGGAGTTTGCACATTCTCCCCATGTTTATGTGGGTTTCCTCTGTGTACTCCAATTTTCCACTCATATTCCAAAGATACGCAGGTTAGGTTGACTGGCATGCTAAATTAACCATTAATGTCAGGAGGATTAGCAGGATAAATGCATGAGATTATGGGAATAGGGCTTGGATGGGATTGCTGTTGGTTGATGCAGTCCCTGGGGGCTGAATGGCCTCCTTCTGCACTGTAGGGATTCTGTGATTTCTTAGGTTCTTTTATGTTCTCCACAAGAATAAATAGTCTTGATGCAAGAATGTTTATGTCTTTTAATGTTTAACAATGCAACTTACACTCAATCTGAGGCCATGAAGTTTCATTTGTTTTTTTTAATCGAGTTAATTGTGTTCTGAAAATAGCCAGTTTTGTTTCACCACCTTTGGATGGATTTGTTATTTACAAAATGACCCATCCTGCAGAACCCTGTCAGACTGGCTGCAGGTACTGCTGGACCTGAATTACAGAATTCCACAGCTGCAGCGACAACAAACCCACCCTATCCATTTAACCCCATGGATTTACCCTGCTAATCCCCTGACATAAGGGGCAATTTAGCATGGCCAATCCACCTAACTCTTATATCTTGGGATTTTAGGAGGAAACCGGAGCACCCGGAGGAAACCCATACATATATGGGGAAAATGTGCAAACTCCACAAGACAGTGATCTAAGACCAGAATTGAACCCGGGCCCCTGACGCTGTGAGGCAGCAGTGTTAATCACTGTGCCACATGCTAACCTTATTGAAAGTATCTGATCCATCTGGCAGTTTGTCTTTGTGAGGAAAGTGTACCAGTTTAAATGGAATTCAGTGCAGGCTGTCCTCAGACTTGCAATTGGTTCCTGAAAATCAGGCTGCAAGTCAACATGTCACAAGTCAGAACTGATTTTCCCATAGGAGCAATGTCATAAATGTGGGATTGGTTCCTGAACCAATAACTTATGGGATGTCTGATGGTGCAAAATGCTCCCAATTTTTGCCCTGTCAAGTTGCTGAGGTGATTGTTGATGTCTGCACGCTTTAGTACGAGTTCCTCAGTTAGTGTGGGGAATATAATGAAGCCATTTGATCACTGTCTGTTGCTGGCTTAACCTCGAACTTCTGCAAATCTGTGTGAATATTAAATATAACAGCATATAAGTTGTGATGGTTGTGCCAAAAACAATTAACATTCATTTCCAACCTAACAAAAATGGTTCAACTAGTCCAGTCAAAGAGGTAGTTAGCACAGAACATCAATGTGCATGTTTGAACGGGCGGAAATTGGAACGCACAGAGGAAATCCATGCAGTCACCCAAGGCCAGAATTGAACACAGGTCCCTAGCACTGTGAGGCAGCTCACCACTGTGCCACCATTCCTCCAGCGACCAGGGTTCAACTCCAGATAAGGGCAGGAGAAGACCATATGACCCATTTGTTTGAACGTGCTGGTGCGTGTTGAAAAGTCAAAACCAACATTGTAAAGTCAAAATAGGTTGTCAATTTAAGTGCAGTTTGTCATAATTCGAAAGTTGGAAAGTCAAGGACTCCCTGTACAGCATTTGAGAAAAGCAGTGGTTAACCGAGCGCAAGGCAGTTGCAGTTCTCGTTATTTATTTGTTTTGTGATGCTTCCTGCAGGGCAATCCTTGTTAAAAGACAGTATGGTCGGGAGCATTGAAATTTTCAGAGGCACCCTAGATAGATATGCGTTTCACTTTCAATTCATATTCATTCAAAGATTACGTTACATGTTTTATAAGGACTGACCGCTCAGTAACTTCATGCGTGAAGTTGATATGACCCCAGTGAGAATGAATGCTCCATTCATTCTCCACAAGTATATTTGTCAAACCTTGCAAATTCAATCGTGAACATTTCTGTTAGTTTTTATTCAACGTTTGACACTGTCTTTAAGTGCTTTATGAGAGCGTGAATTTTAATTTCATGCAAGAAGTCTCCTGCCAGTTTCACAAGAATCCATTTGACTCAGCACCGATGATTAATATCTCTTTAATATTTCAGTACAGTCAGGGCAAATCGAGCCAGCCTGTTCAAATTTTATACCTTGTATCAGGCGTGCACTCATCCGGCTTCCATTGCTTGTCCTTGAACCATTCCTGCTGAGTTCTGAGGGAAGAATGAGATACTTAAGTTCAACTGTCAGCTACTTGCAGCTGACAGGAAACTGATCTGTTGTTCGTCTGCCTTGTCGGGTGTCAGCAGCAGGCCTTGTGGGTGGCAATGCCATTTGCAACAGTACATTCGTGTGCCCCCTTGACAGGGATGCAGGCAATTGCTTTACGTTACACTGAAGCTGTGGCATTCCGTTGAAAGTATTAGTGACATGGTTTGATACCATGGTCCCTGTCATCCTGTACCACTTCATTGCATTTTTGGCCATGGTCAAAGTGATTGTCTTTCAGGGGAAGGTTGCAACCTTGGGAGCAGCTGTCTATTTTGTCAAAACATTGATTTCTTTTTAGGTCAAAGGTTAACAAGAACTGTGAGTAAGAACCAGATGTCAAGGTGTTATTGGGAAATTTAATTAGTCATTAAGGGCGATTGTGTCTTTCTCTGGAGTGGCAGAGAGTTTGAACAATTCATGAACACCTGAAGGTGATAATTTGAAGAAAATAAACATTTGTACCGGAAACCTGGAAGCAAGGTTGTGCAAAATAATAAGTTGCCCCCAAATTAGTTAAAAATGCTTGCATGTCTTGTAGTGCAGCTTAATAGAATATTTGTGGTGTGAGATAGTTTGAAATCATGAACCCGGGGAAGGATTGTTATCTTAAAATAGCAGACGTGTGGCTTAGACTATTAGTACCTTGTCATTTTGAAGTGAAGTGGGTTAGGATTTCAGCCCCCCACAGGAGGGGGTGAGCAGTCAGGCTAAGTTAGGCAGTTGCTGATGAAAAGGTGATGCATTCATTGCTTTGGTTTTTACTGTTAGAGGTTAATGCAATTATTTATGTTAGGCACCAGCCACCTGTTAAAATCTTTCTTGTTAAAGGTCATTCCTTGGTGCCGTGTCGTCTGACTTTTAACTGCTCTGTATTAAGTTTGTTGCTTACTGTTTTGAGTGACCTGCAAATGTCTGGAGGAATTTCACGTGAAAATATTTATAATATTTTGCCTTTTATTTGGCCGCTTACTATTTCTTGGCTCTGGCCATGTTTAAACAGAAAATGTTTTATAAGTATTGAACTACAAACTGAAGGTGAGGATTATGAAGTATTGCCAAAAAAGTGCTCTTATTTCAAGCACCTTGAATGAAAGCATCCAATCCAGTATGAATATGAAGTTCATATTGGGCTCAGCGAGCTGAAAGGCTCATGCTATTCTCATATGGTATAAGCCACAGCAAACTGGCTTGTTACCTATTATGAAACTCTGGTAGTGTTGTTTGTTAATTCCAGAAAATGCCTACCCAATTTGGGAAACCATGGTGGACAAAGAATAAATATTTTAATCGTTTCTCTTGCTGTTGACAAGATGACCTTGAATGAATATTGCCATTCTCCCTGTGTCCTTGTTCACTGGATATGTCCTGTTCCTCATTGTTCAGCCAGAAATAAAAGTGCAGCCCTGTCGACGAGTTGTACATTAACTTGAGCAATTGAGTCCATTCTCCTCTTCTTGCCAACTCCATGGAATTATTCTTAATATCTGTTCTCCTCCTCCCCTTGCGTGAAAGGCCTTGGGATATTTTTCAAAGTTTAAAAACATTTATAAATTTAAATTGTAGGGGGTGAATGAATGTGCTGTGATTTTGCAGGTAATATTTGTGAAATATATGTTTTTATCAAAATTGGCCAGAAGTGTTGTTAAACGTGTATTTATCCCCAGTTCAGCTTCCCCTGCCTCAGACACAGCTGTCTATAACAGTTGGGTTATGTTTAGTGCTGACATTTGTCCTTGTATTGGGAAGCCTGTACTTAAAAAAAAAAATTCAAAAGACAGAGTCACGTCTGTGCCCGGATAGTTAATTGCCGCGGCACATCAATTAAATAAGAAGGCAGAGAGGATATAAAGGTGCTTATCCTTTTTGCCATTTAACACTTGCAGAGGGAAAGCCAACTCAGGGGACTAAAATAAGAACTGAGAGTGCTGCAGAGAAGCCAGAGCTTAATTTTGGTTACTATTTCAAACCACGTGGAAGCTGTCCACTTAAGACCAGCTTTACGGCGCAACTAACAGCATAGTAAATAGAGATGTGTTTTAATTAAGGTTGAATGCCATGGGAAGTAATTATATTTCTTTAGTTGAAGTGGGATGGGATTTCCCATCTGTCTATCAGCATGCCAAGCATTGCCAGATACACAAATGACGAGTTTCCTTTGGTGAATTCCACTTGTTGAACATACTGCCCAGTGTGTGACAAAGGCCAACAAAATTGCAAGTTTGATCCTTGGTCAGTCCAGTTATTACAGAATCATAGAATCCTTACAGGACAGAAGGAGACCATTTGGTCCCTTGAGCCTGCATTGGCCACAATCCTGCATTGGCCACAACCCCACCCAGGCCCAATCCCCTTTTCTTCCTGCTAGTGTCCCTGGCACTAAGGAGCAAATACCATAGACAGTCAACCTAACCAACACACCTTTGGAGTGTAGGAGAAAATCGGTGGAAACCCACACAGATATGCAGAGAATGTACAAACTCCACACAGACAGTGACCTGAGGCCCGGTCGCTGATGCTGTGCAGGAGCAGTGCTAATCATTGTGCCGCCCACAGTTGGCTAATCTCATTTGTTGCTTACCATCCTGATTTGGAGAGGAGAAAGCCAGTTGGTTGAGGACAGATCTGGGTTGGCTGTGGTCTTGGCCAAGTCATCTGGCAACTTTTAAATCTGAAGTGTTGTTATTTCCATGAGACACCTGGAGGCAAGTGACAAAAGTACAGCCCTGCCTCACCATAAATCTATATTTCCAGGAAAGAAAGAACTATTAGTGTAGCTTGCGAGAGGAAGAAATAAAAGAGGGCAAACATGAAATTCCCTATGTTGAGCACTGTCTTATTTAAGTTAAACAGGTTTTTAAAAAATGTAATTACTCTCTGGTTTACTACTAAAATATCTCCAAACACCTAGCTTTTAGTGTTGGCTGCCCTATCAAGAAGCTATTGTATATTATACAATTAAACTTGTATTAAATCTGCCTTGATTATCCTGAATATTCTACATCTCTTTCATGAATAAATCCTCCTCCCTTTGTCAAAGTCACCCTCCATTCCCAATCTCTGTTTCTCTATGTTTAACCTGCATCTTACTGCCAATACGAAATGATGAGTTTGTCAACTTTTTTTTCCATCACTGAGACAATTAAAACAGTCCCCTCAATTCTATCACCAAGCCCTGTCCTGTGTCATTTACATGTTTCTCAAATTATCATCAAACTCATTATCCCTTAGATCTAACTCTTTCTCCTTTCCTGGCCCAATCACCTTTGTGCTATTCTTTGCAGCATGTACCCTTCCATTCAGTTACACTTCTGTTTATAAAATCCTCTGCAGTTACCATGCCTTTCCTCTTGAAGAGTCTTGAAAATAATTTTACTTGCCACTGCTTCCATAATTCCATTTGAATCCTTACAGTTGGAGTTTTATTTTAATTAATTATTAGTATGCCTCTCATTGGCAAGGTCAGTATTTATTGGGCAGTATTATGACACAGCGCCAGGGACCTGGGTACAATTCCAGCCTCAGTTATCTGTCTGTGTGGAGTTTGCATGTTCTCCCTGTGGCTTGCCTTCTTCCTCCCACAGTCCGAAAGATGTATAGGTTAATTGCATTGGCCATGCTAAATTTTCCCTCTATGTATCCGAACAGGTGCTGGCGTGTGGCGACTAGGGATTTTCACAGTAACTTTATTGCAGTGTTAATATAACCCAACTTCTGACACTAATAAATAAACTTATTGCCCAACTCTAGTTCTTTTGAGAAGGTGGTGATGAGCTGCTGCCTTGAACTGATGGAGTCTGTCCATGACTGAAGGTGATGAATTGCAAAATCAGAATAACGTTGTAACTTGGTGATAACAGTGAATTCATGTACGTGCTACTTTTAAATTTCCAGCTGGTGGAAGCAGCAGGTTTGAGAGGCACTGCAGAAGAAACATGTCGGATTGTCATCAGTCCTGTAGCTAGCTTGGAGTGCAGCCATGATGTGCCAGGGTGAACATTTAAGCTGGTGCGTGGGCTGCTTATCTTGTGGCTTCTTGTTAACTGGATGCAATTACATCCATCAGGCAAATGGATTCATGACTGATCGTTTTAGATGCAACAGATGCTTCGGGGAGCTTGTAGATAAATCACTCGCTGGTAAATTTTAGGTCTCTGACACGCTTTAGTAGACATGATATTTATGTGGCTAATCCTGTTGAGTTTCTGGTCAGTGGGAACCCCCAGGACATTGGGAGAATTTGGAACTGCCTTTGAATCATCATGAAGAGGTGACTAGTGTTGAAGATGATCATTGTCCAGTATTTTTGTGACATGACTGTGCTCATTACTTAAGATCCCAAGCTTGGATGCCTCTCTGCATATGAACACTGACTCTGAACTCTAGTAATTATATATGATGAAGTAATAAATCGAAGCTTGTATTTTACCTTAAACAAGTTTATTCCCTGAATAGCTTAGCAGGAGTGTTGACTGCCTTCTGTTCCAGCTGTGTCCATTTGTTTGCTTTTGAGTAAAATGAACTAATTAAATCAAATCAAATAAATTAACCATTTACGGTTGAGCCACTGGCCTCCCCTGTCTTAAACATTGCAATTGGCTTAACAATGTAATTGCCAAGGGATGCAATTGCAATAGATTTCCCCCCTCTTGTAAATTAAAGCATTAGGGGAAAAAATTTCAACAACAATCAAATGGGGAAAAGTCATGTGCTTTTGCATTATAGATCCCACATTCGCCAGATCACAGTACCAGGGACCTGGGTTTGATTCCCAACTTCGGTCACTGACTGTGTGGAGTCTGCGTGTTCTTCCCATGCAAGACGTAATAGGCTACAAGATGAAGACATGTAAAATTGCTGGCTCCAATGCACCCTTCCCTGATGAGCTCAATGCATTCTATCTTTTTTTGAGCAAAAGGTCAGCGAGAGCATGCCCTCCACCTTGGCAGCCCTGGATGAACTGGTATCTGGGATCACCATTGCAGGTGGCAGAGCAGCTTTTTTGAAGCTCAAACCATGGAAAGCGATTGGGATGGGATACCAGGATGAGCACTCAGATCCTGCACGGATTAGCTGACGGGGGTATTTGCAGACATCTTCAATTTCTCTTTATAATAATGAGGTCCCAACTGCTTCAAAAGATGACCGTCATCCCAGTATCTAAGAAAAACCAAGTGTGTCTTCATGACTATTGGCCAGTGGCTCTAACATGCATCATTATGAAGTGCTTTGAAAGACTATAAATCAATTCCAGTCTCCTGGACTACTTAGATCCATTACAGTTTGCCTACTTCCATAAAAAGTCCACAGGTACCATCTCCCTGGCCCTGCCCTCAACTCTGAAACATCTAGATAACAAGGACATCTATGTCGATTCCTATTTATTGACTACAGCTCAGCCTTCAACACTATTATTCCTATGAAACGCATCTCCAAACTCCGTGGCCTGGGCCTCCCTCTGCGACTGGATCCTGAACTTCCCAATTCACTGACCATCATCAGTAAGGATAGGGAACAACACCTCCTCCATAATCATCCTAAACACTGGTGCCCCACAAGGCTGTAATCTCAGCCCCCTACTATATTCCTTATACACCAATGACTATGTGGCCAAATTCCCCTCCAATTCGATCTTCAAGTTTGCTGATAACAGGACTGAAGTGGGTCCGATCTCAAACAATGATGAGACAGAAATGAGATCAAGAATCCGGTGAACTGGTGCGGCAACAATATCTCTCCCTCGATGTCAACAAAACGAAGGAGATTGTCATTGTCATTGACTTCAGGAAGTGTAAAGGAGAACGTGCCCCTGTCTCTATCAACAGGGGCGAAGCAGGAAGGGTCAAGAGTTTTTAGGTGTCCAGATCATCAACAATCTGTCCTGATTCCCCCCGTGCTGACATTATAGTTAAGAAAACCCACAAATGCCTCTACTTTCTCAGAAGACTAAGAAAATATGGCATGTCAGCTACTCCTCTCACCAGCTTATACAGATGCACCATAGAAAGCTAGGTATGGCTCCTGCTCTGCCTAAGACCGCAAGGAGCTACAAAAGGTTGTGAATGTAGCCCAATCCATCACGCAAACTAGCCTCCCATCCATTGACTCTGTTTGCACTTCCCATTGCCTCAGCAAAGCAGCCAGCATAATTAAGGATCTCACATGCCCTAGACATTGTCTCTTCCACCTTCTTCCTTTAGGAAAAAAATGCAAGAGTGTGAGGTCACGTACCAACCGACTCAAGAACAGTTTCTTCCCTGCTGCTGTCAGACTTTTAAATTGACTTACCTTGCGTTAAGTTGACCTTTCTCTACACCCTATCTATGACTGTAACCCTACATTCTGCACTCTCTTGTTTCCTTCTTTGTGACTGGTTTGTTTTGTCTGTATAGCAAGCATGAAACAATACTTTTCATTATGTTAATACATGTGACAATAATAAATCAAATCAAAGTTTGCGCGGGTTTCCTCCAGGTGCTCCGGTTTCCTCCCACAATCCGAAAGATGTGCTGGTTAGGTGCATTGGCCACTCTCCCTTTGTATCCAAACAGGTGCTGGAGTGTGGTGACTAGGTGATTTTAATAGTAACTTCATTGCAGTGTTAATGAAAGCCTACTTGTGACCAATAAATAAACTTTAACTTTTGTTGGCTTTATAAGATGATGGTTCCAACATAGTTTTCTGCCTCTATTAGTCAACTTCTGTAATTTGTAATTTTCCTGCGAGTTCTTGGGATCTTGTTTATGGTGTGTTTTTGCTGTATGTCTGTAATTTATTAAGAAATAATTTAATCTCATGTTCTTGACGCCTTCTGTATTGTAATGAAAGGTGCATCTTTCTGGAATGTCACTTGGTAATGAATGCAAACAGTACATTCTCTTACCTGTGCAGTATGGCAGGTGGTGCAGCCTTCTCATTGCACGAACAAAAGATCGCAGCTTAACCATCAGATTACACAGTAGAATGTGTTCAGTGTATTATGTAAAGTAACAGATGGTTTGGGAAAGGCAAGCGAGACAGTATGTTTTGCTTTATTGGTTTTGGGCTTTTATCCATATTGTCAGTTTAAACATTATAATTTTGAATCAGAGAGGTTGAATTATTCCCAATGTACATGGAAGATTTCTTCAGAGCTCAGAATAAATTAAGAAAAGCATAGCTAACAAATGAAATATTGTTTAATAGAGCACCAGTCTTAAACTTGAAATTGAAAGATATATTGCTGGGAATCCCCAAGTTCCACTCGAACCACATTATCTATTTAGAAAAGACTCTTGATTTATGGCTTTCCTAATCAGACAACACTTGGATTGAGGAGTTCATTATTGCTTTTAAGCAGTTATAGTCCAATAATGCTTACATCTCAGTCAATTAGTCTGAAGGGAAATGACTTTGGCATTTTGTAATAAGTGTTGAATTGCTGCATAGATTTGCCTATTAAACTCTTCCCTGATGTGTTTGACATTAAAGGGGAAATATTGTTTCAAATACACTGTTTCTTCACAAATCTGGGACCTTTTCTATTCCCTTAGCAAGATTTTCTTGGGCTTTTTCAAGCCATGTAGAGTGCTGAAATAGCAACATTTAAAAATTCATAAGGTGTTGAAAAGTGGCGATGAAATGTGCAGGTGTTGTTGTTTAATCTAAGCACCATGGGCTCAGCAATTAATGAGAATTAAATTAGAACCTCTGTCCTGTTTGTTCGCTTTTGACACTTTGAAGTGATTTGTCTGTCACTATGTACTATATTAATGGGATTGCCCGTCATTTTCTGAACATTACTTGTCAGTTGTCTTTCTCTTTATGTCCAGGTCTTTGGGGAGGATTTAAAAGACCTATTCGTTGTGTGTCTGAGTTTCCCCTCTAACTAAGAGGGAAATTATGTTTCAGAATTCTACTTGGATTACTTATGAAATAGATTTTCATTTTTGATATTTGTATGATTCCTTGGACCAGAAGCTTGTCTGAACTAATGCATTTTCAACAAATTATGGCTTGATTTTTAGGGCAACTTGTTGTTTGATTGAGTCAACCTGAATAATCAAATTCCTCACCTTACTTTCTTCCTTCCTCCTTGTGCCTATTTACATTACACCTGTTCTTCATCACTGCCATTCAATGGGTGAAGAATGTATGTTAATGTATATATGTGGTCATACAGCCCATTCTGCATTCAATCTGTTACGTGAGAAACAAGCCATCAAAAAATGCATGCTGATGATTTCCATTAATGCTGCAGCATTGTGCCTTTTAGTAAAATCCTGACTAATGTTTTAACAAAATACATCAAGTTATTAGCCTCACTGTTTAAAAATTCTTTTTGAATCTTGTTTCTCAATATCTTGTACCACCTGTTTCTCCCCCTAACCTTGCCCTACCATCCTGAAATAGATTCTATGAAACTGCCCTTACCCAGGACATATTGCATCTCCTGTGGGCAAGAAGGAGAGGCAGATATTCACCTTTACTGCTGTTGCCAGTGCTCATTGTGGCCATGTACATTGAAGTTTTTTGGGATTTTTCTTAAAATGGGCGACATTTAGGGGCAGCACGGTGACGCAATGGCTAGCGTTGCTGCCTCACAGCACTGGGGACCCAGGTTCAATTCCAGCTTGGGTGATTGTCTGTGTGGCGTTGGCACGTTCTCCCCATCTCTGTGTGCGTTTCCTCCTAGTGTTCCGGTTTCCTCCTGCGATACAAAGATGTGTAGATTAGGTGGAATGGCCGTGTTAAATGCACGGAGCTGCAGGGATTGGAGGGGGCGTGGGCCTGGGTAAAATGCTATTTTGGAGAATCAGTGCATACTGAATGGGTACAATGGCTTCCTTCTGGGCTGTAAGGATTCTATGAAAAAAATGTCGTGCTTCATCCTGCAGAACATTATTATCTATGTAGAAAAAGATAAGGATGAGTCTAGAATTTGTGAGCAAAACAAAAAGGCGTTACAAATCTTGGAGGACAAATGTGCTTTTAATCTTTTGTGTCCATTAGTTATGTAATACGCATTGCTGTTCAGGAAGTGGAGTCCTGACTTTTCTTCCTCTTGTTCCTCTTGCCAAGTCTGTCAATTGATGTCAGTTTTGGGGTTGTCATTGCTATATGCTGCAATATCAATTATCCCCAGTATTATGTCATTTCACTGCAAAGCTACTGAGCCATTGCTCATCAGTCCACATCTTTAAGGGTTTACTTTAATGGAATTTATTTATGGGTTGCTGTACAAAATTGTGCGATAGAATCTGGTTGAAAACAGAATGAGAATTTGAGAGCTGTAGCTTGGAAATGAGCTGTTTCTGTGTTGCACTGTCCAAACTGAAAAGATGTTGTGTTATATTGTTGTATTCACTAATGCTGATGATTTAGCAAATGTAATAACAGTTCCTTGCAGACAATTACTGCTGTGGACCTACATTTAATTTGAGTACTTTTAATTTCATTGGGCTTCACTTTTAGAAATGTTGCTTCAATAATGCAGTTCAGTCAGATGTGAACTTGTTGCTTCCCACTCAGATTAAAAAAGCAAAGTACATCCTGGTGCTTACCAGTATGATCCTACTGTGTTTGTATACTGGGGGAGTATGTACCTCAATGTGAATTGCTAATACTTGGAAGTTGATTACATGGAATCTTATTCTTTTGTTTCAGATTCTTATGCACACCAAGGAGATGGTCCAGAAGGTAATTTAAACAAAAATTGTTCATGGGATGTGGGTTTCACTGGCTAGGCCAGCATTTGCTATTCGTTAAAATTGCTTTCGAGAAGTGCTATTAGGAACGGAGTGTCAGGATTTTTGACCCATCGACAGTGAATGAATGATGATTCTAGTTCCAAGTCAGGATGATGAAAGATTTGATAAGCAACCTGGAGGTGATGGTTTTCCCTTGCATTTGCTGCCCTGGTCCTTCTAGGTGGTGGTGGTCATAGGATTGGAAGATGCTGTTGTTGGTGTATGAAAAGGTGCTCACAGATAAGGCAACAGGAGCCTTCGACTTCAGAACCTGTTCCCTAATAGCAACTAAACTCATTTATATTCAAGAGTTTAATCAGGAATAAGTGATTTGTGTTAATTAAAGAAATGTTTTTCATATGTTGGATGTGATAAATTGTGTTGTTCCCCACATATGTGAACCTTGTAACTAGAAGCACTTCTCCCTCAGGAGCTGCCTCCTTTGAGTGCTTTGTGCTAATGTTGTGTTTACCACTTTTCTTTTGTATGCCATTAGCAGCAGATTTGCAACGGTTTTAATTTTTGGTTTATTTTGAGTAACCAAAAATTAAAGCCTGTTCAGATTGCCTCTCCCATTCTAATAGCAGCACTTGAGTTACATCATCTGGTGAATGTGATACTTCATCCCCATTTTAAGGGAGTTTCGTAATATTGAGATGTCGTCATGTTGGAGAAGCAAAATATAGCGCATGATTTAATGGAAATTGTTAAAATGTCTTCAGTGCTTGTTATGGCCTCTGATGAATGACAATACAAAGCAACTTAGTTTTATTAAAGATTCCAAGCACATTGTATAAACAATAATACACTCGGCATGTGTGTCTTTTTGAGTACATGGTAAAGTCGTGCAAGCCACTAATAAGGATGAAATCAACTGTCTTTCAGATGAGATGTTAAGGACAGTACTATCTGCCAGTTTGGGTAGATGTAAAAGATTGCTTTGCACTTTTCAAAGAGCAAGAAACAGCACCAAAAACAGATCAATTCATTATTGCTGTGTGCAAATTAACTTGTTGTATAAATATATAATCTGTGTAGATCTTTGCATGTGCATGCATATGTTTATATTCTGGGTACTCAAATTTATTGCATGATTGTCTTTGAAGAGAAAATTTGCTACATTTGCTTTTTGGAATTTACAACTATCTTAAGCTACGACAAAGAAAACTCACAACTAGGTTATTAAAGGTTTTGTTTGAGCCAAATGAACATCAATTGGACTAAAAAGGTCCCTGGGATGAACTTGCTTGATTTAGACAATTGATGTTTGGATTTGTCCCATTTCAAAATGAAAACTTGATAAATTATGAAGGAATCAAATCTCTTGTGCAGACCCTTGTTAAGAAGAGGGTAAAAGGCAGTTGCAACTCACTTGTATGGGATGTGAATTGTCGTAAAGGGCATAACTATGACAGCCCTGTCAATATTTGGCATTTCCTTTCATGTTCTGTATTCCCGTTTATTAACCTTCTATCAACATCAGACTTCAAATCTTTACTCACAGGATTTCCTTACTGTCAATGGACAATATGATAAACCACTCAATTTAATTCTACTGAGGGCTCCAATTGATAGACTTGGCTGAAATGAAATAGAAGTGAGCATTAAGTTAGAAGGAGTGTCCAAAACTCAATTCTGCTCATCACCAAGTACATGTAAGAATGATTGGATTGATGGTGGCTGGACTTGAGAGTGATGGGGCACCATATCCTCATAACGGACAACTGTTGCTCTGTTTATGTAACTCACTGGGAGTCGGTGGCGTAGAATCCCTGCCAGTAGGATACCAAACATAACCTGAACATTTTTGTATGTTGTCAGATGGATAAGATAATCTCTTGGCATTCATGAATGTTATCAGGAGTACAATAAAACCCTGATTTGATTTTTTTGGACTCATTTGGTTAACGTCCACATCTTAAAAAAATTGTGACTTGTACATTTATCCTGTATTTGCGTATTCATTTGCATATCCCATTCAATATAATGTCCCTCCACTTCAATCCACCAATTGCTGAAACCTTCATTATAGCTTTTTTTCTCTTTGAATTTATTCTAATGCACTCTAGCTAACCTCCCACTTTCTATCCATCCCCATAAATTTGAGATCAGTCAAAATGCACTGGTCTGCGTCTTAGCTGATGGGAAGATGGTAATGTGGTGGTAATGCCATATGCCCAGGTTAATGCTGTGGGGATCTGAGTTGCAATCCCACCGAGGCATCCTGTGCAAATTTAATTCAATTAATAAATCTGTGCCATAAAGCCAGCCTCACTAATGGTAACTATGGCAACTGTCTTACACTGTTAAATCATAGAATCTCTATAGTACAGAAGGAGGCCATTCTGCCCATTACATCTGCAAATTCTGAAAAGCATTTTATTCAGACTCACCAGTCTCTCAATCCACACAACATTTAGCATGGCCAATCCACAAAACCTTCACATCTTTCAACGAACGTGCAAGCTCCAAACAGATAGGGTCATTTAAGCTTGAAACATTAAGTCTGTTTCTCTCCACAAATGCTGCAAGACCAGTTTTCTGTTTTTATTTTAGTCTTTCAGCATCCGTTGTATTTTGCTTTTATTATCATAGATTATTGTTTCCTTTAGGGAAGGAAATCTGACGTCTGCATTTATCTAGCTCTGACCTTTTAGATATCCCCAATTTGAAATGCTCCAACATTTGTGCCATGTGATTTCCCTCCCTAAATCTACCCAACTCCTCTTTCTTCCTTTACTACCCTCCTAAGCCATTTGTCGTAACATCATCTTTATGCCTCGGTGACAAATTTTGCTGGGCGATGCTTCTTAGAGTTGCCTTGGGATGTTTTACTCGGCTGAAAATACTGTATGAATACAAGTTGTTGTAATTTTTGACATCCTGTAATAAATTATTTTGTTGCGTGTGATTGATGTTTTGTAGAAAAGCACCACAGTTAATTTGCATAGAGCTATATTCCACAAACAGTCATGAAAATATTGAGTTAATCTGTTTTTGGTGATGTTGCTTGAAAAATTCAGTTTTCACTTGCTCTTTGAGGAGTGCAATGTGATCTTTTAATTCCACCTGAACTGGCAGGTGGAGCTGTATTTAACATCTCATCTGAAAGACAGTTGACTTCATCTCTAATTTGTGGCTTGCACGACTTTATAACTTACCCGGAAAGACCAAAAATTTGATTAACCTGTGGTATAGCCTGTGTGCAGAATTAACTTCCTTGGTTTTTACAGTTGACTTTTTCTTTTCCTTTAGATGAACCTTGAAGTTATTTATGGCGACACTGATTCCATCATGATAAATACCAGCAGCACAAACCTGGAGGAGGTCTTCAAACTAGGAAACAAGGTGACGTAACAGATCAAAGAGCTCAAGTGTTTTTTTAATTCATTTGTGGAATATGGACATCACTGGCTCGGCCAGGATTTTGTTGCCCATTCCTAGTTGCTCTTGATGTATCTAATTTCAGAAACAAAGCTACAGCATTGTGTTCTACCAGTAGCTTATTTGTTTTTAGTTTAATGAGGACTTCACTTGAGTTTCATTGAATTTTGCATGTAAATGCAACCTGATTCATTTTATTTAAATGTACTAATGCTTGTATTAAATTGTAACTGCAACAATCATTATCAAAACTCTATGTACAGGCAGGTAGCTTGTGTTTATTTTAGGTACCATAATCCTTTCTTCCCAGGATCCCAGGAGGAATTTAGTGATTCCACACAGACACATTGCTACAGATGCTAGTCTTGCTCTATTGTCATAGCAGTTTGCTGATTGATTAGGAATGTGGGCTGAGCCCCGGCTTCTTGCTTTATATCTATGTTCTACTTTGGTAGAATTTTCCTTTCAACTCCTCCACTGTCACTCTAACTAGGTCAGGACATCAATTGATTATAATGGAAGTGTCAATCTTCTCTGTTTAATCTCACTTCCCCACAGCAATGCTATTCTGCTCGAATAATTAAAATATCATTGTTCACTGTCCATCAACTAATAAAGACGTAAAGAGCAATTGTGAATGTGGAAAATCTGAAGTACACAAAAAAAACTGAAAATGTTCAGTATTTTTCTTTAAAACCAGCTGTCAGCATGTTTGTGTGGTATTTTGATCATATTTATTGAGAGATTGAATCTCAAACTCCACTTTTGGTTTTCATAATCATTTCAGTTTAATTGGAAGTTCTGAGAGGTGAGCCCAGTGAGGAATTGGAAGTAAACTTTGCATTTTGATGATTTCAATTTTTCTGATTTTATAATGCTGCAGTGTTGTGCCTTGGGACATTTTGTTACATTAAATTTGTTACATAAATATAACTAGTTGATTTACTTACCTGCCTTGCTTCAAAGGTACACATCACCTTTTCATTTTGTGCAACCGAAAATCTCACGCGCCCTGGTAAACAGGTGCCTGCAGCCACCAAGTTAGAAAATCCGCAGCTTTTAGTCAAGTTTGCAAATAGTTATTAAGTTCTGAATCAGTTTTGTGGGCTCACTGTTTGAATATTTACTCAAGCCGCAAATAATGATGCTGCAACCTGGCAAAGGTGGACTCTCTACACACGAGCAGAAAGCACATTTAAATAGCATCCAAATGTGGAACAAAAAGCTTCTGGCGTTTCTTCATTATATAGTTGAGTTTAAAAAAAGGAGGCCCTTGGCCTAAAAGCACTCAGGTCTACTTTCTGGTTTTCTTTTTTTCTGAACAACCTCTCTGTGCTAAAACAGTAGTTTAGGGGAGTGAAGTACATTTTCAGCCCCTGAGCTAGGAGAATCTGAATGTAAATAGAACGCTTGGATTTCTAGACATTTGACTGGAATGGATTTTGACCCGGCTGTGGTGCCTTTTAGAGGCAACCCATTCAGGGTCATACCTGACAAATTGATGAGGCGCTAAATGGCTGTTAATACCCTTGGAGTGGGATCCCACCGAGAGTTGGAGCAATAAGGGGAGAAATTGCAATTTTTGTAAATTTAGACACTGATTTAGTTCTCATTAAATTGATGGGAATGTTAAAACCATTTGTTTAAGTGAATTAGAGAACCACTTTGCTCAGAGAGAAAGGATATGCTGGTTATGTGTGTTTTGACATTCTGCACTAAACTTCAAACATCATAAGCTGCTTGTGTGACAGTGAGCATGTACGTCTTGCCTGGTGTGATTCAGTTTTTAGACTTGTTTGAATTGGGATTAAAATGCTGTCATATTCTGTTGTAGGTTGGAGGCAGTGATCCCTTGGATGTGATATTTTCACTGGTGTGAAACTCACCACTGAGAATAACTAAACCTCAACTGTGTTCATTCTCTAGTTCAGCGTTTTAGTGAAGCAAGTGATGTGAAAACTTAACTGATCTGCTCTTGTGTTTGCAGGTCAAAAGCGAAGTTAACAAGCAGTACAAGCTCCTAGAGCTAGACATCGACGGTGTGTTTAAGTCGCTATTGCTGCTGAAGAAGAAGAAGTATGCTGCCCTGGTTGTAGAACCAACTGCAGATGGCCATTATGTCACCAAACAAGAACTAAAAGGACTGGATATTGTCAGAAGAGATTGGTGTGGCCTAGCAAAGGAAATTGGAAAGTAAATAACTGATTTAAACAGACTATTTTTTCTGCACTTCTTCAAAATATACCTCCTATGATCTGTGTATAAAGCAAACTTAAAAAAATGTGCATGAGCATTCATTTGCTCTGTATGCCAAGTGTATGTATGTATATATAGTGTCAGATATATCTCAGTAAGTAGCACTTTCACCACTGAGTGAAGAGACTTTGTGTTTAAGTCACACTGTTGAGTACTGAGGGAATACCACACTGTTGGATATTTCATACTTAAGGTCGCCATTCAATGCCTCATCTTATCTAATCTCTCTGGTGGATGTAAACTATTCCCTGACATTGGAGTATGGAAATTATCCTGCGATTCCTAATCAATATTCCCATTTATCACTATCCCAAATTCTGATTATTTTATTATGATCAGATTGCTGTTCATGGAAGCTTGCAATGTGCAAATTGGATGTTGTGTTTCTTGTGTGATCATTGTGTCTACTTTTCAAAGCTATTCCATTTGCTGTAAAACATTTTGGGACATCCTGAAGGCATGCAAGGTGCTATATAAATGCAAAATTTTCTTCCTTCTGTCCAAAGCAGTTCAAAATAATTCAATCTGGAAAAACTTTGCAAATTTTTGTTACGTCGAGTGGCAAGATTATTCATTATCACAGAGAAAATAAGCATTTTCCTGGAAGGTTCGACCTCTTTAATAAGCATGGTTTGAAATGTGAAATGCCTGTGTTTAGCTTACATTTGATTTTGTTTTGTTTGTAGCTATGTTATCAGTCAGATTCTGTCTGATCAACCACGGGACACAATAGTGGAAAATATCCAAAGTAAGCTGACAGAGATCCAGCAGAATGTTGTGAATGGCAGCGTACCTCAGACTCAATTTGAAATTAACAAGGTAGAGTGTGTTGGCTGGTTTTGTATTTTATGAATTTGGTTTGTAAAAATATTATGCATTGTTTCTGGATAGGTGAGTTGTAGAATCTGACCATGAGATTATTGCTTAATTTCTCTTTTATCAGGGGGCGTGATAATATAAGTTACATGCAACTGTTTTGAGTTGCTATTATCCTTATTAAAATGTCTCTTGCTGCCTCTGTGCAGTAAGAATTGCTTCCTGACGATGAGGAAACTGGAAATGCAAAGCTTAGCAAATATTTCTGATGAGCTTCAGGAGTCATGCAACCCTGTTGTACTGAAAGCTTCAATTATGATAAATCATAGGGAGAAGTATAAAGTATGCGTCCAACAATGACCCAAGGTTTCTGTTGGTTTTCTGTGGCAATTGAATGTCCACTTTAGGTGGAGAAAGGATTTTCTGTGTACTTTATTGTAAATCAAGAACAACATCAAACATAGGTAGGAATGTCCATTTTTGTTCACAGTCTGCTGATGAAGAAAAGTTGAAATGTACTTGCATGGATATGGTGACTTCTTTTTTGTTGCACTGTTGTGGAAATTAAAGATACACTGTCCCGACTCTTTCAATATTTCATGTTCACTATGATTTCATTTAAGAATAGCAACTGCTACCGATAGCATGATATGGCAATAGGAAACACTCTTGAACTTGTCAGCTGATAACTGCTTTATTTTATGGTTCTTTGGGAAGCTCTCATTGTGGAATCACCGTTCTCCTCCAATCTCCCTTTGCTGTCCAAAGTATGGGAATGTGCAGTCAACTTCAAAATCCTTCCTCCACCTTCAGTTTTCCTTCCCCTTATTTTTTTCTTTGACACCCAATTTTCTGTAACATGTAATTCTTCCTGCTTGCCCTTCCTTGGCATAGTGTGCTATTCAAAATCTACCTGTGCTGCAATGTGACATAACCATGTTTCGTTGAAGAACGTCAAGATTAAAAACCACTGTCTGACAGGGTGTGAGGTCGCAGTGATTGACAGGTATTTAGTTGCTTGCAGCCTGTGCTAATAACCATAACATTGACATTTGAAGGATTAGTGAAGGAATTTCTCTGAATGAGGCGCGTTGGAGCTGGATGTTAAATTGTTTTACGTTATAAAATATTAAGTGTGCAATGCTACAAGTGGCTTTTTTTTTTGCAATGAAGGGGAATTATTATAAAACAGGTGCCATTTCAAACTCTGGACCTGAATGAAATTGTGTGTGTGCATTCTGATGCATACTCTGTGCACACAATGGGATTTTGAAATTCCATTTAATTTGGAGTTGGGAGTAATGTGTCATCTCCAAATATTGCCATTCATTCATGAGGTTCCCAGGAACAAGTGTCTCGGTATTGTATTGGACCTTATACCCTGGATTCCTGTTTATTACATATTACATGACGTACAGTTATCTTTAGTAAAAAGTTGTTCCATTTCAATTTTAAACTTCCTCATTAGATGATTATTTTTAAAAAGACAGTAGAATGTTTATTTTTCAGAATCCAGGCAACTACTGTAAATCTGTTTTCAGGCATAAAATATGCATTTGTGTAAAAAGAAATATAAAGAAATGTGAGTTTGAAGTAAAATCTCATTGGTATAATCATAAAGTTTGAATCCTAATTGAACAGGGAATAAATGCCTATTTTGGTATGAAATGTAGTCTTGGAATAAAAAAAATTTCTTCAGCACAAATGTGAACTGAAACTTGCAATTCCTTTTTCACTGCGCTGTCCAAATTTCAGCAGGAATTTCAGCTATTGACAAAGTGGTTGTTCCAATCATACTGCAAGAAATGCAAAGCACACTGAAGTGCTTTAGCAAGAACGAGGCTTATTAACTTTTCTAAGAGGGACACAATGAGTTGGTGTGATTGACGGGAGTCGCAGCTGTTTGAGCATACCAATACTCTCCTCCATGCTCTTAACTTGCAGACTAATCATACGGTAAATCGGTTGCATTTTTATACAGCTCATCAATAGGACCTTCCCACATCCCTGAGCAAAAACAAATGACAAAACTTCAACATTTGTTTTGCTGACATGCTGCAGTTGGGTTTTTATTGAGCTATAATCCTGTGTGGGGAAAGTTAGAAGTGATTCTCATGTCAGTAGATTGCTTCATCAAGAGGGAAACCTAAGATAAATACAATTCAGTGAAAATCTATTGGCGTTCTTAGAAAAAAAGAAATGAGGCAGTAAAATTGTAGTGCAAATAGGGAGAACATGGTCAATTCACTTCCTGTGTATTTTCAATTTTCTTGTGTGTTTTAATAAACTTTTGTATTCTCAGGCCAGCATGTAGCTGTGATTGTGGTTCCAAATGTCTGATGGAAACAATTTGCAGTTTGGTTAAAGCAGCAAAGCACTTTTAACCTTTATTTTGCTGTAAGTCAGCAGATGCCCTGGTTTGCAGTAGCAATCTGTGATTAACAGGCTGTGGTTTAAGTTATTGAGCTGATGGGGAGAGTTCATCGGGAAATGGCAACACTTGTGTAGTGTCTGCAGGGAGGTTAAATACAGCTTGTTTTTAATAAAATAGCTTCAGCTGTGATTTTGGTATAAAGTCTCCTGAAGCTAGTGTTTTACAGCTTACTGTCAGTGACTTCACACAGATGTTGCTCTTCAGGGACCTTCAGTAGCATGTGATACAGCCCAAACTTAAAAAAAAACAGCAACAGACAAGTACAGGCATTGGAAGAAAGAGAGATTAAAATTAGCACTTGTATACTTAGGCATTCTGGTTATATTATGCAGGTAATTTTCAGTTTTATAGGTGTAAAAATGAAAAGTGAGTTTGTAATAAGCATTTCCACCAATAGTTGTAAGTTGGTCCTTTTTCAGTGCACAAGGATTTTTTTGTTTTCACTCTCCCCCTGACCCCATCCATATTAACTTTCAGCATCCTTTTGACTTTCAGCTTCCATATTTAGAAAAAAAAACACGGCAGTAAGTACATTACAATTTAATTTGTAGGTGGAAAATGGAATCCAACATTGCACTTATATAGAATGTAAAAGTCTGGATAGCTAAAGGTACAGCCATCAATGTGGTGAAGGAATGGGGGAATGAACAAGACCAGGATCAATGTAGCAGAGTTTAGATAGAGTGAAAGGTATGTGGTAACACCAGAGATAAGGATTTAAAGATTTGAATACACGCAGTGGAAGAGATATGAGAGAGAGTACAGGAGTCCCTGAAACAGCAGTGTCGGGATAATGAAGACAATGGGTTCATGGAGATAGATTCCTGGGACATTCCAACATCGAAGTGGTAGGAAGACAAGCTTTTGCTCCATTCTTTGGCAATCAGTAGGAGTAGTTTGCCTTTGTGCTGTATAAGTCATGGCCAAAAAAGAAACTCTGGAAAATGAGGCTTGTCAATTTTTTAAAAAAATCTGAAGGCTCTCATTTTGCTTCCCATCAACTGCATTAAAGCTACAGGGTGTGAAGCTCATTTTTAAAAAAGTTCCAGAACACCCGATAGTGGGCATTTTTCTAAATGTGCTTGTTAACATAGGAATAGAGTAGATTGTTCCTGTCAGCTGTTGGCTAACTTTATTTTATTTCGGGTCTGAATTCCAGTGACAAAATTGAATATTTACCTGAATGTGGAGAACTCTGCTTCCATGATTCAGTAGTGTAGAGCTGACAGTCGAACTCAACATTGCTTGAGTATGTATTGTTCCAAGCAGGAAGTGATAAACTAATATAAACTGATAATGGAAGGTCAGATGAGCTATTGGTAACTGAAATATAGCTGGTGAGTTTGGAAGTTATAATTCTGTATCTGTGGGTACTTTTTTTTTTAACCTTACTAACAGAATAAACTTGAAGTCATGAATTTTGCTTGTGTTTTATTCTTTCGTAGGCTTTGACCAAGGATCCCCAAGATTACCCAGATAAAAAGAGCTTGCCTCATGTCCATGTTGCCATGTGGATAAATTCACAAGGAGGGCGGAAAATGAAAGCTGGGGACACAGTCTCCTACATCATTTGTCAAGTAAGAACTGGTGGAAAAAGATAACACATAACCCTTGTCAGATGGACAGGCTGCCAACTGCCAATTTACTCACAGTTTGAGCCCTGAAGATTTGATCAGGGGCTGGAGTTCCAATGTTGACAATTGGTCTCTGACTAAATATATCTCCCTTTCCTAGTGGGTGGATTTTGGAGGAAGAAAATTCCTACATTGTTCCCTTGAAGCTGAGGCGGAATCCAGAAAGCATTGGTTTATACTTCAGTACATCAAATAATAATTTAATATTTGCTTAAAAATGCTGATAAAGCTAATTAATTTACTAAATTTAGTCAGTCAAGTGGTATGAATGTAGGTCATTCTTAGATTGCAAGAGAAGGACAAGCTGGAGATATCCACACAACTGCACATCATGTGAAAACAAAGTGAACCCAACCTTAAAGTGCAAATTACTGTATTTCCTTGCTTTTTTCCCAAAGAATAGGATTACAGAAAGCAAATTTTCTTTACAAAAGGCACATTTGAAGACTTTAAGCCTTGATGTTTTAGCATAAGTTGTAACTTTTAATAAAAGGATATTTATGAATATATTCTCTTAGACTTCCCAGGCTTTAATTAACCTCCCGTCCCTTAGGCTAATAATATTAGTACGTTGACGTTTCGGGGCAAAGATAAAACCTTGTGTTTCTGTAGGATGGCTCGAACCTGAGTGCCAGCCAGCGAGCCTATGCACCAGAGCAGCTGCAAAAACAGGAGACCTTGACAATTGACACACAGTACTACCTCTCCCAGCAAGTGCACCCTGTAGTGGCTCGAATCTGCGAACCCATCGATGGGATAGACTCTGCATTGATTGCTACCTTATTGGGTAAGGAAATTATAAGTCAGTGGTGATGTTTTTCAATGGCAAGGTGCCATATCTTGACTATTTTAATTTCTTGTAAGTTGATTGGTTTTGATTTAACTCAGCCTATACTTTATTTCCCGGGGGAAGACTGTCCGGTTGGTTCAGCTCGTTAATATGTTGAGTAGCAAAGCCAAGCAAAAAAAAATTGAATGATTAGCAAAAGAACCAGAATCAAGATGCAGCAAGATTGGGTTAGATCACCAGTTGTTGTGATCTGGAAGGATGATCAAAGCAGATTCAATTGTAATTTTCAAAAGGAAATTGGATGTAGACATGAAAATCTACAGGGATGTAGAGAAAAAAGTACTGGAATGGTCTGCTGTTTCAAAGAGTCAGCACAGGTATGATGGACAGTATGGCTTCTGTCCTGTGCTGTGAGGTTTTATGACTATACTCCAGTTTCTGGTGAAGTAGGTAATGTCAACCAAGGCATTGTTAAAAGTAGTACAGTCACCTTCATCCTCACTGAGTGAGGGGAGGGACGAATAGCCAGAGTTTCCATTATTCATTGCTATCCAGATCTGTTAGAATTGAGTTTGATCTTGGCTGGGGATGGCATCAAGTATAACTGTTGTGCCTCTTGAAGCATGCCACCAGCTTTGATTTATTACAAATGGTCACTTGAGTACCAGTCTGTAATCAGCAGTGTTTAGGAATCCAAAGGTCTCTGCCATTCTGGGCAGAAAGAGAGTTGATCCAAAGTGGGGGAAAAAAGCCTGATGATAAATGCAAAGCCTGGAGCTATTCAGACCAGTTAAAAACCTCAGCTTTGCCACACAAGCTGATTTGATCGGGGGAAACCAGGTTAGTGACATGACAATTAGTCTTTGTGTGCTGTGGCTAGAGGGAAGTGTGAAATTCATCAGGGCATTTCCATAGGATTATTCACTAATCCTATTCACTGCTATCTTTGGCTTATTTTTGTTTGTAAATTTTGGGAGAGCAACAGGATCACGTCTCAGCTGTGACGTTGCTGGCAGTCGAATGGCAACTGAAGGGATGGGATCAAACCTGCAACCCGTATCCACGGTGGGCTGCACGATTGCACAGTGGTTAATGTTGCTGCCAGGGACCTGGACTCAGTTCCTGGCTTGGATCATTCTCTTGTAGAGTTTGCACATTTTCCCTGTCTCTGCGTGGGTTTCCTTTGGGTTCCAGTTTCCTCCTACAGTCTAAAGATGTGCGGGTTATGTGGATTGGCCATGCTAAGTTACCCCTTAGTTTCAGGGGCACTGGCTATGATAAACGCATGGTGTTATGGGGATAGAGCCTGGGTGAGATTATAGTCAATGCAAACTTCATGGACTGAATGGCTTCCTTCTGCACTATAGGATTCTATGGATTCCATGATCTGTGCAGTTGGTGCTTGGATTGAAAACACTCCTCATTTTCTATTGATGGAGAGTTCGGGCATAGCAGCAATCTAAATGAATTGTTGCATTTAGCTAATTTTTTGGAGATGGTTTAATCTGTAGATTGAATGGTGCTCATTTCCAGTTATCTCTTTTGCAGTTTTATTCCTCTTTTTCAGTGATACTGCTCCCATTCAGTAGGGATTGTTGGGGCAGTTATCTGTAGGGGGGCAAGATCTTGCAATTTCTTGGAATAACCTACCCCCAAACATTTTGTTGATAGTGAGAAACTGCAAAGGAGATTTTTCCAAGTGATCTGATAGTCAGTGTTTAGTCATTGATTTTGATGTTCTGCCCCCTTGAAGTAAAAATGATTTAAAATGTGAAGCCTGCATATGTGAGTGAAGTACAAATCTGTCCTTTGATAGTGTTATCTTCTAAAGAGGATGTTTCATGTCCAAATACTTGAGGGAGAGAACAAACTTGTGTGCATTGAAGAATTTCAAGGCCCATTGAAAGTATTCCAGGTCAGCTGTAGAGTCTAAAAGCAGAATAAATCATGTGTGACCTGACACACAAACTAACCTAGATAAAATTTTACCACATTCTTGCACAAACTTCCAAAATACAATTCCAGGTTAAATTTCTTGCGCTCTGACAGTGATGGGTCTCTTTATTCAGAACTTGATGTTTATGAATTTAGAATCTCACATTTAGATTGCTCTCAGTCTGCTAAGATTGGAGATTTTGTTCCCTAACCACTGATTTCCTCACCCTCCATAGTAACTGTCTGAACCTGAATTAGGCTGTTCATAGCACTGGCGTTCCTATTTAACCTCAAGCTGAACTTCTGCTCACATATCCTCTCCATCGTCAAAATTGCCTGCTTCACTTTTATAATATTTGGTTTGATTTGTTTTATTATTGTCATACGTACCAGGATACAGTGAAAAGTATTTGTGTGCTAGCCGTTCAGATCGTACTGTGCATAAGTTGCAAAGAGTCGCCTCGCTCCGACGCTATCTTGAAACATGGATGCGGTCAATCCACAGTGAGATTAGTAACACATCCCCATTCTCTCCCCACTCCTTGTGTTGTGGGGCTGGCTGCAAGCATTTTGGGGCCTTGTGACGAGGTCAGATTTTATGAATTAAAGGAACATGGCCAACAAGGGAAAGAAACAAAGTTTTAAAATTATCTTAAAAAAAAGACATGAACTTGCATGATGGATTGTCACTGCTCCTGAAATTCATATTCCTGCATTTGTTAATGCAGTGTTCCAGTGTTCTCCTGGACATCCTTCTGCCTTTTCCTCACTCCAAAAGCTCTATCCTAACTTGCCCATATCCTAACTTGCATCGTACTCTCTTCACCAGTTACCCATGTCTCAGCGTACCTAACTCCAGCAGCACCTCCATTTTAAAATTCTCACTGTGTTCAAATCCTCTCCATGGCCTCACTCTCCTGATCCAGCAAACTGCTGCCACCCTTCAGCTCTAGGATGAGCACAGTCCTGATGTGCTCACTCACTCCTTCAGTTGTATAGACCCTACGCATTGGTATTTTCTCCCTAAATCTCTGCTGCCTTTGTCTCCTTTTAAGTTGATTCATAATGTACCTATTTAGCTGTGCTTTTTAACACCTGTCCTGATATCTCCCTATGTAGCTCGACATCACATTGTGTCTGATAACCAAACATATTGTTACTACGCTGACTGTGCTCCACGTATTGCAGTTCAAAAAAATGGCATTAGGCCAATGACCCAAAACTTAGAGTAAATGACAGCCATTAGGCATTTGAATTGTTATTGGATCAAGTTTGCTTGAAAGCCATTGTTTATAATTTTTTTACTTCATCAGGAACTCTGGGTCAGTGCTGCTGAAGTCCATTGGTAGCATTTAACTACCCAGAGTTTCTCATGACAATTTCTTTTGTTGCCTCAATTCTGATGATGTTAGCTCTTGAGGGATAATTTATTTGCCACTGCTCCAGATTAGGGGCTTTGCCAGACAGATGCACCAATCAGAAGTGAAGTCACACATTGCTAATGACCTTTTGGTCATTCACACAAACAGAAAATAATTGATAGGACACAACTGAATTCCCACCACGTGCTTCTGGCAAATTCGGTTTTCAACTGGGAGAATGGATAATTGAAATTGCACTTTTGTATGAGTATTTTGTACAAAATTGGTCCATCGCAAGGTCAGTGAGTTATGTGGACAATAATGACCACACATGCATGTTTCTGGTTACACTATTTGACTCATTCAAATGAACAATGAAGCAATATCTTCAAATTGAATCATCATTTGATCATTTCTATTGTGTATTTTTAAACATGTATTGCAAAAAAGAAATGCCAGCATATTTCCTGCTTGCCTATCTCCCTTGTCCACATTGTATATACTCTGGTTAACTTTCGGTAGAATATATTCCCCTGGAGTTTCTGCAAAGTTACACTGGTTCTTTCAAGACCAACTCAGAAGATTGGGAAATTTCGAGTACAAATTAACTGGAGTTCTCGTGATCTTTTTGTGTTATTTTGAAATACATTGGCTCTGGAAACCAAACATATCCAGAACATAGATCAAACCACCACATCAAGTTATTCATCTTGGCGTGTTTCTGTTAATTGCATCCATTTAAGGATCATCATGATAGATGTTAAAATTGAGATGCAGTCTTTGGGCACAAGAACTCTAAGAACCTTTTTTAATAAGGCTTGCATTTCTTAAAAAAAATTACTAAGAAACAAACTGCTGAATACTGATTTGATTTATTATTGTCATGTGTATTCGTATTATTAATGCAGGATAGGTCCATTCAAAAGTCTAGTGGCAGCAGGGAAGAAGCTGACTTTAGTACTTTTTTCCCGAAAAGAAGAAGACAGAAAAGAGAAATTCCAGGGTGTGTGGAATCCTTGATTACGCTGGTCGCTTTTCTGAGACAGTGGGAAGTGTAGATAGTGTCAATAGATGAGAGGCTGGTTTGAGTAATGGATTGGGCTTTGTTCACGACCCTTTGTAGTTATTGCAGTCTTGGTCAGAGCAGGAACCATGCCAAACTGTGGTACAACTGGAAGGAACAGTTGGTATGGTGCACCTGTAGAAGTTGATGAGAGTCATAGTGGACATGCCAAATTTCCTTAGTCTCTGAGAAAGTAAAGTAACCGCATCATTCATGTGGAGGGGTCAGGACAGGTTATTGGTGATCTGGACACCTAAAAACTTGAAGCTCTTGACTATTTCTACTTAGTTCCTGTTGACATAAGTAGGCATGATGTAGAGATGCTGGCGTTGGACTGGGGTAAACACAGTAAGAAGTCTGACAACACCAGGTTTAAATCCAACCGATTTATTTCACCGATGTAAACAGTCTGTGCTGTTATGTGTGCTGTTTGAGATCAGAACACCTCATTCACCTGACGAAGGCCAGAGGGTTGAAAGCTTGTGAGTTTACTATCAAATAAATCGGTTAGATTTAAACCTGGTGCTGTCAGACTTCTTACATAAGTAGGGGCATGTCTCCACTGGACTTCCTGAAGTTGATGACTAGCTCCTTTGTTTTGTCGACATTGAGGGAGAAATTATTGTCATCGCACCTGTTTGCCAGATTCTCTATCTCTTTCCTGTACTGTATCTCATCATTGTTTGAGATCGGACCTACAATGGTGGTGTCATCAGCAAACTTGAAAATCAAGTTGGAGGGGAATTTGACCAAATAATCAGAAGTGTTTAAGAAGTATAGTAGGGGGCTGGGATGCAGCTTTGCAGAGCATTGGTATTGAGGATGATTGTGGAGGAGATATTATTGCCTTTTATAGTGACTGTGGGTTAGGAAGTCTAGGATCTAGTCGCAAAGGGAGGTGCTGAGCCCAGGCCACGAAGTTTGGAGATGAGTGTTGTTGGAATAATGGTGTTAAAAGCTGAACCGTAGTCAATGAATAGGAGTCTGACATAGGTGTCTTTGTTATCTAAGTGTTCTAGGGTTGAGTGTAGAGCCAGGGAGATGGTGTCTGCTATGAACCTGCTGTGATATAATCAGTAAATAGTTTTGTACAAATTTCTGTCATTTTCAGTTATCTAAAATTAATAATTGATGAAGAACTGGACACTGATTATGAAATATTTTGTGAGATACTGATTTTCGATGATATGAATAAAACTGCACCGCTCATATATAACAAAGAATGCATTTTAGTACAGTTTAAAAGTTCTAAAACACTGTCTATGCTGGCTCACAAAAGAGTTATGCAAAGACTTGAGTGGAATCAGACAGTGAAGACTTCCGAAAATAAGCTGAATTTTATGTAGCTTGCATTCAAATTGAACCTCTTAGCCATTATAACTCAACACACATTCCCTGTTTATCACTGTTTCTTCCTGTTTTATATGCCTGGCCCAGTACTCTATTGCTCATAAGAGGGTAGAATGTCATATTACCAGCACATATACAACATTACAAACTGATATGCAACTGTAGTATGGAACAACGACAAAGGCAGCAAGGACGGAAGCTGATAAGAGGTTGCAAAGTACACAACCTGAATATGCAGCTTTATTTAATGTCACATGCAGTACTATCAGTGCTATCCTCTTCCTGTTGCTTTCCATTTCCACCTGAAATATGGTGCATACACCCCTCAACATCTCCATTCCCTGCACCACCTCACGGCCACAAGGGAAACAAAAATAAACAGAACCCAGATGTGACACGGGCACAATGAGGGATCAATACAGAAGCAGAGCAAACAGACGAGAGAGTGAGATAAACATCAACATGCAAACTATGCAGAAAGGTAAATGCACCTTTGCTCTTTGACTTCCAATGAGCAATGCCATTGTAGATCCAGTATTTAGAATAATTGGTCTGTAACCAGCATGGAGCTTGCTTTTAAGGTTGCTGATGGGCTGAGAGCCCAGGGCAGGATTACAGGCCTGTTCTGTCTGCCATGAAGGGACGAGGATTTCGTTTTGCAGTAAACTCTCGCACACCTTTCATTTAAAAGAACAGCTTGACAATGCATTAAATCCAGCTGAAGATACCGGGGGGGGAAATATCTGACAGTGTGCTGCCGATGACGGTTTGATTGGAAGGATTCCACTAGCATCATGTGAAGCACGTTGAAGAATTGTTCAACGGTTACTGAGAAGTGTGTAGTGACTCCAGCAACACTAGCAGCAATGGCCTGTGTGACTGAGGCCCTAAACGATGCTCATGCTGCCACCTTAGAGATCAGGAGTGGCAGAGTGAAGACCTGTCTCTCAATTTTGGGTGGAGTTGGAAAATTGTCACAGCCGAATTTTTTGTGATTACATTGGGACCATTAGATTTCCTTTCCTACCAACTAGTGAACTTGCAACATGGATTGTAGTGTCATGGTGCAGACGGCAGTGCAGTCTGTCCAGAATAACTGGTCCCTGTCCCCATTGCCTGATTAAAACCCCAGAATAGACTGGGCACAGTGGGAAAGTAGACTGGGGCCTTGGATGGATTTATTAGACAGTAATTGAGCTGCAGGCGACAATTAAGTTGAGAAGCCTACGTATCCTAAATATAATAATGAAATTTGCTCATGGTACTCACCTGAATTCCCCAGTTGGATTTCTCCCTTCCATGTGACGATTTTGCAAAGAAGTACATATTGGTGGTTCTGATATCTTTGCTGAGGGAGTTTTAGGCCAATGGCGGACATCAGACATAAGATTCCATATAGTTGTTGAATGATATCCAAACAGAAGATTAATAAGTTGGACTCATTATCCTAAATATATTGTACAGTAATCTATGTGATTTGTAAAATGTCGTGGGTAGCAGGAATTGGTTTGGAACCTACTTCCCTGTCCCACATTCTAATAAAAAAGCATCCAACATTTAGTCCAGTTTGCCTGAATCCTCTTAATTGGAACCAATTCCCATTTGTAGCCAAATATTTTGTTGTACGTTTACAGCATGATTCAAATGCTGAGGCAGTTACTTCCACAAGTTCAATTTCTGGATAGATTTGTTTTTACAATAAACACTTCTTGAATTTGGGCTGCCTACATTTTGTTTTATAGCTGCTTTAAAATTGACGCGCTGTTTCATATTGGCAATTTAAAAACAGAAAATGCTGGAAAGTCTCAGCAGATCTGGTACTTTGGCTGTCATCTGATCTGGTTGCTAGCAGACTGTGGCCTACCTGTAGGTGTGACTGACAACATCAGCTGAAAACAGTTGTCTGCTTTTGACCCCGGGCGATAGTGTCTTCAAAAGAAAATGAAATTTCAGTCCTCTTCTGCCTTCACCTCTTTGCTCTTAGACCAGTGAACAGTATTTTTGAGTGCACTTTTGTGTACATCAGTTTAGTTTTCCAGTGCTCAGGTAGAATATACCTTGAAGGATGTATGCTGCTGCTGTAGCACAGCGAGACAATCTTCATAGCGAGACACAAGACACGGTTTAAACTAACCTTGCTTGGATTCAAGAAGCTGATAGCAGAGTTGAACAGACTGATTCATTTCACCAATTAATAGATTTTTCAAAAAAGCATTCATCATTTTTTTAATCTGTTAAGAAGAAACGGTTTTCATTTTGAAAGTAATTCTGTGCATTTATTTTCCCATTGCTGTGCAATTAATGTTTTGGCTCTCAGTTTAATACTTGTCTCTAGGTGGCAGCATATGAAGTCAACATCTTCTTGCCTTGGCCTCAGCAGTCCAGCTAAGTTGAAAGTCAGACCTATTGCAATAGTCTCAGTGCAGTTGTGATGAAATTACTTCTCCAGTGCAAAGGAATCCTACATAATGTGTAATTTTCTAGATAGCAATTTTACACTTGAATGCATTACACACATAAGCAAAACACTTGGGCAAAGGAAACTATTTGTGTTGTTGTTGGGGCAATTCATCATTGCAGGTCACTGCAGATTGCAGCAAAGGTGGGAAGGGAAAGTGTACATTCAAAATACATACTTTGAATAAATCACAGGATTTTAATTAAATCAAGAACAATTGTTTTAGGCTTTCTTACACTAATAATTGAGGCAGCCTTGAAATTATTGGGTGCTTGGCAACAAGGTGAATGGCCTTTATGTCTGTCAGCTGTTCAAAGAAGTTACTAGATTCTGTACTGCAAATAAGTCACCTCCTGTAGAATCATTTGTTTTCCAAATACGGTCCTGAGTTTGACTTGTGTGTTGATGTGGTATTATTGAAGTGTGAGCCATAAAGCAGCACAACTGATTATGATCAAGCCAAATGCAATAGGTTGTATATTCATTAGTGTTCTTTGCCAAGCCCGTAGTTTGCATTTTGCTGTGGTGGACTTGGACACATTTGAAGGGGGAAGCAGAAGTAGTGTTGAGTCACTTTTTGTTGCTGAATGGAGACAATTTTTATTTTTGTGACGTTTTATTTTTAATTGTTCAGGTCAAAGTACTGGAGCTATTTTTAAAAGAGCAAATAATACCTTCATTACTATCTATCACAATTTAAAATCTTTTTTTATAACTGGAAATTGAGTAATTCAGCACAGATAGCATAATACTGTTATGCTATCTGTGACCTGTAATCAGGTGAATGTCTTTGTTTGCTGGAGCATTTCTATTTGAATTGATTTTTGGACAGTCTGAAACTAACCATAGCTCCACAGCACAAACCAAATCATGTTCACTAAATTGCAAATCTTAGTTGGATTCAGGGATGTCTGCATATAAAATTGAAATGTTAATAATTCTGCAGCAGAATACCATTTTGATGATAGGGAACTTTACTCTTCATCTCACTCTCTCTGCCCCTTATCAATGCTTAATGCAGAGCTGACAAAAAGTCATCCACAATCGAAATGCGATTTTCTGTAAAATCTGCTTGGAGAATGAACATTTTTCTGTTCTTCCATCAGTGGATGAAAGTCTTAAAAAAACCCATATTCCCCAAATTAGATGCAAGCAGCTGATCTGGTATTTACCTTTGGATTAAGGATCTAGACTGATCACTTTTAACATGCCATTTGGATATTTTTGCTTTAATAGATTATCATTTGGAATTGTGCCTGCTCTAGAAATATTCCAGAGAACAGTGTCTCAGGATCCCAGAAAGCAGGGCAGGAGTAATATGCCATATAGACAATATACTCTTGGATGGTTCCTAGAGGGAAACAAATGACCATAGAATGAGAGCAGATCTCACAGGAAACAGTTTTAGTATTGAGCAAGAAAATGTGAATTTAGTTAAATTCCTTGGGCTCCATGTGGACATTTGAGGAATAACAGTTGATCTGCAGAAAGCTAAAGTGATAATTGAGTTCCCACAGCTCAAAAGCTGCCAAGATTCCTTTGGGATGGTCAACCAAGTAAGCAAATTTTTACTAAATTTGGCACGAATCAGTGAGCCGCTGAGATAAGGTGCTGGAATGTTGACCATCAAAATATTTTTGAGAAAATTAAAAATTTTCTAACTTCTCCTGAAGTTCAAACTCACGACAATCCAGAACTGTTGACCAAAGTGCTCACAGGTTCATGGGCTTACATGTCTAGTGCATTTTTGTTCCAAGCTCTGGTGAAAGGAAACCAGTTTATTATGCCTCAAGATTACTCAGACACTAAGAAAAATTGTGCAACAATTGAGAAATAAGTACCATCGGAAGCATGAAGTTGTCTGATTACACGTTGGAAATGTGGTTTAAAATTGAAACTGACTACAAACCTTTGGTACTATTAACCTAAAGGAAAATTGCAAAGCTGGCACCTGGAGTTCAACATTTCAGACTTTGGCCAATGAGGTATGATTCAGTAACTGACTATATCCAAGGTAAGTACCAGACAACTGCAAGTGCAAGATCAAGTGTATCAATGGCAGAACCAACATTGAAGATTTGAATTTCATTGAGAAGTGAAAGTATATTCTTCATTAATTCACTGAAGGTAAGCATGCAGGTGCAGCAGGCAGTAAAAAAGACAAATGGTATGTTAGCCTTCATAGTGAGAGGATTCGAGTACAGAAGCAGGGGTGACTTGATGCAGTTATATAGGGCCTTGGTGAGGTCATACCTTGAATATTGTGTGCAGACTCAAGAACAGTTTCTTTGCTGCAGTCAGACTTTTGAATGGACTTAAGTTGCATTAAGTTGATCTTTCTCTATACTCTAGCTATGACTATAAATAGTACATTCTACACTCTCTCATTTCCTTTTCTATAAACGGTATGTTTTGCAAGAAACAATACTTTTCATTGTATGTTAACACATGTGACAATAATAAATCAAATCAAATCAAGAAAGTTTGGTTGCTTTATCTGAGGAAGGAGAGTTTGAGTTGGTTAGGATTGTATTTGCTGGAGTTCAGAAAAATGAAGAGAAATCTCATAGAAACCTATGAAATTTGAACAGGTAGGAATCTTAGCAGTGTTGAGGAGCAGAAGGACCTTGGGGTCCGGATCCATAGGACTCTTAAATCAGCCTCACAGGTCAAGGATGTCTTTGGGAAGGCGTATGATGTACTGGCCTTCATTAATCGAGGGATTGATCTTAGGAGTCAGGAGGTAATGCTCCAACTTTTTAAGACCCTTTTCAGACCCCACCTGTGCACAGTTCTGGTTACTTCACTACAGGAAGGATGTGGAAGCTATTGAGAGGGTGCAGAGGAGATTTACAAGGATGTTGCCTGGACTGGGAGACATGCCTTATGAAAATAGGTTGAAGGAGCTAGGTCTCTTCTCCCTGGAGAGACGAAGGTTGAGAGCGATCTGATAGAGGTTTATAAAATGTTGAGAGGTATAGATAGGGTGGATTCTGAGAGGCTATTTCCCGGGACTGAAATGGTAGCTATGAGGGGACACAGGTTTAAGGTGCTGGGGAGCAAGTGCAGAGGAGATGTCAGGAGTAAGTTTTTCACTCAGAGGGTGGTGAGTGAGTGGAATTGGCTGCTGTTGATGGTGGTGGAGGCAAACTTGCTGGAGTCTTTTAAAAGATTCCTGGATGAGTACATGGGAGTTAATGGGATTGGGAGTTATAGATAATTCTGTGGCCTTGTAGGTATGGATATGATCAGTGCAACTTGTGGGCCGAAAGGTCTGTTTGTGGTGTAGTGTCCTATGTTAAGTCTAAACAGAGTAGATGATCCCAATGGTGCTGTGTCCAGAATCACACAGTAAGGATATAGGGTAGACCTTTTGTGACAGAAGAGGAGAAATGTCTTCACCCAGAGAGTGCTCAGCCTGTGGAATTCGCTACCACAAAATAGTTGAAACCAAAACATTGTACTTTTGCAAGAAGCAGTTAGACGTAACATATGAAGAAAATGGGTCAAAGGTTATTGGGGGAGAAGGATCAAGTTATTGAATTGGATGATCAGGCATGATTGTAATGAATCATGGAGCAGCATCGAGGAGCCGAATGGCCTCCTCCTGTTCTTATTTTCTTTGTGTTTCTAATTAACAAACACCTACCAGCTACTGAAAAGAGATTACAAAAGATTAAACAAGCACAACAGTAGGATGACATCCAGCTAATGGAATACTGCCAGAAAAGATGGCCAGGTTATGCTCTGAGCAGTCTCATACTACATACCAGTGCTTTGAATATTAAAAGCCTCTCATAATCATTGATGCTTTCTTTAGTTGTTGACTGGTTTTCCCTAAACACTTCAACTTGAGATTCTCAAGAAAAAATCATCAGTGTCATGTGGGGATGGCAAAAGGTTAAGCAAGAGCCGAGCAGTTTGGTGACCAAGCATTAATTATTCTATAGAAGAACAAATTTTGAATTTCTTTGGTAGACAATGAATAGCCAACAGCCGATTGACCTGTTGTCATTGTCCACTTTTCCAACAAGACAATGGGGGTGCCTGGAAGCAGAATTAAAGTATTTGATTATTAATCAATAATCAGAATTAAAGTATTTGATTAAAGTCATTGATTATTGTTCCAAATAGATTGAAGTGAATAGATTGCACAGCATTATGATGAAGGTAGTCATTCAATCCCTGAGGAGAATCTTCATGCCTTATGGTCATGCCTGGCCATTGTAGTGTCAGTCAATGGTCCACCATTCACTAACAAATTATTTCATAACTTTGTGAAGGAATTTGAGTGTTACTAGCTCACCTAGATATTCCCAGGCACATTTAGAAGCTAAAACAAGAATTTGAAAATTCAAAAAAAGGATGAAAAAGGAAGAAGATAGAAGCATGGCCTTCCTTATTTACAAAATGGCTTTTCATTGTCAGACTTGTTAATGAGAAGACGACGAAGAACTTCTGGCTCTTCAATGGAAACTATAACTTAATGTTAATTTCAGATGAAGATAAGGAGCAGCAGATTGCAAACAGGCTCATAACTTCAATTTCAGGGATAGAGCACAGAACCGAAACTGCTACAGACCAGGGACAGAATATGAGTGCAAAACTAATAAAAGAAGGCATATAAAAATGGAAGGAGCTTCTCAACCAAGATCTTAAGTTAATCAAAGAAAATATCAGCAGAAAGCTGAAGCTATCTTGATTTCCCTGGAATAGAAGCTTGAGCTTACTATGTTGCAATGTCAAGTGACCAAGCAATAGAAGGTGCACATCAAACAGTAATTAAATCATCATAATTTTTGTGAGCTTCAGTCTTGCGTAGCTTTTCTTGGGGAAATAGTCAAACCTAAAGAAACAAACCCCAAACACAATATGAAACACTGACTACACTACTAACCCTCCCCCCCACCCCACCCCCCTCAACAACAACCAGACACTTGACCACCCATCTCATACTCTTCACTCATTACCAAACCTGACTAATCCCTCACTGAGTCGACTGGACTATCCATCTACTCACCTCGACCATCCATCTACCTACCTGCCTAAATCACCCATTCATTAACTTGCTCACTTATTCAGATCTTTGAAAACTCAGTTAAATCTCACTGCTGCTGTTGCTGTCATGAAAAGAGAACGTGTGCTTCCTTTCATCTCATCTCCTCTTGTTCCCAGTGACTTTCTCTGGGTATGTCTGCATTGACCTTTAATCCTTCAGCCAGCATCAGAAGATGCAGCTGAAAAATCATGAAGGGGGTCACACCCCCAATAATCTTCATGGGCACCTTCAGTGCACTCAGCGTCAGTGTCAACCAGAAGATCTGGACCTTGTTTTTGTTGGGTACATTGTATATCTACAGATGTCAACCAGAGGAAAAAATAATGAAAAGGAGTGTATTTGACCATTCTCTATGTATTTTTTAAACCATCTGTCATGACCATGTTATTTTCCTGAGTCTAAGACCTCATGTTGGACAATAATTTATCACGAGAGTACATGGAAAGGGGAAGAATCACTATTGAGATATAATTAGTGACCAGTTTTTTGAGTAGGAAATATAGTCAACACACATCTAACGGGTTGCATCCAACAGGGTTTTATGGAATGGAGCTTTTTTTTTTCAGGTTTATTTATTTGAGATGCCAATCATGATTCTTTAAGAGAAGTAAAGTGTTAAGTGGGGGCAGCTTTGATTCAGTAGCACTACTTATCCTGCTGAATGGAAAGGCCAGATAGAAGTAGCATGCCTGGTCATTATCTTTGCTTCTTATGGGATCTTGCTGTTTGAACACTGCAATATTTCCGTGTGGTACTTCCCAAAGTATTTCATTGGCTTTGAAACACTTTGTAGCATTCTGAGTTTGTGAAAGTGCAAGATAGAAGAAAAAAATTGTATGTACAACATCTTCCATCATGTCTCTCGAGCATTGCAATGTAATTTCAGTGACATTGTGCAGTTACTGCTGTTTGGGAAATCCAGGACTTTGATGTGAACCAGTTTATCTTTACTATGGATGGAATTCCCGAAAGGTGGTCAGGCCACAGGAATAACTTTCTGCTCCTCTTCAAATGATTCCATCAGAGTTGTCAAATCCAACACCACAACACTGATATGTCAAATTAACACAAGAACTTGGAGCTTGAGTAGGCATTTCAACCTCTCGAGCCTGCTCTGCCATTCATTACAGTCCTCGCTGGCTTCCTCTCAGCCTCATCTCTACCTTCCTGCCAACTTCCCATAACCTTTCATCCCTCTACTAATTAAAAACCCATCTATGTCCTTAAATTTATTTAGTGTTTTGGTGTCCACTGCACTCTGTGTTAGAGAATTCCCCAAATTCACAACACTTTGAGTGAAGTAGTTCCTCCATATTTCTGTTTTAAATCATCTATCCCTTAGCCTAAAACTATGGCCTCTTGTTCTAGAATATCCAATAAGGGGAGGCATCTATCTTGTCAATCCTAAGAAGCATATTTTTAGGCTGCAGTAACAGTGCACACTCTGAATCAGAAGTGTGAATTGTGGTCCATGGAGCTGCATTCAAACAGAGTACATGTAATCGTGGTCAAAATAAATAAAATGAGCCTATCTATTCTTCACCGTGTTCTCAGTTGTCACCTTATCTGACCAAAACTCTGTGCTTTGTCTGTTAATTCTTTTATATTGCACCTAAGTGAGTTCATCACAAGCATGGAAAGATTAATGAACAAGATACATTTGATTTTTGATTTGTTTTATCTTCTTCACTTCCTTCCATAAAGGCCTGGATCCATCCCAGTTTCGAGTCCATCACCAATACGTTAAAGACGAAGAAAATGATGCCCTGTTGGGTGGCCCAACACAGCTTACTGATGAAGAAAAATACCGTGATTCAGAAAGGTTCAAGTTCGTGTGTCCAAAATGTGGAACAGAAAACATTTATGATAATGTCTTTGATGGAAGTGTAAGTACAATAGTACATGTAGAGAAAAGCTGTTCTTTGTCCTTTCCAGGTTCTTCTAAGGAAGGCGGGAAAGGTGAAAATTGAACCCATATTGATATCAAGAAGTGACTAATCAGTGGCGCTTTAGACTTTTCTTCAATATTCCTCTATGGAAAAAGATACATCCCACATTCTGGAATGCTTTGAAATGACAGCAGTGATCACTGCCATTGTTAACACTCCTGCTGGGAGTAACTATTTTCCTCTTTGAAGCAAACTTCAGTAGTACTTTCTGGTGAAAGATCAGGTCTGAATTCTCTGGCTGTGCTTGCCGGAGAATCCCGCCCAAGGTCAGTGGACCTTTGCATGGTTACCCACCCATCCTGGTACGATTTCCAGGGTGGGTGGGAGAGGGGTATCGCCCCAATGTTTGCATGTGGCAGACAAATGAGTTAGCAGTTATTGTGCAGTATACACAGGTTGCTATCCAATGAGGGAAAATAGAAGCAAAAGGCAAATTTATAAAAACTGTTCAGAAAAATAATCATTCCCCACCACTTGCCAAACGGGGGAAAGAAGCAATAAAACAAGTCACTAGGGCACCCTTCCATTTCAGGACAGCAGCATTCAGGACTCGAGGCATATGAATTGTGCTGAAGCAGTATTTTTCCAACTATATTGGAACATCATTTTGTCTGGCATATAAACTTTACGTTCCAAACATCTTTTGAAATTTACATTCACAGATTAGAGTTACATGCATAAGAAATTTTTGGATTGCCAAAAATAATGTAAAAGAGGCAAGAGTTTTTGTAGTCATGCTTAATAGCTGAATATTACTGTATACCAGCATCTTGCTTTTCCTTGTGTGTAGCTGAAAATAGTGTGTGAGGAAGATACAATCTCATCATTCTTCTGAGTTTAGTTTTTTAACTAAATATGGGTGATACAATGTTTCAGTGTTTAGCACTGTTGCCTCACAATGTCAGAGACCTGGGTTTGATTCCCTACTTGGGTCACTGTCTGTCTGGAATTTGCACTTCCTCCCCAAGTCTGCATGGCTTTCCTCCGGGTGGTCTGGTTTTCTCCCACAATCTGAAGATGTGCGGGTTAGATAGATTAGCCACGCTAAATTGCCTCTTAGTGTCGGGGGGCTAGCTTGGGTAAATGCATAGGGTTGTGGGGATAGACTCTAGATGGGATTGTGGTTAGTGCAGACTCAATGGGCCAAATGGCCTTTTCCTGCACTATAGGATTCTATAGATATGATACTGTTTACAAACCACAGACATATGAGCAGTTCTGATTTAGTGGGGAATGTTTAGTGTTTGTGCCGAGAAAATAATGACAGGCAAGTTGAGATTCCGAGAAGCACCATCTCTGGGGAAGCAAGATTTCTTTGTATTTTTTTAAAAAGAAGGTAATGTTTGGTGCATTTTAATGTTCAGAATCTTCATTTTCCTTTGCTCCCACTGACCCACCCCTGTTTTTAAGAAAAAAAACTGCTCTTGACATTCTCTAGAATGTTGTCCTCCTCTGTCATCAATTGCAAGAGGATGCGTTCCTATCAAACGTTGATGCCAGATATTTTTTGTGACCTTGGATCTAAACCTAAAATCATAGAAAAATATTTAATCATTCTTTATTTTCCAGGGTTTTAAACACGCAGTAAATTATGAGATTGGGCGTCTTTGTAGACTTTGGATCTGAAAGCAAAGAACTCCTTATCTAAATTAAAAGTAATTATTTTAAGTTGATCTAGCGGAGCAGCAGATGTTTTGGATTTTTTCAGTCAAAACAATCCGGTTACTTAAGGAAAGTAAGGAGTAGGGCCTGGCACAGAGAAACAGTACTGAGCAACATCCTTGACTTTTGCTTCATTACAGCTGTAAACAAGATAGAGAGTTAATTGCGTGGACGTTGAGAACTTGCAGATGGGCTGACTGTTCAAAGGAGTGCATCACTGTAGGATCCCTTACACCTTCAAGTGTAGCGCGTGAAAAAAGATCAATTTGAGTACAGAAGAAGTCTCATTTACTGATTCTTGACTGTTTTTAGGAATCAAGTTCTTTCCCATCACTGAAACGCTATGAATCACAATTATATATCTCACACGTGTCTCTCTTCCATTTTGTATCAGGGGCAGCAGATCCAACCCAGTTTGCTTCACTGTAGTAATATTGATTGTGATGCATCACCCATTCAGTATGAAGTACAAATGCGTAACAAGCTGACTTTGGACATCCGGCGACATATCAAAAGATACTATAGTGTAAGTATGTGTAGAGAACTATAGAACAGGACTGTACAGATTGATCACTGGTCAAAGTCAATCCTTGTGACTTTTCTGATACCTTAAGTGAATTCAACTGAACTATCGTTTTCATTGCTTAAGGAATCTTGAATGATGAGTCTCGCGTTAAATGCAAGATTGCATTAGCAAAAGATGTTTTAATTCCATTCAGTGTATATTTGGTCTGTTTGGAAAAATGCTAAAATTGATGTATAAACGATGCCTTATTCTGCTGGCAAAAGGGAGGATGCATTGCAAATAAGCTTGTGCAGGAGAGGCATTAGCTTATCTAAACTAAGAAATGAATAGGGGATGTTTTCTGAAGCAGGAACATTTCACTAGCTTGACAGTTGGCAGGCTGCCTGCTGCGTGGATTCATGAAAGCTAAGAATTACACTTTCATGAAATTTTCCTTACTAAATGCCCTGGTTAATCTGAAAGATAACCCACTGATTCAATTCATCCTTTGGCTGGGCGGTGCTTGTTACATCTTCATTCTGACAAAGCGTTTGTGTTAATCATTTGGCCCTCTAGTAGACACTCCAGGGCTGGTGCTTTTAAAATAAATGTGGCTGTGATAGCTCTTTAGTCTATTACACTTACAATAGAAGCAAAGAACTGGTAATTATAAATTCTGTGCAGTGATTGTAAAAGAAAGTGAGAATGGATGCAGCTCTTGTTGAGTGTTGTTGGGAAGTTTGTTCTGTTGCTTCCTTTTATTGAAGTGCCTGCCTTGGACCTTTCCATAAATACTTTGAGGCAAAGAGCTACAGCAGAAAGGCAGCTTGGGGATTTATATTTTCCTCCCAGAAAACCAGCAGTACTTAGGTAACTGGCTTTTTATTCAAGTGTGTCAGATTTACCAGTATCTTTTTCAGTGGAAGCATGTTTTAAGCACTAATGGCACAAAGAGGACATCACACTTGCTTGGGGCTAAAATTATTCATTGTATTTAATAAGAATGACTGGCTAAAGGGTACAGTGTACCTGAAGGTTCCTCATTTCAAGGGTATCTGCTCTATTTACCTCTCTTCCAGCTACTTTCTGTATTATTCCAGGTAGGGAAATATCTTTGTCACTGCACGTTATTAAGAAGGGAGTACAAAATTAGTACACTGGAACTTTGTGTTGTGGAGGGAAAGAAATTATCAGGGTAAGAATACTGAAAGATTGAAAGAGATTAGTAATTTGAGATGGGATCCTGAGCAAACTTAATGAGGTTTGAAATTGCATCTTGGTTTATAAAACCCAACAACCCAAATATCCCTCACTTTTCGAAAGAGTTAAAACAAATTTTGGCAACTGCTTTTTTACCTTTCTGTAGCAGGTAACATTCATATTTGTATTAGATTAGTATTTGTCCCTTAATAGCAATTACCATAAATAATTTTCAGTGGATAAAGAGCTATTTAATCTCTGCCATGCAGTATTCACTAAAAAAAAGGCATTCTTTTTAATAAAGAAGTAATTCCTAGTAGTACTGTACCCTGTATGTAGTCATGCAGCATATTTAAAAACAGGGTTGTGAACTCTTTACATCAACGTTGGCTGTTTTGAGGCAGCCTCTTCCATTCACTGAGCCAGTTCTCCAGATTCAGGAAGCTTCTATTTTCTTAAGGTTGACTTGTTTTATGCAGTAATATTATTCTTTTAAAGAGCATGTTGATAAAAGGTAGTGATGGATGTTAGGTTTAACATTCTAAAATTTGATTTTATTGTCCTTAATCTTGTTGTAAACAAGTTGACCTACATGCCCCCCCACCATGGCATGTTACCTTGTCTCTCTCAGAAACTTTTTGAACCACTTCAAATAAAATTAATGTAAGCAACATGTTTATGTGCAGTAAGGACCCATGAACCAATAAGAGATGAATGACTTGTTGGTCCAGTCTGGAGTGAGAAGTACTGATTAAGGTATTGAATGGGACTAGGTGATCCATAAAATGAAGGAGATTATACATGGATGTGCAATCTTCACACTTTACCATATGCTGGCAAGTGATAGTTGATGGAAGAGGCATATGAGTTGTTGGAAGATTTATGCACTTGATTTTGTCTCAGTGTCTTCCCTTGAATGTATTTGGGGCCTTCTTGAACGAACCTTCTTCGTTTTGATCGCAAGCCGAGGATTCCCATGAATTTGCAGGGATGTTTCTTTTTACTTATTGGTATTACAAGTAGTTTTACATTAACACTGCAATAAAGTTACTGTGCAGATTCCCTAGTCGCCACACTCCAACACCTGTTTGAGTATGCTGAGGGAAAATTTAGCACAGCCAATGCACCTAACTAGCAAGTCTTTCAGACTGTGGGAAGAATCTGGAGCACCCAGACTCGCACAGCCAGGAGCGAATTGCAGAGTCCACATAGACAGTGACCCAAGCCAAGAATTGCAACCGAGTCCCTGGCACTGTGAGGGCAGCAATGCTAACCACTGTGCCACCATGCTGTGGATTTGCAGAGACGTTTAATTTCTTCAGGTATGCTTTGAGTGTTTCCATTATCCTGGGAGTCTCCTGACACAACTGAATTCAGAGTAGTTGTTTTGGGAATCTAGTGTTAAATACAAGAATGATATGTCCTGCAGAGTGGAGTTGATTTTGAGTAATTAGTGCCTCAAGGTGAAACGTGTTGTCTAAGGATAGAGTGCTGTTGTTGTAGTGCCTTTCTCTCCTTTGGATTTGGAGGATGTTACGAAGGCACCATATCTGGTACTTCTCCAGAGATTTGAGATGCCTCAAAGGTTGGTCCAAATCTCCGAAGCTGTTGCTCATTAAACCACTGACCTTAATCTCTGTTTCTCAAAAAAAAGATAACTGAAAGAAGATAGGCAGATTTGCCTTCAGGGATCTTGGGTGTCCCAAAGCAATTTATATTCAATATGGGATTTTTTAAGTGTTTTTATTGTTGTAATATAGGAAATCTGGTAGCTAATTTGTAACATGGTATGGTCTCAAAGAGAAACATGCTAATGACCAGATAATTTGTTTCTTTTAATGACTTTGACTATGGATATATATTGGCTAGGGCATCAGAGATAACTCCCTTGCTCTTCCAAATAGTGCCATATTTCTCTTCTGTGCACCTGTGTGTGCAGACATGCCTCTATTAAACATCTCATCTGAAAGAAAGCACTCCAACAAGGCAGTACTCTTTTAGTATGGCAATGAAATGTTAGCTGCTGAAGGCCTGATATAGAACTTGAATCCATAATCTGTTCTCTTGTAAATTAGAATCTACCAACCAAGACATGCCTGATTCTGTGATAACTTAAATAATGATAGCCTTGTACTGGTGAAGAAAAGTTGGTCCCCAGTTTGGTTTGAAGCTGAATGCTTGTCACTTCATGGCACTTCCATGTGAACAGCTCATCTTGATGACTAGAAAGCAAATTTGTCATCTCTTCTTCCCATTTGGTTGAGAGATAGACTGCATGAACCAAAATTCATTTAGACTTCACCCTTAAAGCTTCTAGTAGTAAGAACAAAAGATTAATTCGTTGCCAGGACATAATTTCTACCTTGTAAAATTGCAGCTATCCTTTACGCTCACTGTCTGATGCTATTAATCATTTGTTAAAGATCCTGAAGGCAGCTATTGAAGCTCTATCACTTGCCTCTAATGGGAAAATTCCATTTGAGAGCATCAATGGAAAGGAATGAAAGTTGTCAGTTGTTTATCCAGTAATGTTAATCTTGGATTTGTTTATTTTTTTTTATGGTCACAAATTCATACCCAACTTATTTAATCTAAATCTTCTATTTTTTGCTTGGATTCCAATCCAGTTTCGGAATTGCTTTATATTAAAGTTTTTGGCATTAGGATGGGGAAAGTCAGATGAATATTTACTAAGTGATTTTGATTTGCAAATCTGTGTTTCATTTCTGTGAGGACATATCTGTTCTTAAATGGTCTTCGGGAGTTGCTTACTTTCTGAGCCGAAATTATCACCAGCATTTATGCAGCTTTGTGCTTTTATAGAGATAGACCCAAAGATTGTATGCCAATCTAGAAACAGGTTCATTGTTAAACATACTTAAGTGAAGAAATCTATTGTCAAGCAGACTGTAAGGCGTATGAGATACAAGAATGTCCTGTTATATGTGCTCTGCCCAAAGACAGATTCTTGGCTCATTGTTTGCTGATGCTTCATCCTAAACTGTTTTCTTGGCAATTTTTGTCAGTGGTGGTTTGCCATTGTTTTCCGCTCTCAGGGGCAGGGCGAGGGAGCGGGTGCCAAGTTTACCTCCGCTGGAATGGAAGTCAAGCCCACGCTGTTGGCATTATTTTGAACCACATGCTTACCAGCTAGCCAACTGAGCTTACTGGACCACCCCCATCCCCTTTACCAGAAGACATCTCTCTCCGTGTATTGAATAATGTAAATTTTTCTCCATGATGTAAAATATGCAAAGAATGAGGTGGAATGAGATTATTTTGTGTTTATTCTTTGGTTACACTTTTTTTAGAAATGTTTGGAGTTGTCTGTAAACGGAGTAGTTTGCTGATATTGCAGCGACTTACACTTAGATACAAACCATAGCATTACAATCAGGTGAGGACGATGTCTTCCCTCTTTTCCCTCTTGTTGTTTGAATGTGCTGGATTTTTTAAACGATGTATTTGCCAATTTGGTGAGCGTTTAACTGTTTATGTTCACTTACTGTAAAGACTTACACACACACACTTACACACACACACTTACACACACACACTTACACACACACACTTACACACACACACTTACACACACACACTTACACACACACACACACACACACACACACACACACACACACACACACACACACACACACACACACACTCACTTTCACACACACACTCACTTTCACACACACACTCACTTTCACACACACACTCACTTCACACACCACACACTTTCACAACTTTCACCACACACACTTTCACACACACACTTTCACACACACACTTTACACACCACACCACACCAACACACACACTTTCACACACACACACACTTTCACACACACACACATACACACACTTTCACAACACACACTTCACACACTTTCACACACACACTCTCACACACACACACACACTTTCACACACACACACTTTCACACACACACACACACACTTTCACTCACGCGCACACTTTCACTCACACAAACGCAGTTTTCTTTGAGCTTTTAAAAAGAAAGGAGGATTGTACTACTTGTGCTTAAACGCAGTCTAAATGAAAATAATGAACACAGTCCAACTTCCACACGCCAATATGTTACAAAGTGGAAAAGATGGACTCAGGGGAGATTGTGGAAGCAGATATAATCGTGACTTTTAAGGGGCATCCTGACAAATTCTTGAATATGATGGGAATAGAAGGATATGATCCCCGGAAGGGTAGGGGGCTTTAGTTCAGCTGGGCAGCATAGTCGATGCAGGCTTGGAGGGCTGAAGGGCCAGTTCCTGTATATAATTTTCTTTGTTCTTTGATTCAGCAGACTTTCTAGAGTCCAGTAAAATTTAAAGATATGTGGGGCTGGTTGACCGATGACCTGAATGGTTTTTGGCTGAGCTCGAAGCTTCCATTGGATCAAGGATCAAGATGCAGTGATGGAGGATTTATCTGCTGTTATGGAGTTAACACTTGATATACAGCACTGTTAAATTTATAAATCACACACCATCCAGTTGCTGCAGGTAATCAGCAGGCTTGTTTAAACTTGCAAATAGGGTGGAGAGAGAGAGAGCAAGAGAAAGACGGAAAGAAAATGTCAACTCAGGGACTTGCTCTTTGTTGGCTCTTCGTTCTAGTTAGCTGGCTTATCACATGATCTCTTCTCACCAACTGCCTGGTTACTGAAAGATGGTCATGGCTAGTAGATTCTCAGTACATAATTTCTACTTGATTAGATTATGGCTGAAGAATTCCTTTCTCAGCCAGAGTGCTTTGTCTGAAGTGGCGATCTAATGACTTGTACCCACTTAGGTGCTATCTGGATGTTCTGCAAATGAGTCCGGCTCATTCACATTCCTCTTTGATGGGTTTCTGCCGACAGGTTGATAACATTTTAATGGCTTTGGTGTTTATAAAGTGAAACAGCGATGCAGATGTTCAGCCATCTTAGGAACTGCTGCGTCTAGTCACTGGAATATTATTTCTGTCTTTTTAAACTCAATCAATGATTTTTAACTCAGTAAATATATAAAAGCTGTTTTTGAGATAAAGCATGGCTTTATAACAATGGAATCAACTATCTGCAAAATATCTGAAGGTATAATGTTGAATGCACGAATTGGAATGAAGTTCCTTTGTGCCTATTGCTTTTTATTAAACTTGGTGTTTTCAGCTGACAGTGTCTGATACAGCTCTCTGGTCCCAAATTATTTAGCGCACAGCTATCTATTCAGATCTTCATATATATTGAGTGTAAATACTAAATCTCATACTTTAAATATGAGGATGATCGCTCATTTCCCAATCCTGTCTAGGTAAATTTCTGTACTGACAAGTTTAGGCCTTTTGGCTTTCAATGCCTCCGTGTCAGCAATGTTACCCATCTTTATAATAGCACTCTTTGCTGCACCGATCCTCCTTTCCCCACTCAGAGATTACCTCTGGGTGAGGCAGTCAGCATGTTGGCAGCAAAATTCAAGTTTGGTGAAGGTGCAAAGGATGATTGTGTATCAGCCAGCCATTATACATCCCAGCATATTTACCACTGAAGCTCCTTAGTGTTCAATTGTGGACACCACGTTTTAGGAAGAATGTGAAGTCTTTGGAGAAGGTGCCGAAAGGATTTCCAAGAATTGTTCCGGGATGAGGAATTCCAGTCTCCCTTTCAGTGGCTGAGCGGGAATGTCACCAGATATGTCATCCAGAGGCCCTGGTTTAATGCTTTGGGGATCATATGTTCAAATCCCACCTTGGCAGCTGGTGCAATTTACATTCAATTAATCATATCCTTAACTGAAAGCTCATCTCTGTGACGAAGCTATCATGAATTGTTGGAAGAACCACTTGGCTCTGTAATGTCCTTTTAGAGAAGGTAATATGTATCTCTTCTTTACCTGGCCGGACTTACATGTGACTGCACAGCAATGTGGTTGGCTCCTAATTGCCCTTGAAATGGTCTAGCAGTCTGCTCAATTCAAAGGCCAATTAGGGATAGGCATCAAATGCTGGCCATGCCAGTAATGTCCACATCTTATGAAGCAATAATTGTTTTTTTAAAAGTTACATAGGTTAGATTTGGTAGAAGTGTACACATTTTTAAAGTGTCCAAACAGAGTTGATAGCAAGAAAATGTTCCAATTCATAGAAGGTGATGGACAGAAGAAGTCAACCTGAGATTTTTTTTAATGCAAATGGTTGGGAGCTGGAATGCATTGCCTGTGATTATCATGGCAACAGATTCAGCCAAGGCTTTCAAAGATTGGGTAAGCACCTGAAGGGAAAACATTTGCAAGGCTATGGAGCAAGGGTACAGCAATGGGACTAGCTTTTGCAGAGAGATGACATGGGCTTGATGGGCTAAATAGCCTCCTGTGCTGTAATGATTCCATGAAATAAAGCTTGCATATGATAGAGAATGAATGGTTGATCCACCACTGCCTGTAATATGCTCCCATCCAAGTTCAGTTCTGCCCTCATTGTCTCTAGGAACTAAACAGTTGCTCAATCCTTTTAACCTCCAGAACTGAATTTCCATCACTTTCTATGTTGAAATTAAACTCCTTTGGTAGTGATGAAAGGATAATAGAATCTGTCGTTTAGTCTGTTCATAATTCAAAAAGCCATTCCCAAAAACGAAGCATTAACTTTGGTTTTGAACAAAATGCATCATTCTCGTTTGTCAATTCAATTTGTGCAAATTTGTATTGAGCAATTGTTGTGATTGGTTTACTTTATTCTTTAAATACAGACAATAATGATGATTGTGCTTTCTATTTAGGATTTGAGTTATGCATCGTATGGAAAAATATCCTACAATCCTGATTAATTCATTCTGGCTCACTTTTAAATGCTTCCACTTTATTGAATCATCCTCAGCATGGACGAACACTCATACAACAGACTATTAATTGATAAGGATGTAATGAGTTCTGGAAAATAATTGTCAGATTCTTCACTGCTCATGCTGATTGACCTATTAAGCATTTCTGACATTCATTTTTTCATAATATTTATTGAACAATTGTCAAAACTATTCAATTTATCTGCACTTTTGTTTTGCATAGTTGCAGTGATTTTGCAGTTGGTTAGGTGATTTGTGGAAACCCCTTTTTTTTATTTCGTGAGTGACAGAAAGTTATTGTAAAAGGCTGCGTGACACAATGTGTGAATTGTGTTTTATAAATTATTTTGTTCACTTTTTGTTGGATGCAAAGGGTTGAAACACTGTCTTTCCATCTCTAGTACCTGACGTCCTGTGAAACCCTGAGTGATGGGGTGAAAACCGTTTCTCACTGCTTGTTCTAAATGAGGCCTTGAATGATAAAGAAATATTTGCATATTTCAACCCGGTTCCCAGTGGGAACGGAACCAACAGTTCAGATTAGCATGTTTTGCCAGAATTGCTTACTAAACTGCTGATCTTGGTTAAAAGCTGCAGAGCCAATCAATGTGGGAAGGGACAATGTTCACACATGAAGCAGTACAGAATGTTTGTTTTGAACTTGGAACTGAAGCCGGATTGCTGGGTTGGGGTGAAGTAAGCTTTACTCTGTGATGGAGCCATACAGATAATTGATTACTGCTTGGCACTAAGCAACAAAAACAGTAAAGATACAGAATTCAGAAATTACTCTACCTCATGTTAAAGAAAGCACATTGCAGAAAAGAGGAAATGCATCTTTTGGGATCAAAAATTAGCATTGGCTAAAGTATGACTCCTCTCACTGCCAGCCCCGTCCTATTACAGTAATTCTCTTGCTATCACATATAAGCATCCTTCATCATTTATTCTTGTTGTGTATTTGAGTGATGTAGTAATGAATTTCAAATTATTTACAATGTACTGCATTGCTCTTTCGCCACTTATTTATTTTATTATCTATTAATCCAATTAGGGAAGGTCAAATTTTATCAATATTCAGCATATGCAGTTGGTGAAGGCTTCCAGGAGGCAGTCGGTGATGATGGAACAGCTCTTTGAGGAGAAGGCATCTTTGGGAACTTGCTCCTCTTCAAGCTGATACATCATCCAGTGGTAAACATGCTTTGGTACCACATTGTTGATACTATAAATGGACCAACTTGGCGAAGATTTGTAATATCTTGTAATTCTCAATATAATTTGCGGGTTCCTGGTACTTTTGACCTTGGCGAACTGAAAGCACTTCTCAATAAAACTTCATCAGCATCTTTGTGCAAAACAATGCATTCAGCTCCGAAAGTGCCACACAGAGATACTGCAGGAATGCTGTATCAGCACTGGGTATTGCCATCTTTGTCTGCTCAGTGTTTAACATATTGATGGGCAACTAGGCCAGTGTTTGGGTTGCATTAGTGGCCCTCCTTCATCTCAGCAAGCTGCCAGATTGAAATCAGGCCTGACCCCATGGATAAGATTCAGTACATTTAATACGGACCAGATAGTCCATGATGAGTTCATCATTTTTCTATTGATAGAATTATCATCAACTTCAAATGATAAAACTAGGAATATTTATACTTTGGACACGGGGGAGCACACGGCACCAACAGTCAATGATGTATACAATCAGTATGCACCTCCCTTGCCCTTGCTTTACATGTGTATCACTTTAATTATACTGGTAAAGAAAAAAAAACTACATGGATGAAAATCAATAGAATTTGGAAATCCTAGCCGTGGGAAACAGGCAACAAAATGAAATATGGGGTGTATTCAGAATCCAGATGAGCTTCATGTGTACCCTGGGCTGCAGGTTGCCCACTATTGGTTTAGCAGATAGTGATTTATGTGAATAATTTTCCTATTAGGAACTTGTAATTGAAATCTAGATTGAATAACTCTGATGGGTAGTTTGACAAGTCATTGCTGTCCTATTCTTTATGATATTGTTATGTTGCATTGTTATGAGCACCACACACATAAAATGAACATCAAGACATTATGCTTTAAACAGAGAAGAACGTAATTGTTCTAACTTTATGTTGATAATTATTCCTACTTTTGTTATAATGCTGGCATTTATCTTTGGTTCCTTCTCTTGAATGGAAAGAGCTGAAGACTTTTACGTAGGTTTTGCACTACATTAGGAAGTGATGCCCTAATCCAAGCTGAAAGACTTGAGCAACTCACACCTCTTGTAACTTTTTGCAGTTGTTTTGCTGCTTGATCCATTGAATGGGAACAGAACTTTTAAAAGATTTTGAGATGCTGCAATTAAAGTAGAAATTCAAGGCATTGTTTTCCTTTATAATTGCTATGTTATAGTTTACAGTGAGATTTTTGTATTTTTTTCCCCTATCTAGAATAATTGAGTCCTTTAATCTCCAGTCTAATTAAGTTATTCATGTATGGCCACTGTCCAACACAACTCATGATTAAAATTAACCTCCAATCAGAAAAGTTTAACTGAACTTATGGCACACACCCCTAATAACAGTGCCCCCAACATAAAAGGCCCAGAACAAAAATCTTAACAAAGCTTTGAGTTATTTAAACAGTGAGATAGACTCTTAACGTTTAACACCCCAATTACATATTACATTAGATCATGTGCTAGAATTTTGTCAATACTTTAAACAGTTACCAAGTGCCACTTCTTGTCCATGATTTTCATGTACATTGCGTACTTCCATTAATTGAGGAAGATGACTGGGAGTTATTACTTTAAGATTCTTTGCCCAAAGGTTCATGTTCCAAAAACGTAAATATGAGCAATGAAAGGATTGATTTTTAAGTCTGTTTTCAATTTGAATCATGATTTAATTTATTATTATTACATGTATTAGTATACAGTGAAAAATATTATTTCTTGTACACAATGCAGACAAAGCATACTGTTGATAGAGAAGGAAATGAGAGAGTCAGAATGTGGTGTTACAGTTATCGCTGATGTCGAAAAGCACAAAGATCAAAATATTTGCTCACCTTTGTAGTTTATTATTATTCGTGGGATATGCATATTGTTGACTGGCCAGCATTTATTGCCCATCCCTAGTTGTCTGAGGACAGTTGAGAGTCAACCACATTGCTGTGGCTCTGGAATCACATGTGGGCCAGACCAAGTAAGGACAGCAGATTTTCTTCCCTATTGAACCAGATGGGTTTTCCTGACAATCGAGAATGGTTTCATGGTCATCAATAGATTCGTAATTCCAGATATTTTTATTGAAATCAAATTCCACCATCTACTTTGGTGTGATTTGAACACGGATCCTCATTTCATCAACTGAGTTTTTGGATTAATAGTCTGTCAATAAAACCATTGGGCCATAGCTTCCCCATTACAAGTATTGAACTTTAATACTTGCTCACCCTGTTCTGCTGAGTTTCTTCCTGATGTTCCAGACAAATACCTCGTATACTATTGGGTGCATAGGGTCGGACAGAAAGTTATGACTTGAGTTTTATTGTTGGCAAACGTTATTCATGTCAAGAAAATGTGCTCTTTGTGTGCTTATTATAAAATAAGGGACTGCGTCTATAAAAGTTCAGCTACCAGTCAGCCTCCGAAATAGCTTTGCCTTAAGTCCATATAATTACAAGTCAGTGTCCTAGCCATGGAACAGCTGCTGGTGCCAAAGAATGTTATTAGTCATTCAGCTTGTCTTGCCCAATGGAGTTGGGTATGAGTGACTTTGCACGACCCAGTCTCACGCAGAAGCAGCTCCCTCTTCACTGAAATGAAGAGCGGAGAGACAATGTTGTGTAATTAAAGATTCTATTGAGCTGAAGAAAAGAACAAATGTGGATGTTTGTTCTCCTCGATGAAACAAAATATTCATGGTGGCGGGGAGGGGTGGAGGGGGTAGGTGGAGAGACAGAGTCAGGGCTGTTTGTTGAATATCCTGTTCGGGACTGTTACCATTCTAATTAATCAAGTTAGAAATTACAGCTGTGGCTGCTTCCCCTATTCTCAGTATCAATTTTCTGCTCTGGTTAGACAAAGCAAATATAAATTTTGTGTTCATTTGTCATTCGTTCTTTGACTTCAGCATCTCGGAAAATAACAATGTAGCACAAAAGACCAGTATTTACCTAGTTGTAATGTAGGTTGCCATGGTGTTTTGCAAATTATTGCAATTATGTTCACCATGCGAGTCGCCCTTGGTAACTGGGGGAAAAAAAAACTGATAATCCTGTTTTGAACAAAAGGTCAAATTGCTGAATAGAAAGTCTTGATTAACTAGAAGATGTACAAAGTGGAATTATTTTCTTCCATTCAGAAAGAGGTCTTGATCAGGTTTGGTTGGAGGGGGGAGGGGTGAATAAGTACATCTGTTGATTACTGAAGTACAAAGAACTGAAAGGATGTTGTCTTGAGCCTTTCATGTTGGCCTAATGGTGGCTTTTTGTCAAATTTACCCATTTGATAGATTTGAAAGAGCAGCTGCATTTAATCTGGATAGATGCTGCCCCGGGTTTTTTCTTCACACCCACCCCCCCACCCCCCTTCCTGTTCTTTCCAGGGTACAATATATAGAAAATGCTCAATACGTCAATCGAGTAGTATTGCAATATTACCTGACGTTTCTCGGGCAAACTGGTGTCGTGGCACTACTGCTGTGTGGACCTTAGCTATAGCTTGATTGTAATAAAGACAATTTGGACTGTAATTAGTCCTTTCAGTCTTTATTAAAGTGCTGAGAGTGCATTAGATGCTTGCTTTTTGGCAGCTCTTGTTGAAAGTTGCTGCTAGTTTTGGAGAGGCTATGAGAATGCGGTGCGAAAAGCTGGGTAAACGGAAAACTTTGTCTTTTCATTCTGCATCGCCTAGCAACAGAAGCTTCACATTCAGGGCCCTGTTTAATTTTCTGTTTGTTAACCATCTGGGCTGTTTTCGTTATCAAAATAATTTTTCCCCATTTGTGTGGCTCTTGAAAGAAAGAGAGACCAATTAAGGTTTGAAATGAAGTTGATTAGTTGAGGAATAATTCTTCAAAGCAGTTGTTTGCCGGCCAGCCTTCTCTCTCTCTCTCTCTCTCCCTGTCCAAAACCCCCCCCCCCAAGTATGCAGCCATGCTAACAAAATGGGGGCAAGAGAGCCATTTTTTTAAAAATTGCTTTGACTATTTAAGGTGTACTCCCAGGAGAAGATGTTAAATATTTGGTGACGTGCTAAAACTCTCAAATGATCAGAATCTGCGGTGAAAGTTATTTTTGGACTTTGGAACATTTTATATATTCATCGTGCATTCTCTCGCTGAAAAAGGGAGACATTTTGGAAGGTGTGCCAACCTGTGCTGCCATCATGGTCCTTTCAGCAGCTAATCACATTAATGTGAGTGCCACGGGCCTTAGCATTCATTGATGGAATCTACTCAGTCTGATTAATAAATTTCCCTGGGGATTCGAATTTCAATGGCACTTTTAGTTCAGAAAGCTATTAAAGGTTCCTTTTGGTGGGCCACAAGTGGATTTAATTGTTTTCTCTCTCTAGGGATCTCAGAGAAACTTATAAAATTCTAACAGAACTACACTAGACGATAAACTCAAGAAAGATATTCCTGATGGTGGGAGAGTCTGAGGGTACAGGGTGGACCATTCAGGACAGAGATGGGGAGCAATTTCTTTACCCAGAGAAGGTTGTCTTGTGAAATTTGCTACCACAGAAAATAATTGAGGCCAAAACATTGTATATTTGTAAGAAGCAGTTTGACATAACGCTTGGGGCAAGCAGATCAAAGAGTAAGGGGAAGGGAGAAAATGGAATCAGGGTATTGAATTGGGTGATCAGCTGTGGACATAATAAATGGTGGGAGCTGATTCAAAGGATCAAGTGCCTCCACCAGCTCTTACTTTCTAGATTTTTAAGTTTGCTTCCCTTGCTGTGTAAGAATCATAATTGGGCATTACGATTCTATTTGACTGCCCACAGCTGAGATCTATTTTCTGTAATATGGTTACCAACTTATTTAATTCTGCTACTTTATTCAATGGCCATAGAGAAACAAAACCACATTGGATAAAGTATCACTTAACGTATGGACAATTACATCTCTTAATGTAGCACAGGATTGAAACAAACGGGATGTATGAAAGTTCCAATGCAGTGATTCTTTCTCCATTAGCATTAAACTTTTGAGCATATGCAGCATTTATGAGATAGTTTAACATGCAGAATTTACAATGGACGATCAGAGCCTCAGTCTTCAGAGACACGAAACACCATTGAGATTTCAATTCCTGGATCAGCTGAGTAGCAAAGTTGGTTGTAGAAAAGTGGGAGGTGGAACATTGTGCCCTCTGCAGAATGACATGTTGTGATCACACCAAAGAAGCAAGATTGAAAACTTGTGTCCTTTGGATTCACCTCAGCCCCATTAATGAATTACTCTTACCATCCAAGCCACAACGAGTATCTTCCTCACCTTGGAACTTCCTAGACTCTGGAGGAGTTCTGTGCTGACCAGAAAATCCTGCTTGATCTCGGATGGCTATATGCCTGTTCCAGTTCTTCATACTGGTTCTTTTGGATACTGACACAGAGACTTCCGACTGCTCTCAACATCTGGGTTTGGCCTCAGCGTATCTCACTCTCTACTATCACCACTGGAAGCGCAGCCAATAGAACTTCTCAGAAACCTGGAAGGCTGCTCTGCAGAGAATATCGTCAAAGAAAATTACAAGACAGGAACAGGCCCTTTGATCCTCCAAGCCTGCACCAACCATGCTGCCTGATTTAACTAAAACATTCTACCCTTCCGGGGTCCATATTCCTCTATTCCCATTCTATTCATGTATTTGTCAAGACGCCTCTTAAAAGACGCTACCGTATCCGCTTCCACTACCTCCCCTGGCAACGAGTTCCAGACACCCACCGCTCCCTGTGTAAAACGTCTGCCTCGTACATTTCCTTTAAACCTTGTATTTCGCACCTTAAACCCGTACCCCCTAGTAATTGACTCTCTGCCTGGGAAAAAGCTTCTGACTATCCACTCTGTCTCTAGATTTCTGTGAGGTCGCCCCTCAGACTCCGTTGTTCCAGTGAGGATAAACCAAATTTCTCCAATCTCTCCTCATAGCTAATGCCCTCCATACTAGGCAACATCCTGGTAAGACTTTCCTGCATCCTCTCCAAAGCCTCCACATCCTTCTGGTGATGTGGTGACCAGAATTGCTGTATTCCAGATGCAGCGTAGCTAAGATTCCATAAAGCTGCAACATGATTTGCCAATTTTTAAACACAGTGCCCCGGCCGATGAAGGCAAGCATGTTGTATGCCTTCTTGACTGCCATCTTCATCTGCATTTCCACTTTCAGTGACCTGTGTAACTGTACACCCAGATCCTTTGCCTATCAGTGCTCTTAAGGGTTCTGCTCTTTACTGTATATTACCTGTTTGTGTTAGATCTTCCAAAATGCATTACCTCACATTTGTCTGGATTAAGCTCCATGTGTCATCTCTCTGCCCAAGACTCCAACTGATCTATATCCTGCTGTAACCTCTGATGGTCCTCATCGCTATCAGCAAATCCACCAACCTTTGTATCATCTGCAAACTTAAAAATCAAACCAGTTGTGTTTTCCTCCAAATCATTTATATATATATATATATATATGTACACACACAAACAGCAAAGGTCCCAGCACTGATCCCTGAGGAACGCCATTTGTTACACCACTCAATTCAAAAATGCACTCTTCCACTGCTACCTTCTGTCTTCTTTCACCAAGCCAGTTTTGTGCCCACCTAGCCAGCTCACCTCTGATCCCATACGACTTCACCTTCTGTACCAGTCTGCCATGAGGGACCATGTCAAAGGCCTTACTGAAGTCCATGTAGACAACATCCATTGCCCTACCCTCATCAATCATCTTCATCACTTCCTCGAAAAACTCGATCAAGTTTGTGAGGCATGACCTTCCCTTCACAAAACCATGTTACTTCTTACTAAGACGTCCACTTATTTTCAAGTGGGAATAAATCCTGCCTCCAAGAGTCCTCTCCAATAATTTCCCTACCATTGATGTGAGGCTCTCCAGCCCGTAATTACCTGGATTATTCTGGTTACCCTCGTAAACAAAGAAACAACATTGGCTATTCTCCAATCCTCTGGAACCTCACTGTAAATACAATAAAAAGTTTCACAATACCAGGTTAAAGTTCAATAGGTTTATTTGTAGCAAACACCACTCGCTTTTGGAACTGGCTGTTCCTTCGTCAGGTGGGTGGGAGTTTATCATTAATCAGACTCCCACCCACCTGACGAAGGAACAGCCAGTTCCAAAAGCGAGTGGTGTTTGTTACAAATAAACCTATTGAACTTTAACCTGGTGTTGTGAGACTTCTTACTGTGTTTACCCCGATCCAATGCCAGCATCCCCACATCATAAGCATAAGATTAAGGTACACCGAGTTGGGTATAAAGTGTTAGCATGGATTGAAGATTGGCTATCTAACAGAAAACAGAGGGTTGGAATAGATGAATGCTTTTCTGTTCGCAGTTGATGACCAGTGGCATGCCTCGGGATCAGTGCTGGAGCCTCAACTGTTTATCGTATACATAGACGATCTGGAGGAGAGGACCGAGTGTAGGGTAACAAAGTTTGCAGATAACACAAAGATGAGTGGGAAAGCAAATTGCATAGAGGACACGGAAAGTCTGCAGAGAGATTTGGATAGGCTAAGTGAGTGGGCAAGGATCTGGCAGATAGAGTATAACGTTGGCAAATGTGAGGTTATCCACTTTGGAAGGAATAATAGTAAAATGGACTATTATTTAAATGGTAAAAAATTACAACATGCTACTGTGTAGAAGGACCTGGGGGTTCCTTGTGCATGAATCACAAAAACTCAGTTTGCAGGTGCAGCAGGTGATCAAAAAGGCAAATAGAATGTTGGCCTTTATTGCAAGAGATTTTGCTGCAATTGTATAAGGCACTGGTGAGGCCGCTTTGGTGCCTTTATTTAAGAAAGGATATTTTAGCTTTGGAGGTGGTGCAAAAAGGTTCACAAGGTTGATTCTGGAGATAAGGGGGTTAGCTTATGAAAAAAGATTGGGTAGACTGGGACCTGAACTCATTGGAATTTAGAAGGCTGAGGAAAGATCTTATAAAGACATATAAGATAATGAAGGGGCTAGACAGGGTAGAAGCAGAGAGATTATTTCCACTTAGAATGGAAAGAAGAAGTATAGGGCACAGCCTCAAAATAAGGGGGAGTCACTTTAGAACAGAGGAGGAACTTCTTCTCCCAGAGGGTAGTGAATCTTTGGAATTCTCTGCCTATTGAAGCAGTAGAAGCTACCTCGTTAAATGTGTTTAAGTCACAGATAGATTTTTGACCAATAAGAGAATTAAGGGTTATGGGGAGCAGGCAGGTAAGTGGAACTGAACCACTATCAGAACAGCTATGATCTTATTGAATGATAGGGCAGGCTCGAGGGGCTAGATGGCCTACTCCTGCTCCAATTTCATATGTTCTTGACATCCCCTGTAACCATTGAGGATACAAAAATTTCTCTCAAAGCCCCAGCAATCTCCTCCCTTGCCCCTTTCAGTATTCTGGGATATATTCCATCAAGCCCTGGGGACTTGTCTACCTTAATGTTTATCAAGAACCACAATACTTCCTCCTTTTTGATCTCAATATGACTCAAACTATGTATACATTCTTTCCCAGACTCATCATCCACTAAGTCCTTCTCTCTGGTGAATACTGACACAGAGTACTCATTTAATACCTCGTCCATTTCCTTTAGCTTTGTGCATAGATTCCCTCCCCTATTCTTGAGTGGGCCAACCCTCTCCTTGACTATCCTCTTACTTTTTACATATGTATAAAAAGCCTTGGAACTTTCCTTAATTCTGATGGCCAATCCTTTTTCATGACCCCTTTTGCCCTCCTTACTCCTTGCTTAAGTTTCTTTCTACTTTCCCACAAGAGGTGGGTTGTGTCTTCCAGTCTTGTGCTGAAGTTTCCAGTCGGGGGTGTGGTTTGACTCCTGCCACATTTTTATTTGTGAAGTATCTTTTGTACACAAAAGAACACTTTTTTGTCAGCATTGCAAATTATGTTTGAGGGAGAATGTTTTATGTGTGAAGAATAGAATTGGGCTCAAAGAGAGTGGCACGGTGACATAGTGGTTAGCACTGCAACCTTGCAGTGCCAGTGATCCAGGTTCGATTCTAGCCGTGGGTGTTTTTGTGGAGTTCGCATGTTCTCCCTGTGTCTACATGGGTTTCTCCATTGCTCTGGTTCTCCAACAGTCCAAAGATATGTAGGTCAGTTGGATTGGCTGTGTTAAATTATCTCTTAGTGTCCCAGTATGTGTACGTGAGGTGAAATAGCCATAGTAAATACTCAGGATTATGGGAATAGAGTGAGGGCTGGGCTGGATAAAATGCTCTGTCGGAGATAAATGTAGATTCAGTGGGCCAAATGGCCTTCTTCTGCATTGTAGGCGTTCTTTGAATCTATGATTAAGATTCCCCATTTAAAAATGATTTTTTGCAGTTTACGGATTATCAATATCAGAGATCTGTGAAATCTGTTCTCCTCACTGCTTATGCAATGAACTTATACTGGCATAATGTTAGATTGTAACATATTTGTTGCAATCTAACAACAATCTACAATATCTGTTATTTAACAGGTATTGTATTCTGTGGACGTTTTGAGTATTTAATGAATGAACCTCTGTGTTATTATGTTTTGGTTTGTTAAGTTTTGCCATCCTCTCTGCCGGCCAGTTTTCTCTGATGTGGCCACACTTTTAGTCAAGTTCTTAATGGCTACACAAGATATCAATGTTGTTTGGTAATACAGAATGAGTATTGCTGGAAAAGGAGACTTGCTGTCAAAGCCTTCTTGTCTTGTGCTCTGCAGGGACAGATGCAAGAATGCCAAATGTCAAAGGAAGCAGCAATTTATACTGCGTGAAAGAAGGGTACTGATTGGGTTGGCAGTTCTACTCTGGCTGGGGTGTTGCCATGGAGAATGCATCAGGGAACAGTCGTCCCCCACACTTTCGATTAATTCAAAGAAGCTGTGGTGCTTGGATAATGTATGTTTGCCTGCAGAGAACATGTCCCTGTCGATGAATGTATATAGCTCTTAGCAAGTATAAGTGAGCTAACACTTGCTACTTGTCAACACCACATTGTCCTACCCCAACCTAATATGGAATTCCTAAAGTGAAGAAGGAGGCCATTCGGCCCATGAGTCTGTACGACCACAATTCTATCCAGGCCCTATTCCCATAATCACATATATTTATGTTGTTAATCCCCCTAATTAAGGAGCAACTTAACACTGCTAATCAACCTAACTTGCACATCTTCAGAGTGTGGGAGGACAGCAGAGCACCTGGAGGAAACTCACACAAGGAAGTGACCCGAGGCCAGAATTGAACCTGGGTCCCTGGAGCCATGAGGCAGCAGTGTTAACCACTGTGCCACCATGCCGTCCCTATGAATTCTCGAGTGATTATAGTTGGCAATGATGAAAATAGCGGAATGTGACAGTTAAAAGCCCTCTGCACCATCCATGGTTAGGTTTGATGAAGCATTCTGTTTTTATTTTTGACCTGACGCATGATTTTAACTGCACGTCACTTGAGAAATGGTTGGGCTTGTTTGCTTCTTACTATCCGTCACTGAATGGGGGTAATGGTATCCAGTTACTGTTGGGAAAATTTGGACCATCACTGAAACCAAATTATTAACCTCAAAAAATTCCTCAAAATACCAGTCATTAGGAGTGGGCCAAGAACCAGAGCTTAGAATCGGTGGTGATTGAAAGGTTGTTAAGCACAGGATATTAATGTGCTGAGATTGAAATGAACTCCACAATTAAGTAAAACTCAACCAGTGTTAATATTCATTGCATTCCTAAAATGTTGGTATTTAGTTCTCGAAGATCCCTTTTTTATTTGCGCATTGTTGTTCAATGTAAAGGACACAGAAGAAATTGTAAATCAGCCTTGGAATCAAACTTCGGCACTAACGGTTCTGTCACTGATTTAGTAATAGTTTCAACAACTTTTCGATGAATAGAAACGTGTAATCATTGGCACAACTGCTAGTTAGAAAAGAAGGAAATCGAATGTCAAGTTGTGCTGCTTAAGTAGAAGGGGTTGGAGTTTGGCCATTTTAACATGCCGGTGAATGTGTGTGAATTAGAGCAGGCATTTGTATCCAACCTGCTGTAAGAGTTTGAAGAGGCTTATTATCTTTTCACTCTCTTGACTGCAGAGTCTGGTTTAAAAAGAAACTAAGATCAGTAAGTCCAATGACAAACTGGTGTTTTACAGGCTGTTGAATTTCTATTTTTTTAAAGGTAGATTACATTTCTTTTGTGCTCTTCTTCTGACTATCTTGAATTCACGTTGAATTTAACTCCACAGACCCAGCTGAAGCACTTGACTTGATAAGCAATTAATATTCCCATTCAGGATAAAAATGATTTCAAGAAAGCATATTTAGAAAATAGACAGCACATGGGTCTCGAGTGTTTGTTAAATAGCCACTTAATGGCAATCGATGTATTCAACACTTATCAAAGGACAGTCTGAAGTAGCCACATTGGATAGAACAATGGAGAATGCAGCCATTCCAATTGCATGGGCTCCGAAAGCAAGTATTGACTGGGGTGTGGGGCATCACGATTGAGTTTTATTTCACTGAATCCTTATGCATGTGTCTTTCACAAAGAGAGTATGGAAGACACTGTTCTCTGGAAAGTCATTAGATCCAGGGAGAAGTTGTTAGCGCTCTCTCTCTCTCTCTCTCTCTCTCCCCACACTCTCCTCAGCACAAGGCTCCATGATTTGGGCTTCTACCCAAGATATCCTAGTGAAGGTGAAACTCTGGGGAAATTCATCCCTACATGATCTATGGAAAGAGGAGCTTTGATGGGGTTCATAATTCATGTTTTCTTATGTATTATCCAATATTATCCTGAAATGTCAAATCTGGTTGATTTAAGAACTGTCATTTTCAACATTGGAACAAATCACTGTTACTTTCTTCTGGAGATGTGTAGACACTGCTGGCTTATTTATTGTTTGTTCTGTAATAAGGTGGGGATGGCTTCTGCAGCTCCTCTAATGATACTATACTAATGCAATAGTGATATTGGGTAGAGAGCTCCAGGACATTAAGTTAGTGATGATGGAGAGATGACCTGTGTATGTAATGGGATGAATTGATTGAGGTGATGCTGACATACAGGTCAGCATGTTAAAAAAACAAGACAGCGGAGAGGCAGTCTGTCCATTTGTGAAATAGCATGAATCTACCCAGCAAACTGGTATCTCACACAATGTTTAATTGTTTCAGTGATTTGTTTACAAATTAATTGGCTGTATTGTCAATTTGTTCTGAAGCCAATTGGTGAAGTAGGAAGATAGACACTTATCTTTTACTTAATAGAAAATTTATTTATAGAATGCAGCATTACAAATATCTGCTTCCTCCTTCACCAACACCTAGTGTCCCAGGGCCAACTTTTTATATTCTTTTTGATGTGTCAAAAATCAATAAATAAGAAAGGTTAACAGCCCCAGGTGGAGCACTGTAACTAAAACAAAATATCAATGGCATTGTAACTAACTGAACCAAAATATCACTCTCGTGGGTAATGATGCATCCCAGCCTTTATGGTGCCCACTGTTGTGGGCAGCCTGTGGCGTACTGGTGTACACAGTGTGCTTCCTCTTCAAGGCCAAAAGAAGCTTGGGCAGAGAGGCATACAGCTGGGTCAGATGGCCCATATGTCAGTGCACGGTCCTGCTGCCTGTGCCAGGTCTGGGAGCAGGTTCACTAGGAGGCCCTCCTCCATCCCTGCCCTCTCCACACCCGCTGGAGTCACTCCTTATATTCTTCATGAAACAATAATCAAACTAAACAAAAATAAGAGCAGGTTGGTCACTGTGTATTTGCTCAAGCTACTTATTCAATCAGTGCCTTCCAATTGCATGCCCTTAACCTTACTGGCACAATTAGCATACTATTATTATATTGCCCTCTTTACAATCAACATTTTGTAACACAAACAATGTTTCAAACAAATCAAAGAAAAATAACAAAGATTTTTGTACATCAAATTGTCCCTCTTCTAAGACTTCCAATTCTCGCTTGTGCAAGCATTCCTTTTTGTAAACCAATCTGACAATTGATGACTTGCATCTTTCCTGACTAACATTGCACCAGCAAGATCAATCCTTAATTCTTTTTACTTAAAATTTTAGTTGAATGTACATTATCTCCACATTCATTGGAAAAACTAATTTGAGAATGCACCTTCTATAGAACTTCCCATAAAAAAAATGACAAGTAAAACCCCACAACTATTCCTTCTACAAGAGCCAAAATTTCCACAGCTAAGGTACATTTTGTTTTTATTTCCTTAGCATCCCAGGCCAAGAGACAGCATTTTCCATTTTCCAACCACTGAATATTATGAAAATAGCTGTACTTGAATACCAATCTAGATTAGTGGCATGAGAACCATCACTAAAAGTTACTAATTTCATGTCCTTTAGGTCCCCCAAGGCTGAAAACCTAAATACGCATTGCTTTGTATTTTTCTTTTAATATTTGCTCTAAAAACATCCTCTGCTACAGTGTGTTTCAACATAGTACTGAGATCAAATACATCAAAGCTAATGCTAGATCTTACCTGCACAGCCAATTCAGCTGTCCAGTCATGTTTCTTAGCTACTTCTTCTTTAGCTATTATGTCATCTGTTGATAATAACCTAGCACAACTTATCGGGATACGAATAACACGTTACTGTTTATTCAAGGTTACTCCAGCTCTATTGTGATTAATGTCTCAGTCCATGTGTTTGAAAACCCCAAAACCTGACTTTCAAAAATCCTCTCAACTTTATTTATAACAAACTCCACAGAGCCTCCCCATAGTAAATCATCGGCATGCGTCATAAAGATGCCAAAGAGTTTTTCTTTGCGCTACCAGTAGAACATTGCTGGATATGCTTTTAATTGAATACATGCTGTTTTCAGCAAGACAGAGCTAAGAAATTCTATATCCTTGATGAATCATTCAGCCCATAAATGCTTTTGTTTAATTTCCACAACTTTACTTCTTTAGCAGTTTCAAAACACTTCTGTATGAAATACCCCTCCCTGCAAAACTATGGCTTTTATATTGATTGACCTATGTTACTGGGATGCCAACAGGGTTAAAATACTTTTTCTGCCATTAAGGTGAAATTTAACATCGTGATCTCCATGTCAGTCATTGAAACTGTAAGCTATAACCTTCTATGTCCTACCTGGGAGTACTTTTTCCTTGCTTATCATCTATGTGATAGACTGGCTGTCTAAACTGGCATTTCAAAGTAGATGCCAACTTCCTTCCAATCATCCATTTGTTTTGCCTCCTTTATTAAGCTTTTTCTTATTAGTTGTCAGCCACTAAACCTTCCCAGTCTTATGACATTCGACTTCAGGAAGCATTTCCCAGTTGTTCTGTACAGTTTGTTTTATTGTGCAATCTAGTCGAAGTCTGGTTTTTAATCATCGTTAAGAGTTGATCCAGAGTACAGCAGGAATTTCTCCCCCCATGATCAGAGGTTCCATTGGTTGCACATGATAGTTTTCTAATGCAAGACTTCCTGCTGTACGACCTCATTCTGCCATACTTCCTAGCTGTCACCTTGGACATTTAACCAATAAATGAAGTTGCCAGTAGCTTTCCCTACTGTCCATATAATCGTCACATTCCCATATCCACTGGAATCCTTTGGCGTGTCTGTCACCTGAGTACTCACTTTAGGCAGTTGTCTTTTTGAATAAGATGGCCCCATCTTTTGTGTCAGTATCATTCTGCCTCTTGGCATCTGATCCCTGACCTACTGTATTCTGTTCCTCAAAACTCAAACACTTGAATATGAGAGGTACAGGGTCCCTCATCATCTGTTAACTGCACAAGTTTTGGAGTTGTAATAAATCCAAATTAACTGTCATGAATAGGCTTTGTTAGTTTGACCGTCATGTGGGAGAACCACTTCCTTGCCGTTACGTGCTATTACCTTACCCAGACCTTTCTACCCCAATGACTCTGTCTTTAATAAATCCTGTAAGAGGTCTGGCAACACCAATTTTTAATAAATCCTCACAATTAAGATTCATCATGGATGATTTTATATGTTACCTCGAGAAATGTCCTTTTCCTTGCATCTAGAGCGTTCAGAATAAATAGAACTAATTGTAGTACCTTCTAGAACATGGAAACTATCATAGGAGCCATTCAGCCCATCAAACCTGCATGGACAACAATCCCACCCAGGCTCTATTGCTGTAACCCCTTGAATTTATCTTGCTAATCCTCCTGGCTCAAAGAGGCAATTTTAGCATGGCCAGTCCACCTAACCAGCACATCTTTTGGAGTTTGAGAGGAAACTCGAACATCAGGAGGAAACCTGCACAGACATGGCGAGAACATGCAGGTTCTACATTGGACAGTCCACTCAAGGCTGGGTCCCTGGTGCTGTGAGGCAGCAGTGTTAACCTTTGTGTGCCACCGTGCTGCCGAAAGAGAATGTGCCACCCAGAAATCACAGAAAACACAGGAGATAATTTTGGATTCCTCCCTTAGAGTAACTGATAAGGATTGTCCCTTCACAACTGCCAAAGTTAATTCTTTGAATGAACCATCCATGCCGGGGCATTTGTTAGCTTGACGTTTGGTTGATCAGTTAAGATCTTGAGGAGCATTTCAACAATTGCTGCATAACTTAGTTTATTGTTGAGAGGATTTTCAGCTGTGGTGTTCATAACCACAATGTTTTTACTTCCACTCAAGTCTCCAAACTCATCATGAGCTATTTATGTCCATTGTCAGTCATAAATTTAGCCGGTGCTCCAAGTCCAGTTCTATGCTTTTTTTAAGTGACTGTCTACAATCATCCTTTTGGTCTTATCAGTTCCACAGTATTATTGTGGAAACACTGAATCGATAAAATGTAAGATGAAAATATTTCTGCCTTTGTCCCACATCTTTAAATCCACAGCTATTACTTCATTAAACTCATGCAAAAGAAAGACTTAGAATAGGATGTGGCAGCATGCTATGATACATTTTACATAGGTTGCATTCATCATCAAATGCATCTGAATCCTTTCGTCTGATTTCTAAATTGTGACCAGAAGGGTGAGCAAATTGTCTGTCTAAGATTAAGACAACTTGCTTTCTTTCTCTTGGCTTCTTATCACCCGATGCCATTAACACTTCTTTAACATTCTGATTAGAAATGTCAGGTTTCGTTAAAGAGATGCAATTATACCCTGATGTGCAATTCCACTGACTTTCCAAAAACGATAGCTTTATCAAGTTCCATGCACAGTTTTGTTTGTGCCGTTCTTCATGAAATGCTTCCACAGCAGCAAGGGTATCTCACTAGAAATTATATCTGTACAAATAAAGTGCCTTACTCCAACTGTTTTGCATGTAATCACTTCTCTTTTCAAGATCTTCAATGTATTGTCATTCCTGAACCTGAAACAAGTAGAACTTTTGTCCTTCTTGACTTTCAATCCTTTCTACTAAGTAAATCCAAATAACATTTTAACCAATCTGTTCCATGAACTGTTAAAGTGCAGACATCCAATGTGGCACAGTTGAATCAACTTGGTCATTTTGACCAGTAAAGACAGGTCAGAATGAGCCAATCACCTGATGAAGGAGCCGCGCTCCAAAAGCTCATGAGACCAAATAAACTTGTTAGACTTTAATCTGATGTTACGAGACTTCTTATTGTGCCCACTCCAGTCCAATGTTGTCATCTTCACGTCATGGCATAATTTATTGAATTCGTGATGAATACACTCATTACTGCTCTAAAGCTTCTTGTGACAATTTCCTGATTATTATTATCATCATCAGTGGTCACTATTTAAAATTTGCGACCAGCCTGAACAAGTGCGTTATGACAGTGACTGACTTCATTAGTAAATGTGTAGAACACTGTGTGCCAAAGAAGCAAATCTTGTGTTCCCTAACTGGGACCCATGGATGAACAGGGATATCCACTTCTTGTTGAAGTCCAGGTCTGAAGCATTCAAGTCAGATGACACTGATCAATACAAGAAAGCCAAATACGATCTAAGAAGATCCATCAAAGATGCCAAAAGATAGTACTAGACCCAGCTAGAGGTCTACGCCAGCCACACAATCTCTGCTGAGCATGGCAAAGTCTGCAAGACATAACACACTGTAAGATGAGGGCATGTAAAGTTGTGGGTTCCAATGCACGCCTCCCTGCTGAGCTCAATGCATTTTACAGCCATTTTGAGCAAGAGGTCAGCAAAAGCGTGCCCTCCACCCTGGAAGCCCTGAATCTGGGGTCATCATTGCAGATATCAGAGCAGCCTTCTTGAAGGTCAACCCATGGAAAGCAACTAGAGTGGATGGGGTATCCAGACAAATGCTCAGATCCTGTATGGATCAGTTGGCTGGAGTAGTCATAGACATCTTCAACCTCTCTTAACAGCAGTTTGAGGTCCCTCTCTGCTTCAAGAAGCAGTACCTAAGAAAAATCATGCAGCTGCCTTAATGACTATCGGTCGGTGGCTCTGACATCTATCATTATGAAGTGCTTTGAAAGGTTAATCATGACATGAATCAATTCCAGCCTCCCAGACTGCTTGGATCCACCACAGTTTGCCTACCGTTGCAACACATCCACAGCAGACACCATCTCCCTGGCCTTGCACTCAACCCTGGAACACCTAGATAACAAAGACCCCTATGTCAGACTCCTATTTATTGACTATAACACAGCCTTTAACATTATTATTCCCACGAAACTCATCTCCAGACTCTGTGGCCTGGGTCTCGGCACCTCCCTGTGTGACTGGATCCTGAACTTCCTAACTCACAAATCACAATTAGTAAGGATAGGCAACAACACTTCCTCCACGATCATCCTCAACACCGTGCCCCACGGGATTGTGTTCTCAGCTCCCTACTATATTCGTTGTACATATATGAAATTCCCCTCCAATTCAATTTTCAAGTTTGCTGACGAAGGCAACAATAATCTCTCCCTCAATGTCAACAAAACAAAGGAGAATGTCATCAACTTCAGGAAGCGTTAAAGGACAACACGCTCCTGTCTACGTCAATGGGGACAAAGTAGAAAGGGTCAAAAGCTGCAGATTTTTCGGTGTCCAGATTACCAATAACCTGTTCTGGTCCCTCCATGCTGACACTATAGTTAAGAAAGCCCACCAATGCCTCTACTTTCTCAAAAGACTAAGTAAGTTTGGCATGTCAGCTACGGCTCTCACCAGCTTTTATAGATGCACCATAGAAAGCATTCTTTCTGGTATCACAACTTGTTTTGTCGCCTGCTCTGCCCAAGACCAGAAGGAACTACAAAAGGTCATGAATGTAGCCCAATCCATCACATAAACCAGTCTCCCATCCATTGACTTTGTCTACATATCCAATTGCCTCGGCAAAGCAACCAGCATAATTAAGGATCCCATGCACCCTGGACATTCTCTCCTCCACCTTCTTCCTTTGGAAAAGAGATACAAAAGTCTGAGGTCAGGTACCAAACGACTCAAGAACAGCTTCTTCCTTGATGCTGTCAGACATTTGAATGGACTTCCCTGACATGAAGTTAATCTTTCTCTACATCCTAGCAATGCCTGTAACACTACATTTTGCACTACATTTTCCTTCCCTATGAATGATATGTTTTATCTGTACAGCGCACAAGAAACAATACTTTTCACTGTTAATACATGTGACAATAATAAATCACATCAAATCATAATCTTCAACTTGCAAATTCTCTGTGTCATACATCACTTCAAAAACCCTGCTGTTTTCCTTGTATGAAAATTTTTTCAGTCACGTTTGAAGTATTTGTTAACTTGTTCCCCTGGCATTGCTGGGGCTCAGGCATCTATTATTGCTATTCCAATGCTATGGTAGTCAGATTTGCCTTCATCCTCGTTCCTGTCATTCTTCTGTTGTACTGGTGCCAGAGTCCTGTGTGTGAACAGTCTGTACAATCATTGAATTCTCTATCCTTGCTGATACTCTGGAATGCCCTATTTGCTCCATCAGTGCTACTGGATTTGATTTTCTGAGAACCAAACGTTGGTTAAGACCAAAGGTCTATCCATACATGGCATCTTAGCACAATACAGCAAATTAAATACATGCACTGAGTAAAAAACTTCCAAATTGAATTTGTACAGTCTTTTATGCTGTCTGTTTTAAAGTACATGATATATTCTTCTATGGAACCATCATCTCTCTTTTAAGATCTATACCTTGTAGAGATCTAACATGTGGTCTTGTAATTTTCACCTGTGAAGCTTAATACAAGATCCAAAAAGTCATCCATGTCCAACTGATTCGCACTCAGCTCACAAAATGCTTGGTGAATGATTTTTCTTTAAGCAACCAAGACTATACCTTTTTTCTTTTTAGAAGGGAGATCACTGGCCATAAGGCTTGGATTTAGGAACATCAGTGGGTAATTATACCCTGATACTTTCAGCTGTTCTTCACAAAAGTACAATCTTCTATTTAAGTTTCCAATCTCTGTCTGCTATAGGATTAATTCATTCTAAAGCCAGTTGACGAAGTAGGAAACCTGATACCAATCTTAATTTGATTTATTTACAGAATGGAATATTATCAATATCTGCCTCCTTTTGGTTAGGAAGTCTCTCTTTATATGGGCTCAAGGTACTTAGTGCCTTCCACCTGTATAATCATAACCTTTTAATAATATGATCAACATGCTATTAATATCATTGACTTTGACTCAGAGATTGTCTTGTACTGTTGTACAGTGTGGCATTATCTGATATTGAAGATTACTTTTTTCTTGGATGTAGTGGCATTTAAGGAAAATGATTTTCACCTATACTACTTGATGGATGTCACTCATTATGGTTGATATGCCTGCTGACATTAGCTGCAGGGTAATGAAATCTATGTTCTCGAAAGAGGAGATTCCATTTTAAAGTTTTGATTATTAGTGGCAGAGGTTGATTTTTTCATGCTTAATTTTGGCTTACCTTTATTCATTTTAATGAAAGTCTTTGAAAACTCCAGGCACCGAAGAGGATAAAAGTAAAATTAGTGTGTAATCACTGGTTGTCGTCTATTTGTAAACAAGTCAAATGGTTTCAGTGAACTGAAAAGACAGGTCAGAATGCAGCTTAAATCTGAATGTAGCAAATTACAGCATTCTTGACCATGTATGCAATGCTGCACAACAAAAATTATGTTGAGAAAATTTTTAATTTTTGATTTTCATATCATTTGTCCCAAGATATTTTGTTATTTCAACCATGTCCTTTCTCCCAAAACCTTCATCACAGCAAAAAAGTGTTTCCCATACGCTTGAGCAAGTATTGTGTGCAGTGTATATACATGCAGTGTGCAAGCTAGTATGCCTAGGATTAACAATTACTCACTAGCTGTGCGTCTACAAAGGAAGATCATATAGAGTCATTGAGGTTTACAGCATTAAAATAGGCCTTTCAGCTCAACTTGGCCATGCTGCCTCTTTTTATTAATCCCGAAGTAGCCCTAATTGCCCGTGTTTGATCCATATCCCTTTATACCCATCTTACCCACATAACTTTCTAAACACTTTTTAAAAGACAGAATTATACCCGCCTCTACTCCTACCTTTGGCAATTTTTTCCAGAAACTCACCACCCTTTGTGTGAAAAAATTGCCCCTCTGGGTCCTTTTACATCTCTCACCTTGTAAAGATTTAACATGTGGTCTTTTAATTTTCATCTGCGCAGCTTAAACCTTTGCCCTCTAGTTTTAGACTCCCCTACCTTTGGGAAAAGATATTGACTAGCTGATTTATATCCTTCATTATTTTATAGACGTCTTAAGATCACTCCTAAGCCTCAAACGCTCCAGAGAAAAAGTCCCAGTCTATCCAGCCTCTCCTTATAACTCAAACCATCAGGTCTCGGTAGCATCCTAGTAAATCTTTTCTGCACTCTTCTTCTAGTTTAATAATATCCTTTTCTATAATAGGGTGACCAGCACTGTATTCCAAGTGCGGCCTTACCAATATCTGGTACAACTTCAACAAGACATCCCAACTCCTGTATTCAATATTCTGACCAATGAAACCAAGCATGCTGAATGCCTTCTTCATCACTCTGTTCACCTATGACTCCACTTTCGAGTAGCTATGAACGTGTACCCCTAGATCTCTTTGTTCTGTCACTCTCCCCAGTGCCCTACTATTAACTGAATAAGTCCTGCCCTGGTTTGCACGACAAAAATGAATCACCTTGCATTTTTCTAAGTTAAACTCCATGTGCCATTCTCCAGCCCACTGGCCTAATTGATGTAGATCCAGTTGCTAGATAACCTAGATAACCTTCTTCACTGTCCATTGTGCCACCAATCTTGATGTTATCTGCAAACTTACTAACCATGCCTACTAAATTCTAATCCAAATCATTAATATAAATGACAAATAACAGTGGATGTAGCACCGATCCCTGAGGCACACTGCTGGTCACAGACCTCCAGTTTGAAAAACAACCATCTACTACCACCTCCTGTCTTTTGTCATCAAACCAATTTTATATTCATTTAGCTACCTCACCCTGGATCTCGTGAGATTTAATCTTATGCAACAACCTCCAATGTGGTACTTTGCTAAAGGCCTTAGTAAAGTCCATATACACATCATAGGATGCTCTTGTATTCCTGTCTCTTTTAGAAGGCAGAAATTAGGAAGCAGTTAAGGAAATGCAAAACTGCCTATTCAGACCAAATTTTTTAAACAACTGGTAAAATTAGCTACTGAGCACTAAGCACACTGTAGTTAAAAGAATAGAATTAGCCTGCAGGAATTTGAAATAATTTTAAAAAAAGTATTTCTATACTGTAATGTGCAACAGGACATTTGGATGAAGTGCACATTGGCTGAACTTCACAATCCAGATTAAATTTCCAATTCATGTGCAGTGAAGATGTACAACTAGAACTAAAATGTTAAGTTTGACTTCCATAATTATTCCTTATGGGTTGTTGTAATGGAGTATTTCTACCTTGTCTCAAACTCTCTCACTTGCTATTACTTGGTAGTATTTAATTACCTTCCAAACACACAACCACCATGATTTAGAGGGACAAGGACAGCAGATACCTGGGAACACTGCCACTGGAGGTTCTCTTCCAAATCACTCATCATCCCGACTTGAAATATATTGCTGTTTTTTCACTGTCGATAAGTCGAAATCCTGGAATTCCCTCACTGACATCACTGGGGTGTACCTACACTACATGGCACGTGTACTACAGCGATTCAAGAAGGGAGCTCACCGTCATCCTCCTGTGGGCAATTAAGGATGGGCATTAAATGCTGGCCTAGCTGGCAACACCCACATCCGGTAAAATGAATTTTTAAAAATTTTGCCTCTGAAGATGGTTGAATTACCAGAGATCGGTGAGAATAAGGTGACTCAGCACATAAGATGATCCCATTTTTCTCAGTCACAAAAATCATATTTTACTTCCCAGTACTGTATAACTGGGTGCGAGGGATCAAGCAGGCAATACTGACTATCTTGTGAAGAGTTTAGGTAGGAGTTTAGGTTGCCCATGCAGAGTTGTTACCCCGTCTGATGAATGACAAAGATAGCAAACACCCACTCTGGTAGTTCACTTTTATATTCATCATGCAAGATGACCCCTGTTTTTGGAGGGATTTTTTGAGGTTTCAAACGTCAACTATCACTTATCTATGGTAATGTTTTCTCTCTCCTATTAGTCTGTTCACAGTATATATCAAAAACTAATAGACACATTTCAACAAAATTATTTACACAGTAAAGGTACGGCTCAAGGAAGAACAGATTCATGTTTAGCAAAGGTGTGGAATTGGATTGTGGAATTTTTTAAAGGATCTGTTAACATTGGGAGATGGGACTGATTGGCTTTATTTTTTAGAATATCTCAGATATTGTGGTACAGTTTGAAACAGGTTGGTGATTGTCATAGTGTCAAAGAGCAATACAGCATGGAAACAGGCCCTTCGGCCCAACCAGTCCATGCTGATCCTGGTGCCCTCCCACCTAGTCCCAACTGCCCGTGTTTGGCGCATGTCTCTCTAATCCTTTCCCGTCCATATATGTACTTACCCAAATGCTTCTGCTCTGAGAGATAGAAGCTCTTAATAAAAAGCTTTTTTTCAGCTTTGTAGTTACAGAATATCAACCAGGCAAGTAGAACCTTAAGAAAGAGCTGCATAATTGATAGTAATGTTGAGTTAACACAGCGTGGCAGAGCTATGTACTCTATTCAGTGCCCTCTTCGCTTGTTTAATTAGTACCTGCAGTGTATCCAGACTGATTTCCAAAACAAGCTTCCTGATCTAGTTCCTGTGCAATTCTCCTCCATATTTTTAAACTTAAGGAAAATTATTTTAGAGTTGTGTAAGATAAAATGCAGAAGTTCCCTCATTTCATCACGATTAAGTCAAAGAAATGAAGCTATTGTATAAATCTTGAGCGTGGTTTTGGTTATGCAATACGTTTCACTTTCTAAAATAATGTCATTTTTTTCAGTCCAAATTTAACTTTTTACAAAACACATTCATTCTTAATATTGTTTTTTGATGTCTGTAAGTTCTCTCTGTGCTTGTACAAGAAGTGGCATGTGCGACATGGTGGCACAGTGGTTAACCCTGCTGTATCAACAGTGCCAGGGATCCGGGTTTGATTCCTCGCTTGGATCACTGTCTATGTGGAGCTTGCACATTCTCCCCATGTCTGCCTGGGGTTCATCCGGGTACTCCAGTTTCCTCCAAAATCCAAAGATGTGTTGGTTAGTGGATTGACCATGATGAATTGCCCCTTTGTGTCAAGAGGACTAGGTAGGGTGATTGCATAGGGTTATGGGAATAGGGCCTGGGCGAGATGGTGGTCGGTGCAGACTTGAAGGGCTGAACGGCCTCCTTCTGCACTGTAGGGATTTTGTGAAATTTACTTATTTTGCAACTTTAAGGAATGGCCAGGAGGTTTATGGTATCAGTCTTGTGAATGGTAATGCTGAATCTGACACAGGTAATTGGAAGGTGTTGGCTGTATGTTAACATTTCTGTGAAACACCTTGGGATATTTTATAAATGCAAGCTGTTGTGTGATTCTAAAGACACTTGATTTCTTTGTAGTCAAATAAATCGTATTTGCCTGTGCAACATTGTGTTGGAGCATAGGTATCATGATATTAACTGGCCGTGTTTGAATGGGGAGATGGATGGAGAGAACATATTCTGAATCATTTGTGGAATGAGTTATATTATTGAGAGGGAAAACTTCCTAAAGAGAAATGTGAACCTTGCTCAGGTATTTCCTCTGAACTCCTCCTGCCAGATACTTGTGTAGTCTTATTCTTTTGGTGACAGATTCTTGGCAAGCCTGGTCTCAAATTGGGAAGCTGTGTCAACGTTCAGACCACAAGCTCCATGTTGATGACAGCTGTCTATCAGGTTATCAACTCGCTGCAAGACATTTGTCTATACCATGCAGGTGGGATGATTCCAACTTGTGGATTGAAGAGTTGACATTTCTTTTGTTTAATTTGTTTGCCTTTTGAGAAGGATTCTGACCATTTGTTGAGCGATAAATTCCAAACACCATTTGAAGTGAGTGGATCGAGGTAGGTCAGCACCTTCCTGGGCAACAGCTGCCCAACCCGTGCTGGGCGATGGCTGACCAACAGACAGGATGGCCATCCCCATAGTCAGAGACAGCATCTCCCTAGAGCATCTGTTTCTTTACACCAACTGGCTTGGGCTGAACAATCAAGATTGCTTTCTCCCCTGTTGTGTTAATGCTCTGCAGTGAAACTCAAGTATCCTCTCCATAGCGTTAAATCTTTGGAGACCCCAGGTTGCCCAAACATCAGGATCCCCCTCTAGACTCTCTAAGTTGTGTCCAAAGGAATACTATATTTGGCATTGACTTGATTGCAGGAGTTGCCAGAAAGATAACATATTTGGACAAGTGCCACTCCAAATTTTTTTCTCACGGTTTTTACCTCTTTAGCCTTTCACCTTCCTTCAGGTATCCACAAGTCAGTGGAGCTATTCACCCATGTTGGGAGGTTGATTCCTGAAAACCAGGGTGTGTCCACATACTGATGGGCTTGCACACTGCACATCAGATGGCCAACACTCCTTTGAGTTTCTCTGAAGCTTCAGCTTAAGGCTGTGAGGAACCCAATTTTTGGAGAGGTTAGATATTGACGGGGAGAGTCTTTCATGTTTGGCTGTTTTTTTTTTGGCATTGCTGCCAACCAGCAGTGTAGGCTGAAAATGAGAAGCAAATTAGCACGCAAAAGCAAGAAGCATGCTAACTGTCTTCACCCACGCACTCGACACATCACATCGACCTGTTCGATCTGAGTGGCTTAGCTGGTCGTGCTCCTGCCTCTGAGTCAGAAGGCCTTGGGTTCATATGATACTGCTGGTCTTGTTGAATATGAAAGCAGTGTTTGAATAGATAGAATTTAGAATAAAGTAGGTCGGTAAATATATTCCCCCCCAAAATCATACATTTAGATAAGAAATTATATTTCCTGAAATAGTGTAGCAATTCTAAAGCAAAATCAAACAGTAAATGAGAGCAAAACTAATTGCAGTTATGTATGTGACAATATTATCTAGCTGTTGTTACTACACAGCACATATGTTGAATTCAATTAGAAAAAATATTTCCTTAGAATTGTGATATTGAAATTAATCTGCACTGGAGACCTAATTATCAAAGGAAAACAAAAAAGATATACTGTTCTATTATTAACTGTTCAAAATAGCTCCCCACACATTGACGTGCATGTTTAATTTTCATGAGTAGCAGTTACACCTATTGTTGCAGTTTGTAAAGAGAGATTAACAGATAGTATGTATAAACATACTCTTGTAAATGTTAATTACAGAGGTGATAAAAAACTGTAGTCTCTTTAATGTTGTTATAACTAGTAGGATGTCCATACAAATTAACCTTACCAGTTTTGTCAATTGAATGGACATGGTGCCTTTAACAGCTGTGAATAAATGGAGAATGCTGTTTTCTTTGAAATCTCTTGAATTTGGTTTCTATGGTGGTTTAACATCGAAGGTTTTAAGTGCCACAAATTAAGGGTGATTTGGGAAGCTTGGGAGGAGAAGTTGTCAAGATGGTGCAAAGCTATGTGCACCTGGAAGATTCTTGCCTATATTGAGGCAGCCTATTCAAAAAATCCATAATTGACCTCTCGACAACTGTTGGGGGAGGGGGGAGCGACTGATCAGCCTGATTTTTCACTCCTAATCCTGATTCAATGTTTACTGTGAAAAGAAATGGGGCTTGAGTGTTTCAGACCTTCTGAATTTGCATAGTTTATTGATTGTATGTAGATAAAGCCACTTGGCCAAGGTAACCATACCTGAGTAACTACATCACCACAAGATTCAATGGCTTCAAAAAGGTGCAAACTTGTTCCAGTGGAATAGAAAAATGTGTACACTATTGTCTCACTCTGTTGATAAACGTTCTCAAATTCCCCCTCCAACTATTTGTTTCCTTACAACTTAGTGGCTCTTCTGTGTTCTAATGCTGTGCCAACATCCTTTCAAACCATGTATCATTTATGTCTCTGTTCTCTGTAGCCACTGCTCTAACCTTACCATTCATAATATCATGGCATGCTTTGCTAATTGCGCAAAGTTGTCCTCTTCCATTACTTTGTCAAGTTCCACTGAATGGACTGAAGATCCTCTTTTTTTGCTTTCAAATCCCTCCATCATGCTCAAAGATCCTCTCCAGGACAGGAGCTTACACGTACCTGTTGCTGATTGGCACCGAGGTTCCTTTTTTTAACCTTCTTCCTCCCTTTCCTTTAACCATCAGTGGCTGTTCTTGCGTATCCTCTGGGATCTAGTCTTTAAACCTCTTCTTTTACTCTTCATTCTCTCAAAGACTTCTAAAAAGCATTTATTGCAACCTTCCATTATACCTTCCAACCGTACAAACTGGGAGCAGAATTGGGCCAGTCAGCCCCTTGAGCCTGCTTCACCATTTAATAAAATTATGACTGATCTGTTTGTGTTGAGTTGCACATTCCCCATTTACTCCCGATAACCTTTGACTTCCTTGCCCAATAAAAATCCTATCTGCCTTAGAAATAACCAGTGATCCCACTTTTGCCTTCTTCTGAGGCAGAAAGTTCTAGACTTGCCCAAAGAGTAGAAAGATTATCTTATCTGTCCTAAAAGGGTGATCTCTCATTTTAAAACAGTTCCCTTAGGTTCTGGACTGTTCCAGAAGAAAAAACATCCTTAGAATGGTCATCTTGTCATTACCTTTTAGGATCATGTATACTTCAATCAAGTCATTCCTCACTCTACTAAACTCCAGACTCCATCCTTTTCCAATAGTCTTCATATGACAACTTACTTATTCCAGGTATCAGTCTAGTAAAATCTCTGAACTGCCTTTGATACATCAACATCCTTAAATAGGACCAAAACTACGCATATTATTTGAGAAGCAGTCTCAATAATACCTGTATAATTGAAGCATAACATCCTTACTTTTGTGTTCAGCTCCTTCAATAATAAAGGATAACATTCAGTGAGCTTTCATTATTACATTCTGCACCTGCATACTAGCTTTGTAACCCTGATCTCAGCATCCCTCCCATTTTGCTTATGCCTGGTACCAATGGTTCAGCCCTATATTAACATAAACTTTTGGACTTGAATGTCTGGGTAAATATTTAGCATCTGTAGTATAATGTGGGAAATGTGAGAATATCCACTTTGGTAGGAAAAATAATAAATCAAAATAATACTTAAATGGAGAGAGACTGCAGAATGCTGCGGGATCTGGATATCCATATATACGAAACCCAAAAAAATGAGCATGTATTAGGAAGGCAAATGAACTGTTGGCCTTTATTAAAAAGAGGATGACATATACAAGGATAGAAGCCTTGTAAGAACTGTAATCATACAGGGATTGGTGAAACCATCCCTGGAGTACTGTGTGCAATTTTGGTCACTTTATATTTCTTTATCAATCCATTCGTGGGCTGTGGGTCTTGCTGGCTAGGCTCACATTTATTACCCATTCCTAATTGTTCCTGAGAAGGTGGTGGTGAACTGCTTTCTTGACCTGCTACAGTCCACGTGGTGTTGGTACACCCACAGTGGTGTTCGGAAGGGTGTTCCAGGATTTTGACCCAATGAAGAAACTTCTGTAAGAAAATATATGCTCACGTTGGAAGCAGTTGAGTGGAGATTGACTGACTGGGTTGATTCCTGGGATGAAGAAGTTGTCTTACGAGGAAAGATTAAGCATGTTTGGCTTATTCTCACTGGTATGTAGAATGAAAGGTGATCTTTATTCATACACGTTTTGAGGGGGCTCCTCAGGATAGATGTTGAAAGGATATTTTCCTTATAGGAGGATCTCAATCTGGGAGGGCGTAGTTTCAGAATAACAGGTCACCTATTTAAGACTGAGAGTAAGAGGAAATACTTGTCTCCAAATCATTATCTTTAGATAGAATTTTCTATCTCAAAGACCACTCACAGACTGAGTCATTGAATGTATCCAAGGTTGAGGTGGAAAGATTTTTAATAATAGGGGAGTTGAGGATTACTGGGAATAGGCAGGCAAGTGGGTTGAGGTCACATCAGTTTGTCCAGGGTTTCATTTAATGGTGCAGCATGTTCAAGGGGCCACATGGCCTGCTCCTATTTCTTATGTTTTTATGCATTTTTTTTGTACAAGTTTTGTAGAAATGAAAGTTGTCACTGCCTGTGATGTGCAGTATATTCCCTTTACTCTGGCACCTGAGTAGAGAGAAATGAATAGAAGCTGTCAATATGCTTTATAATAGAATACTGCCAGTCTGTGATAACTGCATTGTTTTCATTCTCCTTTATCACATTTCTGCCCTAAGGTAGTTTCTTTGTGCATCATTTTTCAGTAGCTCCTTTTTGCCAAAATATTAAACGGTAGGTGTTTGAATGCAAATCCAAAGATAATTCATTGCAAACTGGCAAAAGTAACTGCTACCTTCCAATTTCCATAAATAACTGGTCTTTTTAATGTTTCCAGTGCAGAGGAAATTAAACACCCAAGTGAATGCGAAATTATCCTCATTAGTGCCTTTTTTCAATAGCTAGATTAGTACCATTTTTGCTTGTCTTGAAATTCATTCAAAAAAAAATCTAACTGAATGACAGAATAGTCTTGGAGACTGAATGGCCTTTCCCTGTTCTCTCTGGAAATGATTTGATTTATTGTTGTCACGTATTAACATACAATGAAAAGCATTGTTTTTTGTGCGCGATGCAGAAAAAGCATACCGTTCATAGAGAAGGAAACGAGTGCAGAATGTTGCAGTCATAGGTCGGGTGTAGAGAAAGATCAACTTAATGAACAATAAGCCCATTCAAAAGTCTGACATGCAGCAGAGAAGGAGTTGTTCTTGAGTCGGTTGGTACGTAACCTCAGGCTTTTGTATCTTTTTCCAGACAGAAGAAAGTGGAAGAGACAATGTCCGTGGTGCATAATTATGCTGGTTGCTTTGCCGAGGCAGTGGGAAGTGTAGACAGAGTCAATAGATGGGAGGCTGATTAGCGTGATAGACTGGGCAGGCAGAACAGGAGCCATACCAAGCTGTGATACAACCAGAAAGAATGCTTTTTATGGTGCAATTGTAAAAGTTGGTGAGATCGTAGCTGACATGCCAAATTTCCTTAGTCTTCTGAGAAAGTAGAGTGAAAATAATATGAAAAGCCAAGGGAGATCCTGTCAGTGCTCCTGTTCCTGCCACAGTCATGTTACCTGTAAAAAGATCTCAAAGCACTGATGGGGAAACCACATTTTTATTATCCTTCAGGTTGGAACTTCATGTGGTTCAGGAGAAGATGATGGATGGGATGCGTGCTGTGGAAAGAGGAATACTCTTTTTCTGACCAGCTACTGTAGCTTATAGTTTTTTTTTATTTATTCGTGGGACGTGGGTGTCACTGGCTGGCTAACAGTCAATTGCACATCCCTAGTTGCTCTTAGTTAAGCCATTTTAGAGGATAATTGATTGTTAACTACATTGCTGTGGTTCTGGAGTCATGCAGTGTTAGGGTTAGGCCAGACCAAGTAAGGACAGCAGATTTCCTTCCCTAAAGGATATGAGTGAACCAAATGGGTTTTTCTGACAATCAGCAATGGTTTCATGGTTATCAGTAGATTGTTAATTCCAGATATTTTTATTGATTTCAAATTCCACCATCTGCCATTGCAGGATTTGAACCTTGGTCCCCATAATTTTAGCTGAGTTTCTGTATTAATCGTCTAACAATAATACCACTGGGCCATTGCCTCCGCTGACACCAAGGGACTGATCTTACCGTTTTCATGCTAAGTGCTGAATCTGAATGCAATTCAGATCCAACTTGGAAATCTGCTTTCAGGTGTTCCCCGTACGCACTCAGTCTGAAAAAAAAATTGGGGGTCCGATTCATGCTGTGGGTGGGGCTTAGCACATCCGAAACGGGCAAGTTCTGAACTGTGTGCATGTGTCAGATCTGAGTTAGAGAGCCATTGGAACCTCTGAACTCACCTGTTCACCAGCTGGAGCGCCCGATTCAGACTTCTATTCAACATGTCCTTTTCGGTGCGATTCCGGGTCAGTGAATGTGGTGGTAAAGTGGGAAATACTGATTAAGTTGGGCAGGCAGTTCATTAATTCAATTTAAAAGCCTGCGGACGCAGGCGCGGCTTGCATTAATGGCCTCACGCACGACTTTACCACAATACTGCACCTGAAAAGTGGCACGACGCAATGGTAAAATAGGGCCCTGAGTGTCATGAATGAGACTTGGGTTCAGAATCATTGGCTGCTGACTTCGTACTAGTCCAAACCCACAAGGCAAACTTACACTCCTAATTATCAGTAGGCAGATGTCTCTTTCAGGGAAAAATTGCATTTTGGGACTGCTTTTCAACATGACAATTAGTGGTAGGATGGGGAAAACGGTGCCTTTGGATTTGTGGGTCCATAGCAGCTTCCTTGTATAACCTCTGGCCTGTTGTTCACAAATTGATGGAGTTTGATTGCTCCAACTAGCCACAATCTCCACCATTGTATTAAACAACCAGCCAAATGGTAGGACATGAACTTCAGTCTTTTTTTCATCTAACAATTCCAATGTTCCTAAACCTTGGAAAGATGGAGTGTTCGTTCGGCAGAAGGAAGGGGAAGTAATGAGGTCAGAATTTCCTTTCTGCATTCTGGATGTAGGGCAGCGTTGCAGAGATCATGGGCAAGTTAACTGTTGCAATTTCATCTTTTGTGACTAATTTGAAGGAAGAATAATCAGAGGCAATTATTTTAATTTCATGTCAGAGAAAGGGGGGAGAAAAAAGGAATATGTGACTGTTCAGTTAAAATGTGTAGTTTGCTCATGGCACTTTTATGTTCACTTGAACAATATGGGACACTCACAGAAAATATAATGTGAACCTTGAGTAATCCATTTATTATAAAATTTGTGTAAATTAGAGTCTCTTTGCTTTTAACAAATTCTGCTGTAAGAGCATGATGTTCTGTGTTATTATCCTTTCAATGTTCTTGTGACAGAGCTTGATGATTACAGAAATGAGCAGATCAATAAGTCAAATGGCCAATTGAGTCTATTTGGAAAATCTGCTGCAAAATCCAGTAAATTGGTTGACATTCATTGTGAAAACCTGTCAAATATAAAGGCTGTTTGTCCCTTAATTTTGCTGTCTTCCCCCTTTTTTCTCTTTCTTCCCTCCACCCCCACACTTTCCGGGAGGGGGATGAGAGCTGATGTTTTCTATTGCAATAATGCTTCTATCTCATCAGCCCTGATGTATGTTTTGGAAGTTTTTTTTTTGTTTTCTCAATATTTTGCTCTATTCCTTTTTCATTAAAAATCTAAGTTGCCAGTTTCTGTTGTCTGAATATGTAGCCTTTTTTTGTTTTGCTTTTCGTGGGACTTTGGTTTGGAAACACAGTATGCTGGGACTGAATTCCTTGATGAACTCCGAGGAATCTCATTAGGATCGTGTGAAATAGTTAAAATACGGAAGTTGCTTTTCTTATCCAATTTCAAAGTCGAAATGAATTTCCAGGGATCCACCGTAAGCTCTGAAAAAGCTATATGGAAACATTGCGGTCATTGACCTCATTTCTGTTTCCACCTGAAATATACAGAGTTTGGACAGGGGATCAGAAGAAACTGCAAAAATACCAAGAAAAATTGTATATGGGATCAATGTATTTTTTAATTTATTCATGGGACATGGACACCATTGGTTGGCCAGCATTTATTGCCCATTCCTAGTTGCTGTTGTCAAGGTGGTGGTGAGCTGCCTTCTTGAATCACTGCAGCCCATGTGCTGTGGGAATTCCAGGATTTTGAACCAGTGACTGCAAAAGAACAGCGATATATTTCCAAGTCAGGATGGTGAGTGGCTTGAGCAGGAACTTGCAGGTGGTGGTGTTGCCATATGTGTGCTGCCTTTGTTCTTTACGGATGTAAGTGGTTGTGGGGTTTGGAAGGTGCTGTCTAAGAATCTTTGGTGAATTTCTGCAGTGCATCTGAGTGACAGTGATTGAGAGAATGGATGTTTTTAGATGTGGTGCTGCTTTGTCCTGGATGGTGTCAAGCTTCTTGAGTGTTGCTGGAATTGCACCCATCCAGGTAAGCAGGGAGTATTCCATCACGCTCCTGATTATGTACTGATATACAAGACAGCTAAGAGTCAGGTAAAGGGCAGCATATGTTTTAAGTCCTAACTAAATTGTATGTAACCATGATATTAGAACATGTGGGGGATGTAAATGATATGCAAGTGTCCATATATCAGGGTGATATGCAGTAACTTCTAGTTCAGTATCACTAACAGGGGATAATTAAATATCTGACTGGAGAGATTTTCCCTGGAGGACCTGAACTTCTGAGTAGATCAGAAATTTGTACCAGTCTTTGAAGTCTACAAAACACTGTTTCATCCAAAAATGAATCCTGTCAGTTTGTCAAAGTGCCATAGATATTCCTGAAGCTGAACAGGTTCCATTTTTATAAATGGTGCAAATTCAGCATTATCGTAGAGTCATATAGCACAGAAACAGGCTCTTTGGCCCACCATGTCTATGCCAACTATCAAATACCAATCCCCTTTACCAGTGCTTGGACCATTGCCTACTATGCCTTGGCCATTTAAATGCAGATGTGCCTTAAATGTTGCAAGCATATCTACTTCCACCACCACAAGCACCACCATCACCACCCCCCGTCCCTCGACAGCCCATTCCATATTTCCACCACCCCTGGGTGAAAATCTTTTTCCTCTCATCCTCTCTAAATCACTTACTTTTCACCTGTATTTCTATGTACAGTTATGCCCTTTGGCCTCAAACATCTCTGATACCGGCGTTGGACTGGGTTAAGTACAGTAAGAAGTCTCACAACACCAGTTTAAAATCCAACAGATTAAAGTCCAGCAGGAAATCTCTGCCATGGGGAAAGATTCTTGCAATGTGCCCCATCTGTGTCTTTCATAATTTTGTATATCTCCATCTGATCCCCCTTCAGTTTTCTCTGCTCCAGGGAAAACAAAACCAGCCTATCCAGTCTCTCCTTATACCTTCTACATTCACATCCAAGTCATTAATGTGTCTAACAAACAGTAAAGGCTCCAACAGTGATCCCCGTGGTATACTTCTGGTCACAGACTTCGAATCACAAAAGCAGCCCTCCACCATCAGCCTTTGCCTCCTCTTAATAAACCAATTTTGAATCCAATTTGCCAACTGGTTTTGGATCCCATCTTTTGGACTAATTCCACGTGGGATTTTGTCAAAGACCTTACTGAAGTCCATGTAAACCACATCCACTGCGCTACCCTTATCAATATATTTAGTTGCCTTATGCTGCATTATTTAACCTTTTGGTATTTTTTGTCTCTACAATTAATCTTCAATTAAAATGAAAGAGCCAAGAGACTCTGGTGATGGCCTCCAATACTGTACACTGTAAGCTGCGAGTAGGGAATAATTGTTGATCCTGGAAATGCTACTTATACATAATGAATAAGGGGACAGATTTTCAGTCATAGGAGATTTAGTCCTATGAAGACAAAAATATTAGAAGAAAGCCTGAAATTTATCAACTAGAATTTGAATATTATACATTTGAAAAGAACTTCATCTCATTCATACTTTCCCTCAATTTTCAGGGATGGCTTGTTTGTGAAGAACAAACTTGCCAGAATCGCGTTCGTCACCTCCCACTGACTTTCACTCGGAATGGCCCAGTATGCCAGGCTTGTACAAAGGCTACTCTTAAGCAAGAGGTAACAACTTTTTCATTGATACGATTGACCTGTTAACTTTTTTCTTGCCAAGACTAATGTCAATATTTGATCAATATTTCAATTTTAGGAAAACCAATGCAGGGTTTAAATGCGCTGGCTGGCAATATTGGTAAAATGGTTGTATTCAATGATTGGAATGTAGGAGGAAATTTGTGCAATGTTAGTTAAGCCAACTCTAACTGAGCTATCTATCTGGCCTAATTCCTAACCCTTTCTCTAGAACCCATTTACATCTTTTCAAATGTTTCCCTTTCAGAAACTATTGGTGCTACTACTAATAGCAGTATTGGAAAGGTATTCCATTATTTAAATCTAAGAACAAAAGGGCAGCAGTAAGCCATTTGGAAAATGGAGCCTGTTCCACTTTCATGCCTGTATATATTTCAGGCATATATCTCCTGCACTATCATATGCCTTGATGTCATTCATGTTCAGAAATCCACTGCTTTCTTCCTTGAACATGCAGAGTGATAGAGCTTCCACAGCCCTTTGGGAGAGAGAAATCCAAAGAATCACAACCCTCATTCACCAGTAAAGAAATTCCACCTCATCTCCATCTTAAATGGCTTGCTCCTTATTTTGAAATTATGGCACCTGCCACCAACCAGGTAAAACACCCTATCTACATCCATCTTGTGCCCTGTAAAGATTTTGTAAGTTTCAATGAAATCACCTCTCAATTTTTGAAACCCTAGCGAATACAATCTCAAGACAATTCTGCCATCCCAGGGATGTCTAATGGATCTCTCTTGCACTCCCTCTGTTAAGTATTTTAATTTTTTAGTTAAAGAAAGAAAACGGCACAAGCGTGATCTTATCAAAGTTCTATACAGCTGCAATTTTACTTCTATACTCCAGTCCTGTTATAATAAAGGTCTGCATTTCATTTACCTTCCAAATTGCTTACTACACCTGCACTCTAGCTTTTAAGTGACTCATGGACAAGGGCACCCAGCTCCCGATGGGCATCGACATTTCTTTGAGAAATATTCTGTCTTTGATTTTTTTTAATTAAAGTGAATAACTTCGCAATTATTCATATTATATTCCATCTGCCGAGGTCCCCTTGAAGCCTCCTTGCATTCTCCTCACAATTTACATTCCCACTTAGTTTTCTGTAATCACCAAATTTGAAAATATTACATTTGGTCCCGTAGATCGTTTATATAAATTGGGAACAGCTGTGCCCTGAGTACTGATCCTTCTGTACCCGTTCGGAACAGCCTGCCATCCTGAGAATGATCTTTCTTTCTTTCTATAAAGCAATTTTCAATCTTTATCAGTATATTATCCCCAAACCAATGTGCTCAAATTTTGTTTACTAACATCTAGTATGGGACTTTATCAAACAGCCTTCTGAAAATCCAAACAGACAGCATCCACTGGTTCTCCTTTATCTATGTTACAGATAATATCCTCAAAAAAAATTCCAAAAGGTTTATCAAACATCATTTTCCTTTCATGTATTATGTAGACTCTGCCTAATCATGTAACTATTTTCCAAATGTGTAGTTATCATATCCTCTATAATAAATATTAACATTTTTCTGTCACTGATATCAAATGAACAGGTCAGTAGTTCACTATTTCTCTCATCCTCCCTTCTTAAATAGTGGGGTTACATTTGCTACTTTTCCGTCTTTCCAAAATCAGTAGATTTTTGAATGATAACCACAAGTGTGTCCGCATCTCTGTAGCCAATTCTTTCAACCTATGTAATTAATCCAGGAGATTTATCAACCTTTAGTCCAATTACATTTTCCGAGTACTACCTCTTTATTAATACCAACTTTTTTCGCTTCTTTATTTCCACAAGCTCCTTAATTCCCTAGTGTTTCTGAATAATTTTCTATATATTTTTCCATGAAGAAGGACACAAAGTAATTGATTACTTTCTCCATCATTTTGTTTTTCTCTATTTTAAATTCTCTTGTCTCTGCTTGTCATGGAACCACATTTAACTTTGCTAATCTTTTCTTTTTTATGTATTTAAATAAGTTTTTGCAGTATGCTTTTGTTTTTGGCAGTCATATTCTTTTTTGGCTTTACCAGGTTTTTGGTCCTCCTTTGCTGGATTCTAAAATGTTCCCAGTCTCAGGCTTATGCTTTGTCAGGCAATATGAGCCTCACTCTTTGATCAATAGCAATCTTAAACTTCTTTTGTTAGCCATGGTTACTTCACTTTTCCTGTTTGTCTTAGAGGAATGTACATTTGTTGTAGACCATATAATCTTACTTTAATTCTTGCCATTGCCTGTTTCCTGTCAGTGTTTTAATGTATTTGTAAGTCACTATAGCCAACTTGCCCCTTATACCTTTCTAGTTCCCATTTTTCAGATTTAAGGTTCAGAATGAACCAGATCACTTTCCAAACTTAATGTAAAATTCAATATATTGTGATCACTATTTCCTAGTCGCTCCTTTCCAACGAGGTTATTAATTTGCTGTTTCTCGTTACAGAATACTAAATATAAAGTAACTCAATCCCTAAACGTTCTGCTTCAGAAACCTATCTCGTACATACTCAAGGGATACATACTCAAGGGATTCATACTCCCCGGCGTTAGCACTAACTGTGCAAATTGAAGTCATTTCTCATGTTACATGCAGTCTAATTTTCTGGATTATATTGTGGCCAACATTACCACAACTCTTTGGGGATCTATGAACAATTCACACCAATGTTAGTTGCCTCCTGCTGTTTCTTACCTCCTATCAAATTGATTCTACATAAGACTATAAATTGTAGGAGCAGAATTAGGCCACTCAGCTCATAGAGTATGTTCTGCTATTCAGTCATGGCTGATATTTTTCTCATCCCCATTCTCCTGCCTTTTCCCCATAATTCTTGATCCTTTTATTAATCATAAACCTATTTAGCTCTGTTTTAAAAGGACTCAATGACTTGGCCTCCACATCCTTCTGAGGCAAAGAGTTCCACAGATTCACCACTTTTTGACTGAAGAAATTCCTCCTCATCTCTGTTTTAAAGGATCGTGTCGTTCGCCTGAGGTTGTGCCCTCTGGTTCTAATTTTTCCTACTAGTGGAAATATCCTCTCCACACCCACTCTATCCAAGTCTCACAGCATCCTGTAAGTTTCAATAAGATCCCCCCTCATCCTTCTAAACTCCAAGTACAGTCCCACAGTCCTCAACTGTTCCTCATATGACAGACTCTTTATTCCAGGGATCATTCTTATGAACTTTGCCTGGACCCTTTCCAAGGCCAGCACATTCTCCCCTAGATATGGGGCCCAAAACTGCTCACAGTATTCCAAATGGGGTCTGACCAGAGCCTTATACAGCCTCAGAAGTACATCTCTGCTCTTGTATTCTAGCCCTCTTGATCCTTTGAACTAAAATCCTTTTTCAGCAACATACTAACCATGTTCCTTATTAACAGTGCCACCCCTCTTCCTTTACCTTTCTTCCTATTGCCCTAAATGACACAGATCCTTGAATATTTAATTTGCAGTCACGATCACAGTGTAACCATGACTCCGTAATGGCAACTTATACCATTTACCTCTACCAGTCCATCCATCCATCTTGCTCCAGAACTAATTCCCTTGCCTCTGAAATCTGATGCCCTCTCTCGTACACCAATTCTCTAGCCATGTGTTCAATGGCTTAATCCTGCTATTCCTATGTTCACTAACACATAAATCTGAGAGTAATCCAAAGTTTACTGCTTTATAAGTCTGCTTTTTAATTTCTTTCCCAATTCCCTAAAATCTGCTTTCCCCTTCCTTATTTCAGAGGACTGCGACCTCAAGTTATTTATCTTCCCTCAGAAGATTGTCTTGCAGCCACTATGTGACATCATTGATCCTGACACTAATGAACCATTCTAGAGTCACATCCATGGCCACAGAAATGCCTGTTTGTTTCCTTAACTAACAAATCCCCTGTCACTATTGTTCACCCATGCCTTTCTCCCCATCTATGCAGCTGAATCACTCCTGATTCCACAAACCTGGTTCTTGCTGCTCTCCTCTAAGGAATCACAGCCTTGCCATTATCCAAAATGGAAAACCGATTGGCAAACAAGTTGACTTGGGGCTTCCTGCACGATCTGATTGGGTCTCTTCCAATGCCCGGTGCTCACCCATTTCATCTCTGCCTATCTGCTCCCAACCTGTGGCATGACCAACCTCCTCTCTAGGTAAATCAATTTCAAATTGTTCTCTTCATCCTTTTGGTGATTGTAAATTTACTGACTCACTAACCAATGGAAAGCTTTTCCCAATTAACCTTTAAACCCTTCACAAATAGAACACCACATCCAATCCCTTAACTCATTCCAGTGAAAAGATACATGTACTTGAGTTGCATCTCCTATCTAAAGCACTTGAGCATTGAGCGCATACTAATTAACCACTCATGATGCAGAACATAATAGGATGGATATATGCTTGTGTCAGGGCTGCCCCTGAAGGTAAACACTGAGCTTATTAAAAGAAAAGCTTTGGAAAATTGGTGCTTGGCAGCATTTGAATTTGCTCGATCTTGCCCCCTCTGCACAGAATTATGCTTTGGACACTTGGGAACTATTTTTGATATACTGATGGTTCACCTCCACTGCCTGTTTTCTTTAACATCTTCTATTTTGGCTGAGGTTGGAAATTCAATTGGCTTTCATAATGGCCATGATATAGATGCTGCCCACAGGGAACAGTGCATTATTCAGGAGGAATGACTTGCCATTAAGATGAGCATTATTGAAATCTAGAATAAGAGACATTATTTCAATGTTATCATCTCTGTTACTTATCTTTGCATTAAGTATTTACATCTTCATGGTTTCTACCATTCTGCCGATACTATAAAGCAGGTAAATCCAAAACTGCATACTATGGGAGCATGTTTCCTGTCCTGCCTGCCACAGAAATCGTAGCACGTTTGGTGGGATGGGGGGGTGGAGGGTGTGGTGAGGTGGAATCATGCAAAGGTCCATTGACCCCAGATGGAATTTTTTAGATCCGGGGCAAGCATGGCCCAAAAATCCCACGTCTGTGTTATATTAACAAACAAATTAGTCCAATAAACCTGCATTTTTGATCTTCAGTTTTTCTCCAAACACCCACACGACTCTTTTTAGACACTGTCACAGTCTTCAGGGTATTGGGCTCAATGTTTTTCCTGAGTAGAGTGTCAGTGGACATTGCTGTCTTTACATCTCAAACTGAGGTGTCAAATGAACATTTTGCGTCTGACAAGGAAAAAGATGCTACCCAAGTTGTGGAAGGAAATAAGATAATTCAGACCCTCAAAGGCTTTAAAATAGCTAAGGGGGAGACTTTGGATAGGTTATTTGTATTTAAAATGGATGAAGCACCAGGACCAGATGAGATGAATCAAAGAATACTTAGGAACGTGAGAGTGAAAACTGCAGGGCAATGGCCATTGTTTTTCATTCTTCCTTAGACTCAGTGACCATGCTAAATGTTGCACTCTTGTTCAAAAATTGGTGTAGAAATAACCTCAAAAACTACAGGCTTTAATGTCAGTGGTGGAAACTTCCAGAAACAATAATTTGGGACAAAATTAGTATCCACATGGGTAAATGCATGCAGATTAAAGAAAAACCAGCATGGATTTCTTAAGGGAAAATCGTGTTTAACTATCTTGCTGGAGTTCTTTTGAAGAGATACAGAGATGTTTAATGAGGGCAGTGCTGTTGATATAATGTACATGGGCTTCCAAAAAGCATTTTATCATTGCTGCAGAACAGATTTCTGATCAAAATTATAGCTCGTGGAATAAAAGGAAAAGTAGCAATATGGGTACAGAATTGGTTGAGTGATAGGAAACCAAGAATAATGGTTAATCAATGTTTTTGGGCTGAAGGATGGTTTGTAAGGGGGTTCATAGAACCATACACTTTTGGCTCATCAAGCCTGCACCAACACATTAGAAACACCTTAACTCCCACCTAATCCCATCTGCCAGCATTTGGCTCATAGCTCTGAATGTTATGATGTAGCAGGTGTTCATTCAGGTACTTTTTAAAGAAGTGAGGCAATCCGCCGCGACCACCCTTCCAGGCAGTGCATTCCAGACTGTCCCACAATCTGCGTAAAAAAGTTTTTCCTCACATACCCCCTAAACCTCTTGTCCTTCACCTTGACCCTATATCCCCTCATGACTGATTCTTCAACTAAGAGGAGCAGCTGTTCCTTATCCACTCTGTCCATGTCTCTCATAATCTTGTACATCTGATCAGGATGTCCCTCAGTCGTCTCTGCTCCAACAAGAACAACCCAAGCCTACGCAACTTGTCTTCATAACTTAAATGTTCCATCCCAGCCGTATCATGGTGAAACTTCTCTGCACCCCCTCCAGTGCAATTAAATCTTTCCGATAATATGGCGATCAAAACAGCATACAGTTCTCTAGCTGTGCCCTCACCAACGTTCTATACAAATCCAACATGACTTCCCTGCTTTTGTAATCTATGCCTTGATTGATAAAGACAACTTTCCATAAATGCCTTTTTCACCACTTCATGAGACCTTTCACTTTGAGAGATTTGTGGACAAACACCACAAGATGCCTATGTTTCACAGAACTTCCATTCATTGAGTACACTCTTGTCAAGTTACTCCTTCCACTTCAGACTTTTCATGTTAAATTCACTTATCTGCCCATTTGACCCCATTCCGTCTATATCTGCTTGTAGCCCAAGACACCGTCTTACTATTAACCACTTGCCCAATTTTTGTGTCATCCACAAACTTACTAATCCTACCACCCCCACAGCGCCCCCCCCCCCACCCCCCACATAGTCATTAATGTTATTTATATGAACAATAGGGGGCTGAACACAGAATCCTGTAGTGCGCCACTGGACACTGCTTCCAGTCACTAAAGCAGCCTTCTGTCACCACCTTCTGTCACCACCTTCTGTTATCACCTTCTGTTATCACACTCTGTCTCCTACAACTGAGTCAATTTTGAATCCTTTTATCAAATCATCCTGTATCCCGTACAAATTTACCTTCTTTACAAGTCTCCCATGTAGGATCTTGTCACAGGCTTTGCTGAAATCCATATAAACTATATGCACTATCCTCGTCTATACGCGTGGTCAGCTCCTCAAAAAATTCAGTCAAATTTGTTAGCATGGCCTCACTCAGACAAAACCATGTCAATGTCCCTGATCAGCTCTACCTTTCCAAGTGGAGATAGATGCTTTCCTTCACGCGTTTCGCTAATAGTTTCCCTACCGCTGATGTGAGTCTCACTGATCAGTAGTTCCCTGGTTTATCTCTGCAACTCTTGTTAAATAGCAGAACCATATTAGCTGTTCTCCAGTTGTCTGGCACCTCCCCCATGGCCAGAGAGGAATGGAAAATTTGGATCAGAGCACTTGTAATCTCCTTCTTTGCCTCCCACAGCAGCCTAGGGCACAATTCATCTGGACCTGGATATTTAGCCACTTGTAAGGCTGCCACCACATCTAATACCTTATCCTTCCCTATGTCATTTTGGTCAAGAACCTCTCATATTCTCTCTCTCCCTGAATTGCATACCATCATTATCATTTTCTTGGATGAAAATGGTGTGAAATATTCATTCAACACTCTACCAATGTCCTCTGGTCCTGACAGAAATTGCCCTCTTGGTCCCTAATGGGCCTTACTGTTTCCCTGGTTATCCTCTTCCTATTGGTATACTTATAGAATATCTTGAGATTTTCTTTACTTTTGTCAACCAGAGCTTTCTCATATCACCTCTTTGCGTTCTAAATTGCTTTCTTAAGCTCCACTCTGCACTTTCGATATCTCACTAATGCCTCCATTGGTTTGCTCCCTTTGTACTTTTTAAAAGCCTCTCTTTTCCTTTTCATTGTATTCTGAATATCTCTGGTCATTCATGGTTCTCTGGGCTTGTTATTCCTACCTAATACTCTAGAGGGAGCATGCCGGGCTTAAACCCTCCTTGTTTCCTTTTCAAATGCCTCTTTGCTCTTCTGTAGATTTTCCCATTAGTAGCTGCTCCTGGTCTGCCTTAGCCAGATCCTGCCTTGTTTTACTAAAGTCTACTTTTTACCAATCTAAAACTTCTTTTTTGCAGCTTGTCTATTTCCTTGTCCATTGCAAGCTTAAATTGTACCATGTTGTGATTGCTATCATTAAAATGCTCCCCAATCATCACCTCAACCACCTGTCCAGCTTCATTCTCCAAATAAGTTCCAGCACAGCCCTCCCTTGTTTGATTCTCCATATATTGACTTAAAAAGTTCTCCTGTACACATTTTAAGAAATCTACTCCATCCAAGCCCTTAACACTATGTATATCCCAGTTAATGTTTGGAAAGTTGAAATCACCTAATGTACTCACCTCCACAAACAGAGCGCATATTTGCTCCTCAATATCCTTCTGAATATCTGTGGATCTAATAAATACCTGAAAATGTGCTACCCCTTTTTTATTCCTAAACTCTATCCACAAAGCTTCATTTCATGTCCCCTCCAAGATATCATCTCTCTTTTTTGCAGTAACTGACTCCTTAACTAATAATGTAATACCTCTGTTTCTTTTATCTCCTTCCCTGTCTCATCTGAAGATTCTATATTGCCAATCGTGTCCTTCTTCAACCATATCTCTGTGATGGCTGCTATAACACACTTCCACATATCAATCATTTGCCTTCAACTCATCCATTTTACCTGTAATACTCCTGGCTTTAAAATATAGGCCATCCAGCCTGGCCTTACTCCCTTGAAACTTAATCCAGTTGCGCTCCTTCTGACTTTTTTGTTTTGCTGTATAATTCTATGCCCTCATTCTGCTGCATCCCCTCCCCCTCCTAACTCATTCAAACGCCTCCAGAGGTCAATATTAGCAATCTTACTGTTCCTGATGTATAGTAATAACCTTGACCTTGGTGTACAGAGCACAATTTAAAATTTTGCAGGTGAAACAAAGGATTGTGAACTGTGGTGTAGAACTTGAAAAAAACATGGACAAGTTAGTGGAGTGGATGGGTAAGAGGCAAAGGAAGTTCAACGTGAAGTGATTCATTTGGTAGAAAGAAAATGAAGAGACAATGTAAGATAAGAGATACCACTTTGAGCAGGTTGCTAAGACAGAGGGACCTGGGAGTATATGTGCGTCAACTACTGAAGGCGACAGGACAGCTAGACAATGTTCTAGACTTTATTAATAGAGACATAGCCTCCTTTCTCTTGTATACTATGTTATACAAGACACTAATTTGGACTCAGCTGGAGTATTGCGCCCAGTGCGTTGGCAGCTCTGTAGAAGGGTCCTTGACACTCAAAACATTAACTCTGTTTCTCTCCACAGATGCTGCCAGTCCTGCTGAGCTTATCTAGATTTTTTTCTGTTTTATTCCAGATTTCCAGCATCCACAATATTTTGCTTTTAATTGAAGTTTTGATGGTGTGGATTGAGGGATAAATGTTGCCAGGACACTAGAAAAATATTACTGCTTTTGCTCTTTAAAGAAAAACTAACATTGGATCTCTAACATCCACTTAAAATACCAGTTGCAGATTCAGCTTTGTCTCATCTGAAAATGGCATCTCTGGCACCCCTGGTGTTGTCAGACCTCTTACTGAGTTTACCCCCTCAGTACAGCACTGAAATGCCAGCCTAGATTATGTCTTCACGCCTTGTTATAGCTGAGGCCAGAGTGCTACCACTGAGACAAACTGACACTTGCAGAGAGACTTGAAAGGCTTTGTATGGAGCAGAGAAATAACTTCAAACTGTCCACTGATTTATTTGACACAAAATACATGAGTAAACACAACACTGTATCCACAGTGAGAACAATCAACTTCTGCACATTTGGTTATGGGCAATAACAAAACCCCATCTACCAAATCTATAAATCTTGCTCGTTTGTCAATTCAAATCTCAAGTTCCAAGCTATAGCTTTTCTCATGTCTATCAACATACAGCTTGCTCTGTAATTATCCAAAATAGAGAGAGAGAGAAAGGTAAATTTCTTTGCCCCCTGTCCTAAGTCTAAGTTGGACTTAACTGTCATTCAAAATTATTGCGCATGACTGTTCTTCAGAGCTAATGACTAAGAAACTCTTCAGAACTAAAGACAGAAAATGCTGGAAAGACTCTTCAGAGCTCTGAAAATGTTATTCAGGCTCAAAACATTAACTCTGTTTCTCTCTCCATAGATGCTGCCTGACTTGAGGTTTTTTTTTGAGCAATTTCTGTCATTTTAGATTCCTAACATTTGCAGTGTTTTGCTTTTGTTCAAAATTGCTACCCTTTGATATGTGAGCATGAGGCTTCCTAACCTCTGCAATTCTCTCAAAGGATGTGAGTGTGGCATCGTTGGAGTTTTCAAGAGTGAGATCAGTTGTCTTTTTAGGATATGGAACAATGTACATGTTCCTCTACCTTAGCTTAGCCTTCTTCGAATTTCGCAAATAGAATGATGCCCCATTCTTTGGGTTAACAAAGGTATTCTCACAACATAATCTCTCCATAAACTCATTCTCAGCACTGGCATTAGTTGTCATAGGTAAAATGAGAAAATATCACTACTCTGGCATCACCATCTATACATTGCATCATCCAAATGTACTGCATTTTCGGGGTACTAACTTGGATGAAGAAAGGAGAAGCTAGTGGTGTTCAGCTGGTGCTGTTCAGAAGAGAGAGAATTCTAGGATTTTGACCTTTGGAAGGAATGGCAATATATTTCCTAATTAGGATGGTGAATGGCTTGGAGGGTGATGGTTTTTCCCTAGGTGTCTACTACTCTTGTTCTTCTAAATGGTAGAGTTCATTGGTTAGCAAAGTGGTCTCTCAGTATCCTTGGTGAGTTCCTGCAGTACATCTTGTAGATGGTACACATTGGCTGCTACTGTATGTCACTCGTGAAGGGAGAGAATGTTTGTGCATGGGATGCCAATCAAGTGGGCATTTCCAACTCATTCTGAAATGTTACTTCTCCAACGATCTCCAGATCTAACAAAATGGGATTTTTTTTTAATTGAAGTCTTCAGAGTGGTGGCTGGAACTCAAATCAGTGTGGCCTTTAGTTTTAAGTTCTCTTCTACTTTGGTTTGCTGGAACTACAGCAGTGCTGTTGCAGCAAATTCGCCACATATATCAGCATGTCCATTCAGTAACATTGTACAGATTTGAAATTGGTTTGTTTATTTGCAAGTCCTGCTTCAAGCTTTGAATTGTTCTGTGTTCGCTTTGTTTATTGCAAGTTTGGAGGTTAATGAAGAGGCAATGAGTGCTGAGACGTGAGGGAAATTTGGATAAACAAAAGGAACTAGATAATGTATTATATGAATATGATGAACATTGGTATATTATCTGTCTGTGGAAAATAGCAGTGGCTGTAATAACATAAGAGCAGGAGTTGGCAATAGGATCTGTGGAACTAACACTGTCATTTGTTAAGATAGCTGATCTAATATCTCAACCTCCACTTTGCTGCCTTAACCCAATATCTGCCTTAAATCCTTAATTCCATTGGAAGTTTTATACTCTGAAGTTATGAAAGTCATGTGACTGAGTAATGATAAAAAGAAAATCTTGCATTCATATAGAACCTTTCATGTACACAGAACGTCCTAAAATGCTTTAAAGCCAACCTAGCAATTTCTAAAGTCAGGTCACTCTTGAAATGCATGAAATGTGTTGTAATGCAGCTAATTTGAACACATTTCTCAAACAACAATGTGATAATCAGATAATCTTTTTAAAATATTGATGCTTCCTGACTGATAGATAGTAGTCAGGACATCAGGGATGGCTCCCAGTTCTTTGAAAAAGCTGAGAGTAGATAGGTATAAATTCTTTTTTCAGATTGGCAAGATGTAGTGAATGATGTGTTACATCGATCAGTGCTGGGACCTCAACTTTTTACAATTTATTTAAGTGACTTCAATGAGGGGATGGTTGCCAAATTTGCTGACAGCACAAAGATAGGTAGGAAAGTAAGCTGTGAAGTAGATATAAGGAGGCTACAAGAAGATATAGATAGGTTAAGTGAGTGGGAAAAGATCTGGCAATTGGAGCATAAAACAGAAAATGTGAAATGGTCTATTTTGGCTGGAAGAATGAAAAAGAGGTATATTACCTAAATGGTGAGAGATTGCAGAGCTCTGAGGAGCAAAGGGATCTGGGTGTCCTGGTACACAAATCACAAAGAACTAATATGCAGGTACAGCAAGTCCTTGGGAACGTGAAGAGAATGTTTCATTTATTGTGAGGATAATTTAATATAGAAGTAGTGAGGTTATGCTTTGGTTGTACAGGGGCATTAATGAACACATTCAAAATACTATGTACAGTATTGGTCACCTTATTTAAGGAAGAGTAGACTTGTGGTGCAATGGAGTGCACCTGACTACAGATCTGAAGGTTGCATGTTCAAATCATGGCAGGTTCACAGAGTTTTTCTCATCTTTGGTTCCAGGATTCCTTTTTTTGAAGTGGCATGATGACACAGTGGAGATCTTGGTCCATTTCTAGCTTAGGTAGCTGTCTGTGTGGGTCCCCATGCTGCGTGAGTTTCTCAGAATAGATATGGAGAGGATTTCCCCTCTTATGGGAGAATCTGGAATGAAGGGGTCACTGTTTAAAAATAAGGACTCACCTACTTAAAACAAAGTTGAGGTGAGGGTTTTAAGTCTTCGGAACTCTTTCTGAAAAAGTGGTGGAGGCAGCGTATTTGAATATTTTCAAGACAGCGAGAGATAGATAGCAAGACGGTGATACGCAGGCAGGGTGCAGATTTCACCCCTCAAATCAGTCATGATCTTACGAAATGGGGGAACAGACTCGAGGAGCTGAGTGGCTTATTGCTCCTTGTTTGTAGATTTGAATAGTACAATGGGATTATTTTTATCTATCTGAAAGAGCATGTGCCGGCTTAGCTTAATCTGAAGGAAGTACCTCCAACATTGCCACGTGCAGTCAATACTACAACGAGTGTCAGTCTAGATCTTTGTGCTCAAATTAAATCCATAACTTCCTGACTCGGGTGCAAGTGCCACTAACTGAGCCAGGGCTGACACAGAGAGATTTGTACTCCCATACCTAGATAATACTGTAGTCCATGAAACAGTTTTTCAGTTTAGATTTCCCCATTGGCTGCAGCAGTATATTTATCTCCTAATCGGAAACATTCTCGGGGAAAAAAAATCTGCACTAGAATTTGTCCACTCCAGCTCATGAAATTTTTATTTTCTCTTATTGTCTTCGTTGAAGAAATTTTCGATATTCTCTTAAAGCTTTCTGTTTTTATCAAAATTGATCTGAATTAAAAGTTCAAGCATTTGCTTTTAAAATTTGGAACTCCCACTCCCCGTCCAACAATGAAGTCGGGCAAAGATTCATCAGGAACTATTCCTTTGTAAGGTGCCTGTTGTATTTGGAAAATCTGTATTTGGAAAAAAATATCCCAGTACTTTATCTCTGGCAATGTTTCTGTTACAAAACAATATTGTAATTGTTCTGGGAGAAGTCCATATCAGTGGAAATACTCACAGTTGCTTCGTATGATGGAGGAGGAAGCATTGGGCTGTTCTGAAGGGATCTTATACCATTAGTAGTGTCCACAAAATTGGATCCAGAAAATGTTCTGCTTTAAAGACATTATGACAAATGGAAAAGATTAATTTTCATGTCAGAATGCCACTTTACAATCTTTACAACCAATTGTTTCTCAATTCTTCATGCTTCTGACATTCCAGCATCATTGATTCCAGCCTTCTGCCAATTTGATGAATTCCACATGGCATCAAGAAACCATTGAATGTACTATATACAATAAAGGCTGTAGGTCCAGGAAATGTCTCAGTTGTATTCCTGGAAGGCCTGTGCTCCAGAACTAGCTAAATTGTTCCAGTGCAGCTGCTACACTGGCATCTACGCAACAATGTGGAAAATTGCCCACGTGTCCAATCCACCAGAAGTAGGACAAATGCAATTCGGCCAATTACTTCCCATCAGTCTATTCTCAATCATTATCAAAGTGTGACAAGGTGTCATCAACAGTGGTCTGAAGAGGCACTTACGCTGCAATAACTTCACTGATGCTCAATTTGGGTTCTACTAGAGCCGCTCAGCTCCTGATTTATTTTAACCTTGGACAAATTAGCTAAATTCAAAGGATGAATTGAAAGTTGACATGCATTTGACTGAGTGTGCCATCGAGGAACGCAAGTAAACTTGAGGTCAATGGAAATTGGGGGCAAAACTTCTACTGGTCAGAATCATGCTGAGCACAATGTAGAAAGATGGGGGTTGTAATTGATAGAGGCCAAAGTACTGCATTTGAGCAAAATAAACTTGCAGAGCTATAGGGATGGAGTGGTGAAATGGAACTGATTGGATTGCACTCAGAGCGTCAACATAGACTCGATAGCCAAATGGCCTTACTTTGCATTTTCAAGTACTCTCCCTCATAAGAACATAAGAAATAGGAGCAGGAATAGGCCATCCAGCCCCTCGATAAGATCATGGCTGATTTGTAGCGTTCAGTACCACTTTCCCACTTTCTCCCCATAACCCTTAATTCCCTTGTCAATCAAAAACCTATCCACTCTTGACTTGTACATATTCAGCAAGGAAGCCTCCACCACTTCATCAGGCAGAGAATTCCAAAGATTCACCGCTCTTTGCGTGAAGAAATTCCTCCTCAACTCTGATCTGAACACCCCACCCCCACCGCCTAATCTTGAGGCTGTGCCCTCTAGTCCTGCTATCTTTGCTAAGCGGGAAGAGTCTCTCAACCTCTACCCTATTCATCCCCTTCATTATCTTATACATCTCTATAAGATCCCCTCTCAGCCTTCTAAACTCCAATGAGTACAAACCTAGTCTATTCAGATTCTCCTCATAATCCAATGCCCTCATCTCTGGTATCAGCCTAGTGAACCTTCTCTGCACCCTCTCCAAGGCCAATATATCCCTCCTCGAATGCGGTAACCAAAACTGCACACAGTACTCCAGCTGCGGCCTCACCAGCACCCTATACAGCTGCAACAGAACCTCCCTACTTTTATATTCTATCCCCCTAGCTAAAAAGGGCAACATTGCATTCGCCTTCTTAATCACCTGCTGCACCTCCGTACTGTTTTTTGGCGATTTGTGCACAAGGACCTCCAGGTCTCTCTGCAACAAGTTTGACAATTCTTCAAATACTGCAGCAATAAGACCAGGATAACATTCAGGCTTGGATTGATAAGTGTCAAGCGACAACAATTTATGTCAAGCAACAAGGCATTTTGAGAGACAGGATCTGCAGGCATTTAGAGACGCAAGAACTGATTAGGGACAAGTTGGCATGGCTTTGTGAGTGGAAAATCATGTCTCACAAATTTAATTGAGTTTTTTGAAGGGGTAACCAAAAAGATAGATGAGGGCAGTGCAGCTGATATTGTCCACATGGACTTTAGCAAGGTATGGTCAGCTGTTGCGTAAGGTTAAATCTCACGAGATCTAAGTAGATACTAAATTGGCTTCTTGACAGAAGTCAGTGGGTAATTGTAGAAGATTGTTTTTCAAACTGGAGGCCTGTGACCAACTATGTGCCTCAGGGATCAGTGCTGGGTCCACTATTATTTGTCATTTATATTAATGATTTGGATAAGAACATAGGAGGCATGCTTAGTAAGTTTGCAGATGATACCAAAATTCATGGCATAGTAAACAGTGAAGTTATCTCCGATTGCAACGGGATCTTGATCAACTGGGCCAGTGGGTTGACGAATGGCACATGGAGTTTAAATTTAGACAAATGGGAGGTGATGCATTTTGGTAGATTGAACCAGGGCAGGACTTACTCAGTTCATGGTAGAGTGTTGGGGAGAGTTACAGGACAAAGAGATCTAGAGGTACATATTCATAGCTCCTTGAAAGTGGAGTCACAGAATGATGAAGGAGGCATTTGGCATGCTTGGTTTCATCAGTCAAAACATTGAATACAGGAGTTGGGACGTCTTGTTGAAGTTGTACAAGACATTGGTAAGGCCACATTTGGGATGCTGTGTGCAGTTCTGGTCATCCTGTTATAGAAAGGATATTATTAAACTAGAAAGAGTGCAGAAAAGATTTACTAGGATGCTACCAGGACTTGATGGTTTGAGTTATAAGGAGAGACTGAATAAACTGATACTTTTTTCTCTGGAGTGTAGGAGGCTGAGGGGTGACCTTATATAAGTCTATTAAACAATGAGAGGCATAGATAAGGTAGATAGTCAATATCTTTTCCTAAAGGCAGGGGAGTCTGCAACTAGAGGGCATAGGTTTAAGGTGAGAGAGAAGAGATACAAAATTACCCAGAGAGGCAATTTTTTCACACAAAGGGTAATGAATGTCTGGACCAAGCTGCCAGATGTAATAGCAGAGGTGGGTACAATTTTGTCTTTTAAGAAGCATTTAGATGTTACATGGGTAAGATGGGTATAGAGGGAAAAGGCCAAATGTGGGCAACTGGGATTAGCTTAGGAGTTTTAAGAAAAGCAGTGGCATGGACAAGTTGGGCCGAGGATCCTGTTTCTATGCTGTAAACCTCTATGGCTCTAACAAGAGAGAATTTAACCAGCTCCATTTGAAATTCAACAACATTACATTACTGGAACCCCACCATCAACATCTTGGAGGTTACTCTTGATGATGAGATTAATTGGACCAGTCATATAAGCACTATAGCTACAAGAGTAAGTCAGAGGCTGAGAATCCAGTAATGAGTAACTAAACTCCCGACTCACCAAAATCTGTACAAGTTAGGAGTTTGTTGAAATACTCGTGCCTGGAAGAGTGCAGGTATAACAGCATTCAGGAAGCTCGGCATTGTCTAGAACAAAACAACCTGCTTGATTAGCAGTCCAATTGTAATTTATTTGAATCTTTTGTCAACAATGTTTGGATCACTACCAAAGTATTCCATCCATATTTGGCGCCACACTTAAAAAGAATGTAAAAATGCTTGTTAGGGTGCAAAGGAGATTTACCAAAAGCGTTTCAGGGCTGAGGACGTTTAGCTACAATGTTAGGTTACAGAAGATATGGTTGTTCCCCTTGGAGCAAGGGTGATTAAGGTTGGATCAGATAGATGTGTACAAAACTATGACAGATTCAGATAGGTAAACGTCCCATTGAATGCAGATTTAAGGTTTTGGACAAGCAATAAAGGAAGTTTTTTTATGCAGCCAGTTGTAATGATCTGGAATTCGCTGTATTTCAGAATGATTGACTGAAGACAGTCATTGATTTCAGTGTACTCCATTTGAGCAAAATTAACTTGCAGGGCTACATGGATGGAGTGGTGAAATGGAACTGATTGGATTGCTCTACAGTGAGTCATCATAGCCTCGATAGCCAAATGGCCTTATTTTGTGTTTTCAACGACCCTTCCTCACCCTTTGTGACCTGTCTGCATCTTTGAGATAGTTGATCACACCATCGTCCTCTAGTGATTCTCCATCAATGCGTAATTGGGTGGGCCTGAATACACCTATTTCCATTCTTGCATATCTAATCATGAGCAGAGAATTGATACAAAAGTTTTTCTCCCTGCTCACATACAGTTGCTACTACTGGCCCCCAACAATCTATCCTTGCCCACCACCCTTCTCACAGGCATGCTGCCCCACCCCAATGCTATCTGAAAGCCCAGTTTGTTCTCACATTTATGCTGATAGTACCATCTCTACCTCATTGTCACCTCTCTTGACCTCTCCACCATCTGAGTTGTCAGATTGTTTGCCTTTATTGGATGTACTTGCCTGTATTGGATCCACTGCTGTCTTTTGTCCTCACCACAAACTCCATTCCCTGGCCATCAACTCTATCTCTCTCCTTGGTGGCTGTCTGAAGCGAAACTAAACTGCATGTAACCTTGGTATCATCTCTGCCTCCAGGATAGCTTCTGACCAACCATTTAAGCCAACACTAAGATCCACCTAATTCTCTACCTCCATGCCTCCACTAATCTGCTCAAGCAGCAATGCCTTGATTTCAAAATTCTCAACTTGTTTTCAAATCGCTTCATGCCCTCACCCCTTCCTATATCAGTAATCTTCACAGCTTTCCAGTCTGGGTCTGTGTTGTGTGTGTGTTTGCTGTTATGTACATGCTTTTGTGTATACACTGCATGGCTATTGATAAAAGCTCCTAACATAAACTGTGCTACTTTGGTACATATTTTCATCCATTACTTTTCTTAGCTTGCATGTGCGAATGACCAGATTATTCTTCAAACAATACACGTTATGGCATTTCAACATGGCCAGTCTTCCTTTTCGTTTACTTGTCTTGTTTATTTGGGAAGGGGGAGAGTCACAGTATAGTTTTATGTTTTGCCCCTTGGTTCCTCATCTACCATGGACAAGTGCAGCCAGTCGGACGGTTGCCATCATCAGTACTTGCTAATGTGTCTTTCTGAAGTGGCACCTTAAGCTGCATGCTGAATAAAACATTAACTGCCTCACCCAGCCCTTGTCCTGACTCAATTCGAGCTTCACAGTTTTATTGACAGAAAATGGTTACCAACCCACTTTTATCGCAAGGCGAAAGATTGACTATTATTGTGTCCAGATTAGATGAGAGAGTAATGTTACCCCTGCTTGATTGAATTGTAATTGGTCAGAGTTATGTACAGGTGCATTTCGTAATATTTTCAGTAAATTAAATTTTTTTTCTCTTTGCCTTTTATTGACGTACGTTTAAATGCCCATTAGGGCTTCCTTTTTTCCTGTGGAAATTGCAGCATGTTAATTTTCACACAAATTACAGCAATAGCAGGTATCTCTATTTGATATATTGTAACAGGAGCAATCAAAGATAATTGAGTGCCTTTCAGATGGAAACTGGTGCATTCACTTCAATTCAAAGCGAGTCCATTTATCGCCTAATCGGTCTTTAAACAGTAAATTTCTGGAACAAAAATTCTTGTCATAATTTTGCTTAAGTGTATTTGGAAATCACAGTCCTTTGAGCAAGGATAATTGAAATCAAATCCCTTTCAATGGAGATGACATTTCTACATTTTCCCAGTTGAAATTAATTTCAAAAATTGAGCATGAATATCGTCAAATGGCAGGCAATTATAGCTTTCAATGGGAAGAAATTATGCGCACAAAAAGTGGAGACATCAAATACTGCATCAGCTAAATGTCTTTGTTTCCAACTGTGTTTGCCTTGTAAAGATTTACATATTTTCTGCAGATATTGACTCATCACGCAACCCTGAGATGCAGATAGCCTCCCTTCTTTATTTGAGCCCATTAACAGGAACTAAAATAAGAACATTTTTAGCTTCATGAGAACTGATTATTTTTTTTTAACTGCAGCTGCAAAAAAGTGTTAGCTTTATTCAGGATATTCACCCAAAATGGGATTTGAGGACATGGTGAAAATGACTGTATCTATTGTAAATATATAGGTCTTGAAAGTAATTTCGATGTAATCATACTGCCTTTTAGAACTAGAACACCAATTGTTTCAATAACCAAAAAAAAATGGTGTTACTGAAATATATTTCATACGTGCAATTGACTGGCCAGGGGAGGGCAACAGGTCATTTCCTTTATAAGGTCTTGCGCAAATGTTATGAAGAGGAGAGTCTCTTAAGAAACAATTTCACAGCTGGTTTGCTCCTTACTCACTCAAGCCTAAAAATGTGCAGAATTCCTGGTGAAAAGAGAAATAGATGTCACTCCCAAACAAAGACAGGTGCTAACTGCAGGAGATGGAGAGAGGTGAAAATGGTATCCAGCTTTAATAGCAAAAGCAAATGTTAGCTAATGGCCCGTTCTCAGGAACTCGTTAAGTCATCTCTAAGCAACCAAAAGATAATTGACACCGTTTATTTCTGCTGGTATGTTTTCCTCAAAGTGGTTTGCTTTATTTGATTGAATTTAGTTCCTCTTTGGGGTAAAAGATTGGTCCTCCAGTTTTTGCCTTTTCTAAAAAAAAGTTAAATGAAGAAAAATTAATCATAGAATCACATCTACGCTTGTCTGAATTGACAACATATATATATATATATATATATATAATGTAGATCCAGACAGGTTAATTAATAGGCCAAGAAAAAGAAACAGACTTGAATAGAGGGTTTCTATCATGGGAAAGATATACAAATACGAGAATTGTTTATGCTATTGAATGGATGTTTTAATTGGCCTGAACCTGTTTGGTTTTTTCGAAATTGATTTGTCACCAACTGGTGGAATAGAAATGGGTGTTTTCATCATTTAATGCGGAAGTATCTGTTCGCGGTGGGAGTTGAGCTGGAAATACTTCATGGGAGTGTAGAATTTACGATACAGTTATGTTGGTTAGGTCTAGGGATTTCTTTTTAGATAGTGACTACAGATTTCAACAGAGGAAGATTTGACACCATCCAGGTTTCAAAACATATGGCAACATGTATGAATTACAAATGGCTTTCTTGACAGGGAAAGGCATGTGTTGAGTTTTCAGTATTGCTAACCCTGCAAACCGAACAAATTAAAAATTAATTTTTTTGAAATGCTTCTTAACCTAGACATTATTTTACATCATAGGACACTGGATAGGTGTTGGCTAATTTCTTTCTTATTAGGGGCATTGCAAGTAGCTGCCATTTCTGCTGTAGCTGTCAATATAGATTGTCAATGGCTGCTACAGCTGGCTGGCAAGAGTAGTTGTATATCCATTACCAGCTACAAAGCACTTTGCATTTCTGAATTGACAAGCAGTTATATTGACCTAGCGCTT